>WOXC01008802.1:1167500-1826636 GCA_011680675.1 Gymnobelideus leadbeateri | reverse complement strand
TAGTATACTTTACTGGCAATATTTATTTCTGTCTCCACTGATCTTCACCAAAATGTTCTCCATAGTTCTTCTTTCTCTGTCTCTCTGTGATAGACACACACACACACACACACACAGAGTCTCTCTAGCTTGCTCAGGCTGGAAGTCCAGTGCCTACTCATGGTCCCACTCCCACTCTGATTGGCCCAGGAACTTTGACTCGCTTCATCTTTGACCTGGACTGTTTGACCCTGCTTAGACAACCTGATGGCCCTCTCCTTCTTATACCATATTAATGCCCCTCTTAGAATAGACTTCTGCCAGAGTCTCTTAGTTCAGAACTCTTGAGATCCATCAACCTCAGCCATATACTATACTAATGGTACTTCATCATTTTAGCGATCTTTTTCATTTTGAATAAAGTTTGCCCTTCCAGAGTCAAAATTCAGTCATAGCTTTCATCTTGCCAAATCTTAGTGATACCTAAAAAGTCAAATCCATTTTTTTGTGCTTATATGTAGCCTCTAGCTCATCTTGTTTATTGTCCACACTTTGTGCATTTGTACAGAGATTAGCTGGCTGTTTTTTGTATATTTTGTACTTTTTGGATTTGTGGGAGTAGGCACTATTTTTTTCTCTATATGTTCATCATTTCTATGATATCTGAATTGGTGAACATGTATACACAATTTTCTCCTTCTCCTTTCCTTTTCAGTTTAAGGACTTTTTGATCAGAGTTGCCAGACTCTAGGCAAATATGTTCTTACAATCTTTTATTATGTATACTCAATTCATTACCAGGAGGTTGTCATTTCTATAGTCTCAGCACTAATCCAGAAAACGGCAGCGAGGTGACACAGGGAGTACAGCACCAGGCCTGGAGTCAGTAAGACTCATCTTTCTGAGTTCAAATCCAGCCTCAGACACTTATTATCTGTGTGACCCTGGATAAGTCACTTAATCCTGTTTGCCTCAGTTTCCTCATCTGTAAAATGAGCTGGAGAAGGAAATGGCAAACCACTCCAGTATCTGTACCAAGAAAGCCCCAAAATGGAGTCATAAAGAGTCATATATGACTTAAAATGACTGAATCCAGAAATCAAGGTCCCATTCTCAGATACCATTTTTAAAACCAGATGGTCCCAACCCAAATCAATAGACAGGTAGTAATGAAAATAGTACCTATGCATTCAATCTCTTCTCCAGGAAGAACTTATTCATAATATTCACATTCTTCATAATATTCTCAATATGCAATGTTGCATAAATTCCATCTGGCAGTGTCAATTTTATTGGATTATAGATTTAGAGTTAGAAGTCATTTTAGAGACCATGTCATCGAGGAGTCCTTAACCTGAGATCCCCAAGAATTCTGTGAATAGGTTGGGGATGGGGGCAGGTCTGCAAATTTAATTGAGAAAAAATTACATCTTTATTTTCACTAACCTCTAACTGAAATATAGCATTTTAATGTTAAGGGGATTTAAAATCTTCCCTGCCCATTAATAGAACTCCTGTGGAGCCCATTAAGGGAAGCTTGCTTAAAGGAGGCTTGCTTGTAGGAAGGCTTTCACACCTTTGTTAATTTATAATCAGGCACCAAGTCAAGAGGGTTGTGCTATCCTCTGGCTCTAAAAAGGATATATATACTCTGAGGTTAGCATTTTGCTTTGAGGCTCACTCACTGGAAGAGTGTTCTTGTGATTTAACCAGATGAGATTCTGGGTAGCTGGTAAGGAGCCCTCAGGCTTTAAAAAACCCAGATCTTGGTGCTTCTCTCTCTGGTAATTATGTGTGTATTGCCTTGGTCAAACAGTTGGACATGTAGATTTCTCAAGCAGTTAGAAGTCCTATTAGTCTTTATTTCTCTGCTTGTGTTTTCTCTATTTTCTTTGTTTGGATATTCTCTGAAGTTCAGGGTGCTGGTTTTCCCCCTGAACTAATGAATTTAATTTTAAAAAGACTGTTGACCCTTTAAAAGTTATCTTTCCTAGTAAAGCATACCTAAGAACCTGTGTTAGCAGCCATCCTGGGTATGCCAGTATGGTTACCACTACAAGCATTTCCTTTGATTATTTAGGTTTCTCCAGGATGTCAAAGGAGTCTGTGACACAAAAATGTTAAGAACCATTGATCTAGCCCAGCTGCCTAATTTTATAGATGAGGCAGCTGAAGCCTAGAGAGATTATGACTGCCCCAAGTTTGCATAGGAAAAGTGGCAGAGCTGGGATTAGAACCCATATCCTTTCACTTCCAGTCCAGCATTCATTTCACTTCCTGTGCTCTACCCACATGAATGACCAAAACTCAAGTTAAAATGCTTAGGTTGGCCAAGCCTTTGGAGGTTCTTTCTCATATTTTACTTGTATATCCAGGGAAGACAGCAGACCATTCTATTGTTATTAGATCAACAAATAGTTCCTCTGTAGGAATCAGTCAGTACCACTATTTGTTTCTTCATCCTCTGACCTTTACTGGATGCTTTATCCTCTCTGGATCTCTGTAATCATCCCTTGGAAGACAAACTTCTTCAGAGGGTCCAGTTCCCTTCCTCTTCCGGAAGAGTCTCACATCTGTTACTTAGATCCAAGTATTCACACATCCTCATTCTTCTCTGTGTATCCAATTGTTCCAGACTCCACCTTCCTGACCATAGATCAGGAAATTCCTCTGACTATTCAGATCCTATCCTTTGTTTTCACATTGAAGCCTTTTTTTTCTGATCACCTTCTTTTCTAGGTAGGAAACCAGCTCATACTTTGAGCACAGAGAACAGTCACGTGACCATGACAGAAAGACAAGCATGGAGTATGCTATAAAATTCTCCCTTTCTGAATCTCCATCTTTTCTGGAAGTAAGGTGTTTTAGCTTGACCCTCTCATTTTGGCAGAAGTGGTAACTGAGGCCTGGAGAGGTCATATGGTATTCAAGGTCACACCAGCAATTAGTGACAAAGCTATATCTGAAATACAAGTGTCCTGACTCCTGGTTCAGTGGACTTTCTATTATATTACCCTGCCTTCCATTTAACCTCCTGGGTCTATTCTCTCATCTGTGAAATGAGGAGATTAATTAGGTGAGTTCTAAGGTTACTTTTTGTTCTGACCTTCTATGAGTCTAGATATTTCCCCTTCATTTCCTCCCCATTCAATTACTTTTAGTCAATTAATCTGCTCCTGTGATGCTATCACATATGAACACTACACTGTTCACCATATATTGTACCATAGTTTTTTATTGATATTTAACTTTTTGCCTGATTATATTCAGCTTCCCCTATTAGAATATAAACTCTCTGACAGCATCTTAGATCTTTGTAGCCCCTATAATACCCAGAATGGGGTTGAGCACATGATAGGTGTTCAACTAATATCTGTTCCTTTTTGGCTAAATCATTTGAATTCTAAGAATTCAAGTGTAGAAAAGATCTTTTTGGCATATTAACCTCTTGACCTTTTGCTTTCTTGGGTGAGAATGGATCATAGAAGGGTTATTTCTGGGTAGAAAAGCAAAGCTTATACCAAATTATTTGGACTGAAATTTCATCAAAACACTCATGGGGACATGTGCACAAATGCAATACCAACATGTCATTTGGGGAAAATGAATGTTCAGCAGGAGGGAAAAAAAAAGAATCATTTCCTTTTAAAGTAATGAGTTGGTAAAGAAATGAATGAAAATAGTCAGTAGGTACTCCTGTCTAGTATAGGATTTTATACATAGCACATGTTTAAAAAATATTTGTTAATTGGTTAAATGAATGAATGAATGAAGAGGCAAATTTGAAGGTGTAAATTCTGACTCTTTTAGACAATCTATGAAAAAATTCCACTAGGCCACCAAACCTCACAGGCTCCATTAAGAAAGTGTGAAACAGGGGCGGCTAGGTGGCGCAGTGAGTAAGAGTGCCGGCCTCAGAGTTTGGATGACCCGAGATCAGATCCGGCCTCAGAAAATGAGCACCCACGCATAAATAATGACTTGACTAGCCGTGGAACCTTGAGCAAGTTACTTAAGCCCAATCAATTTAAAAAAAAAAAAGTGTGAAACATGAGATCAGTGCTTAGGCAAATAAACAGTTGTGGGGCTGGGACCTTCTAAGGATGATCTCCTTGAGAAGACTCCACCCCAAAGAGTCTACTGTATCTGATCTGAATCAGACAACTATAACTAAATACCTATAGGATGTCCTCTCTGAATAGACTTCTCCTAAGACCCTACAAACTTGTTTTCATATCTGAAGTAGAATACTGGGTGAATTTGCTTTTAAATACTTTTAACTGGGGGCGGCTAGGTGACTCAGTGAATCAGGAGGACCTTAGTCAGGAGGACCTGAGTTCATATCCAGCCTCAGACACTTGACACACTTACTAGCAGTGTGACTTTGGGCAAGTCACTTAACCCCAATCGCCCTCCAAAAAGCAAAAAACAAAACAAAACAAAAAAAACCCTTTTAACTGATCAGATGCTAGGAGATATTTTTATTCAGAAAATTTCTCATTAAAATTTCTCATAAATTTAGAAAATTCTCATTAAGTACTTGATATGTATACTGAAAGACATATAACTAGAAAAAGAGATTATAGAGAGTATGGGATATGTCAAGAGTGAGGGATACCAGAAAACAGTTCAAATGCAGTACAGATATCCACGAAACATTGAAACAATCAAAGGAAGGGCTCCAGCATGGTGAGTAGACCCTCTACAGAAGATTCAAAGGAAACATGTATAGGAACCTCACAGGATGAGAAGGCATTGGGGGTGGGAGAGGTATAATATGGATGGATGGAAGGAGGGTCTCCAGCAGTTAGAGCACAATTACATTCAAAATACTATGGTGAAGTATAACTTCACTAGGTGAAGTGCTAGGTGCTGGGATATAGAGAGGAAAAATGTCATGGTCTTTGTCTAAAAGAAGCTTACAGTCTAATACAACAATGAAGCAAAACAAAAACCTCCCACGTACTGTAGAGATGAAAATCCAAATTGGATTAAGTCAGCAAACATTTATTAATTAAGTGCTTAATATGTGCCAAACACTGTATTAAGCACTGAGAATTCAAATATATGCAGAAAAAAAGACAGTCCCTGCTCTCAAGGAGCTCATGTTCTAATTAGGGAAGACAGTATTTAAAAGGAAGCTAAAAGGGGGATGGGTCAGGGCTCAGGGACATGATAGAGAAAGTCTGGAGAGTCAGGAGTACTTTTTGGAGAGGAATGACTGGTCTGGACATTTTCCTTAAAATGAAGATTTTGGTAAGAACCTCAGAGGGAGAGGTTGCAGGGTGGAGGGTGCTTCCCATGGGTGAAGTCAAGGAGGTGGATTAGGCTTCCTGGATAAAAAAGGTTTCTGTGGCCTGATAGACAGTCTGAAGGGTTAGGAGTACAACCAGAAGAGGAAAATGATTAAATCCAACTTTGCACATCAATTGCTTTTCAAACATAAAGCTCAAAGCACCCAGAGATATGCTAAAACCAATACCAAATTGGTTACAAGAGCTGAATGTTAAATGTTCAGTGTGAGCACTTATACTTTGGAAACTGGCAAACACTACAAATCAGGACTTGATTAACTGTTTTGTTGATTGTTAAGACTTAAGAGATTGATGGAGAAAATGTTAGTGAGGCAGGTCAAACTTAAAATGTAGCATGAGTACATTTTTTTTTTTGAGAACTAGTTGTTAAACCTTTACCAATATACCCCTGAGAACATCTATTTGGTTTTTCTGGGGAAGAATGAATTCAAAACAGCAACTTTTGCCTTTATTAATATATAAACTAAAAAAAATTGTAATTAATCTTTTATTTATTTATTTTTAGTTTTTAACATTCATTTCTACAAGATTTTGAGTTATAAATTTTCTCCCTGTCTTTCCTCTACCCCCCACCCCAAGATATCAAGCCTACTGAATACCCCTTCCCCCAATCTGCTCTCTCATATCCTTCCCCCATCCCCTCCCCCAAACTTTCTAGCAGGACAAGACGGATTTCTATATCCCAGTGCCTGTATATCTTATTTCCCAGTTGCATATAAAAACAATTTTTTTAATAATTTGTTTTTAAAACTTTGATTTCCAGATTCTTTCCCTTCTTTCCTCCTCACCCACCCCCACTGGGAAGACAAGCCATTCAATATAGGTTGTACATGTGTAGTTACTCAAAACGTTTTTATAGTAGTTATATTGTGAAAGACTAACTGCATTTCCCTCCATACTATCCCGCCCCCACTTATTCTATTTTCTACTTTGACCCAGACCCTTTTCAAAAGTGTTTGATTCTAACTACCCTCTCCCCCAATCTACCCTAACTTGTATCATTGTAATGGAAATGCAGATTTGAAGATCTTCCCTGCCCCTAGGCCCTTTGATTGGCTTAAGAGATTTTGATTGGCTTTAAGAGACTCTGAAAACCTTCCTTGATTTGAAAATGTACTCTACCTCCTAATAGACTGAATGTGGTCACATGGAGCCTGTAGTAGGAGGCTTGGTTTTCAGGAATGACCACACCTTGATGCTGTGTGATTGGACAGTGGGTCAAGAGGGTGGTTACATTCTCTGAGCCAGGAGAAGACTATATAAACCCTGATGAAATGCTTTGCTTTGGGGCTCACTTTGAGAAGTATTGTGTGATTTGACCAGATGAGACTCTGGGAAGCCGTTGTTGAGAGCCCACTGGCTCTAAAAACCCAGATGTTGATGCTTCCCTCTCTGGTAACTGTGATTTTGATATTGATAATGGTTGGACAGTTTGGAAGCCTGTCTATTTGATCTGTCTGTATACTCTGAAGTTTGGGGTGCTGACCTTTTCCCCCTGAACTAAGTAATATATGTTTGTTTGATTAAAGTAAGCTTGTTAACCGATTTTGAGTTGCTTTCCTTTTGAAAAGCAGATCTACCTTCTCATGCTTCTCTTGCTTCTTGTATTTGAAAGTCAAATTTTCTGTTCAGCTCTGGTTTTTTCATCAAGAATACTTGAAAGTGGGGGCGGCTAGGTGGCGCAGTGAGTAAGAGCGCCGGCCTCGGAGTTGGGATGACCCGGGATCGAAACCGGCCTCAGAAAATGAGCACCCACACATAAATAATGACTGGCCGTGTAACCTTGAGCAAGTTACTTAACCCCAATTGCTTTAAAAAAAAAAAAAAAGAATACTTGAAAGTCCTCTATTTCATTGAATGACCATATTTTCCCCTGGAGCATTATACTCAGTTTTGCTGGGTAAGTGATTCTTGGTTTTAATACTAGCTCCTTTGACCTCCAGAATATCACATTCCAAGCCCTTTAATCCCTTAATGTAGAAGATGCTGGATCTTGTGTTATCCTGATTGTGTTTCTACAACACTCAAATTATTTCTTCCTGATACCTTGTAATATTTTCTCCTTGAGAGGTCCAGAGCTCCAACCTGGAGATGACAAAGTCAGTGATTGGAGACTGGCAGTCCTGGGAGAAGAAGGCTGAACAGGAGCAGAAGAAGGAACTGGCAAGAGTTACAGTCAAGAAGGAAGATCTGGAACTAATAATGACAGAGATGGAAATCTCATGGGCAGCAGGAGAACAGAGTTTGCAGGAACACATGGGCAATGTAGTAGAAGCTCTTATTACCCTTACCAACTAACCTTTGAACGGCCATACCTTGATGGATTTATTTATTGGAATAAAGGTTTCTTTCTCCCCACTCACCCCCCCCCCAAATATTTTCTCCTTGACCTGGGAACTTTGGAATTTGGCTATGATATTCCTAGGAGTTTTCTTCTGGGGATCTTTTTCAAGAGGTGATTGGTGAATTCTTTCAATTTCTATTTTGCCCTCTGGTTCTGGAATATCAGGGCAATTTTCCTTGAATTTCCTGAAGGATGATTTCTAGGTTCTTTTTTGGACTACCTGGCTTTCAGGTAGTCCAATAATTTTAAAATTATCTCTCCTGGGTCTATTTTCCAGGTCAGTGGTTTTTCCAATGAGATATTTCACATTGCCTTCTATTTTTTTATTTGTTTGGATCTGTTTTATAGTATCTTGATTTCTCATAGAGTCATTAGCTTCCATTTGCTCCAGTCTAATTTTGAAGGAATGATTCTCTTCAGTGAGCTTTTGAGATGCTTTTTCCATCTGGCAAATTCAGTTTTTTAAGGCATTCTTCTCCTCATTGGCTTTTTGAGCCTCTTTTGCCATTTGACTTAGTCTATTTTTTGAGGTGTTATTTTCTTCAGTATTTTTTTTGGGTCTCCTTTAGCAGGCTGTTGGCTCACTTTTCATGATTTTCTTGCATCATTCTCATTTCTCTTCCCAATTTTTCCTCTACTTGTATTTTTGTATTTTTCCTCTACTTGTATTTTCCTCTACTTGTATTTTTCCTTTCTACTTGTATTTCAATGTCCTTCTTGAGCTCCTGCATGACCTGTAACCAGTTCATGTATTTCTTGGAAGCTTTTGATGCAGGAGTTTTGACTTTGTTATCTTCTTCTGGTTCCATGTTTTGATCTTTTTTGTCCCCCCAAAATGATGCTATGGTCTGATTGTGCTTCCTCTGCTTGCTCATCTTGCCAGACAATTACTTGACTTTTGAGCTCTTTTCCACAGTAGCACTCTGATTCCGGAGTGGAGAGAGCTCTGTCCCAAATTGCTGGGGTTTTCACAGTTGCCAGAGCTATGAGGAAGGAGCCCTCTCTACAGCCACCACAAGCTCTAACAGCTAGCATTCCTCATTCCAGGAGCACTGCCCAAGACTCTGACCCAAATCCAAGCAGGTCAAAGCAAGAGCATTTACCCTCTGAATGGTCACTTGATCCCCCGACGATCTGTAGGCCAGGATCTCTGGAGGCAGCCACAGCAGCAGCTGCAGACGCTGAGCCTCCACCATCTCTCACCTCAGGGGGCAGTGCTCTTCTGTCATCCAGTTTCAACAGAGTTCCCTACTACCATTTCACTTTCTCTTTGGCATTTATAGGTAGAGAAGTCTAGAAACCACTACCACTGCTGGTGATTCACTCTCCTGAAGTCTTCTCTGGCCAGTCTGTGCTGCTGGTCGGGCTGCCCTGAGTCTGGGCCTGTGTGGCTTACACAGGACTGCGCTCAGCTCCCAGCTGGGTGCAATAGACCTTTCCTGTCAGCCTGCCGGGCTGCCTTCAGCAGGAGATTTGTTTCTCTCTGTCACTTTGTGGGTTCTGTAGCTCTAAAATTTGTTTAGAGTCATATTTTACAGGTATTGGAGGTGGCTGGTGTGGGAGCTCATGCAAGTTCCTGCTTTTACTCTGCCATCTTGACAATCCTAAACTAAAAAGTTTATAGTTACTGTTTTCCATAGTAAAATGGTGGTAATGTGAAAAGCTATTAATTTGAGATTAAATATCTGTACCTTATTGATGCCTATAGAAGTTTTTAGCTCAGTGAATTAGTGCCGAATGCCTGAAAGACCAAAGTCAGAGATTTGAGTCCATATGTGGGGCAATCAGGGTCATAGATTTAGACCTGACAGGGACCTTGTTGACCATTAGTCCAACATCCTCCTTTTGTAAAGGAGGAACTGAGGCCTAGAAGAAGTTCATTAACTTGTACAAGGTCTCACAGATGATCTGTAATTAACCTACAAACAGAGCTGGCATCCCAGGTTCACTTGCTTCAAATCTAGTCCTCTTTCTATGGGAATATACTGCTTTCTTCAGGGGACAAACTCTTGGTAGCCACAGATTATAGCCATCCCTTCAACCACTTTATCTTACCAGTGCATGGTTGTCATATTGAAGACTGAGACTATGAATGGTTCCACTCATTCCATATTTATTACTGAAAAATCAATTTAAAGAACAAGCCCTATTGACAATAGATCAGTAACATTTTCTTTATATAAAAAGAGGTTGCAATTTCTAATATGTTTTCTAGGGTTATTTGTCATTTTCCAAAAATATAACCTTTTCAGACTCAATTTGACTAATAAACTACCATCAGCACAAAATATTTCTAGCATGTTTGGTCTTTTATCCTAAGTAAACTCATTCCCATTAAACTTACTTTACTCTTCTTTTTTTCTTTTTCTTCTATATTTTGTATAGATGGTATTAAACATAGTAAGTTCTTAAGAGGTTACAAAATGTAATACTTGCCCTCAAGGAGATTTTATTTTGTATTATTGCCCTGACTTCATGTGCCCCTGCCTCACTAGCCTGGGGTCTTAAAAATAAGTTACATGGTAGATATTTGTTGATTTCAATTTGGATTGGGAGTGATTTGAACTTCAGCAATCTTATCCCAGCTAGAATTTTACTAATGTAAGACATCTGGATTTTAGTATTTGGGAAATCATATATTTTAGGGGAAAAATTATTTCCTATTTAAAAAAACAACAATAAAAAAACCCCCAGAAACCACTACCAAACTATGTGAAATGAAATTCTACTGCCAAAAAAAATCTAGAATTAGAGAGTAAGGTCAGGTCTTAAGATTTAAAGACATCATGCTGATGGCTTTGAGAGGATGTATGTTTCTGAGGAATTAATAGTAATAACAAATCCTGCAATGTGAGCAACTGAAAGAGCCCCCAGAAGTGGTGCAACATGAACCAAGGTCTCTAGATGATAAAGAGGTTCAAAACATCACATTTCCTTTGCTAGATCCCAAGCAGATAGCAGTTAGCCAGACCAATGCATCCATAGCCATGCTCCCTGTCTAATAAGCTCTACTTGTCCAGGAATTAATCAACAGACCTTAGTACTAAGAGATAATTCATTTTCCAGGGAAGAAGACCATTAGGAAATCTTGACTTCCAATGCTGCTTAACATTTAATCATCATATTCACATTTCTTGATAGGGGGAAGGGCCAGATGTAAAAAGTCGTCCATTAAGGGAGATGACAGGAAGATTCATGGGTTTCAGTTTGGAAAATGGAAGGTGCCCATCAAAGTTACTTTATCCTATAGTCTGAGAAACAAGTTGCTCTTGAATTGTTGCCCCCAGGAGTACTGAATTACTATTTTTTCATTTAGAAATTTCAAAGGTGAGCACTTCCAGGGTAGCAAAGAGTTCAGCTTCCCATTTTAAGTTTTTCACACTGTTGTATTCTCTTATTGCCTATGTGGTTATTCTACAGTGTATTCTGAGGTCATCTGTTGATAGAAGAAAGGAATTGTTGTTGTTCTGTGTGCCATTGATTTAATGAGGCTAACTTTTTTTATATTATGAAATACGGGTGTTTGTTTTGATTTATTGGCTATAATTGGGGCAGCTAAATGGTACAGTGAGTGCTGGACTTGGAGTCAGAAGGACCTGAGTTCAAATTTGGCCTCGGGCACTTATTAGCTGTGTGACCCTGGACAAGTCACTTAACTCTGTTTATCTCAGTTTCCTCTTCTGTAAATGAGCTGGAGAAAGAAATGGCAAACCACTCCAGTATCTTTGCCAAGAAAACCCCAATAGGATCCCAAAGAATCAGACACAACTGAAACTACTAAATAACAAAAATTGGCTACTACCTAGTGATTTATATGCTAGAAAAATAAATGCATCATAGTTTTGAAATAGCTTATGGAGTTGTTGTTTTTTTTTGTGGGGGAGGGCACATAATATTTCCAGGGGATGATTAATACAGGCAACTAAGAGAATAATGCTTATATGGAGTTGGGAAAACTCAAAATTAACACAACAATGGAGAATATAATATTAATTGAATTTTCTTTTTTTATCTTGGGCATTCTTTCTTTAACATCCTTTCTTATGGAAGGAAGGGATTAATTAGACCAAGAACAACCTTGTTGCTGGGCATTTTACATTATATTTGACTACTTAATAGACATTTGGTCTAAAGCAAGACTTAGTGCTCAGAGTGGGCCTCTAGGATGAAGTAGGGAAGTCATTTCTAAGAGCAAGCAGCAGCTTTCATGGATTCTGTCAAAAACTGGAAGCTGGGAGAGAACAAGCATTGTAAGTTCATTGCCATTCACTTAGTTTGGGAAAATCTATAAGCTGTCCAGATAAAGTTTTATACTTTTATACATCAGTGAATCTATTATCAGTGGCAAAGGTACTCCTTTCACTAATGCAGATAACCACCCATCTAGGTTCCCATCCAGTGTGATTCTTCTCCACCTCTTTCTGTAATTCTCCATAGTGGATCTGCCCAAAGTGCTAGATTCCTTCTGAATCTTTTCATTTAAAGTCCAAAAGTAGAGCATAGCACTTGGACTGCCCATAAGTCAGTCCTTGTTCTTGCTTTGTCCACCTCCTTTATCAGTCACCATCTATAATAAATGGGTGACCCAAAGAGGAATGGAAAGAGGCTTGACTTAAAGAGAGACTGACATAGAAATGAGCTAAAATTTGCATATCTAATCTATTCAGGTTCTTTCCTTCCTTCCCCAAACCCTTCCAAAAAAAAAAAAAAAGGCAAGACCTTTGTGTAAATTGCTCTTGCCTTGGAGAACCTAACCACTAAAGAGGGAGAATGGATCTGCACATATGTATAATACAAATAAAGGCAACCTACAGTAATTCACATGATTTTTCATGATTTCCAGCCCTGGAGAATGGTAGCACAAGTATTATTATTCCCATTTTATAGACCTGGAAAGTGAGGTTTGGAGAAGTTATTTGTGTTTGAGAGCTAGCAAGTATCTAAGGAAATACTTAAGCCAGGTCTTCTGACTTGAAGTTCATTCTTTGTTCCACTACATAAGCTAAATGAAGTATCTACTGTTAGTTTAAAAGTAAGAAGGCCCCTAAAATACCACAGCTAGAAGGGACATTATTTTATATTCAAGGAGAAGGGATTTACATAACACTGTCCTCTCTCTTTAATTCAACCTGCCTCCACTCTGGAAGGCAATAAAATCCAGATCAGATACAAAAGACAATGTTTGTTACAAATGATTAAAATTGAAGTATATATTTTTTCTTTCAGTTAACAAATAACAAACTATAAAATAGAATGTAACTTACTATCAGTGACAATAGCTATATCAGGCAGATTCAGATGGGAAGGTAGAGAGAGTAAAGAGAGTAGGAGATAGATTGGTTTGAAGGGAATGACTGAGGTGTGCAAGCAAAATGTATCAATAAAAATTAAGCCCTTTGAAGGTTAGGGGAGAAAAATCAGTCTGCCAATCAAGCCTAAATAGAATCATTCCAATGTAGGGTGGAGTTTTTCAGTCAACTTTTAGGCAATCCAATGATGAGCCTCTTTCAATTTAGCTAGGCTGGTCCTCAGATGATAGAAATAACTGTCCAACATCAGGCAAATACTTGGAGTATTTCTTGCTTGGTAGAATCTGGCATTTTAGAGAACCCAGGGCCACCTTTTTGCCATGATGAGCCATCACAATAGGACTTCAGTGGAGTTACAATAATGTCCTCAGTAGATCACAATATTGATTGTAAAGCACCAACATTAAAGAAGCTCACACATTGTTCAATTGCTACCTCTTTTCAAAATTTTTACTTTTTTTTTTTGAAAGGGGAAGGCAGATTGGGGTTAAGTGACTTGCCCACTGTCACACGGCTATTAAGTGTTAAGTGTCTGAGGCCAGATTTGAACTCAGGTCACTGCTGCACCACCTAGCTGCCACCCCAATTGCTGCCTCTTTTTAAGAAGAAGGGATAGAAAGAGAAGGGGGAGTAGAGATGAGAGGAAGAGACACAGGGAGAGAAAGGGAAGAGAAGCAAGGAGAGAAAATGAGAGAGAGAGAGAGAGAGAGAGAGAGAGAGAGAGAGAGAGAGAGAGAGATCTTACATCTTTGAGGGTCATTTCTAGCAGGGAGAGGAAATTGTTCTTCAAATGTTCCTTGCTACACATCTGAAAGCAATAGCTAGCTTACAGTTGGCATTATTAATAATTGTGGAGACCTTTTCCTTAAAAAAAATAGATGCTAATCCCATTTTGTGTTCACTTTCATAATTCATCAGGAAATGCCACAAAATTATCCTTCTTTTCTCATTGTTTTTCAACTGGTTCACATCATGGCAATTACATTAACTCTCCTGTAATAGGGAGAAGTCAAATGCCCAGTTTTAGGTAATTTCTGTGATTAAAGCAGAGGGGCTGATCAGAACGCTGATGTTCAATAAATTAATCAAGAAATAAGGAATGAAAGCCAGAGTTTGATGTTCCCTGAATGCACATGTGTTTCTCCAGATGTTTTGACTTAATTTCTGCCCTAATAAAAGTGAAATAAAACTGGGAGCAACTCAAGAGCCAATTCGAAGTTCCCATTTTGGGGAATGGCCATCTCTAAGCAGAAGCAACTGCCTGCTCAGGAGAATCAGAAGCTCTCCATTGCCTGGGTTTATATAATGGGCTCTGACTAAGTGACTGAGAGAAAGGCCAATTTGAACACCAAACATCCTAGTTAGGTCTAAATCCTACTGAGGAAATGAACTTGGCATCCCTCTCCCACCTCCACCATGTGAAGTGGTTGTTGTTAGTCACCATGCTGAACGTGTACAGCTTCCTTGTCTGCCTATTTTTCTAAACACGGGAGGCTTAAGGAGAGCCAAGAATTAATACAACTACAATCCTTGTGCCTCTATTCATAGACCCAAACATTCAATAAACCTTGGTAACATATGTTTGAGCTCCAAAGGAGCAGTAATACCAGTGATCTTTGGCATTCATTTTAAGGTTTAACAGCCAACCTGTGCTCTCCCCACCTCCCCATCTCATTCAAACTTAGCTACCAATTTTTGTGGCCTTTATATTTCCCTCCACCCAGTTATGTGGGCAACTTGGTAATTGCAAGGCAGTCACAGTGGCTGGCCTTTTAAGCAGCAATAGTTATCTGATTAGCCATCTGGTTTGAAGAAAGTATTGGATGTTTGCACCTGTGGAACATATCACACTTGGTGCTAAAATGGAGCAGAACTCACCAATTAAGAAGTCACATGAAACCCTGCTTTTACTTAGTAACCTCATTCTCACTGGTTCATCTTTGCTGTACTCATAGGGAAACTGAGGCTGAGAGAAACATATCCTGATAAGATTGTGACCAGCAGGGGTCTTGGCATTTCGTGCAGACCACCACAGCCTGAATCCTAAATGGGCTTGCTTATGCAATTTATAACTTGAGAGGGCAAGAAAGCCTGGGAAGAAGGACCTCACAAATTCAATAAAAACAATATACCAGGTCTCAGAACTGCAGGAGACTGTGTGAGGTCTCTGAAGCTGTGCAAAACCCAATTTTTGGCAGCTCCTACAGCTGGACGTATTTTTGATTGAGTCAGACCCTAAATAAGGTCATGAATCACCAACTTTCAAGAAAGAACCCTCCATTTAGAGCCTATAAATTAAGGACTAGACCACTTATATCAGCCCTTTGTAGACCCAAAGCCTCTGGTTGGGCTATCCATACCTTTCTGTTATTCCTGCTGTTCAGGAACCATGGTTTTCTTTCCCCTAGGTTACCTTTCCTCCCTGTGTAGAACTGAACCAGTTTATGGTAAGTTTTATATTGTTATTTTAAATTAAAAACATTAGAAGTGATTATTCATAAATCAGAAATGGAAAGAAATAAATCCCACCTAGGACTATGTGATTTTGGAATTGAAAAGGTCTTCAGAGATTGGCTAATGGCCTCATTTTACAGAGAAACAAAGAAACCCAAAGGGTCTTAAGGGGTAAGTAGGTTAGGCTAGCTATGTGGAGGGGGAGGGGGAGGAACTTATGCCAGGTGTGTGATTGGAGTGCTTTTTAAGGGAATAGTGGGAAGTATGGCTGAATAAGTACTGTAGAGTCAAATCATGGAAAGAACTTGAATTCCATTCCCTGGAATGGTTTCCTATGGTTGTCCACTTTTGACACTGATGACAATATTGCTGCTAACTAGTGCCAAAATGAAGCCATTGGACTTGTAGTCAGAAAGGTATGGGTTCAAATCTTGCCACAGATACTTAATATCCATATGATCCCTGGGAAAGTCACTTCACCTGCCTCTAACTCAATTTCCTCATCTGTAAAATGAGATTTAGACTTGAGCATATCTAAGTTCTTCCAGCTATGATCCTATAACACCTTCAGATGTCCAAATGACTAAGCACCTTCAAATAACCTCCTAATGATAAGGATAATCACTTTGAAAATGCTGATCAGCTCTGGGACAACTGTGAATTCAATAGCTGAATTCAATTTTTTAGGTGGAAAAGATGAAATTAGAAAGTTAAATAACTTGTCCTAAACATGCCCCAAGGCTACAAAGGAAGCCAGCTGCGTGGATACAAACATTCCAGTCCTCAGATACCAAGTCCAGTGCTCTTTCCACAATGCCATCCTCTTCTACTCTTGGGCTCTTCCATTATGGCCCTGTTTCTGGGTGCAGCATTTTCTGCCCCCTTTTTTTTGTTTTTAGCACTGCCCCATATGTTGAATTCAGTCACTGCAGGTCTGACAACCTCTCCGATTTATGAATTAAGCTAAAGCCACACAAGCATTAGTTTTGAGCCATCACCATACTAAAAGAGGAAATGGTGATAATAAATACTTTTCATCTGTGACATTATTATTGGTAACATTTTCAGTCCTGTCATTGGTTTTGATTTATTGCTGGGGGACGGTCCAAATAAGCACTTTGAAAATACTGACCAACTCTTTTGCTACTATGAATTTGCAGGATTTTAGTTCTATTTTTTTTTAAGGTGGAAAAACTGAAACAGAAAGGTTAGGGAATTTGTCCTAGGCTCCTAGGGAGTCCACAGCTGGGACCAAAACCAGATCTCAGATGTTGCAAAGTGCACAAGAGATAAAACCTTAATCTACTTGATAAATTATGCCAAAACACTTATCCACTCTCCCTGCTTCCATGCTGGGACACAGCACAGTACAATACAGTCACTGATTCAAATGAAAGGAAGGAAGAGTGTGGGAGGGGGAAGGGAAGAGGATAAAGAGAGGGCATGGAGATAGATATGAAGGGGGATGGATTATCCCTAGAAGACAGAAGAATGTAGAAACAAACAATCAACCTTAACTTTAGAATTTCTTTGTGTTATGCTCCAGTTTTCTTTCTTTCTTTTTTTTTTGAGGGGGTCGGGGTGGGAGGTTGTTGTAAATTTGGAACCCTTTCTGTGCAAACAGCAGAATTTGGACATCAGTGAGTAATAGTTTGCAAACACAGTCTCACAGCTGCCTGTGAAATATATGAGAAAATACTTTAGAAGATAGATGATTATTACTTGTGAAAAACTGAGGGTTTTTTTCTTTTAAGTTTGCTCTATTCTATACCTTTCCAGGAAATACCAAATGATTCTCTGTGCTTTCTTCTTATTTAAAACTTAAACTAAAAATTTTTAAACTAGCTTTTTACATTGCCTCCTGTAAGAAAGTCAAGTAAAATGCCCAGATACTGCTCAATTCTTTTTTTGATTCAAGTATGATGCTGTTTGCAAAATAGATACTTGCTAAGCTTGATTCAGAATGGAGCCCTGCCAAAGTCTGATACTTCCTCTAAGAAGACCCATATCACTATATCTTTCCTAGGTAAAGAATTGCAGCTTTGAATATGAGAGTTTAGGTAGAAAAGAAGAAAAAGGCAAATAAGAGTGAGGGAAGGAGGGTGGGAGTGGGAGATTGAGAATAGAATGTAAAATAGCTTCAGGGGGATAAAAATTGATTATGGACACCTGGACCAACCTTGTTGAAAAGAAACCAAACACCTAACCCTCCCGGGAGGGAAAGAATTCACTGCCTATGTTTGGTAGACCAAAAGTGAGCCCTTTAGATAGAAGCCCATGCCCAGTGGTGGCAACACAATGAGTAATCAAAGGATCTTAGGAATGTACTACTTTCTTTTGAGGGGGCCAGGAAAAAGCATTCATTTGTATGGGTAGCTATAGACCAAACAACCCTTATAATGCTAAGAGTCTCAGGAATTAAGGGATCCCACAAGCTTTGATGAAGTCTGGAGCGGGACCTGAATAAGGCCCTTGAGGAAAAAGACTGTATCTAGTTCTCAGTAAATATGTGTCGATTGATTTTTCTCATCATCAAACAGAAACCATTAAGTGTCTGCTTCTATATGGAGCTGGGATTTGCACTTTGCTAAGCAGCGTGATCAAAAAACTATCCAAGTATCTGTCCATTTTTAAGCCTACTACAAACTGGACCCTAGTCCCTGGCCACAAAAACACTTGACTCCTGATATTAATTTTTCTCCTTAACCTGGAGATGGCATTCAGGCATCATTAGTGAAATGGTGGAAGAGGAGAGATAGCCATGTTAAGGTATGCCATTATATGAATAGTGAGGGGTCAAAGGTGGTCATAAATAGGGTCAATAGCATTTACCTTTAGTTTCTGTTCTCACTTTCATGATAGAATTGATCTTTGAAGCAACAAGCAGAGACCACAAATTGGACAACCGTGAAAGATTTGTGATTATATTCATAGGAAGGATACCTTTCCAACTCCCATGGATGTTGAGTTGCTCCAAGCCAGGATCAAAGAGTAGTCAGGCACCAACTGGGAGATACTGTTTCATCATTTTAATAAATCAACTGGACAAACTGTGACTTAGACAAGATACTCCAGGGGCAACTTGTCAGAAGTTGCAGTCTATTCAACAGGATAAAGTCAGTTGCTCAGTGGAAGAGGAAAAGCACTGATGGAATAATGGTCACTGGACTCTTGACTATAGGTTGACATGGGACCAGATGTAGAGGAAACTGAAATCTACTCTTAAAATTTTCTTGTACAATACCACTCCTAGGGTTATATCCCAAAGAGATCATAGAAGAGGGAGAAAGACCCATATGTACAAAAATATTGATTGCAGCTCTTTTTGTGGTGGCAAAGAATTGGAAATTAAGGGGATGCCCATCAACTGGGGAATGGCTGAAAAAGTTGTGGTATATGCATGTAATGGAATACTATTGTGCTATAAGAAACGAGGAGCATATAGACTTCATATTTACCTGGAGAGGCTTATACGAAGTGATGCTGAGTGAGAAGAGTAGAACCAGGAGAACAGACAAACATATGTGTGATGACCAACTAAGACAGACTGGACTCTTCTCAGCAATGCAGTGATATAAGTCAATCCCAAAAGACTCATGATGGAGGGAGATGTTTACATTCAGAAAAAGAACTGGAAAGAACTGAGTTTGAATCCAGATTGAAGCAAACTACTTGATCTTTTTCTTTTTCTTGTTTGGTTTTGTTTCCTCTTTCCCATTGTTCATTCTATCTGATACAATCGGTCTTTATAACCTGACTAATGTCTAATGTGAAAGTATTTGCAGATCTTATACTTGATTGTATGCCATCATGGGGGTGGGGGAGGAGAGGGAGGGAGAGAAAATTTGAAACTCCAGGAATTGTGCTATTGAATCTTGTAAACTAAAAGTAAACAAACAAATTAATAAAGACCAAAAAAAGAAAGAGAGAAAAAATATTCTTGTAGGCAATGGTGCCAAGGTATCTCAATAGGTTTTGAGTGAAGATTTTTGATGATGACAAACTTATATAGTAGTTAGCACCTTTTACATTCACTATCTCATTTGAAACTCTCCCCTGAATCTGCTGCCCTAGTGCTATACTATTCTATGACAACACTGATTGCCAAAATGTTACTTAAAAGCATCTAATCATCAGAACATCAGGCATTATGAAGGCAATGGGTCCAATACTATCTTCAGTGTCAAAAGTGGTTGTTTTTAATAAATGAAAACTATAGTAAACCAGTTTATGAAATGTAGTTGAAAATCCCCTGCAATTTGGCTCTACCTTACCCATCCAATCATACCTTCCTTCAATGTATATATGAGTACACCTCCATCCTCTTTAACTATCCTAAATATAGACATCTTTCCAAACCAATTTATATTCTAACTCCTCTGTGATGTCTTTCCCATTTCTTAGTGATTTTTCCCTTTGCTGATAACCAACCCCTAAGCATTATACCATACTTTTAATTTTCTTCTTCTTTCTTTCTAACATTAATTTTTAAAAAAAATTTGAGTTCCAAATTCTCTCCATACCTTTTGCCCCTTCCATTTATAAGGCAAGCAATATAATGTCAATCATATATATGAAGTCATGTAAGACATATCTCCATATTAGTCATATTGGAACAAATAAATAAATAAAAAGCAAGAAACATAAAGAAAGTGGGAAAAGTATGCTTCAATCCCCACTCAAAATACATCAGATCTCTCTGTCTCTCTATCTTTGGCTGTCTCTGCAGGTAGATAGCATTTTTCGTGAAAGGTCTTTTGGAATTGGCTTCGATCATTGTTTTTATCAGAGTAGCTAGGTTTTTCATAGTTGATCATGGTTATAATATTGCTTTTAGTGTTGTACCGTAGGTTTTTTAAAATAATTAAGTAATTAATTTTTAGTCTTCATTTTCATAAGATTTTGAGTTTTAAATTTTCTCCCCTTCCTTCTCCTCCCCCTTCCCCAAGACTGTGTGTAATCTGATATAGGATCTACTTATACATTGATATTAAACATATTTTCACATTAATCATGATGTAAAGAAGAATTAGAATCAATGGGAGGAACCACGAGAAAGAAGAAACAAAACAACAAAAGAAAAAAAGAGCAAATAGTATGCTTCCATCTGCATTCAGACTCCAAAGTTCTTTCTCTGGGTGTGGATAGCATTTTCCATCATGTCTTTTAGAGTTGTCTTAGATCCTTGTATTGCTGAGAAGTGCTGAGTCTATCAAAGTCAGTCATCGAACAATGTAGCTGTTACTGTACACAGTGTTCTCCTGGTTCTGCTCATTTCACTCAGCATCAGTTCATATAAATCTTTCCAGGTTTTTCTGAAGTCCACCTGCTCATCATTTCTTATAGCACAATAGTATTCCATTACATTCATATGCCACAACTTGTTCAGTCATTCCCTGATTGATGGATATTCCCTCAATTTCTAATTCTTTGCCACCACAAAAAGAGTTGCTATAAATATTTTTGTACATGTGGGTCCTTTTCCCATTTTTATGATCTCTTTGAGATATAATCCTAGAAGTTGTACCATAGTTTGTAACCAACTCTCACATTATTTTCCTTTTCATTGCCAAAATATAATTGTTATTAGCCTGGTTTAGAGTTTTATACAAATTTGGTCAGAAATGTTCCTTGTCCTCTGGGAGCTTGGAACATTGCAAGCTTCAACTAGGCTATAAACTTTTCAAGAGTCATTAACTTATAGAATGTTGGAGCTAGAAGGCAACTTAGAACATTCAGCATAGAATGTATAGCATTTGCTATAGAACAGGAGAATCAAACTCAAATAGAAATGGATCCCTGTGGCCACATATTGACTTAGAAAATCACAAATTGATATTATCTATGTTGTATTATATTTTTATTTATTTTGTTAAACATTTCCCAATTAGTCTTTTTAATTTTAATCTGGTCTGGTGGGCACTGAGGAGTTTTGAGAGCTATGAATTTGATTCCTCTGCCTTAGAATAAAAAAAATCAGAGCTAGAAGGAAGATTAGAACATAGAGCACAGAATGGGTAGAGTTGGGAGGAGCCTTAGAACACAAAATATAGAATTATAGAGCTGGAATGAGTCTTAGAGCATAGTATACTGAAGCTGGAAAAGACCTTGGAGATCTAGTCCAGGGGTGGGGAACCTGCAGCCTCAAGGCCACATGTGGTCCTTTGACTTAATCCAAACTTTGCAGAACACTTGAGGGCCTAGAGGGTCACATGTGGCATCTAGATGACAGGTTCCCCACCCTTGATATAGTCTAATTCCTTTATTTTACAGATGACAATACTGAGGGCAAGGTCTGTGGACCATATCTTTTAAAATTTATTTTGTCCTTTCCCACTGTACCTAGCACAGGGCCAGGCACATTGTACTGACTTCGTAAATTCTTGTTTATTTAATGGGAGCTGCTGCTTAATGCTATATTCAGTAATGAGAAATATAGGACAATCTTGGCTCTTCTTTCCACAGTGGGAATCACTCAAGTAATGGAAATGTGTTTTAAGTAACTTGTGGATAATGAAGTGAGGGAGTGGGTTCATTTAAGCTCCTGCCACTATAATGAATTTCATGCTGGCAGGTAATCTCTGCTCACATACTGGGGTCTGGTTTCCAAGAAAGCTTTCTGATTTTCACCTAGGTTTGCAGGTGAGTCAGACAAGGCGCAAAGAAGCCAACTGACTTCCCTCTGGGCTAAAGCCTGAGTAGCTTGGGCCAAACCTGAACCAACATCCGTTCTGTTTCATACCTCTGTGTTATAGAGCTGGCAGACCACAAATGTTTTTCCCACCCATTGATGTTAAGAAGGCAGCCTCAGTTTTCAAGATTTGAGAAATGTGGTGAACCTGGGGCAGGAAGAATCTGTCACACAGGAGAAAAATGTATTCTGTAGCTTCAATATATGTATTTTAATTTAATCTTTCTTTAGTACAGGCAAAGTCTAAGAGTTGGGGAAAGAGCCTTAAGCCTGAGAACACTGCTGTTGTTTCCAGCTTTCAGTAGCATATTTGATTTTGGTTTGTTTAAATTGGATGTAAAAAATGAATGACATGATTCTTCCTTCCCTTAATAGCATGCTTTTTAATTAATTTCCTTACACTTTGGGTAATAGGCATATGGCTCTGGTTCCTTTTTTCCTCCAGCAGATAGGACTCCCAAATCAGTGTATGTGACAGATAAACATGAGTGGTCTAAATCAAACACGTTTTCTTTCATGTTGAGATATGGATGATTTCTCCTGAGATTCCTGCAACAAGCATCCTTTTAACAGGTTTAAAAACAGGAAGAGTTAGGCTCTTGAATCTTTTTCACCATCTCTTATTGTTCTCTGCCCACCAAGATGAAAGCAAGTTTTGCCTGTGTCTGATTGTAACTATTTGCCACCATAAAGTCAAGTCAAAAGGAGGGTGCCAAGAGGAAAAAATAACTCGTTAACCTTTTCTTTGGGTGGTTTTCTTTCCCCTCGTTGCATTTACATTGGCCTTAAAGAATTGGGACATTTTGCAGATGGCTTAAGGTCTATAAACTCTTATTTAAGCCATCCTGAGCCAAGTATAACAGGTAGCAGTCCAGACTTGTCTAAAAAGGATAAACCCCAGCTAAGCATGTAAATAATACCCTAGTGCTTTTTATCATATAAACACATACACAGAGCTAGGTACATTAAAGGGCCTCTCCACATTTCCCTATTGTTATCTTATAAAGTATTAGGTATGGAAAACAGGCCCTTGGAAGATTTTTTTTAACCATCAGCAAATAGATTAAATGAAAATAATGGTGTGGCCTCTAGAAGGTCCCAAAATGAAACACCCTATTGGATTCATCATCAATACTTTCCCAAATGTTATTTCGGAAAATTAAAGTCACTGTTGAGTTTCCTCCACTGAAACCCTGTCTGCCCAAATCATATTTCCAAAGCAAGAACCACCATGTTTCCTCTCACTAGACAGTGGGAAGGCAAGGAGGATGATTTCTGCTGTGAGGAACATTGGAAGGGTCACATGCTGGCTATCAGGAAATTACTGGGGTGATTCAGGCCATCAAGGCAGGGCTGTGAAGTTGCTTCTGGCAAGTTGGAAAGAGCCTATCAATTATTCATGCAACTGAATAAACAGGGATTTTATCTCCTGGTATGAATCAAGAGATAAAAATTCCATTTCATGGGGGGAAAAAGACTAAACACTGAATATTAGTCATAGCCAAAAAAAAAATGTGGGGTTGGGGAAGGGGGGCAGAGATGACTGGAGAAAGAAAAAGGAATAGTGTTTTCTGTTTGTTTTTCCCCTGAGCAGTTCCAGGATTTCCCAGCTCTCTTTACTCTCCCCACTGTTAAGACCCCAAATCTTGGCCACCAGCCCACGGAGCCATTGGATGGAGTTCTCAGTTCTCTTCTAGTGATGGGATCTGACATTTGCCTAATTACACTTTAAAGGATGGCATGCCACTCATTACTTGCCCAGTGACTACTCTCAGAAGGATGCCTGATTAACCGCAAGAGCTCTGCTCACATGGCTTTGCAAGCTCCCCAAAGTATCAACTAAAGATATTTTTACCTAAAGATCAATTTGCTAGTTTCAGTGGCAAGTCTGTGAGGACTACTCTATAAGAGTAAAGTTCATGGGCAAGTACATAATAACCCAAAGTCTTCCGATTTAAAGAGACCAAAGAAGAGAAGTCAAACATGATATTTCATCTGTTTTCATAGAATACCAACAACCAACTGGATTCATCCTTCAACCTTAGTTGTTTGCCTTGACAGCCCTTAAATGACTGGAAAATAAGGAAAGGCAAATAAAATTAGTGATTCACAACTTGTCAAGATAACAAATGTTATTTTTCAGTATCAAGTAAATACAATCTCCACTCATTTTAATTTTTTATTGAACTAAAACCAAAGAAATCAGCTACAGAGACAGCTAACTTGGGCTATTTCCATTAATATTCCTTCTATCCTCCTCACCTTCACTCACCTTGCTGGAATGGTTAGGGATGATTGATAGGTATGGAAATGTCAGAGAAAATGCTAAGCAAACCCCAGTCAATTCACTGTAAACAAAACTGACATTTTGTCAATAAAGTTACTTCTACTTAGTGCCTAAGCAGAAGTACCAACAATTACTAGGAGGCAGGACCACTGATCTAAGTTTTTTCAGCATCAGAAAAGCTTAAAAGGATCCATCTATGAAACCAATTTTTTTTTTATCCTGGAAAAAGTCGATCAAAGAATTTGATTTAGTAGTTCTCATAGTAGACAAGCCTTGATTAGACATTTTAAAAATGAATTCACACATCCATCTATTCAAAATTTTATCAAGTAGTACTATGTATAAGGCACTGTACTTTAGCCTTCAATATGCAGAGGTTGCATAAATCCTAGAGACCAGTTTGCCTGGCACCTAGAAATTTGATATTGGCATCAGGTACAATCTTGCCTGAAGAGCTATATCACTTTATTCTTCCCACGCATGACTGTTTGGCATTTACTGTCATGATAGCTTAGGAAAGAAAAGGAGGGAGGGATGGAGAAAGAAAGGAAGGAAAAAATCAACCTATCAATCAATAAGCATTAAAGAAGAACAGAAGGAAAGGAAAAAGAAAGAGAACTAAAAGAAGAAAAAAGAATTCTTAAAAGAAAGAAAAGAACTAAAAGAGAATGGGAAGGAAGGAAGGAAGGAAGGGAGGGAGGGAGGGAGGAGAAAAGCAATCCACAGCATTGGACAATATCTCTCAGTGTGGGTAGAAGTGAGTGCCTTTCCTGGGAGCTACATGGTTTTCTCAGGTAGCCATCATATCTGCAATAGACACCTGAGTTTTACTCCCTTTGGGGATTTAAAGGAGGAGGATGTGGTTTAGTGCTTTTATTTTTTTTTTTTAAAGGCAGGATGTGCAATGAGCCCTGACCACTAGGTCTGCAACCTATTCCATACATGATCAGGAATTCCCCTGGCCCTGGCTGTGTCTATACAATCAACTCAAGGATAAATATCCATCAAATGTGTTGTTTGGAGGAATAAATGAAGAAAGAAAAAGAAGAGAAGAGAAACTGGTGCAGAAACAGTTTTCAAATCTGCTACTGTGGCTGACTACAGACAAAGCAGAGAGCAAGATGGAGTTTTGCCCTTGCACCTCATAGACATATTCTCATGTGATTTCAGAGCTGGGTGCTAATTTAAAGAATATTCAACCCAACTCCCTCATTTTGCAGATGAAGAAACCAAGACCCAACAAAGGAAAGGGACTGGCCCCCTGAAGGTCACTCTGTTTCCTTTTCAGTACATTTGCAGCTTTTATCAGGAATTGGGGTGGAAGTTTCTATGGTTCCAGGTATATTTTAAGTGAATCTGAATTTCCACAAAATATAAACTAGGCAAGGACTCTATAAAAGTGGCCACAAATAGCAGGGTCAAATATGACTGAATAATTTTTAAAGATCCTTCTACACAGCACTTTTTTGTTTTGTTTTGTTTTTGCTTTTTGCTTTTTGGAGGGTGGAAGACAGGGCATTTGGGGTTGTGACTTGCCCAAGGTTACACAGCTAATGAGTGTTAGGTGTTTAAGGCAGAATTTGAACACAGGTCCTCCTGACTCCAGGGCCAGTGTTCTATTCACTGTGTCACCTAGCCACCCCTACACACCACTTTTTTGGAACATAGGTGGAATCATATTGACCTCCGTAAAAAGAAAAATCGGGGAGTGTATTAATCCTTTCAAAGGCAATCTAGTTTAGTGGTTAGAGACTTAGAATTGGGTAAAGCTGGATTCAGGTCCTCCTATTAATGCATACTGACTGTGTGGTAAAGTCCCTTAACCCTTCAGTGCCCTGGGCATCTTTCTAAAACTATCAATTGCAGAGAAGGTGCCGTTCTTCATTGGCTTAGGGAGCTGCTTCCTGGAAGTTCCCTATGCCCATGAAATTCCAGGTCTTACTTAATAACAAAACAAAGGGAAAAAAAAGATCCTGTACTGCCTACCTCACAGGTTGTGGCAAGGAAAGTGCTTTGTAAACTTTAAGGCACTAGAAAAATGTGAGTTACTTTTATTATTATCTACTGCAGGATAATAAGCAGGTGTTCCAAAGTTTACAAAAAACACTCATTAAACACCAAACCTGATTCTCCCCACTGGCATTTGGAAGGCTGTGAACAAAACAAGACAAAAAAAGTTTTCTGGTGCTGGAAGAAGAAACAAAAACCCTTCCCTGTATCCAGTCTTCTTTTTAACAGCTCCCATAGAATCCCTAGGCTATTGCAGCATCTCAGCCTTTGGCTTCAGGGAGAGTTTGCTTTTCAGCTCCAAATTTTCAGCGCATGGAATTGTGGGCTTAGGAATATGAGACATTAGAGAGAATCTAAGTGGTGGTTTCATTGTATGACTGTCCTTGATTTTGTACAAGCATCTCTTATTACAGTTCAAGAAATGGCATCACATTTACTAGTTTATTAGATAACAAGAGAAAGTCAACCCTTTGATTCCATCATAGTATCACAGAATCACAGTATCACAGAGGTAGAAATGATCTTAGAGACATTCTGCTCCAGCTCCTTTCTTGTTTTAAGTTAAGAAAACAGAGGTTCATTAATCAAGTAGCTTCCCTAAGGTCACACAGCCAATTTACAGGCAAATACTCTTCTTCATTCATAATACTATGACACTCCCTTATCCACAGAATTCATATCATGTAAAACAGGAGATACTTTTATAGCACAATATTGCTCTTTTGTAGAATTTTAACATTGATAAATATAAATGTCAAATGGGAGAGAAGGGAGATATTACAATCAAGTGTTACTATTACACAACCCTCCCACTTTGATTTTTGTTTGCCTTTAAACATAGTACATGCAATAGCATAATCTTTTTTTTTATCTCCCAACATATGGAAAGTCTCTTTCTGACATGCTTCATTTATGCCTACCAAACTTTTTTTTAGAAAGGCAGTGGCCCCTAGTAACAACTCCTGCTTAGCTGCTGTGAGTGGAAAAATACACTTCCCAGAAAGGGAATCTCAAATCAGAATTTAGAAGGTGACTTGCTGTGTCACCTTAGGCAAATCATTTAACCTATCCATGTCCTAGGTTCTTCATCTGAGATATGGGGATTAGACTCTAAAATTCTACCTCTAAGATTTTGACAATCTGTTATAGCATCTTTATATCTGAAACTAACAAGAAAACAGTGCACATTGACAGTTAAATCCTTTTACACAACACTTTCAAGAAGTAGAGGAACTAATCATGGGGAATTCTAGATCTTATTGTCACCAACAAGGAAGAACTGATTACGGATGTGGGAAAATAATGGGAACCTGGAAGGAGTGGGGAGAATGACTAGAATTTATGATAGAGAAGATGATAGCTGGGAATAGTCTGACAGACACTCTAGATTTAAGGTGAACAGATTTCAAAGGGTTCAGAGAAAGGATAAGTAGGTCCCTATGGACTAAAATTCTCTAGGGAAAATCATCCTGGTAGAAATGAGTTCTCAAGAATGAAATTCTCAAGATACAAAGAAAAAGCAAACCTGATGAAGTAAGTATAGCAGTACAAAGAGGTGAGGGAGGGGGAAGAGAATCCACTGGGAACTCAGTAATTAACTTAGATTTTAAAAAGGCAAGTGCTTAATGAAGCAAGGAGGATGAATACATAAGCATGACATTTTCATGGAAAAACAGTGTCTAGAGTGCTAAAGCTTAAAATGAACTAAAGACAACCTTGTGTTTTGTTGTTTAAGCTATGCAGCATGCCCAGTGGATAGAGTTCAGGGCCAGGAAGAACTAGGTTCAAGTCCATGTGTCTTTGGAACAAATTGACTATGTGACCCTGGATCAAACACTTCATTTCTCAATACCTCAGGCAGCTAAGACTCAAAGCTGAAAGAAGGTACCCTCCCTCCATGCTGTTCACCACCATGCTGCTGACTCAAGCCTTCATTAACTCCACCTCCCTCAGCCTCCTCTCCCCTTTGATTGAAGGGCTAGAGGATGGAGGACCAATCTCCTCCCAATGCCTTTCTTTACAAACGGCAGAAATTGAATTCTCAGGTCATTCCATCTGCTACCCTGCCTGGTTTCAGCTCTATGGAACAAGATGCCCCCTCCCAGGGTACTCCTGACAACCCATCTCTCCCCTCACTCTGGTTTTCTGTCTCTTTGGTGTGTGTTATCACCCCCTTTAGATTGTAAACTCATTGCAGTCTTTCTTTTTATTAATTATATCACCAGCACTTAGCACAGTGCCTGGCACTAATAAATGTTTGTTGGATTAGATTGGTCCTCAGTTTCCTCCTCCACCAAATGAAGAGTTTCACAAGATAATTGTCAAAATAAAGCAGCAATGGGGTATAATTGCTGAATAGAATACTTACTTTGGAGTCAAAGGACTTTCATTTGGATCCTAGCTTGGTCACTTACTAGTTGCATCATCTCAGGCAGGTCATTTCCCCTCTCTGGCTCTCAGTTTCTTTATCTTTAAAATGAGGGAGCTGGACTAAATAAACTTTAAAGTCCTTTCCAACTCTATATCCTTTTACCTTAACAGTGGAAATAATTTCATGCTATCCATAAAGCATTCCACGAACCATTCTTTTTGTTATTGATGGTGCTCATGAATTCATTTAAGAAACATTCTTAGGTATATTCAACTCAGTAGACATTTGAGCATTCATGTTAAACTTGTCAGGATGTAAAGATGGAAATGTTACCCATATCACAACGCTGTAAGTAAAATGTTTTGTAAAACCTAAAGTGATATAAAATTTTGAGTTATAAGTGCTAGCAATAGAACAAATGTTAATAACAAGACAATCCTTGTCTCCAAGAAGGTTAAAACCAGGAATATGATATACATGCAAGGAAACAGTGGAATAGATAGGAGCAAAGGAGAGATCCAGACACAATACTCAAAGAAAATTGTTCAGTACCCTGTGTTGGTTCTGGGTTAGACCAGGAGACAGATTTCCTTAGGTCACTGACACTACAATTGAGGTGGTTTTTTTGTTTTGTTTTTTCAAATTCTAAGTACAATGGCCAGGTGAAGAATAGGATAGCAGAAGTTCATGAAGGCACTTTAAAAATAATTAGGCAAAATACTTTCTGGGTCAGTTTCTCCTTTTGATTTATGTATAGGACAAGATTTGAAAGAACCTAGTTGTGACTAAACAGCCACATTTAACATGAGTTTCCTTCTCTTCTAAGATGATGTTAGTTGTTGGTAATCTCCCTCAAAGACTTTAAACCATAGACTGGCCACTAGGGCTCTTCTTGGAGCAGATAATGACTGAAGAACAGCACAAGGTCTAGACCATTAAGTATATATGTATAGATTATATATATATATATATATATATATATATATATATATATATATATATATATATATATATATAATGCTTAGTTCTAGACCCGGGATTTGTGTAAATGCGGCAAATAGCCTTGCTATCCTCTAATCTCTGCTAAGAAAAGGGATCCTCTTCTTCTGAATGGGCTTAATATCCGTGGTTTTGCAGAATCTAAAAGGGAGAACTCACACCAATTCCACTTTCATTAAATCCCTGCTTTGTCTCACCCAGTTGCTAATAATCCACATGGGAAGGGAGTGGGGCAGGGTCATTTTCCGGAAGGAAATTGATCGTTTTCCTTACATGGAGATACATTTCCATTTGGGCTTAAATTTCTGCTTTGGTCAAGCTCTGCTCTTTTGCCCCAGTAGAAAAACAAAGCCAAGTAAAATCCACATTCTCACATTTTGACAGGTCTACTTTGCATTTTATTTTTAAACCGGGAATCTCATTTAGGTTTCTGGAGAGGAACTCAAAGATGAGGCGGCATCTTTCAGCACCCGACTTCCTGAACCTGTCAACCAACAAAGGCGGACTTTAAGAATAAACTTCTGAGAGCTGCTAAGACTCCGGAGTATTTCCCTCCCTCTCTGTGGCCAGGTTACTTTGAACACTGAGCTAATTATCCAAAGAATTCAAACAAAAGTCACACTTTTACTTCAGTTATTTTGTGGATCTTCTATTTAAAAAAAGAAGCCTTTATAGATCAGATAACTGATGTATTCGTTTGTCTCTCCATTTAGCTTTTCTATGGAAAACTGTCACTCAAATTCTCCGAGGTGATAAGTGGGAGTAGGAGATGGGGTCTCTTACAGGTAAAATGCAGACACTTATTGTCTGTTTTTAGGTCTACAAGGAATCAGAAAATAGAAGGTGATGAGTGAGGAGTGGAGGTGTTGCTTCATAGTGTGGAGGAAAGAATGTTAAATTTCGAATCAGGAGACTTGGGTTTGAATCTGGCCTGCGCCAGCTTGCTTTGCCATTTACAGTAGCAAGTAGCTTCGTACCTCAGTTTCCTCACATGTAAAAAGAAGCGGCTGGACTAGATCATCATTAAGGTCCCTTCCAACTCCAGACCCTATGATTTCGATAATTATCTCCCACTTCCTGAGGTTTTCTTTTGCTGAGGGCTGCTCCCAGTCTAAACAGATTCTTCCAGTTTAAAAAAAAAAATGTATCAGTGTATGGGCAAAGCTGAAGTATGGGAAAGAAACAAGAGATTGGGGCTGGTTTACACACATCCGAGTCCTGTCGACCCTGGTTTCCTAGATGGGAGAAGACTGGGAAAATTTACCCAAAGAGAAAAGACCTTCTCTGATCAATCCTCCTGGTAAGGCCCTATTCCTGGCACTGCTTGTGGGCACTGTCGGTCTCTAATCAGGAAGATCATCTCCCTCCCTAGTTGCTTGTGCAAGGTTGGGCTATACTGGGACTAGACGATGCCCAGGGGACAGGAGTGAGGAAGGTGCTGAAGAGGTCCCGTGCTGCCCCTGGAGTCCCGGAGGAAGTACATGCAGAGGGTTAACTTTGGTGGGAGACGATAACTCGAAGAGTGGGAGGCTTGGGCAGTAGTCCTTCGGTTGGGGAAAGGCCACTTGTGTGGGGTGATGAAGCTGGAGATGACGGCAAGGGAAGCTGGGCCAGCTGAGTGTGATGCGAGGAGTGTGTGTGTGTGTGTGTGTGTGTGTAAATGTGTGTGCGCCCCACCGAAAGCAGTCTCCTCCTCTTCTGGCAACTTGAACCTATGACTGCAAAGCTCCCTTTACAACTATCAACAAGCTGTGAGTGCGTGTCTCTCAGTGTGGTGGAGGAGGGGGGGGGAGCAGAGAGGCGGGGGACACGCTTTTTGAGGCAGAAGTCCCGGTGCGTTCCACAGGCTAGGAACCTAGGAGTCCTCTCCTCCCTCCCACCCTTGCTCGGGGTGAACTGCCGTAAGAAATTGGAGTGACTGGCTAGGAAAACACATCTGTTGAGTGCTTTTCTTCCCACCGACCCTCCCTTTGGGTCTCAGGACTGGGGCAGTAGGCGTCCAGAGTCCTGCGGAGCTGATGGACTTGGGGGCAGTTTGGGGAGCCCCGTGGGGGTCCTGCGGCCACCCGGGAGGTCCCGAAGGTCAGCTGCAGTGAGGACGCGAGGGTGGATCCAACCTGTGCGGCTCCTCTGGGCGAAGGCGGGGAAAACGGGGCGGGGGGGTCCTGCCGGAGAGAATTGGAAGCTCGCGACCATGGTCCCCAAATTGTGGTTGCTCGTGTTCCTCGGAGGTAGGTCACACTGCGGGAGCGGAGAAGGCTAGGTGAGCTTGGAGGGAGAGGAGGAATGATCAGGGGACTTGGGAAGGGTGGAATAAAGCCCCCATCTCTCTTCCTTTGGGATGGGGTCTTAGGGAGTTTTTGCCAAAGCTTCTCGGGTGTACTGTCGCCTTCTTGGCTGCCGAGCAGGTAAAGCTGCTCGCTCCAAGGAGGCGCCCACTTCGTTCTACTAAGCCCCCTCTGTTCTCTCGCCTTCTTCCTCAGACCCTCAGCCCTTGAGACGCCTCTCAGCTTCGGGTTAGGGCTTAGTCTCCCGCTTCCGAGCTAACTCAGGCACCTGCCGACTCACGTGCGCCGGGAGAGCCGCGGCAACTGGACTTGGGCGGGGGGGGAGGGGGGGGGCGGTCTGACTGCTTGACTGGCCTTGGAGGGTCCTTGGGGCGGGGCAGGCAGACAGAACTACCGGGCAGCCTGGTCCCGCGCAGCCGGAGAGCTGAACTGCTCCCACCCACCCCAAACCACGGAGTGGCTTCCCAGATTTCGCGAATCCTTGCTTGGAGTTTGGGAGTATACAGGGTCAAAGCGCCCTCCCTGGAGCCCAGAAGTCCTGAAGCTGGGGTGTGGGTGCGGGGTGAATGGGAGACAGACCTGGAGCTCCAGTGAGGAGATGGCTCGGGGGGAAGCTGCCTTCCACGCCACTTGGCCCAGCCACATGCTACTGGCAAATTCACAGTCCCGCAGACGCAACCTGTTTCCAGGTTCCTCCAGGATTGGGGTGGGGGATGATCTAGCCTGAGGGGCCCCTGTGTCTGGAACTCTGGTGCACCTCCAACTCGCCTTCCCCAACCTCTCCAACATTTCCCCAAATTCGGGTGTTTGGAACCGAGATACAACTTCGGGGATTCCGGTAATTCTCTCTCTTCTTTCTCTCTCTTTGTCTCTATCTCTCTGTCTCTGTTTCTGTTTCTCTGTCTCTCCATCTCTCTCCGTCTCTCTCTGTCTCTGTAAAATTTTACTTAGTTTAAGAAGGACCCATTGATAACTTGATCGGTATAGACACTCCTTAGTAGAATCCGAAATGATCTGTCTCTCTCTCTGATCCTCTCTTCACTGTCTCTGTCTCTGTGTCTCTGGCCCAACTCCTTCCTCCTGTTTCTCTCTCTCTCTCTCTCTCTCTCTCTCTCTCTCTCTCTCTCTCTCTCTCTCTCTCTCTCTCTCTCTCTCTCTCTCATTCTGTACCAGATTATGAGATCTTTCTTGAGATCTGTCTTCCCGCCCCCGTCTGTCTCTCTCTTTGTCTCTCATATGAGATTAAATATGAACTGTGTTTAACTCCCCCACATTTTCTCTTCGAGTAGTATAGATAATGAGCCAGAAACTAGCTCTTTCCTTCAGTGACATTTAAATCAACAGTATTTCCACAAATTCGAATGTGTCAAAACAACAACAACAACAACAACAAACTATTCTGTGTTGAGGTGGGGGAGATATGAAGGAAGGTCAAAGGGTTGGACAATTTAACGGTTTGAAGACTTATAGGTACATTCATCAAAAAAAAAAGGCACTTTCGCTGTCAGGTTCGGAGGTGAGAGTTCACAAAGAGCTACCCTGCACGCACCTCCCCCCTACTTCACCTTTCAGTTTATTAAACAAAAGTAGGGGAAAGGTTCACTCTTTGAAACAGGAAAAATAAGGAACAGTAAGGCTTCTATTTTAAGGGGGGGAAAGTGAAGAAAATCTAACATTGGGGAGGGGAGGGGTGCGAAGAGGGAGATGGGAAAAGCAGCCCAGCGTAGCAGTTGTTTCCAACACATAGGAAAGGGGACAGTAATGAGAAATGGGGACACATTACTACTGGGAAACCTGCAGCTCCGGACACACAGATCCCGGGTATTGACTTTGGCAGTACTTGTACTCCTCCTGCCAATAAAATCATTGAAACTGCAGCATCGAAGCTCCAACGTTTGGAGTCTTGCGGCTCTCTCTCTCTCTCTTTCTCTCTTCGTGACCTTTTGCCACAACAAATCGGGCAGATTGAGCCAGAGAGAAACCAAGATTAATCGAATGTGATGAGGGAAGTCTGAGTAATGATATTAGCCGACTATAGGAGTCTTCCTGTGTTAAAATTTAGAGACAGATGACTGTAAATGGTAGATATTTTCTGCTCACCTCTCTCTTCCCCCTCCCCCCCCTTTCGGGAGTCTTGAAATTCATTGCTCTGAGCTGGGTACTATTTCCCACTTAACACTTAGAAAGTTATTTTCACCAGAGATGATGAGAAGTCCTTTGCTTTATAAAAGGAAACAGAACACAGTTAATCCTTTTGATGGTTACATAATTTAGGCTCATAAGTAAAGGCATGTCTGAATTCTTTTTTCCCTTTAATTTCTGGAGAAACTGTACATTGCATTTTAAAAAATGAGTAAATTCAGATGGGCAGCACTTCAAAAATGAGCCAATTTGAAGGGCTATAGTTCAGAAGAATCTTTCTGAAATCACTAGGTTGGATGAATTTTGTTATTCTTTTTCAAAAGGACCAGGAAATCAAAGAGGTAGTGTAGCCCCAAGAAAAACAGCATTGCTTAGGTAGTTTCTAATTTTGATGTTGATTTTTCCCATTTGTGCTAGATCACCCTTGTGTATGCAAACTCCATCATCATAAATGACATGTGCTAAGTTGTGGGGAAATGCACTTTAAAGCAAAGCCTTCTTCCAAACTTTGTTCTGCCAGATGCATCTTGTTCTAGTTCTGGATTCCAGCTTTGGTTTTCTCCATAGCAATTTCTGGCTTTTGAAAATCTCCTTACTCAACAATTTATGCTTGAGGGGAAAACGGAGAAACCACAATTTTTTTTTCATTTAAAAAAATCAGTCTCATTTTTATCTATACCCATACAGTTTGCAACATGGCAAAGTTATCATTATGGAAACAGTAAATAAAGTAAAATCACAGCTTTCTATTATGAATTAGTTGTTGATTTTTGGCTGGATATTGAAACAAAGTATAAAACTGAGAAGAAAATATACATAAACAAGCTCATATAATAGTAAATGTGCACCAAAATAAAATACTTTATTGATTATTATTATTATAAAATAGGTTATTAACCTACTGTTACCTACCTTTTCATGAGGTTGTTCCTCATAACCAAATCACTGTGTCCAACTGCTGGGCTTATCTTCTGACCAAAATGATAGTCCTCTAACTCAAAATAAGTATCTTCAGGAAAAAAGAATTTATTTGATTTTAAAACCATCTATATCACAAATGAGTTAGAGCTACAAATGAAAAAATATTTGTATGATACATTGAAATTTAAATATATTAAAGCTTTAATCAAAGGTGAGCTCTGATACAATTTCTAAAATGCAGTAGTTCCATACAAAAATAAGCTTGCAAAATTATGATCAATGGCCCAATTCAAAGGAATGGAGCCATTAAAAATGGCTCAAACTTGCATGGGCTGACTATACTTGGATTAGGTAACTGACAATGTAGGGAAGGAATGAAATGCTGAGGTTGGCAATAAGAATCCAGCATATTCAGCCAAGAGTTGCAGAACAAGCTCTTCACCGAACCAAAAATGCCATAGGGCCATTTTTGTGTAAAATTGACAGACTCTGGGCTTTTTAAGATCTCTTCCAAAAGACCCTGAAATAGGAAACTGTCTGATATCTGGTTAATTAACTGCAAAAGGGGGAGGGGGTGCGGCTGAGCCCATATAGTGGAACTGAGGATCTTGTTATTGAAGGGAATGTTAGAATAGTAGACCCTAGAGCAGGGGTGAAGACCTGAAGACCATATGTGACAAGGCCACATAATACAAATCCTGATCTGTTCTGTGGAGTTTGGATTCAGTCCACACTTGAAGATCTAGAGGGCCCTCAAGGCCACAGGTTCCCCACACTCCTGCCCTAGAGCTACAGTGGTCATGTGCCTGTCGGAGATTGCATAAGAATAGTGAAGAAGACACATTCTTAAAGAGGAGTAACTCTAGCCTCACATGTCCTAGAGCACCAGTAATACAATACAGTGGACCCAGAAGATGGTGGCAGAAGGGTAGATTTTCATATTTTAATCTTGCATCAGTATTGTCCTTGGTGATTTAAGTATGAGATAATAAATGGAGAGCTTCATATTTCATTGGTATAAATGCAGTTTCAAGGGAATTTAAGGAAGGAGTTTAGTATCTTCTGTGGTGGACTAATAGTGGGACATGGACAAAAGTCACACAGGATGGACAAGTAGGGATGGAGTGTAATATGCATCATTGGGGAGATTATCCACATCAGTGAGACCTCAGATCCATTAATGTATTGGAGTATTAGGGTTTGGAACAGTCATGTTAGGATGGATCTAAAGTTGACCCAGCTTCTTATTTTCTGTAATCAGGGACTCTCTATGTGATCTTTCTTTCTAGGGACCTACGTTTCCTCAGCTGGAGAAACACTGGGTGTTTTAAGGCTTCTTCCAGTTCTAGGATTCTATGATTTCAGAATTCTATAGGCCTTTATTTCTTGAAGTCTTAGTTGCTATGATTGTACTTTAACCTTTCAAAGATCCTGGATTTTAATGTCTGTGAATATTCCTCAGTGCACTGACACAGATAAAAATTCCTGCTATTCTTCAGTAGAGAGTGTTCTTGATTTCTAAAGCTTCAAAAAAGAAAAAAAAAGCAGCTGGTCACCAACCTTCCTGGTGGTGAGCCTCAGTTAGATGATGGGGCTAATATATTCTACTTCATAGGATTGTTGTGAGGAAAAGAAGTTTGTAAAATATTAACCTGTGATCTGCTTGAATTATTATTATTTAGAAGAAAGCATTTTAGAAAATAAGTGATTAAAAAAATAAAAATTTCCCATTATTCAGGAGTCTTCTAATGGCTTAAGAAGATGGAATATGTTGTGGAACCATTAATGACCTACTTGACTTAATTTCTTTTCTCTTACAGTTGTATTTTTAAAGGACATAGTTGTCTTTCATTTATTTTGACCTACCTCAAAAATAAGAGTTGTCCTCTTCCTCCCCCAAACATCCTAGCCTTCTCTTTCTACCATTTTGTGGCTCAGAATTATGTGAATTCCTTTCTCCTTTCGTGTACATAGATATTATCACTGATTCTCACTTTGAATTCTCCAAAGAATGTCAATAGTTTTCCTCGTTAACATCTTTACTCTTTCTCCACCCCTTGTGACCAGGCCAGAGTCCAATGTCCAGGGCTATTGAACAAGGCAAAACTAACCAACTCAGATAAAAAGAGGTCATGACTTTGACCACAAGAGCATGCCGCTCTAATCAAAAGAACTCACAGGCCCAGAGAAAGGACATAGTGCAGAGTGGAAGTTCATTTGAAATTGTAAATGAGCTCCCCTCTTCCTTCTACTGTCTACTCATCTTACCATTAAAGTCAGATTTGGGTGACTGTTTCGAGATTTTCTTTGTTTCTTGTTACAGTCTTCCTTGTTGTGGTTCAGTCACTTCAATCCTGTTTGACTCTTTGTGATCCTATTTGGGGTTTTCTTGGCAAAGATGCTGGAGTGGTTTGCCATTTCCTTCTCCATTACCATTTCTCTCTTCAATATTCTCCTTTGCTGGCCCCTTACCTGACTGCATAGCCTCCTCTCATTTTGTTAAGCTAGCACAACAAAAGACATGTGACTCATGGGTTGGAGAGTGCCTCAGATTGATTGCTTAGTAAACACATGCAAATAAAATGCCTATACCTACTTTTTGGGTTCTGAGTGTTATAGACAAAACAGTAAGCACCAGCTTACACTCTCTCTTCTCTATCTCTTGTACTGCCTACAATATATTGAACCATCTCCAGTTATCTTGACTCTTGTCCAGTGGCTGCAGAGGAGAGAGCAAGACTGATGACTGCACAGATCTGCTTCACCTAAATCCAATACACTGGAAAGTCAAGAATCACCCTCAGGATGTCATTGGTTTTCTTTAAGAACAAAGAATATACAACAACAAATGATAACAAGTATTAGGGTCCCCAGCAATGCTGCTTATAAAGTTTTGACTCTCAGCGTCCAAAGAGTATAATTTTTCCATTTTTACAATTGTGATTTAATTATTTAGATAGCTAAAAAGAAAAAGTCTTGCCTGTGGTGTGCATCAATATCATTTGTCACAATTTTTGGTCACCTCCCCCAGGGGTATGCTGAAACCGGCTTATACATACCAGCTTGCAAGAACTGATTGTTAAATTTTTAATGTGTACATTTACACTAGAAATTGACAAAGCTACAAATCAGTGCTTGATTTGTCATTCTTTTGATTGTCTAGACTCAAGAAAATGATGAAAAAATGTTAATAATTCAGATTAAACTGTAAAATGTGTCTTATGAACATTTTTGTTTTTTGGAGATCCAGTTGTAGAACACTCACCCCAGAAGACTGCCCTTCCCTCTTTTCTTTCTATAGTTCTACCTCCATAGTCAGCTTCAGTAAGTCACAACCCTTCACCATGTCTGCTAACTTCTTGTACTCTTAGAAGCAGTGTAACAAACTAAGCTTGGAGTCAGGAAGTCCTCGGTTCAAATCCTGTTCTCAGATACTAATTAACTGTGTGATCCTTGCCAACTCACATTAAACTCTATGGGCCTTGGTTTCTTTATCTGTAAAATAAGGGGATTGGACTTGATGACCTCTAAGGTCCCTTCCAGCTCTAAATTTGTGATCTTATGACCTCTAATAATGGGCAAATGGCACAGTGGGTAGAGTGCTAGGCCTGAAATCAGAAAGACCCCTCTTCCTGAGTTCAAATCAGACACTTACTAGCTGTTTGACCCTGGGCAAGTCACTTAACCCTGTTTGCCTCAGTTTTCTTATCTATGAGATGAGCTACAGAAGAAAATGGCAAACCTACTCTAGTATCTTTGCCAAGAAAACTCCAAATGGGATCACAAGTTGGACATGACTAAAAATGACTGAACAACTAATAATAATAAAAATAACTCACATATTCTATAGCTCTTCAAGGATTTTGAAGTGCTTTCTTTACAACAATTCAGACAGTATTAATACCCACATTTTATAAATTAGGAAAATGGGACTTTGAGAGGTTATAAGATTTGCCCAGGATCACATAGCTAGTAAGAATGAGGCAGAATTTGATCCTAGGTCTCCTGACTCTAAAACCATCCGTAATGTCACACATACTATGTACAGAGAATTCTTCCTGACTATTGGGTGATACTTTGAAATTTAGCATCCTTTCCTAATATGTAAAGTGTATAGTTAAGTCTGTCAATGAAGTTATACACGTAGTGACTGACAGCCCTCTGGATCATCTCTCTTTGATGAGTTTTATCTCCCACCTGAATTTATATGGGGGTAAAATAGAATTAATTGGGACGCTGCTAATTTAGAGTTTGTGAATATGCCATACTGAAGTTTGCCTTTGTGCTATGAAGATCGCCCTTTTCAAACAAATCCTTAGTCTGATAAGAGCTATGTGCATCTCCTTAATAGCCAAAGTCAATGGCAGTGCTTCCCAGTATGCTTTAGCAAGAGCATTTGCTTTAATGCAATGAACATGCTAATTAAAAATGCAGGAAAGTCTAATTGCAAATGATTCTTATATATTCCTTAAAGCATTTACCAGATTCTCTAAGAGAGAGTCTTGCTTCTCTTCTGCTTGTTCCTCTCTGCAGATTGAATTTGTATTAGTTGAAAGTAAGAAAATTGAAGTTCTGTGAAGATGATTTTAGATAATTTTATTGTGCTGATGAGTCACTCCTCTACTGAAAACATTCACTGTCTACTTACTGCCTCCTAAATTAAGTTAAAACTTTGAATCCTGGTATTCAGGTCCCTCCAGACATTTGGAGGATGGAATGGAGTTAGATTTTGCCTCCTGACTTTACCCCCAATTAGGACTAATTTTGAAAGATTTTTTTCCTTTTTTTTTTTTTTTTTTTGGCATAGTCTATGATAGCATGTTAGGCTTGGCGTCTGGAGCACTTGAGTTCAAATCCTATCTCTGATTAGTTGTGTGGCCCTGGGTAATTTATCCAACCTCTCCACCCCCTCAGAGAGGTTCTTCACTTACAAAAAGGTGAATTAATAATAGCACTGACTTTGCAGGGTGGTTGTGAAGATCAACTGATTTAATGCATATAAAGTACTGTGCCAACCTTACAGTGCTTGGTACATGTGATTTATAATCATTATCATTCATTTTTTGAACCAGTTCTGCTTTCATTGACAAGGAACTCCCTGGAAGGAAACTCTACCCATGTATATGTATACTTACTCCACAATTTATAGTCTTACAGAGATGTCTAGGACACTGAGAGGTTAAGGGACTTGCCCAGGATATCACAACCAGGATGTGTCAGAGTCAGAATTTTCACTTAGGATATCTCAACTCCAAGGCTAGATATCTTCCCACTTCACCCCTCCTCCTCCTCCTCCTCTTCTTCCTCCTCTTTCTTCTTCTTCTTCATCAGACCAGCAAGAGCAGCAACACAATAATTAGTATTTTTAGTCCAAGGAAAATATCCAGTGCAGCCAATAAGAGTGTGTAGTTTGTGGAAATGACATGATGGATCCTGGTGCTCTGATGAATCTTCATAGAAAGTTGAAGTGACATGGAATTATCTGTGATTTCAGGGGATACTTTAAATTGGCCCACCTGGAAAAAGTCAGATTAAAATTCAAGTAGCCACAGAAATGTGTGGAGAAACCAAAGCCAAAAGCTAAAGGGAGGCCTGTTATTAACTTGCATGTCAGGTTTAATTTCAGTATCTGTCAGCTGCATTTAAGGGGGGCGGAATACCTCACAATGTGGGGAAGCCTGACAACCTTAATAGTAGTCTTCAGTTTCAGCCTCTGCAGAAACCACGCCTAACGACCCAAACACATGTTAAAACAACTCTAATTGTAGATTTCAAAAGAGCAAGTAACCTTTTACTGTGGTCATTCATAATCCTAAATTAAATACATACATGTCCTTGCTTCTTTATTTAGATGCACATCTGGAAAGAGTAGTATTGGGTGTGAGCTGTTATTTTTTTTTCTTCATAGAAACTTATATTGGGATTTGGGAAGGATAAGCTGATTTTAAAATTCTAAAAAAAATGTCATAGCACAAACATGCCCAGGCTGAACTGGTTAGCTCAAGTACTTTGAGGCCAGTGACCTTGAGACCAAACTGCTTTTCTTCAGGGTCAGTTAGCATCATACAGAGCACAAGTCTTTTATTCTTTTTCACTAAGGCATATCTGATTAGAGACTGGGGAAAAGAGGAATTTGGGATGGGGGAAGGGCCCTATTTGGAATGGGAGGCCATGGGTGCCATTGTTGACTTTGCTATTTACTGTCATTCTGTGTCACTCTATAAAAGGCACTTAACATCTTGTTGCTCAAGGCAATTCTGGAGTCTAAGAAAAGTTGTTCATCTGCTTTGGTAGAGGGAGTTTACTCACTTGGAGATACTTAAACCAGTGGAATCATGGGTCACAACCAAAAACAACGTGAAGAACACTATGATAGGTACTTAAAGAAGTAGATTTTAAAAAGACATAGAATCTGTCCTCAAGGAGCTTGCCATCTAGTGGGGGGGGTGGATTTCATTCAATTCAACAGAGATGTATTAAATACCTCCGATGTATAGTGAAAAGTGCTAAAGATAGACATTATGTCTAGTAAACGGATAAGATATTTACATAAATAACTATGATAAATAATAAGATGTGGTAAGTAAATTAGAGAAATGGAAATAAAAGTGCTATATTAGGACAAAGAATGGAAAGATCCTTACTGACTTAAAGGGGTCAAGGAAGGTTTCATGCTGTAGATGATAACATCTGAGTTGGGCTTTAAAGAATGGGTAGGAATCTACCCAGTGAAAAGAGGACACAACTTGATAGAATACTACATTGGAAAGATACAAAGCACAATGCTGTGTAGAATTCAAGGAGGAAGTCTTTCCCCACAGAGAGTTTAGGGAAAGCTCATAAAAGTGGTGGCATTTAAGCTGGACTCTGAAGAATATGTAGATTTCAAAGACAGAGGAAATAAGGACAGAATTCCAAAAATAGAGAATCAGATAAACAAAAACATGGAGATAGCGAGGTATTGGAAATATTTGGGATAGGATAGAACCAGACTGGTTCTTGAGGGCCTTAAAAATAACTAAAATTGTATATTCCACTGATATTGGGGCAGTATGCTCCTTCTTGAGCACCAGATTATCTATCTATCTATCTGTCTGTCCATTGATATCTGTCTATATAGATATAGATACCTCCTAGTGCCCACGAGACATTTCTACCTGTTTGTGCCACTAGGACCTCAAACTCTGCATTCTAAATGACCAAAATCTACCAATTGTTTTTCCCCTTAGAATCTCTTTCTCCTTCTGACTTTACTATTTCTTTCTGTGACACCACCATTTATGCAGTCACTCAGTGTCCCATTTTCCTAACATTGGTATTATTATTGGGCTCTTCCCCCTCCCTCATCTCTTCTATCCTTTTAGTCTAGAACCTGTCAATTCCTTATCTCCCATATTCAACCCCACCTTTCTTCCTACTGCTACTAAGCTAATACATTTCCTCATTACCCTCCAGTCAAGTCAATTCAGCATCTGTTTGCCTCTGTTTCTTCATCTTTAAAATGGAGATGATAATAGCACCTACTTCCCAGGGTTGTTGTGAGGATCAAATGAAACAATGTTTGCAAAATGCCTAGCATGGTGCCTGGCATATAGCAAGCTCGATATAAATATTAATTATTATTGTTATTGTTTTTATGGCTATTATTATCATGACTCTGCTTAAAAATGCTCAGTAGCTGTCCATGTTGTTACCAGGGAAAGTCCTCATAAAGAAATGAGGCATTCAAGGTCTTTGATAATCTGGTGCTTGCTACCCTTCCAGATTTATCTCATGCTTTAACTCTATGCTTTAGACCAACTGAATTATTCTGCACCACAAACATGCCTTGTGTGCTCTTTGCCTTTTTTCTTGAAACAGCTCACCCTTCTTCCCCATCTTTGCCTGTTGAATTTTTATCTGCCCTTTTAAGCTCACAGCAGATGTTTCCACCTCCATGAACCTTCTCCATGAACTTTCTGTGGGGAAAGACCTTCCCCCTTGAATTTTACTCTGCCCTGTGCTTTGTATCTTTCTAAAGTACTATCCTAGGAAATTGTGTGCTATAGTTGTTTGTTATGTTTTATTGTCTTGGAAGCTTCACAAGAGCAAGAACCATGCATCAGTTAAGCTTTGTATCTCCTTCAGTGCCTGGCTCTGACTTACTTGGCTAGACTATAATCCACCTTAGTTTACACATTGTAGGTGCTTAATAAAAGTTGGATGGACAGATGAAACATCATTTTTCTTAGAAGAACAAAATGCCATTATCCTTATACATGTAATACATGCAAAAGGTAAATGTGATCCATTACATAGACTGGAGCAGTGATTCCCTCTTTAGCAATACTTGGAACTAACATTTGGTCCAGGGTTTTCTTAAAGTATTTCTCATTGGAATATTAGTACTTTCCTTTTATCAGTATGCCTAGTTATTCCATGGCAACAGGATTGCTGTTGCTGGTGGGTTTCTTTTTGTTTTGTTTTTTGTGTAGATATTTTATTTCTTTTCATGTTTTCTTATGGGTTGATAACTCTGTGTTTAGGAAGGAAGGAAATTACTATTTATTAAATGCCTACTATGTGCCAGGCACTGTGATAAGAGCTTTACAAGTATTATCTTATTTGGTCCTCATAACAACCCCATGAGGTGAGTGTTATTATTATTCCATTTTACAATTAAGCAAGCAGAGTATGAATAAATATCCAGGGTCACACAACTAATAAGCATCTGAGACAGAATTTGAACTCATGGCTTCTCTGACTCTGGGCCTAGCATTCTATCCACTGTGCAAGCTAGCTGCTCCATTTCTTTTAATCATATACTGTTATATTAGGTCCTTTTAAAAATAAATATTTCAACTGTCGAAGAGATGGTGCTTCAAAGAAATGGTCACTGTGCAGCTAAGTTTCCTTTCATTTCCTTCCTTCCTCCCTTCCTCCCTCCCTTCTTTCCTTCCTTCCTTCCTTTTTTCCTTCCTTCCCTCCTTCTTCCTTTCCATCTTTTCTTCCCTTTTTGCTCCCTCTCTTCTTTCCTTCCTTTCTGCCTTATCCCTAAGATGGCAGTACTTCAGGGCTCTGTCCTGGGCCCTTTTCTATGCTTCTCTCTATATACTCTTTCTTGGTGACCCCAATTCATTCCCATTCATTAAATGATCATATTACTACAGACTTTCACATTTACATATCTAGCCCTCATCTTTCTTCTGAACTCTAGTCTTATATCTCTAAGAACTCCTTCTCCTTCCTCTTAAACCCAACTCAATTTCTAACTTTCCCATTTTTGTCATCCTTCTGCTCATCTAGGAGTTATGTTTCATTCTCATTCACTGCCCCTAAACCCAACTGCCAGATCTTCTTGATTATACCTGTATATCACTTACATCCATGATTTTCTTTGCACTCACACAACCACTATAGTTCAAACTATTCTCACCTCTCACCTGGCATATTGAAATAGCCCCCGACCTGGTCTCCTTGAATCTAGTGTCTCCCCTCTCCAATCCAACCTCTCTGCAACTGCCAAATTGATGTTCTAAAACCATAGACCTGACCATGTTACCCTACTGCTCAATCTTTCTTTCCAGATTAATCCCAAATCACTCCCTTTCACACTTGTATTTTTGCCAAAATGGTTCCCTATACACAGCAGCATGCAGGTAAATGTTTAACAATTGACTCCAGAAAAAAAAGTATGCACAACACATTTTAAAGTTTAATATACATGATTAACATTTTCTCTATCTTTTTCTTAACTCTAGAGTTCAACAAAACAACAAAGCTTTGACTTGGAGTGTTTGCTGATTTCTGAGTTATTTTCACATTGAAAAAATTAACAGTTGGCTCTTGTGAACCAGTTGGAGCTGGCCTTAGTGCATCACTGCCTATACACAATATCCATGAGGTCTTTGTCCGGGCTGTCTGGCCCCCATGCCTAGAATGCTTTCCCTTTCCCCACTGTCTCTTAAAACCTGTAGCTAACTCCCTTCACAGCTCAAACGCAATGCTACTTCCTTCAAATTGACTTTCCTTTTTCACCCAGTGGTTAGTAGTAACACTACCAAATCACTTATAATTTATTTTGTATGCATCTTGTTTCAACTTCTCTGTGAGCATGGTATATCCACTCACTAAAATGTAAACTTCTTGAGGGCAGGGATTATTTTACATTTGGATTTGTATCCCTAGTATCTAGCACAGCACTTAATGATTGCTTATTGATTGATTAAATACTTATGCTTACTATTTTATGTAGTTATTGTGAAGAAGGGAGGGAAACTTTCAGCCTTATACAAATGTGACTCCCTAAGGCAGAATGGACAACTCCTATATGACTTTCAGTGTTGCTCAGTATTCTGGAGACTCCCTCACGCCTATAGTTTGTACATAGCTTATTCCCAGGCTCTGTTTTGGACCTTACTCAGGACCATCATGTTCTTGGCCTGTGTGATCTGACATAAATATGTCATGCTCTGTTTTATTGCCAATCATGTACATAAATGACAGGAAATTCCAAAGTGAGGCTAAATCAGTTATGGAAATGGCTCGATCTGCTTTTCAGGGTACTGATGGTGAAACACCTTCTTCCTCATTGCAGAAAAGGTGAAAGAGTACAGATACTGTCAGACATGATCGACATGCTGTTTTGCTTAAGTGTTTCTTTGTTATTGGGGTGGAAGGTACTGGGAAGGGATGGGGGATTGGCTTCTGTTGACCTATATTAAGTGAAACATCCTCCCAGAGATCTAGAAGATATTGGAAAGACACCAATTATACTAGATCATCCCTGAGCTACAGACTTTTGTTAAAAGATCATAGATTTAGAACTAGAAAGTGCCTTGGAAATCATTTAGTCCAATCCCCTCATTTTATAGATGAAGAAACTGAAACCAGGAGAGGGGAAGAGACTTGCCCAAGGCCACACAGGTAATAAGCATCAGAAGCAGAATGTGAACCTGTGTCTTCTGACTCCAGAGCCAACATGTGTTCCACTACACTATATTGCTTCCTAAAGTAAAAGAAGTTAGGGAGCAAGGTGGAAATGGTCTGTTTTTATTTCTTCTTATCTGTTGGGTTCTTTAGTCTGCCATCAGTGAGTTTCCCCCTAAATGTAGTGATATATAAGGTCTTAAAGGGACAGTCAGGAATCAGGAAACACTTTTGGAAGAAGTGATAACATGGGTAGGAAGTCAGCAAGTGAAGAGTGTAAAGGAAGACATATCAGCAATATTGAACATGGGCAAGGGTACAGAGAAGAGGAAGCACAGAACGTATTCTGGAAACAAGAGTAGTTTATCTTGAATTTAGAGTACATGGAGAAGAACAATATCTTAAAATACATATATTTTATTGATGGTATTTTTAAAAAATCATTATCCCTTTCCACTGTTCTTCATCTGACATAAAAGCCCTCCTTATAACAAATGAGTATGGTCAAGCAAAACAAATGAACCCATTAGCCATGTCTGAAAATGACCACACATTGGCCACATTTGAAAAATGTTTGCCTCATTCCTCAACTGTGTGTGAAAAGTTACAAGGCATCCTTTACCATTTGTCCTCTGAGGCAGCTAGGTGACAGTGGTGGATAGAGTTCAGGACCTGAAATCAGGAAAACCTGAATTCAAATGTGGTTTCAGATATTTACTAGCTGTGTGACCCTGGGCAAGTCCCTTCACACTTATCTCCTCCCTGGGTTGCTGAGAGGGTCAAATGAGATAACATTTATAAAGCCCTTAGTCCCCTGCTTGGCACATAGTAAGTACTTAATAAATACTTGTTTCCTTTTTTCCTCTGATACCATAATTATGATCACTTTATTAATCAGAGTCCTGACGTCTTTAAATGTTTTATTTTGTTGTTGTTATTATATGTATGCATATATATCCACACATTTATATTGTTCACTTGGTTCTGCTTACTTTAGTCTATATCAATTCAATGAAGTCTTCCCATTTTTCTTGGAATTCTTCATTTCTTACAGCACAATAATATGCCATTACATTCACATATTTGGGTCATAATCTGACAATAACCAGTTCCTGGCAATAATGTGACGGCCCTTGAGCAAAGTTCTGTAATTTGGTCAGCCAATCTTTAATCAGTCCCTTGCTACTACAAAAAGTGCGACATAATTGTGTGTGTGTGTGTGTGTGTGTGTGTGTGTGTGTGTGTGTGTGTGTGTGCATGAGCACATGTGCAGATAGGACCTTTCTTTCTACCTTTGACTCAGCATGGAGTTCTCTGGGATAAAGTTGGAAAAGAAGAGAGGGAGGCACCAGACTGTACAGGCTTTTGAAAGGTAGGCTATGGAATTTGAACTTAGTGGGAAAGAGGGACCCACTAAAGATTTTTGAACAGTCTAATGACATGAGAGGCAGTTCATATGGTACAGCTGATAGAGAGCTGTTCTTGGAGCTTAGAAGACCTGAGTTCAAGTCTCACCTTTGACACTTACTGGCTCTGAGATCTATAAAAGTCAGTTAATTTCTCTGTTGTTCTAGGCTATGCTCTAAGACTTCCAGTCACCTGACTGCCTGATAGGAGGAGCTTCCTCATTGAGCATCTCCCTATTCCAATAAAATCAGGTCTGAACCCTTTCCCAAAGTGACATTAACAGATTTGTATACATTTGAAGAAAACTCTTTAGCCCTATATTAACTTAAGCTGACATTGTTATTTTTATTGACAAATATATTTGTGTTTTTAGCTGTAATTTTTCATTAAATTGAAATATTCTCAAGGAAGAGAATCAGAAGGCAAGAGTTACGCCTTTGTATTGCTAATATCCAGGGTGCACATCCATTCAAGCTGTGGGGTTACCTGAGCACAAAGGCATAGCAGGCATTACAGAAGACAAGCAATCCTAGCTTATTTACTTAACATTTGAAGAGTCAATATATTTTCAAGTACCTGGCGTAGAACTCTTAAGCCAAGGTCTGAGCCTTTAGAATTTTATTTGCATGGTATTTTAAAAAATATTCATTTGAATTTATAGTTTTCTTTCCTCTTAAAAAAAAACTCAGGCCATGTTAATTTTTTAGAATGTAAGATAATGCTATAATCAAATGCTACCCAGCTCTTAAAATAAAATTTGGCAACTATTTTAAAAATGGTTTTTAAAAAACCCGAAGTAGGTTTTCACCACAAAATTATACACTGGGGAAATGTCATATTTTGAGTGTATTAAGGAGACCATGGACTTAATCTCAATATGAATATAAAAAATGGGTTTGCTACATTACAATAATTTTCTTGCACATTAATTCTGAATCTTCTTTATTGACTAAGCCAGAATACAATCTATTAGACTTGAAGGAAAGACTGGTATAACCTTAGAACATTGTTCTGTCTCTAACAACACTTATTTGTCTTTGTGTGTTTTACCAATAAGTTTGCTTTTTTTTTTGTTTTTTTTGAGGGCCTATTTCCTTAAGTTCTGCAAACTCCTTAGAAAAAAAGAGAAAAGGTTTGTTAAGTTAATTACTTTTAACCTTCATTCACAAAGATTTTTTTATTAGTGAAAATGAAAATCTATCAAATGGGGAAGATAAAGTTGAGCCTATTAGCTTCTTCATCTTTGTAATGATGTGGTAGAAAAGGACGTAATTTCCATCATAAATTTCCATTATATTCATCATGCATAGTGAGGAGTCAAACATAGAGAAGTCACATGGCTTGGCTAGAAGATCCCAATAGGGATCAAGCAAACCTTCCTGTAGAGCAGACAGAGAGGGAGCAACAGAGAGAGACAGATAGAGAGACACACAGAGGCACAGAAAGACAGACAGACAGACAGAGACAGAGAAAAGGAGACAGGGAAGGAAGGAAAGAAGGAAGGAAGGAAGGATCGATCTATCCTTGATAGTTTATGTTGTTCTTGGCCTTACAGCTGGATCAAATAATCTCTTAATATACCTTAGCCATGTATTCAAGACCTATTATCTTTCTAGTTTTATCTACTGTCATTCCTGGACTACTTGCTATCCCCCATATTTGCCTTGTGGTTTTTTGTTTGTTTGTTTCTCTCTCTTTGGTAACACTATTCCTAGTGCCTGGAAATCCTTCTTCCTCATCTTTCCCTGTTCAATTACTACCTGATCTTTAGAGTCCAGCTTACATTCCATCTCCTCAAGAAAGCTTTCCCTGACACCCCAGTTCAGTAATAATTGACTCCCTGAACTCCAAAAAATCCTCTTTTTACCCTTTTACGTACAAATCATATTATTCTGCAATGTGTTAACTTTTGTATATAACCTAAATTTTGTACCTCTCTAAGAAACTAGATCTATGCCCTGCATAGAGCTGGTGCTTACTATAGCAAATGTTTGTCTAATCGAATTGAATCCCCTCTCTGACTGTGATTCAAAGATTATAAATTTGAGTCCACTCTTCTCACCCTCTTTCTGTTATTCTAAGATTCTGAATCTCCATTCAGTGTTCAGATTACTAGTCCATGGAGTGTTTCCATAAAAAGTATCATTTTTAAAGGCAGTGTTGTATAATGGTTAGAGCATTGCACTGGGAATCAGGTAGACCTAGGTTTAGACCCTGCTTCAGATACTTAATAGCTGTGAGACCCTGGGCAGGTCACTAAACCTCTCTTCTCTGCCTCAGTGTCCTCATTTATAAAGTGAAAGGGTTGATCTGGATCCCTAAGGTCTCTTCCAACTCTAAACTGATGATCCTCTAAGTATTCCCTTCCACTAAAGTCCTCTGATATGTAATCATGGTATAACATCCCCTCTGGGCTCATCCTTCCAACTCAAAATGGACTAGAAAAAAAATCTAATAGAGTACAGCAATGTCTTCTTCCCTTAGGGCCCCATCATCATATAACCCAGTGGGGTGGGCAGGGGTGAGGGTAGGAGAGGTCCTAACATTGTCACTCACAGCCCCTTATCTAGTTTGCTCCCCAATACTGGTAAACTAGTGACTATCAATTAGCATTCACAGAGGGATACTTACTCAGAGGATAGAACAAGGAGAGAAGTTGTCGAACAATCCCCCAAAGTGGGGACACCCTCTCTCCTCTGCACACAAAGCCCCTTGGGAGAGTGAGCTTAGACTTGGTATACACAGGCACATATGGAGGGAGCAGGTGTAGCTAAGGGTTGCCTCATGCTTGGTGCCCTGGGAGTCTGGGGGCCAGTCACAGAGTTCCCATCGAGTTCATTTAGGGAGTGGCATTCCTGCCAGGCTCACTCAGTGTCTCAGCTGATCTGTCAGTCTGCTTCTGGGCTGAGCCAGGCTGGTTGCTCACTGCTGCAATGGTTCCTTCTTGTACTGTCTACTGCTACCATTGGCTCTGATTGGTAATACATCTCTGATGGCTGATCTCTCACTGACCACCTGGGTGCTCCCCTCTCTGAATATTTATTTACCAAATCAGGAAGGAGCAGCTAGGTGGCACAGCAGATAGAGTGCCAGGCCTGGAGTCAGGAAGACCTATCTTCCTCAGGTCAAAGCTGGTCTCAGATACTTACTAGCTGTGTGACCCTGAGTAAGTCACTTAACTCTGTTTGCCTCAGTTTCCTCATCTGTAAAATGAGCTGGAGAAGGAAATGGCAAACCACTACAGTAGCTTTGCCAAGAAAACCCCAAAGGGGGTCATGAAGAGTTGGACATGACTGAAAAAGACACGAAAGATCAGGAAAGAAGAAACATAATAGAGAGGTACCATGTGCTCAAGAACACGTGGTAGCAAGGTGAGAATTCCTTCACCCAGCAACTTGCAGCCATCCTTCCTCACTTAAAAGTCACCGGGGATGGGGCAGCTAAATGGCGCACCGAATACAGCACCGGCCCTGGAGTCAAGAGGACCTGAGTTCAAATGTGGCCTCAGACACTTGACACTTATCTTGGGCGGGTCACTTAACCCCATTTGCTTTGCCTTACCCCTCCAAAAAGCAAAAAACAAAACCAACCCAAAGTCACCAGGGATGAGCGATGGAGACTGACTGCTTGAACCTTATGCATGTACAAAGGTCAGTTCTGGCTCAGCCAAAAGGAGACTTTTCATCACTCCATATTAGCAGGCCTTCAGTCCTTCCTGGTCTCCATGTGTTGGATTAAAACTAAGCAAGTAATATTACTCAAGATCTAGTGGATGAAAACACTTCTTCCCCCGCGCCTGGAAGCTATTCCTCCCTAAGCTTCCCTTGCTAGTCTGGTATGCCAGCTGAGCATGCCTAAAGAGAGGGAAGGGCTCAAGGGGAGCTAGACTCCTCCCCCAAGCTGAAACATTTGCTGGCCTCAGAAAGTCTCTAGAGCCTTTTTTTAAACTCATCGTCAGTGTCCTCGTATAAAACAGTTCTCTGGGGTCCTTGAGTAGAGTAAGCATTGTTCTCTCACTTGTTTCCCTAGTGGGACATAGCAAAGAGTCTTAAAACTCTTACAGGGTTGTCTCTCTCTCTCTCTCTCTCTCTCTCTCTCTCTCTCTCTCTCTCTCTCTCTCTCTCTCTCTCTCTCTCTCTCTCTATCTCTCTCTCTCTCTCTCTCTCTCTCTTTAAGGCTGCTCAAAGTTTATTAGTTTCAGTTGAGTACAAAGTAAACAGGTTACTGAGGCTGCCGAAAAGCACACAGGTGATTCAGACAGTAAAAAAACAAACAATAGCAGTGTGGTTTCTTTTACTTGTTTTTTGGTATTTTGCTTTTGTTTTCCTTAAAAACAAACAAACAAACAAACCTTGGGGCCCCTAGGTGGCACCGGCCCTGGAGTCAGGAGGACCTGAGTTCAAATTTGGCCTCAGACACTTGACACTTATCTTGGGCAAGTCACTTAACCCCAATTGCCCTCCAAAAAGAAAAAAAAAAAGCCACACACACCCCACAACTACTTCTGTGCTTACGAAGCCTATCTATTCTAAAGGAATAGGTGAGAGAGGGAGGGGTAAATGGGCTCTGATGCCTAGCACACTTCAGAAGGGGGCGGGGAGCAGCAAGGAGGGTGCTGCTGCTCATGCAGAAGGCCCAGTGCTGGTCTTGCTGGGTTCGCTGACATGCTGCTTCCTCATGGCCTCCTGAGCCAGGTCACAGGTGATCGTGCCATGAGCAACCTGGAAAGTTCCTGAGTGCTCTGGGGATTCCAATACCATTGTCATGAAGGGATGACTCAACTTGCTCACCAGTGGCCTGGGGCTGATTTGGGAAGACCAGTTTGGTGGGGGATGGCTTCCCCAGAGTCCTCAGCACTTCCACAGGAGCTGTTGCTGGAGGTGGAGCCCAGAGGCCTTCGGTAGTAGTCATGGGCTGCTACAAGTGAACCGCCGGACGGGACTGCCGCCATATTGCTTCTTCTGATGGTGATGATGTAAACCCTAGTGGCGGCTCCCGAGCAGCCCCTGTCAGGCAGTGGGCTGCGGCGGACGATCACCGGTGACCTGGCTCGGGGGAAGGGGGCGCTAGGCCACAGAGCCCATTTGTAAAGGATACTCCACGGCAACGAAGACGAGAGAGTTCTTTGGGTCTTCTACAGGGTTGTCTCTTGCCGAAGCAGCTGGTAGCACAGTAGGTAGAGCACTGGTGGGTAGAACACTGGATCTGGAATTAGGAAGACCTGAATTCAAATCCAACCTTGCATACATATTAGCTTTGTGACCCTGGGCAAGTCACTTAACCTCTGTTTACCTGTTTTCTCAATTGTAAAATCGGGATAATAAAAGCATCTATCTTGTAGAATTGTTGTGAGGATCGAATGAGATATTAGTAAAAAAAAAAGTGCTTAGCACAAAGTAGGTAAACAAGCAGTATGGCACAGATCTTATCCAATCTCCCATGGTCGGACAGAAATCACAGTTACGCAGCTTCAACAAATAAAGAACATTGGGTAAAATTCATCAGAGGTTATTGCTTGCTTAGTACTTAACAACAGACTCTTTTGGAGCTTGAAGCAGCTTCCCACAACCCAGAGGCAATGAGGAAAGAAAAAGGTAAAGGAAGTGAAACTTTCCATCTCAAAGGGAAACCTGATCCTTACAGAACATCCCAGAACACCCCACAGGATCTGGGAGCTGAAAAGTCAACCCTTTTCCCTCAGGTAAGAAACCAAACTGAGTTCAGTACAAATTTCTCCATGCTTTTCTCAGTACCCGGGCCACCCAACTGAGATTCAGACAAAAACTCGAAGTGTCTCTTTTCTGTACAGGACACCCTAAAATTTCTCCAGGGTTCTCTGTGCCATAGGCAATCTGTTCCCTTGAAGCTCAAGGCAAATTTCCTTTACGTCCTTGTATCAAAAAGTAGTTCAGATTTGCCCACTGGCTCCCTGGTTGAGACCTCAAAGGATGGACTAGCAGGGCACAAGCTCAAACAACTCCTGCCATGCTGGAAAGACTTCAGATTTGGAGCCAGCCAGGGATGATGTTTCTGATGTGTCCTAGAAGTAGCCCTGTTAAGTCTGGAGAGCTGTCTCTAGCAAGTGATGAATATTCTTGACCACAGCTACTCTTGAAGGTTGTCTATGAAGCTGTGGCATATTGGAGGGGATACCCACAGCCTTGAAATCCGTTATCTTTTGAAGTGGTGCAATATCCTAGCTTCTGTGATGAGAGCAAGTAATCTGAAACAAAACAGAATGAAATGTTTTTAATGGGAGTCACATTAAAGAGTTAAGCCCTGCAAGGCAAAATCCTAAAGGCTCCCTCATGTGTACTCCTTTTAAAACTCTGTTGTGGATTCTCAGCCACGATTACAAAAAATGTCTTTTTTCTTATTGAATGTGTCAAAATCTTACGATTATCTTGCCAAGAAACTCCTCTATAAAACAATGCAGGCGTCAAGCCTTCTGCCAAAAGTAGTAATAAGGATTCAATCAAAGAGAGGATGTCTCTACATATGTCCTGTTTTGCAAATATTGACATTAACTCTATCACTACCAGAACAAACTAGTCTATACTTCAGCATTTTTTATTCATCATGGACAAAAATTGATTTCCCCTTTCACCAAAGCATTTCAGAGGTAGTGAGCCCAGGTTGATATATTACAGATGAGGCTTTTGACCAAATCAGACATTAGGATGTAAAGAGTAGTCCATCATTCAACTGACATTGGCTAAGCCAGGAGATCTTGACCTTTTGGCAGTCAAGTGAAACCTACAGACCCCTTCTTGGGATGATGTTTTTAGATAATTGAAAGAAATGCTAAATTCCATATAGAGGCTAGTGAAAATAAAGATGTAATTTTTCCCCCATCCAAGTTAACATACTCTCAGAAATCTCTTCCGGGAGGAGGCCAGAATAAAATAGACCTCCACAAGCAGATCTGGGTACCTTACAAAGGCCACATCTCTGAGATGATGAAACATCTGTATAAAAAGTGAAGTGGAGGGTGTGTAAGGAATCAATCAATCATCTTGATGTTTGGGATATTTGGAAACATCTGGAAATTTGACTTTAGCTTTCTCATTTTCATCTGGACCAGGAATATCATTAGCAAGTTGGTGGGGTTAAGTGAGAGTTTGTATGTGAGTGGCTCTTGGGCTGATTGATGAGTGTGGTGCCTGTTCCTCCAGCCTCTTACTCCTTTCACATCCTTCCCTGGCCTGTACTGGGAGTACTGAGCCGGAAATGCTAAACAAGAGTATTGTGAGAACCAGACAGAATTCAAGACTGGATCATAAAACTATTTTCTCTTCACTTTTTAAAATGTATAAAGTCAGTAGTTCCCTACTTCCTGACCCAAACAATCCCTACCCCCATCAAGACTAGCTTTGCTATAGTGGGTGTCATTCTTAACATTTTGGGTATCATGGACACTGGGCTAAAACCTATCTACTTCTCAGAATGTTTTAAAATGCATAAAACAAAATACATAAGATTGCAAAGGAAAACAAAAGTTCATGAAAATAAAGATAATTTTTCCCCAGGGGAAAAAGACTGTCTTTGCTCAAATTAATCTTTGGATTTTCTCAGAGCTTTGAGAGGAATAACAAGTGAGAATGCAGCTTCTCCTCCAACCTTATATTGGGCTAATAATCATAATAATATCAAGACCCAAAAACCTATCTTTCAATGTATTTAGTTGCTCCAGGTTTCCTAGTGGATTTGAAGTTGGGTTTTAATGCTAGTTTTGTTATTTATTACCTATGTGGCCTTCCACTCTCTCTCTAAACCTCAGTTTCCTTATTTGTAAATTAAGACAGACTAGATAAACTCTAAGATCCCTTTCAAATCTAAATCGTAGAATGTTGCTATGGTGGATAAAGTTCTGGAGTTGAAATTAAGAAGACTTAGGTTAGAATCTTGCTCCAGACTCTCACAGAATGTATGAGCTGTATGTCACTTAACAATTCTGTACCTTAGTTTTCTCATCTGAAAAATGGGGTTAATAATAGCATCTACCTTACAAGGTTATGAAGATCAAATAAATGATATATGTAAATCACTTTGTAAACCTTAAAACACATTTAAGTATAAATGTCAGCTACTATATTGTTTTTGTTGTGTTGTGGTTGAACATCCTGAAGAGACAGAGAAGTCCATTTCAACAGCTTACATGACTGTAATGAAGAGAAGTCTTCTGAACTACCACAACCAAGCTCCTCCCCATGCCTGAAACAAAAGACTGGTTATTTACCTCCTTTGTGAGTTAGTTCAGATTTCATGGGTTACAATGTATGTCTAAGGCTATATTAGTCAGTCAGCCAGTCAACAAGCATTTATTAAACACTTATTTTTTGTGCCAGGAACTGTGCTGAGTAGAAAGAATAATAGTTCCTGCCTTCAAGGAGCTTACATATAAAAGGAAACTGAAAAAAGGGGAAGGGAATTATCTGGACCAGAACTGTGGTGCAGAAAGTCTAGAGCACATCTTGGAGATGAATGAGAAATGGATCCTCCTTAAGTGTCCCCTCTAAGTGAAGTCTCTTCAAGGATCCAGCTAATCCGAGGGAAAGGCTGGGGAGGAGGGAGTGCAAAAGAGGGATTTTTCCAAATCATAAATTCTAGGGTTAAAGTGAGGCTTCAGGATGAAAAACTGGGGCGTGGTACAGGAGATTAAAAGTATAATCTGGAGAAGAGTGAGGACCTGAAGAGTAATTAGAGTATATATTATCCTATTACAGCCCAAGGACTGGGTCATTCCCATCTCATATGACCTAGCACCCAGTGTAATACATATAATAGTAATTTACATTTCTATAATAATTTGTATTACAAAATGCTTTTTCACGATAACCCTGTGAGGGAGGTGGTATAAATATGATTATCATTACTATTTTATAGATGAGAAAACTGGGATAAAGTGGCTTGCCAATAGGCCAATAGATATTAGGCAGGGTCAGGATTCAAGCCCTCAGGTCTTATAAGACCCAGCCCAGCACTCTTTCCACCATACCATACACATAGCTCATAGTAGGTGCTTAATAAATGTCTGTTGAATTAGATTGGGTTGATATTATCCAGTTCCAGAGAATGATCTCTGGTCTTCGATGGGTATGATTTAAAAGTTTGTTTTTATATTTTCCTGATTTGCTTTTAAATGTTTGAGCTGACCAATTCATAATCTTCTCTAGGGATTTTTTTAAGGGAAACAGAGCATGCCTTTTTTTGAAATGACTTATTTTGAAAGTACATTTTTCCTCGGTAATTCAGCATCTCATTCCATTCAGACAGCAAGTTTAACTTAGAATAACTGAGCAGTTAAGTTACTTATTAGCAGAGCATTGGTTTACATACACTAAGACTCCCAGGCATGTTTTACTTCAGAGCTGCTGCTAATTAAGAAAGGCTGCTGTTTGGGTGTGTGTCTATTGAGGAATCTCATTTAAAATGCTCCTGAGTTTTCAAAGTCCTGAAATTCTAGATAAATTACTTCAATGAAAGAGTATTGAAATAGAAAAACCCTATTGCAGAGTTTTAAATACAAATTTAACTCTTTTGCAATTTAGAGTTCAAGTTTTCACAGAGTTCATAGAGCTAGTTCAGGGAAGGACCTCAGAGGTCATTCATCCCAATTCCCTGGTTTTGCAGATGAGGAAACTGACATCTAGGGATATCACCCTACCAAAGTAACAAGGGAGAATGTGTTAATGTCTTGAAGAAAATTTGGGACCAATAACATGTTTTAAAGCAAGTCAGTGAAAATCTTTGGTTAGGCAACACAGAAAAGTCAATTTTAATACTTCCAGGCCCTGCCATCATCCAGGATAAAGAGCTCTAACTCTTCCTTCTTTTCCTCCTCCTCCTCTTTCTCTTCCTCCTCCTCTTCTTTCTCTTCACTTCTTCCCCCAATTTGAGGTGTGGGACTTCTGGAACCAGAGAGAAAAGCCAGCTATGGAGAAAGAGCCTAGCTTTCTTAAGAGGGAATCATTTTTTGAATTTCTCTCTCCTCCTACTATACACATTGGCCATAGTGTCTTTTTTTTTTTTTAATTTGCAATTTATTATTTATTTATTTTTAACATTTTTTTCTTTTTAGATTCTGAGTTCCAAATTCCCTACCAACGCTTCCCCCACCTACTGAGGAGGCAAGCAATATGTTATCAATTATACATGTGAAATCATGCAAAACATATTCCATTATTAGCCACATTTTTCAAAGCAAGGAAAACAAAGAAAGTGAGAAAATGGTACTTCAATTTGCACTCAGAGGTCAATAGTTTTCTTGAAGTGAATAACACTTTTTCATGATGCATCCTTTGGAATTATCTTGGATCATTGTATGGATCAAAAGTAGCCAAGTCTTTCACAGCTGATCATTATTAAAACATTATTGTTACTGTGCAGTCATCCCCGGGTTCTCTTCACTTCACTATGCATCAGTTCATACAGGTCTTGCAATGTGTTCTGAAACCACCCCCCTTATCACTTCCATAGCAAAAAAGTACTTCATCACAATACTATGCCACAATTCATTCAATTCCCCAATTGATGGGCATCCCGTTGATTTCCAATTCTTTGCCACCACAAAAAGAGCTGCAATAAATATATTTGTACAAAATGGTCCTTTTCTTTTTTCTTTGATCTCTTTGGCATATAGACCTAGTAGTGGTATTACTGGGTCAAAGAGTATGCACAGTGTTATAGCCCTAGTTCCAAATTGTTCTCCGGAATGATTGGGCCAGTTCACTCACTACTTCACCAGCAGTTCATTAAAGTACCTAATTCCCTCATCCTTTCCAGCATTTGTCACTTCTGACAGGTATGAGGTGTTACCCCAGATTTGTTGTAATTTGCCTTTCTGTGATCAAGTGATGTAGAACATTTTTTCCCCTATGGTTATAGATAGATTTGATTTCTTCTTCTAAAAACTGCCTGTTTATATCCTTTGACCATTTTTCATTTAGGGAATGGCTCTTGTATTTATAAATTTACTTCAGTTCTATACTTAATATACATCTGAGAAATGAGGCCTTTATCAGAGAAACTTGCTATAAAATTTTTTGATATTACTTCATTGTCTATGGTGGCTTTTAGCAAAACATAGTTTCCCTGATAATGCCTTTTAATTAGGTCTATTTTTGCTTATATTTTATCTGAGATGTTTGCTACCCTGCCTTTATTTTAGTTCAGCTGAAGCATATTAGGTTCTGCTCTAGCCTTTTATTGAATTCCAGTCTTTCATGCATTCAGCTATCTGCTCCCATTTTATGAATGAGCTCATCCCATTCACATTCACAGTTATGATTATTAATAATTTTCCTCCATCACATTTCCTTCTGTTTCTTCCTCTATCTTTTTATCTTATACCTCCTAAAAAGTTTATTTTGCTTGTGATCACTGCCTTCCTTGATGCATGCTCCCTTTATTATCCCCCCCCCCACCTTCTCTTATCCCTTTCCCCTATTTCACTATCTTAGGAGTTATATTTATCATCTTCCCATATATGAATGTAAAATGGTTTAACTCCATTGAGTCCTTTATGATTACTTTTTCATGTTTACCTTTTTATGCTTCTCTTGTGTCCTCTGAATATCAAATTTTCTATTCATCTCTGGTCTTTTCATCAGGAATGCTTGAAAATCCTTTATTTCATTAAAGATTCATTTTTTTCCTCTGGTTATTCTTGCCTTTGCCTTCTAGAATATCATAATTCAAGCCCACCACTCCTTTAACACTAAATCTTGTGTTATCCTGACTGTGGTTCTACAGCATTCAAATTGCTTCTTTCTGGATACTTGAAGCATTTTCTCTTTGACCTGGGAGCTCTAGAATTTAGCTATAATATTCTTGGGAGTCTTCATTTTGGAATTTCTTTCAGGAAATGATCAGTGGATTTTCTAAATTTCTATTTTACCCTCTGGTTCTAGGATATCAGGGCAATTTTCCTTGATAATTTCTTGAAATATTATGTCTAGGTTCTTTCTTTGATCATGACTTTTAGGTAGCCCAATAATTCTTAAATTATCTCTTCTCAATCTATTTTCCAGGTCAGTTGTTTTTCTGATGCTATAGATTGCTTTTTCTTCTATTTTTAAAAATTATTTTGATTTTGTTTTATTGTTTCTTGATGTCTCATGGATCATTAGCTTCCACTTGCCATATTCTAATTTTCAAGGAATTATATTCTTAGTGAGATTTTTACCTCTTTTTTTCATTTAGCAAATTCTGTTTCTTAAACTTCTTTGTCTAATTGAATTTGTGTGCCTCTTTTACCATTTGGCCAAATTTGGTTTTTGAGGTGTTATTTTTTTTCAGTATTTTTTGTGCCTCCTTTACCAAGCTGTTAATTTTCTTTGCATGTTCCTTGCATCACTCTCACTACCCCTCTCCTCTTCTCCCCCACCCCCGCAATTTTTCCTCTACCTCTCTTATCTCTTTCTTTAACTCTTCCAAGATGTCTTGTTGGGCTTGGGTCCAATTAGCATTTTCTTTGAAGATTTGTTTGTTACTGTTTTCACATTGTTGTCTTTTTCTCAGTTTATATCTTGGTCTTCCCTGCCACTGCAGTAACTTTTTATGACAAAATTCTTTTTCTGTTGTTTGCTCATTTTTCCCAATCTACTTCTTGACTTTGAATTGTATATTGAAGTTGGGATTTGCTCACCTGGAGGTAGGGAGGAACTGTCTCAAGTTTCAGGCTTTTTCATGCTGCTTTTTTTTTTTCAGAGCTAGTTCTGGGGATCTACAAGTTTTTGGTGCTTCAAAGATAGTGTGATCCTGAGAAAGGTATGGTCACTGTTCTCCTGGTCTGTGCTCTGACCTTTACCTAGGAAGAGTCCTGTTTTCCTACAGCCACAAACACTAACTCTGCTTTGGAATTGTGACCAGGGCCCCTGCTCCCCTCTATCTTAGAACTGCAATTCATAATTGTGTATGGGAAATAAAGTTGCCAAACAGCTTCAGCTGACCCCAGTGACAACAAAGGGTCTCTTGTAATCTCTTTCTGAGCAGTTGTCTAACCTCCTTAGTGTCTCTGGACTGAGACCTCCCAAAACTGCTGCTGCTACTACTACCACTGTTGCTGCTAAAGTGTAAGTGGACTCCAAATAGGTTTCCACCATGATATCACAAACTTCTGCTGATCTCTTAAGTCTTAGGCTAGAAAAATGTCTCATCTGACCTTTTGTTGACTGTACTTCCAAATTTGATTTGAGGTGTTATTTTAAAGTTTTTTGGAGAGAAATGTTAAGAAAGTTTAGTTGGGTTGCCTCCAGTCCTCTATCTTTGGCCATGATGTCTTGCAGCAGAACCACTGCCTACTAAAAGGAGACAGGGTACTCAATAGGGAATAAGCCCAGTTATTTGAGGTGAGAGACAACTCTGAGGAATATTAACTCATTGAATCAAGGAAAGAACTAACTCTGGCATTGAGAGTTGAGCAATGGAAAGGAAAGGAACGAGGAGCCAACTGAGTGAACAACCAGTATATATACTGTATTTAGGAGGAGCAGTATAAGCATTTCATGAGAAGGAAAAGAACATTGTAGAATAGGAATAACCTAGGCTATTTTTGTGCCCTATATGGGTGTCTCTCTACTAATGTACTCTATATATGTATCTACTCTTCTTATTGTTATTATGAGTACCTGTGGGAGAATGTATCTCAGGCTTATGGGGGAAATGTTGTATTAATATTGTTTTTAAATTGCCATCTCAGTAAATGCCTTTATTTTGAGCTGATTGTGTCAGCTGACTGATTATAAAAGAAAAGTTATTGGTGGGGGCTTGTGAGCTTTAGTTTTAGGATCAACTCACCTATGGAGTAATGAACCTAGTTATAGTCATTGCCCTTCGGATTTAACCTGTGAGTGTGAGGTGGGGAAGGGGGTCAGAGGGGGAGATAGAAGAGAAGGTCTAGTAGTGGACACTATATGAAGAAAGGAAGTTCAGTGACATATCCATAACCATGTGTCCTAACTGAGATTCCAACCCAGATATTCTGATTTCAAGTTCACACCTCTCTCTTTTTTTTTTTTTGGAGGGGGGAAGGCAGTTGAGTTTAAGTGACTTGCCCAAGGTCACACAGCTAGTAAGTGTTAAGTGTTTGAGGTCGGATTTAAACTCAGGTCCTCCTGACTCCAGGGTTGGTGCTCTATTTACTGCGCCACCTAGCTGCCCCTCATACCTCTTAACTATGTTTTTTTTTTCCCATTTTCTTCTTTGTTGACCCAAGTAGTTTAGTAACCTTGATGATATTCATTTTGACACTCATTTTATTATAGAATCTTGCATATTGTAGGCACCTACTAATGTCTGTTGAATGTAATTAAACTGAATTTGTTATATGGATTTGGAACGGAGGTCAAAATCTTGTGACTGGTTCCTTTCTATCAGTTTATTAGTTTACTGACTGAAGTTGTGAATCAGTATACTGATTCAGGTAGCCACTGCTGGAATTAAGGGCTATACAAAGGCATTAGCTGAAATATTGAGAGAGATAAAGAGTTGGAGTATACAGAGAAATAAAACAGGCAGAGGGAGAGATCTCTGAGTCCATTTGGAGGATTGGAGCAGGAAAGGGACAAACAGTTCAGAGAAGGAGAATAGAATGAAAACTAAGTCAAAATGTCACCAATATTGACCACTTTATAGTTTAGACTTATATACAGTTAATGGGGGGGAGAGGTGCGCAGGGAGGCACTTGTACTTTCCTGCTCATTTTACAAGTATTCTCTTATTGACTAGACAAGGAGACAAAGAATTTAGACATAGAATTATAGGGATAATATACTAGAACATCTAATTTTACAGATGAGGAAACTGAATCTAAGGTAAGAAATGAAATTTGAATCCAGGCCTCCTGATTTCAAGTCTAGTGTTCTTTCCCTTATTCAGAGGGAAATTCAGGTCAGCATCACACATTTTACTTTATATTTTGGTTACTTATGCATATGTCACATCTGAGAGAGAAAAGGGGGAGAGAGAGAGAAAGAGAGAGAGAGAGAGAGAGAGAGAGAGAGAGAGAGAGAGAGAGAGGAAGAGAAAGAAAGAGAGGAGGGCAGTAAGGATGAGAGGGAGAGAGCTCATTTATTAACACTTACTCTGTATCAAGTATGGGGCAGCTAGGTGGCACAGTAGATGGAGAGTGTGCTGGGCCTGGAATCAGGGAGACCTGAATTCAAATCTAGCCTCAGACCCTTATTAGCTGTGTGACCCCTGGGCAAGTCATTTAACCCTGTTTGCCTCAGTTTCCTTATCTGTAAAGTGATCTGGAGAAGGAAACTGCAAACCACTCTAGTATCTTTGCCAAGAAAATCTCCAAAAGGGTTATGGAGAGTCAGGATACAATTGAAAGCAATTAAACAACAAATGTGCCAAGTACCATGTTAAGCACTGGAGATATAAATTACAAAGATGCAAAAGAGCTCCTCCCCTCAAGGAGCTTACTTTCTAATGGGAAAAGACAACACACAAGGGGAGCTGGGAAACTGGGAGGGTCATGGATAGGAGACTTATTTGCACACTGCATGGTGTCAGGGGCTGGGGAAATGGTGCAGAAGCCTATGGCCCACCAGGTAAGGCAAAGCTCACATATCAAAGCAAAGGGACCCAGGGGCAGAGTTCAGGTAAGCTGTGGATGAGGGAGTGGAGGGGGTGGCCTGAGGTAAGACATGGGAGCAGACTGACATTGAGACTTAGGCCCAGAAAGATAAGACAAAAGCTGACCTATCAGAGTCAAGGGACCTAGGGTGGGAGCCCAAGGTAGGTGCAGAGATAAATAGTACATGACAATATGCCTTCATAATGATTCTCATCTATTTAACACTTGAGATTTTTTAAAACACCTTTATCATAATAACCCCATAAGGTTGGCATCTATTCCAGGGAGATGTAGTGTACTTAGGTTTGAAAGAACTGAAAGTATATAGATCTTATATCTCCGAGTAGACTCTAAGCAGCTTGAGGGGCAGGATTACGGAGGTTTTGTGAAGCCCTTTGGGACTTGTTTTATATCGAATCCACTGTGATTTATTTTGTGAATATGGAGTAAATTGCACTGAATTCAGTATAATGAGCCAGCTGCAGTCAGTGAACTACACCTAGACAGACCTCATAGGCTCTGTTTGAATGACCAAGGACATGGAATTCAGAAATCTCGTGTGTGGAGTGTTCACATAGTCTGGATCCTAATAATGTCTGTTTATCTAGGAAATGAGGTAAGTGGCTGGTTCACTGTCATTATTGATGATGACAGGAGAGTCTGAAATTCCCATACTTGAATAGCCCTGAGTTTCAGCCCTTGCCCCTGTACTGCCTTCATCCAAATTAGGGATGAGTGGGCCACTTTTACTCTTCCTTCACACACCTAGAACCTCTGGGGAGTGAAATGATGGGCTATGGAATGGGTTGGGTTCACTTTAGACCACTGCTTTTAGACAACTTGGAAGAGAGCAAATCAGAAAACAGAGGAGAAAATTAATTCAAGGAGTTCTCTTCCTGCCTCTCAGTCCTTTAAGACCCAGCTCCAGTTCTACCCCTTCCATAATATCCTCTGGGATTTGTCCAGGCCATTGTCATTACTTCTTTCTCTCAACTCCTGTAGCACATTTTGTAATTATCATGTACCATATGTGCATGGCTTATCTCTGAGGGCAGGAGCCAGCTTTCTGCTCCATTACCTAGCACAAAACCCTGAACAAAGAAGTAGGTCTATGAGAAGCAACATTATATAGTGTGGAAAGATCAAGGACTTTGGAATCAGAAGAGCCCTCGTTGGAGTTCTGCTGTTTTCTAGCTATGTTGACCTTGAACAAGCCTTAATTTCCTCATCTGTAAAATGGTAAAAATAATCTCTCATTCCTACTTCATAGGGTTGCTGTGAAAATCAAATTAAATAATGGCTGTAGAATGCTCTGTAATCCTTATGAATCATATAGAAGTCAGCTAGTGTCATACACTTGTTAATGAGGAGGAAAGCAGAACCCCGAAGAGGGCTTTAGATAGTAATTTCCAAATAATGTTTGCTTAATCTACTCTTCCTTGGTATTTTGAAGCCAAAGAAACAAACCAATGAAGACTACTGCTAATTAGCCCCAGATGTCCTTATGATTTAAATGAATGCAGCCTAATTTTTAATTAATAAATAATCATATGATTTAGGTATGAAAGGGACCTTTGAGATCATCTAGTCCAAATCACTCATTTTCCATACAGGAAAACTAAGATTTGGCTGTGAGGTAAGAGTAGTGACGTCACTTGCCCAAGTTTTCACGGGTGGTAAAGTGGCAAAGCTGGTATTTGGACCCAAACTCTCTCTCACCTGAACCAATGCTCTTTTTACTCCATTGGGGACAGATAAGTGGATAGTATTGTTACTTAAAACCTCTGGTTGTAAGAATCATAGGATTCATAGAGTTAGAGCTGGGACCTTTGGAGTCAGCTAGTCTAGCCAATTAATTTTATAACTGAGGAAACTGAGGCTCAGAGAGGTTGCGATTTGACCAATGGTAGTAAACATCAGAACTGGGATTTGAGCCTAAGTCCTTTTTACTCCAGGGGCAGTGTCTTTACACTGTAACACACTGCCTTTTACAAATATGTGTGTTTAATTTTGTCTAATCAGAGACATAAGAAAGGTTATATAGCATACTTAACTAGCAGAATAAGGTACAACATTCCTGCAGAAAAACTTTAGAGCAGCTCCATCAGTTAAAGTCAGGAAAAGATGATAAATGATGATGTAATTGCTCATCAGCCAGGACTAACTTTAAAAGGGCTTTTTTTAAATGATTTTTTAAAATGTAGTATGACTAGAAAGACTTTTTACACAATCCAGATTGATGAAATTCTAACCTGTCACAGAAAATCAAATGACCTTTACTTGACACGTAAAATCAGGTTATTAATATGAAAGATTAGTTGCCAATTGATCCATTTTGAAGGAGAATGTTGATTTTTTTCAAGATACTATTTTAGTTAAGAAAAATTACTTCCAAAAAAAGTATAGCTTCACAGAAACAATTCCCAAACCATGTTTAGGATGTATTTGATATTTTGTATTAAAATTGAAGCCCCACTTTAATACTGATAAAAAACTTCAGCTGTATGAGGAAGTAGTGGCAAACATCCTAACCCAAAGAATAGTGGTTCAAGTCATTAAATTTCCCTGGAACTCAATTTCCTCATCTATAAAATGAGAGTTGGGCTAGATGACCTCTGAGCTCCCATCTCCCTCTTATCTAAATTGATCCTCTTAAGATTGCAAAGTAAATTAATTAGTTTATGCTTTGTACATGGCAATGAACTCAATATCAATTTTCTCTTCCCTTCTTCTTAATACATTTCAAGTACTTTAAGGCAGACTACGACCTTGAAGTCAGCACTAATGACAAGTTTGTAAACAATGAATTCTGTTCAAATTTACTTCACAATTCCCTGAGGCTCGGAGGCCCAGGCTCCTAGGAAATAAGCTGGTTACAGTTCTCAGATGTGCATGTTTTGGCTGATGTATTTAGAGTTCCATCTCTTCACTGTATGTATCTCTTCAGTATGTGTTCTGCTCTAACTCTGGAACTCTGTAATTAGGAAAAAACAGAACTACACAAAGAGGGACATGCTCCAGTCAACATTGGAGAGCTAAATGATTTTCCTTCAGGCTTTTATTAGCATCTGACCCACTGGGCAGAGTGAGATTTGAAGACCCACAATCTGGTCAAAGGCCTGAGCTTTCATTGCACAGAAAGCTCAAGCAAATTTTTATAATACTTATAACTATAATTAATAATAACTCATACAATTTTTCTGTCTCTGCCTCTGTCTCATGTCCATCTCTGTCTTTCTCTGTCTCTACCACTGTCTCTATCTCTCTCATTGCTTCAAATGAAAATTATCCAAAGAATCAGCGAAACAGCTCTTCCCTGTCAAACCAGTAACCCCAGCCCAGCTGATCTGTCCAACAGTGATTTGGGGCAACCATTGGTGGGGAAGAACTCTGTAAACGGATGACTATCTGAATGTAAGGGATACTTGCTATCATCATCAAGGTTAATGGCAAGGTGAGAGGGGTAAAATTCATATTTGGCCCATTGTAAAGGAAAATATAGCATAAAGCAAGCTCAGGAAAAGTATTATTTTTATGAATTTACTTAGCTTTTGGTTGGATGAAACTTGGTCTGTTTTATGGCTAAAAAAGACTTTTTCAAAAAATATTTTACTTTTTCCAATTATGTGTGAAAAAAATTAACAGTTTTTTTTAAATTTTGAGTTCCAAATTCTTTCCCTCCCTCCCTTTCCCCCCTCTACCCTCATTGAGAAGGCAAGCAATTTGATATAGGGTATACATGTGCAGTCATGTAAAACATATTTTTGTATTAGTCATGTTGTGAAAGAAAACATAGACAAAAAAAAATCACAGACTGTTAAAAACTGAAAGGGAACATGTCATTTCTCTGTTCAATAAGCTCCAGGGGATCCCTATTATGTCTAGGAAAAAATAAAAAACTCCTCAAGCATTTAAAAGTCTTCACAATCTGGCTCCAGCCTACTTTTTGTAGGGTCCTATTCCATTGTTGTTCTTTAAGCAAACTATGGTCCAGCTAAACTGGTCTTGCCATTTCTACATATGACATTCTACCCCCATCTTGGTGCCTTTGTACGAGATGTCCCCCAAGCCTAGAATGCTCTCCCTTCTCATCTCTGCCTGCTGGCTTCCCTGGCTTCCTTCAAGTCCCCCTTCTATAGGAAACCTGTCTTAAACCCTCTTAATTCTACTGCCTTCTCCTCTTAATTCTTTCCTATTTTCCTGTAGACCGCTTTTTTTCTTATGTATTTGTTTGCTTGTTGTGTTCCCCATTCAATTTTGAGCTCCTTGAGGGCAGGGACTGCCTTTTGCCTCTTTGCATCTTTAGCATTTAGCACAGTGCTTATTGACTGATTGACTAACTGACTTTGACGGTCGTCTTCAAGCATATAAAGAGGTATCCTGTGGAAGTTACTCACTTTGTTCTGCTTGTTTTGGCCCAAAAGGACAAAAATAGAAATAAGAAGTTGAAGTGGTAGAGATGCAAATTTAAGTTGAATGGAGGGAAACATTACCTAACCAACAGAGCTGTCCAAAAGTATAAGTGAGTGCCTTGGGAAGTGATGGGATCTCCATCACTTGAGTCCTTCAGTTGAAGGCTAGATGAACCTCTTGTCAGCAACGCTGTGCAGGGGATTTTTGTTCCCCGGGCATGGGTTGAATTGACTGCTCTCTGAAGTTTCTTCCAATATAGATTTTGTGTGAATGTTGTATGCAGGCAAGGCAGACCCCATCTCAGAAGTGGGCTAGGAAAAAATGTGAATTAAGTATGTGAAGCAGAAGGTCATGTAGGAAGAGCATTGGATTTGGAGTCAGGATAACTGGGTTCCAATCCTAGCCTGGGTGACCTGGGCTAAGATAATTTGCCTTTCTGGGCCTTACTTGTCTTATTTATAAAATGAGGATGTTAGCTAGACGGCTTTTGATGTGTCTTCTATCTTTATGATCCTGTCATTTGGATTTGTATTATAGCTGCTTGGTTTCTTACCGCCAACATGCCCTTAGAGAAATAGCGTAATCTTTAGGGTTTTTGGTTTATTTGTAGAATGAAAGAAGTAGAGTAGGTGATGCCAGCTGTTCCACCCAGATCTAACACCATGCTCATCTGATTGTAGAATAATGAAGTTCATTTGGTGCACTTCCTCTATCTGCCTTTCCAAATCCATTTCCTATCCTTCCTCTCTCTCCTTTCCCACATCCCCTGGCATCCAGTACCTTCAGGACTAAGGCAGATCTTAGTTTAAGGCTAGAAGGCTAGAGAAAGCCAGCCTCAGACTCTTTCACCTACTTACTACAATCACCTAAAAATCTCTTGACCAGGGTATACAGCTTTGTGTTCCACAGCAAGAAATCATATTAAAACTGACAATACCACTGGGAGAAAATGGTATGCTCATGCGATTAGCTATTCCATGGAAGCATTGCATTGTTTTACAACTTGGTAGCATGTGTGAGCCCATGCTTCTTAGGTATACTTGTGTGTCCTCTGCCTTTGGGTCTTATTTAAGACCCTTGTCTTTGTTAACAAGGGGTGGGAATACCGACATCATGTGGGATTTATTTCATTGTGGGAAAGGGTCACAGTAATGGATTCTCTGTTCCTAGAAGAGTTCAAGTCTACTAAAGATGCTGCTATCGATGGTGTTCCTGAATTGAGAAGGAGGTGGAACTAGATATGGGAGTCAAATTTTGTTTTGGGTTTTGTCCTAGGGCACCAAAATTTAGAGGGTGAAAAAACTGACACCATGCACTTCTTCAGTGGGGTAGAAGCCACTATACTGAACAATCCCCCTCCCATTAAATTGAATTTGTTTTAATTTGCTTCCTATATTATTTTTGAAATGTGAATTACAATTGTTGCTGCTTTGTCTGATGGCCAAATCCCTAGTTACAGCTCTGAGTAGATGACTTTTGAGGTGCCTTCTAACCTTGAGATTCTAAGATACTATGATTCTGTGATTGGGAAGCAACATGGTAGGAAAAGTGCTGCCTCCATAGCCAGAGGACCTTGGTTAAAATATTGTCTCTTATGCCATATGACCTTAGTTAAGTCATTTAACCTCTCTGCTCCTCAGTTTCCTCATACGTAAAGTGAAAAGGTTAGAAAAGGTAGTTTCTGAGGGCCTTTCAGCTATAAGCCTATGAACATATGGTTCCCTAAGGTTCTCCCTCACAGTAATGAATGATGGATATAGGAACGGGAGGGTCCTGTTGTAAGGGCTGAGTGAGAGGGAAAGAAGGGGAAGCGATTAAAAGGGGACGATGTTAAGGGCTTGTACTCACTATAGCAATTCTCAAGCCTTGTCCTGTGCTTCCTGATCTCTTTGTTTTAGTCAAAAAGTAGTTCCAGATCCCCTTTTCTCAGGGCACTCAGCTGAGGTGTGAATGGATCAATGCATTAGACATCCTAGATAACACAAGTGCTTTTTAAATAGGGGTGTTCCTGGCCTTAATATTGTTTTAAATTGTTTTTTTTAATTCTGAAATTAATAAACACCAAATAAAATGAGCACTTCCATATACACAGCAGGAAAAGTTGAAGTCTCTAGTAAAGTTTTCTTTTAAGTACATAATAAATTCACCATGTAACTTTGTGACTCTGGCTCTCTTTACATTAAAAAAAACACTTTGATTACTTTTTTTTTCTGATAATCCTATCTCTAACACCCCACCCCTACAACACCTCACCCCATCCCAAATTGGGAAGGAGGGAATGGAGAAAGCATTTTAAGAAATATGCAGCTAAGCAAAATATATTCCCACACTTGCTCTACAAGAAAATGTTATGTGTTATTTTGAGTTTATGGTCTCTCTGTCAGGAGAATTTCAGGCTTCATGTGCAAAGGAATACTTGCATGTTTGAATGCAACTTGGTATAAACAGCCAGCCTCAGAGTCAAGAAGACCTGGGGTCAAGCTCTCTATCTGCCTCTTACTGGCTGAGTGAATCTGGGTAAGACTTAACCTCCCATTGCTCCCAGACAAGTGCTCTAAGATTATAATTACAGCATAGTTTAGTTTTTTGCATCTGTGTTGGTAGTTTCCTAATAGTTTGCATTTAGATAAGCACTTTACAAATACTAACTCATTTATATACTCACAACTACCCTGTGAGGTAGGTACTATCATTTATTATCACTCCCATTTTATAGATGAGGAAACTGAGGCAGACAGAAGTTAAGTGGTTTGCCCAGGGTCACACAGCTAGTAAGTATATGAGGAGGGATTTGAATTCAGGACTTCCTTACTCCAGGCTTAGCATTCTAGTCACTGTGCCAACTAATTTCCTTCAATTTCCTCACAGGAGAATTCTGTATACCAATGAAATCACAAGTCTGGTCCAAAAAAAAATGACCATATAGAAACATTAAGGTCAGAGATTAATGAGCAGCACAAATGGAATTTTTCATTATATACAAATATATTGGGAGAAATTGGGAGAAACTGGATCACAAGATTTAGCAGGTCCCTTAGACCCCAGTGCTGGACTGTCCATCCCCACCCCTGGATAACCAGCTTCATTGGGAAAGCCTTAACCACCAGGTAATGAATTATTTTGGCTTCAGAAAACTTAATGAGGCAAAGGGGGATTCTGAATTGTATCGGAGTAGGGAGCACCTAGATGATCCGTTCTTGTGCGATATCTGTGTGTTATGTGATGGTTTCTGCTAGTCCGTTCTGTGTCAGGCTGGGGAAGTCACTTGATGGCTACAGGGGACATTGCGCCTGAATCTGAGTGTGTCTGGAAAAGATTCCTGGGTTCCCCCAGTGCAGCAGCCTTCTCTTTGACAGTGAAAACCAGGCAAGCTGAAACCCCCCAGCAACCTCCTCTTCTCCCCTCCACCCCACTTGCATGGGAAGGGGAGGCCAGGACCGTGACTCCTAACACATCTGTCTTGCTTTAAGCCTGCACATCTGGAATCCAGCATTGGGACAGGGCTGCTCTCCAGGGCCAGCGGAACAGCTCGGGCCGGCTGCAGTGGGAATCCCAGTGTCAGTACCAACTTCGCCATCTTCAGGACGGAGCCAGAATTACGGCGCTGCTCCCTCCAAGGCTGGAGGGTCACTGGATCTCCACGAGGTAAAGATGCCTCTTCTCCCAGCGTGATCACAAACTCTCCCTGGTGCCTGCTGGGCTCTGCCCCTCAAGTCACCCCATGCCCTCAAAATTTGTATTAAATCCTCACTAATGTTTTTGGTACAAAACCAGACTTCCAGTGACACAGTCCCTCACTATGGCCTCAACACTTTGAATTAGGGTCAGACTCTCCAGAGGGCCCTGGACTTGAAAGCTTAGAAAACTGGAAGGGAGCCCCTATTACAAAGACTTTATTATTTTTGTATAAGGAACCCCTTTGATAGAAATAGCAAAGTCTATGTACCCCTTCTTAAAATAATGTTTTTAAGTGCATAAAATGAAATACTTAGGATTACAAAGGCAATAAATTATATTGAAATCAAGTTTATCTATCTATCTATCTATCTATCTATCTATCTATCTATCTATCTATCTATCTATCTATTTACATTTCAGGAGTCAAGAACCCCTGTTGTGCTATTTGTTCTTTGTGCTCTTATATGGGAAGAGGCAAACAGAAATCTGAGGAGCCCCGCCTGGGAATTGTGATCAGTGCACTAGCATGCTGGTCCCTTTCTTGTAGGCCCCAGAGCTGGAAGGTTCCAAATGATGTGGTTCACTCCCTTCATTTCACAGGGGTTTGGGGGTGGGGTGAAACACAGGCTCAGCGATTTACCTAAGGCCACATGGCTACTTGGGCAGATCTTGGGCTCAAATCTTTGTCCCTAGAGAGATTCCCCATCCTGGGATTCTTTAACTATGCCCTGTCCCACTTTGCCTTAAAATCTGATTTTTGTAGCCAGTTGTACATTTCAACCTTTCAAGTGGGCCACCATTCCCTAAAACCTTGGGTGGGCCCATTCCTTACTTTTTTGTTCCCAAATATGCAATGTGGTCTTGCTCAGTTCTGTCTGTGCCCTAGGACATTGCATTATGAGGGTCAGAGCCTGTGGGTATCAGGCTAGGGTTTTCTCTTGTAGGACATTCAGGAGGAGGAGCTGTGGGTGACTGGGATGTCAGGGACCTGAGTAGCTATGTGCCAAAAATGCTATGTGAACATTTTGCATCTGCCATACCTCCCTCCCTCCATCCCTCACCCCCCAAGCTGAAGGAAGATGAGGGGGAATGACCTAGAGAGAAGGCATTACCTTTGAGTTGCTTCCTGGCCCAAAGGCATGCTAAATTATTCTACAGCAGGCTAGGACCTACTGCTTAGTATCTATAACTTATAGGATTGCTCTAGACTGGGGAGCAATCCCCGAGGTCATCTAGCCCAACCCCTTCATTTTATAGATGAGGAAACTGATAGTTGAGAGAGGTTAAGTGACTTCTCAACAAGGTCACACAGGTAACACATAGCAAAGCCACTCAACTGAAGCCATCTGACTCCTGCCACTTATTTTACCAACCAAGTCTCTTATCTAGAGAGAATAAATATGAACTTGCTTACCATAATCCCAGAACGTTAGAACTGAGGAGCCTGTGTCAGAGCTTAAAAGAGCAATAGATAGATAAATTCCACTTTACATAGTCAAGAAGACACTCATAGATGTTGGATGAGTCTATAGAAAGCAGATCCATAAGGCTGCTAGGGGGCAGCACTGGATATGGGAGTTGGGAAGACCAGAGTTCAAATTCAACCTCAGTGACCTACTCTGTGTGACCTTGGGCAAGTCACTTAACCTCAGTTTGCCTCAGTTTCCTCATCTGTACAATGGGGGTAATAGTACCTGCCTCCTAGGGTTGTTGAAGATAAAATTCAATCATATTTGTAAACTGTTTTTGCAAACCTTAAAAATACTAAATAAATGCTAGTTATTGTGATTATTATTAATTATAAATATATTTTTATAATGCTTATTTTAGTAAACTTAGTATGTTTGGGACAGATCTGTAACTCTTTAAAGTTGGTTATGTCATTAGGTAGTGTAATAGAGAATTATAATTAATGGGCTTAGAATTCAAATTCTACCTCAGACCCTCAAGAGTTGTGATCCTGGGCAAAGCTGTCTCTATCTCAGTGTCCTTATCTATAAGAAATAGCACCTAGCTCTTAGGGGGTTTTGTGAGGCTCAAGTGAAGCAGTCTATGAAATGTGCTTTGCAGACTTTAGAGCATTATATAAATGTCAGCCGTGATGCTTATTATTAGGGAGGATAGGTAACTAGCTATATTCTGAATCCTCCTGTCCAAGGCGGAGTGGCTGATGAGTCTAGCCTAGGTCATTCTGATGTATTCTTATTCCTTTTCCCCCTACTTCCTTCCATCCTGCATGCCATTATAGCTGTGAAGTGCGTCCAGGGCCAGAGTTCCTCACCAGGTCATACATGTTCTACTCAAACCGCCTGTTTAAAGCATACCAGTTCTACTACCAGGACCCTTCTTGCCGGGAACCCTTGTACTCTCTGCTCATCAAAGGCAAGCTCCGCCTTCGCCAGGCATCCTGGATAACACGGGGAGCCACCGAAGCCAACTACCACCTACACAAGGTCGGCATTGTCTTCCACAGCCAGCCTGCTATTCTGGAGATAGCAGAACGCATCAATCAGACAGGTGGCAGAGGCTGTGGGAAATTACTCCCCCCAGGGAGGTCCTGGACTCCAGGGACCGTCTATGAACTCCTGAGTGCCAAGGCAGAGAGAGACTGCACTGGGGCCCTGGGCTTTGCCATGCATGAGCTCAGCCTGATCCGAGTAGAAAGGCACTACAAACTGCAGCAGATGCCAGGCAATAGAGTGGTGGAGGAGCTGTATCTAGGTGACATCCACACAGAATGGTCAGAAAGGCTTCACTACAGACCCACCGGGTATCAACGGCCACTCCAGAGTGCCATGGTAATAATACTAAATAATCATTACACCACTGTGGGGCTTGGCAGCCTTTTCTGAGGGGTGACTCCAAGTCTGCATAGATTCACTCTTACTTAATATGTCTGTCTGCCAATAATCCTCTGGTGAAGTTAGCCTCCATTACCCAGGTGTAGGGTAGAGATGGTTCTGGTTTCCAGAAGGGTATTCTGAGGGAGCAAAAATGCTGGGAGGGGCAGTCAAGATAAAAGGGCTTTGAGGATGGGATAGGTAAGAGATTATGTGCCTGTCATCTGAGCCCCAGCCAAGATAAGAGCAGAGAAGCTTGGCCACAAGTGAAGCCTTTTCTTTTTGGCTGCAGCATCACATCAAGGCTGTCTACTAAAGGCCGGAAAAAGTTATGATCTTGCCTTGGGAGAGGGCATACTCACAGTGATGTGGAGCTGAATCTTTTAGAGTATCCAAGCATGCCAATAACCTTCCTTCTTCTCACCCAAATTAATTGTTTGATGATAATATTCATGTCTGGTTGAGAGCAGAGTAAGTGAAATATACTTATGCTGAAGATAAGCTCTAAGTCTAGAGAAAGCAAGAAGACTTGAAAAATTAAGATGTGACCTTGTGTTACCCAATTCCCATTTACAGATGAGAAAACTGAGGTCCAAGGAAGTTAAGTGATCTGTCCCATGTTTCATTAGTACTTAATGTCAATGTTGAACCAGTACTTTGGCCTTGTTTCCACAAGGTCTGAAATCTCATACTAATATCACAGTACATGGTATGTTACATTTAAATAATCTCAGAAATTGTGTCTGTTTTTATCCATATATCTCCTCTGTGAGCAAACAGGAAATTCTTTGATAATAGTAAGAAGCAATATATCTATCAACACCTAATTATGTACAGGTCAGTCAAGGATTCAGACTGGATAGGAGGGACACTCCTCTCACCAAGGGCTTGGGGATGAAAGGATGGATGGGAATGAACTCCCAGCAATTTATATACCCTCTCCCCATTGAAAATAGAAAAAAAATATGCTCATGGTCAACAAAACACCTGTTTTTCTCTTACCTGAGAATGATTCATTCCTTTTTTTGGGGGGTGGGGGGAAACTTTGTGTTTTGAGGCAGTCTGAAGCAAATGTTGACCTCACCTAAGAGACAAAAGAGCAAGCATCCATAGGGAGGTTATCATCTTGTCTCATAATTGTATTGGGAGAGGAAATAGCAGTGAATCCAGGGATATGCTGTGATCCAGGAAAAAGCTGAGAGTACATGGAAAACAACCATTTCCCTTCTCCCTGAGCAGGGTTCCTTCCTCACCATTCCCTCCCATCAACTCCCCTATGGCCCCACCCCCAACTCCCCAATACCAGCCACTCTGACTCCTTTCCAGAAAATTTAAATCTATCACCAATTCATTTTGAGATGTGATTGAGAATGGGATTTGAAGGGTGCCAGATGTGAGTGTTGAAAATACTACTCATTCAAAAAAATGTAAAAGAGGGGAAAAAAATCAACTCTAGGGATTCTTTACCAGAAGGAAGAGGCAGATAGTTCTAAGTAGCACTTGTTACACTATGCTTTCCTGGGCCACAACCATGCTGGTGAGCTAAACCAGATGGTAAACATAAACATTCTGAGAAGCTAATTTAAAACCAGTCAGGTACCTGGATCCACTCCCTGGGTATGCTGCTAATTCACCAGCCAGCAGTGGACCAAGAACATCTGAGTACATGATGTCACCTCTCAGGGTTAATCAAAAACTGTCATATGCTGTTTCAGAAATTACTTTATGAATCTCATTTAATCTAGTAAGACTTTGGCTTCTGACTCAACATGTTAATTTTGTCAGACAGAGACCTTGGTTAAGAACAAGTGGAATTCTAGACAATGCTAAAATGAACTTCATTCAGGGTAAGACAGGGTAATTTTCATTCTCTTAAAAAAAATTAAATCTAAGGAGAAAATGTCATATCCCTCCCTACTCTGGCCCCCAGTATCCCGTCTGCATTTGCTCTGAGCAAATCTTCTTGCCCTAAATTACCAGCCATTATCAAAGAATTTCCTGCCTGCTTGTGAAGGATATGTATGTATGTGTATATATATAATGTGTGTGTATGTGTGTGTATGTACTTCTGGGAATTTATATTTAACTTACCATGTACTGTCACTATATATTAGGGTGACCTAAGTTGTAATGTTAGCCACAAATGGCTCAATTACAGACTGTAATCAAGGACCATGTAACATTACAGCTACCTACAGATGGGGCTGAGTTAATTTCTACAGTGACCATGTCTAACTATTAACTGGTATATTTTAAAGAGCTTTCAAAACCCATGGGTGTAAACCTCCCAAGCTAAACGTATATTTTTTCTTGTACAAATCTATGAAAAGTTAGATTCATCATGTAGCTATATATACAAAAGATTTAAAAAGAAAGCCAAGACTAAGCCAGCTTTTGATCAAACAATTCCCTCCCATTCCACAACCCTCTCCCCCTAGCTGGCACCTGGACTTCATTTTTCTTGATACCTAACTTCCCAGGCAACTCTGGGTGAACATTTTCAACTTTTTTTTAAGTAACAAAGAGAATTTGTACAAAGGTTTCCTGGTTGGGTCTTTCAAACCCCACTCTTTCCTTCCCAAACCAAATCCCCCCTTTCCTGTCTCCTTCTACAATTGCAAAGCAGCTAGACCTTCCTGTTCTCTGTCATTCTTTATTTTGACAAGGGACAAGTCTCCAAATTATTCACTTATAAAATCCAATCTCTCTGCTCCCCCTTCTGTCTCCACTGACTGAGTTATGGAAGAATATGCGAGTTATCCCTGTGACTTTCTCCTGTACCATGTTTGGTTTGAAGACTTCACAGCTTTTAGCAATTTAAAAGGAGGGAAATGAATTGTAGAATAGGGATTAAAGATCCTGGAGAATTGGCTTATGATCTTACCTTTGGAGGAGTCTGGGGTTGGGTGGGTGCTGTGAGGTAAGTGTTAGTAGAAATGTAAATGAGTCAGGACACCTGAGTTCTAGTCCTAGTTCTTTCATAATTCACTTTCCTTCTCTAGTCTTCAGTTCCCTCAGCTGTAAGATAAGGATGTTGGACTAGACCAGGGTCAGGGAGCCCATGGTCTTGACTAATTTCGTCTAAAGGCCACACTTAAGGATCCAGAAGCCCATGTGTGGCCTCAAGGCTGGAGGCTCCCCACTCCTGGACCAGACTATCTCTGTGATTCCTTCTGATTCTCTCATTCTCTGGTACTTCTACTTAGATGGAACTGGGGATCTCAGGTGCTTGGACACTTCTGTCAGAGTAGATCACAGCCCTTCCATCCCTCCCATACCCAAGTGACTCTGGTCTGTGTCATTCAAAAATCCATCTAGAGATCTTTTGATTCTCTTAGTATGCGTATGTGTGTAGCAGTAGGGAGGCTTGTTTTTCATTGACAAAAACAGGATTCTAGAAAGGGGGGCTAGAGAACAAAACACAACTTTCTATTTTGCAGCTTTGCCAAGAGCCTTAAAATCTTACTATGGCTGGCTTGAGGTGCATCCTTTTCAAGTATATATTGACATTTTAATAAGAGACTCTAAGGTTAAAAAAAAAATCCTCCATTCATACCCCACCCCCCAAATAGATTTCTAATGAAAGTTTTTGTCCACTGGTAAACTAGGGAAGGAGGAAGAGGTTTGTAGGGACAGGGGTGGTAGCGGACGGAGGGACAGCTAGGCTGTGGCCCACTCTACTCATTCTCCTTGCCTCTCAAGCTGACTATAGTTCTATTTCAACTCTGTGACATTCACCACCTTTATTTTTGCTCTTTGCCAGCATCACTCACATCCATGCCCAGCTTGTGGAATCATATACCGTTCGGATGAACACCATCCCCCAATCCTACCCCACAAGGCAGTGCTGCCCCTGAGACTCAGTGGTAAGTGGGTCAGCATGAGGTGTGAGGTCCGACCTGCTGTACTATTCCTCACCAGATTCTTCACCTTCCATGGGAGTAACCGGACATGGGAAGGCTATTATCACCACTACTCTGACCCTGCTTGCCGACAGCCCACATTCACCGTGTATGCCTTTGGGCATTACAACAAGGGCACCCTGTCTACCAAGGTCAGAGGTGGCACAGAGCTAACATTCAAGGTCACCCAGGCCCGTGTGACACCAATGGATCAGGTCACAGTGGCGATGCTGAACTTCTCACACCCAGGGAGCTGTGGGGATGCAGGGTCCTGGTCCTTTGGAATTGAGCAGGATGTCACACCAACCAATGGGTGCTTGCCACTAGGCATCAAGCTCCCTCATGTGGAGTTTGAACTCTTTAAGATTGAACAAGACATAAGAGGCCAAAGTCTGCTGTTTATTGGAGAGAGGCCCACAGATGGCTCAAATCCAGATATTCCAGAGAAGCGTCCCACTTCCTACCAGGACCCTCTGGTCCAATGTGCTGGAGCATCTGGTGGCTTTTCAAGACAACTTCATCACAGTCATCAGCCAGAGAAATATAGGAGTAGCAGGAACACATCATCAAAAGTATACTCTATGGGCAGCCTATTTCTGATCATAACCCTGACATTTTTAAAGTGGGACTTAAATTGATCACATTGTTGACTCCTAAAAAGCAGGAGGGAATTCCCTCCAGAATTTGCAACATCCCTCCAGGCACGTTTCCAAGATCGGCACCTTCTTTTCTAATCCCTGAGACTCTATATGCTCAAACATGGACAGAGGAAGGGTGGTATTCTTGAGACTAGACTGAGCACACATAACCCCTTCCAAGTTACTGAGTAATGCTGATTCAGCTGAACTCAGCAGTTCATAGGAAAGCTGGTGACGTGAATTAAAGATGCTACCTTGAGCTTTCAGTGGCCTGTATGCAGAGGCAACCTCAGCCTCCCAAAGTGCTAACTGCTAGAATTTCTGTGCTTCCCAAATTCAGAATTTTCAGCCTAGACATTTCCAGCCTTTCAGGACCTCTCTGTTTGTGAGCTAAGGTTCAATCAAAAGAGTTTGGTCTCATTCAAAGCTAACGGACTCAAAGATGTTTGAGAGGCAGGTTAACCCCTACACCACTACTTCCAGATAGCACAGGAGCAAGTTTACTGTTAGCTCTTGTTTGGATTCCCCTTATTTTTAGCCACTGGATAGCCAAAGAATTCATCTGATCTACAGCATATAGTTTTTCATTCTTCATCAGAAAATTCCCAATTCTTTGAATACTAATGAGAGAAAATGTCATGGATATCTTATGGGTGGATGGCTTTAGATCCATTTTATTATTCTTTAGATCCATTTTACAAATAGGTAAGTGTCAAATCTAGAAAATGAATTTTGTTCTTTTATTCTTTAGTTATTTATAACCAGTGCCCCAGATGATGAGGGCTATTTTGGGGATTCTTAACCCTTTTTGTGTCATTGAACCCTTCTCAGAAAGATGTTTTTAAGTGCATTAAAGTACATAGGATTAAAAAGGAAACCAATTATATTAAAATTGTTATTTAAATGTTTTTAAAAAGCTGACAAACTCCAGGCCAATAACCCTTGGATTATGGTCCCTAAGGTTGCTTTTTCTCTTTCTATCCACATCTTGCACATTCTAAGAGTTTAATCTTTGAATCAAATTCTTAAGGTTCCTTCTGACTAAGGCTTATAACTTCTCTGTCAACAACCTGAAGTGTGAATTTACTTATGTGGTATAGTTAGCCTGGACTATAATTGGGGGTGGAGGGGGGGAGGGTGGAAATAGTACTGAAGTATCATTTTCATATTGCTAAAAATTCCTCTGGCATGGTGAACTCAGAGGTCTTGAGAAACATTCTAATGATCTCCTCCTTTCTTCCTCCAACCTACTTTCATCACTCGCATTGCATATTTGAAGATTCAAATCCATGTCTTACAAGTGACTTTGTGAACTTGGACAATGAAATCCCTTTCCTTTGCCGGTCTGCTTTCCTCATCTGTAAGACGAGAGGGTTTTTAGATGATTTCTAAAGTTCTTTCCAGCTCTGGATGATATGATAGACCTATTACTTATAAAGCAAGTGCTACTTTCCACTAGAATTCGTCATCTCAGCCCACTTATTTTGTTCAATTGGCATCTGCTGAAAAAAGACCCATCTGACTTCTCTAAGCATTCTTGTTTTTAAGAAAAGTTAATCTTTGCAAGTCCTGATCTAAGAAGGGTTTTCAGAGGGCATATTTACAGAACTGCAGTTATAAGATTATTTATGGTTTTAAACCTAGTGTATAAAGTTGTGGGGCTTTGGAAGGGGTAGAGTTTCCAGGGGATGCCATTTACACTAACAAGTTCATCTATGTGGTGCAAATGAATCATATTTGCACATTAACTACATTACAATTTTTAATCACATTAAAATTTAAACTTAAAAATCTTTTTCATAAACAATTTTACCAACTGAACATTGTTCCCTGTGGTTATTAAAGACTGACAAGTATAGGGGCTTATGTTCTAACTTCAATGTACCCATGATAACTAATAATTCATGTATACATACTCTTATTGCACACTGGGCCCAGAATTAATCAGAAGTGTTTGGAAAGAAGCTTAAAACAGAACACATAACTATATTAAATTGAGGTGTATATTAAAGGTGAAATTCATCCCCTTACAAGCAAACTTCAATGTTTCTCCATTTCTTTACTCAGAACTTAAGGATTCTGATTTCGGAGCCAATATTTCAAATGGTTTTTCTTTACCTGATTAGTTAATATCACTAGAAAGGGGGAAAAATACCATTTTTCTTTTGGGTAACGGAAATGATCATTCCAGGCTCAGGCTTTTAAGTTCTGTTGGCAACATTTCTAGAGTTGAAGTTGAGCGTACAGGTGTGAATGTTCAGGGAAGAAATGATCATTGTGTCCCACTTACTACCTGTAGGGCTTCAGTTTCTTGGAGATATCAGAAGGGACATCAAGGTTGGGGCTGCCTTTGACATATACTGCAAATTTCTTGCAGCAAACTTTGGCTCATGATCCACCCCACAAATCTACACAGGACCCTTGAAACATCCTTGGGTGCTGGTAGAGAGAAGTAAAAAGAGAATACTAAAGAATCTAGTTTTAAGAATTTTAAGAATTAAAATTTGAGGTAGTGCATTAGTATGTTTTGTCCCATTTAAAAATGATTTGATGTTGGTATAGCTACATATCATAGGTTCCTACTCTATTAGAACTTTAAAATAAAAAAAAGTACAGCTATTCAAGTCCCATTGAAATATTGATACTAATTATCCAAATTATTGTTGTTATTTTTAAACTATCTGCCTACCTTTTCCAGATAGGAAATGTGGCAGCTACTATAGGTCCTGATCCCAATATGACTTGCCATGGATGCTCTTACTTGCCCTATTTTTCCAACCTGGGTCAGTCTGTTTCTCCTTAGGCAGCCTGGTGGCCCTTTTCCACTCCTGGGAACCCACCATATTTGTGTCAGACTTACTGCGGACATCTGATTGGCTTTAGCTCTACTGTAGCTCAGAGAGCTTCAAGAAACCCACCAGCTTAGCCTTCCTAAGCAGCAAGAACTACAGGTATGGGTCACTTGCCTGGCTGCTTTCCTGTTTTTTCTAAGGATGCATTTAATCTCACAGTGGTGCTGCTGGAATGACCGACACAGTACAATGCATGATTGTTAACTGAGTGGATCACCATCTTCTGGTAATGTAGGTATTTATGGAAGGGGAAGGGTTGAATGAGGGGAGGAAATGAGAAGTAGCTTTTTGAAGAACACTGAAGGGAGGCAGTTATACCTCAGGGCTAGAGGAGGCTCTAGGAGGGGAAATGAGGTAGGTATTTCTGAGTGAAATAAAAAGTATGGGCATTTTGTCTCATTTTAGTACATTGCAATAATCTTTAATGACCTGAAGTGGCCAAGAGAAGTAACAATCTCTGATACATGCAAGGAGGGCCCACAAAGAGCCCCAGACAACTGCAAGGCTGGAGGGAATATATTGGCCTTCCATATTCACACACCATCTCTCAGGTTGCTTAACTTCTCTAAGTCCGGCTAAGCCCTGAGCCAGGCCAGAGAGCTCTGAATTCACGCCCAGAGAAGCACAACTATGTAGTTTGAACATCTTATTAGTTGGTGGGTGTGGAGTGACTGGCATACTCTAAGTAAGGGGAGAGGATGCTTACTTTCCATCAGTCAAAGTATTCAAGGCAGGGAGCACTACAAGTTAGAGACAGCTGCTATCTATGAATAGCAAGTTACAGGATCTGGCAAAAATTTTTCTTACACTCGAGATATTGCTGCCTCCAGCTTTAATATAGTTTCCTATATAGATTGGGATAGGGGAACCATCCTGTCAACCTATACACCTAAAAATTTTCATCTTTGGTTTCAGGGTCTCAGTTTCCTTATCTGTTAAATGAGGGTGAAATGGGTGATCCCTGAAGGGTCCTTCCAAGTATGATATCACATGACTCTTTGCTCAGATGACTAAGAGATTAGGAGATTGACCCAAAAGGATTTAATGATATATTTGGAAAGGAATGGCTATAAAACTATTAAGACTTTTAATGGGGAGGCTTGTTTGTTTTTTTCCAGTGATGTTTTTATCTTTGGGGCTGCTAACAGTCTACCCTACCACTCCGGTACTGATATCACCCCTACCTCCATTAAATACTCCTTTGCCCTCATGCTTATGATCATAAGGCAAGCTAGGGATGGAAATAGATCAGAAAGAGGGGCCAACTCTTAGGCTTCAGATTATGAAGACTTGTGATCTGGGGTAATAGTTTTTGCATAAAGAATCCATTTCCCCTAAAAGCAGAATCATAAATGCTGCTGTCTAGAACTCTTAAGACTTCTAAGTCCTTTTTCTTTTTGCCAGGAGGCTGGAAGTTGGGTTGTTGGGCCTTTCTGGGGTCTCACTGTTAGGAGATGGGCTTTTATTAAAAAAAAATTACTCCCAAGGGTTAAAGCAAAAAAAGATGACAGCATGACAAAATCTCACATTTCCGGAGTTATGCTCTGGAAGCAAGGAACCAAAGGTTTCCACATCCATCACCCCAATGTGCATTCCCTAAAGATTTCTGTAATTTAAAATTGCAAATATTTTAAGGCTTCAAGCCAGCAGTAGAGTCAGCATCATGACAAAATGGATTTTCTTGGCTCAACCTCAGATTTCAACCAACTCTTGCAAACCTTATAAAAATGGAAGGTCCTGAGGGCAGGGAATGGTTGCCCAAATGCATACATGGGCATTTAATGTTTGTGGCACTGTGCTGAGCAAGAAACAGCCAGGCAGAAGTGGCTTGATGGTAGTCCTACACATCCCAGCACCCTCCCCCAAGCACAAAGGGCGTTTTGTTACCATACATTTTACTATTCCTCCCTTTCTTTGAAGGATCTTTTAAGACATCAAACATGACTAAGAAAACTGGTAGTAAGAGAAGAGCTCTCTGTTCCTCGGCATGGGTTAGGGACTGAGTGCATCTTACCCTTAGGCTTATGTATTTCTGAGACTATTACTGGAGGCAGCATCAAGCTGTCTAATGTGCATATCCATTAACACTGGCTCAATGAATTCAAGCCTTTTTTTTCTGGTTGCTTTTTTTAAAGAGTGTCTCTGTGTAGACACTATCCTAGTGCTCCCCACTCCACCATACTCCAGTTTACCTGTATCTTTCCAATAAATACACTTTACTGTGGCTGCTTTTCCTCTATGAGTAATACAAAAAACCCAGAAGATGCTGTGTTTTGAACCAATTGAACCAAACTCATTTCTAAAACACACTCTTGGGATAATGATTATTCACTTCACCAATAATAATTTGCATTGTAAATCTTTATTCCCATTGATTTGCTAATCTCTTTCATAAAAATCATTGTTCTTGTAAGGTGCCGGCATAAGATGTGGGATTTTGACGCCTGGAAGCAATTTACTTTTGTGAGAATATTTTTTTTTAATGGGAAGAACACTAAGAGCCAGCCCTGCCCTAACTTGCTGTGTGATCTGGAGCAAGTCAATCCAATTCTTTGGGCATCAGTTTCTTCCTCTGAAAAATGAAGGGGCTGGACTAGAGTTGGTTTAAGGCTTCTTACGGCTCTCTTTCTGGGATTCCAATTCAAAGCAACACCACACATCAGATGCAGAAGAAGAAATGGAATCTTGTGTCTTAATACTCTTTAAGTTACCCATTCAAAATGAATGTACAATGAAACTTCCATTAAATATGTCCAGAGCACAGAATTTATTAAACATAATACTGAGCCAAATAATACAAAAGTGGACGCTTTGGCCTGGCATGTGTTGCCTGACTGATACAGACCATGTGAACACATGATGTAAAGAACTTGTTTAAACTACAGAAGCAGTAGTCAGCCTTCTCCTCAAGAGTGTATAATTACTATATAACTATATAAACTTATTACATGTCAGAAAACAAAAATACACAATGGGAAGTGTTCTCCCTGCATCAGCTTTTAAAATGAATTATGCCAAGACAGAAAATATAACTTTAATACACAAGAAAAATGGAATGAAGGTTTTTTTTTTTTTACTACATCTGTTTAATAAAGGTACAGGTAGAATCTCACTACTAGAAATTAGAATCAAATACACATTAAGAACTGTAGGAATTATCAAGAGGAGGAAGTGTGGAAAGCAAGCCAGAGACTAATCTGAATTTTAGAAAATCTCTTCAGTCACTTACAAAGGGGAAGAGCATTTCAACAAATCCTTTTGGGATTCTAGTTGGATGTTTCAAGCAGTAAGTAACATTAGATCCTAGATGCAGAACTGGGAAGATCTCAGAGGTGATCTAGTCCCACTCCCTGTTTATAGGTGAGCCAACTGAGACCCAGAGAGGTTAAGTAAGGGACTTGTTCATGGTCACATAGTAGCAGAGTTGGGATTCGTGTCCAGGTCTTCTGATTCTAAATTCAATCACTCTTTCTACTACACCATACTGCCTCTCCTTTAGAGAAGAGAGTTTCTATAACATATAAAGGCAAAAATACTAGCAACAGGAATGAGAATGTATATTCTCTCTTCTAGTAGCTGTATGTGAACATCGCAAATATACACTTGAGGCTCACTGGATTCTCGTTTATGAAAAGTCTGATAGTGCTTTGGAAAGAAGCAGCCTCTGTACTAATGGTCTCAGTATTATTGGCAAGCAAATTCTGACTGGAATCAGTCAAACAATAAACCCCCTCCCCCTATGATGGGGGTGGGAGGGAAAGGTGGAGATGTTTTCCAGAGGAGTAACAGCTGAATTTAGTTTACTTCTAAAAACAACGCCCTAAAAATGCAGGCAGTTCAACAACAACAACAAAAGAATCCTAGGTTGGTGTATGAAACATGCACATCAGTTTATCACTTTCTTAAGTAACAAGCCATATTAATTATGAATAAGTTATAGTTGTATCTCTCTCTGCCTCACCTACCCATACAGATAATAGTTTAAAAGAAATGTAAGGGAAATTTTGTTTCCTTTTGGTGAGAAACAGCATGCTCTAAGCCCATGCTTTTGGCCCAGAAGGTGAACAACAGGTGCTGCCTCGATCCCTAGTCAGAATGCTTGTCAATAACCAAAGCTATCAGTCCAACACCAACATCCATTAGTCAATGATTAAATATATATCAACCCTTTGGTATAATAAAGTAACTGTAATAAGACATTGTCACAGTATTGTTTCCTGGTTTGAAAAAAATGGCATTTATCTAGCAGCAACAGATTATTATCCTGGGTGTCATTTTATTCCACTATCACTTTTTAATCAGGCCATTGTATACCATGGAAACATTCCAAGGATTACAGTTGCAAACATTTATGGCAGGTTAGACAATAGCTATATTTTTTGTTTTCCCAAAGTGCCTAAATATAGATGTAATGCAAACATTTTCTAATAAATTCGTTTTACTAAAAAAAAAAAAAAAGGCCCCAATTACTTGAACTGCTCATATGTGAACCTGACTCCATAATGAACTATTACAATAAACCAAGAATTAAAATAATATCCCTATAATGAGAATAAATTAAACTCGAAACATAAGTTCTACAGATTTGTCTTCAAAATCCATAAAGAAAACAGTTGAAAAGGCTACTGTCAGAGGCGGCTAGGTGTCGCAGTGAGTAGAGTGTTGGCCCTGGAGTCAGAAGGACCTGAGTTCGGATCCAGCCTCAGACATTTAACACACACAAACAAAAAACCTAGCCATGTGACCTTGGGCAAGTTACTTAAACCCAATTGCCCTCCAAAAAGCAAAAAAAAAAAAAAGGCTACTGTCATCTGGAGAAATGTCTACGCTTTTTCTAATATTATTGTGAGTGGAAGCACATAGTGTTAATCAATGGGTGGGCATTTAAAAAATGTAATGCTAGATCGGTTTCTCATAGATACCCAACCTAGCTCCTTAGTTAATATCTACCTCCCCCGTCCCCATATTCCCACTATCAAGCTCACCATACTAACTTCCATCACTGTCTATCCTAGAAATGCAGTGTCAAATTTAGGGAGAGGTATAAAATACCCAGTCATACCTGAATTTTGACACAAAATCTGAGCCTTCTGTGCTGCCACTTCAGTAAGTGATGCTAATAGCAAAATGTCTTAAAAATAGGTATTTTCATGAATGGCTGTAACTCCACATACAAGTTAGAGTGTATGTGTGGGTGTAGATGTGTACATCCATTTGGCTACACTGAGCCAAAGTGGGATTTTTTTTTTTAATAGAAGACTTCCAAATTCAATCCCAAGGAGTCCTGAAGTTTCAGACACTGAAGAAGTTTAGACAACATAATTCTACCACTCTACTTGTGACTATTGAGGCTTTTGGATTATATTTCTATGACTTTTTCATTTATATGAAAAAATAACCAAATCTACGAAACAACTAATTGATACAAAAGCTCACACCGATGTTAATGTCCTTATGACTCTATACCATCTGTCCTGAAAACAGAAAAGCATGAAGTACAAGCATCTCTAACAAAGGAAGTTTAGGCCAAGTCCTACTCCTACCAGCTAGCTACTAAACGATAATACCCTACTTTATTCAGGGGTTCAAAACCCCTGGATTTTTCAATTTTGTTTCCTTTATGGATTTTGAAGATAAATCTGTAGAACTTATATTTCAGGTTTAATTTAATCACAGGGATATTACTTTAATTTTTTGTAAATAAAAAAGTAGGGGATCTAATCAGGCTCATATGATCTCTGAGGGAAACAGGAATCAGGAATTTGGAGAATATCCCTTTAAAATCTGAAAAGTAACTGCAGATCTTATCAGATGTAGGTGGAAAGAACAGAGACTCTCAATACAACTCCATTTCTGTCTTAGGAAACAAAGGTTTTCCAACACTGTGTCATAGCTGCAAGTTTCTGTCATCCAAAATCTTTTCCATTCATCTTTCTTTAGCCCTGAGAGGCTGATATCAACATCCTGGTCTAATTGGGAGACACAGGGCAATGCTATGGAGTAGAAAAATCACTGGGTTTGGAGTCTGAGGAGGGGAATATGAAAATTCTGGCTTCACTACTACTGTAGATATGTATGTATATGTATCCTTAGACAAGTTCCTTACCCTCACTGGGAGACTCTTGTTACCTCATTTTGTAAAGTGAGGAAATAGACTAGATGATCCAGTTTTAAATTTCACCTTTGTAGTACATAAAATCCCAGCAGCTAGATACCCGTCAAAAAAAAAAAGGTTTTCTGTCTCCAGCATGTGGAAGCAATAGTAGCTTCCTTTCACTGGCCCATAAGATCAGTATTAAGAAAGGGCTCAAATATTCCTTGCAGGACACATACCTATTTTTACTTTTTAAAGCAAGCATTTCACAAACAAGATTTTAAAAAATAAAGCAAAAACAACTATGCAGGTCAACTTTCAGAAGAACCCCTGGAATTAAGTGATAATTTAATAATGAAAAGTTAATTGAACAGGTAAATGATAATTAAATGATTAAATGTTATGGTAGACATTTATCCCACACCGAGGAAACAAATGGGAGGGTTTTCTATGTGCCCAAAACTAGTCACCTTTTTGAAAAATGTCAAACTATTAAAAATGGTACATATGTTACAATGCAGGACAGTATAATGGGCAGAATTATTGCACTAGAAATCAAGCAGTTATCAGCTAAATCTTTCCTGTGACAGGAGTTCATTGATTGAAGTTAGTGATGTGTTACAATCTAGGAACCCACATGCTAGGTGTTCTTTAACATATTGCCAAATTTTTCTTGGAGGGGGGAGGGCAGGGCAATTGGGGTTAAGTGACTTGCCCATGGTCATACAACTAGTGTGTCTGAGGGCGCATTTGAACTCAGGTCCACCTGACTCCACTGTGCCACTTCACTACCTCCACATTGCCAAATTTTTACAATTTAACCTTGTGCCGTAGCTTCTTCCCAAGTTCACTTTAAGGTGAATTAGCCTTGAGTGTCCACTGTATTCAGGTGGGTGCCAGTAACAGCCAATATTTTTAGTCTGTTGCCTTTAGAGGGCAAGTCTGTTCTTGCAATTTATCTGAAAACATTTTAGTTTTCATGGATTGCTGGACGTTTTTCATTCCCCTCCCCTGCCTTTCTGCAGGTATGAGCCTTTCTCTAAAGGTATCAACTGTTGACTGGTAAAATCTACTGTGATTTTTATCAGTACCCATTACTGTCTACGCAAGCAATTTCATAGATCAAGGAGAAAGAAAAACCATGCAGGTCAGAATGAATGATTAAAGGTGACTTTAGCCTAAAATTCAATTTTAAAAATATTTATTATAATTCTATTATATATGAAGCACTAGGGCATATAAATGACAATGGGTTGCTTTTTTATTTTATTGCATTTAAGATGCACATCTTATGTGAGAATGACAGACAGTCACTATAAACCCCATGGCTGAGATTCCAAGGGAGCTTAAATTCTCAATTTAAAAATATGCTTGATAAAATTTTATGAAACCTGATGACTGCTCATGGCTTTTTTTGAGCTCTTTATTGGGATGGCCTTCACTGGGGGCTGGATTTAGAGGGCAAGGGCAGAGACCTGAGTAGTGGTTTGTAATTTAAGAGCAGAGGATAATGCTATCCCTCCAATCTCTTCCCTCCTCACTTCCAAATCATCACACTCACTGTGGGTTATCCTTGCTTACTGGTCTTTTTCTTCTACTCTTAGCTTTACTTTAATGGCTTCACTTCTCTCTTCACTGTTGGGAACCAGTCACTTGTCAAAATCACCTATCTCTCCCCTTACCCACTCTCTCCCTGCCCCACACCCATCATGGCTGATAAAATTCCAGAAACACTGATGCTTTTGAATGCCCATTATGCCTTTCTCTGGCATGTTCTTTGGCTGCCCTAAGGCCCTGAATTTTATACTCTGTACTGATAATAAATGATAGAAAATCAACTTCTCCCTCAGCTCACAAAAACAAACACAGAATAGAACCCTAGCCAACAACTAAAACAAGAGAAAAGTGTTCATAGGCTGACAGGAGAAAGAATTGACATCTCCTATTTAAATTTGAATTAGAACACATTCTTCTATGAAATGGGGGGCAAATTCTCCATAGATGGTTGGAATTTTAGAAACTCTGGAACTCAGTGGCTTTTAACACTCCCCACCCCCAGCCCCAAATAAAACCTCAGGCTAATCACCACAGTCCTTGTAAGTTTATTGAGACAGTACTATCTTTATCAAAGTTTAGGCAGAAAAAAGGGGGTATGACAAAGGGCTAAGAGAATCTTAAAATCCCAACTCAAGAAATAAAATATCCTTGTCTTAGTTGTATTAGGTCCTATCTAGAGACTGTGAAAATACATACATACACACACACACACACATACACAAATTTTAACAACTATTATGGATCTCTTTTACTTTGTTTCACCCAACTTAAAGATGTCGCTTTGGACATCCACGCCCATTCCAGGGTGCCCCAAAAGTCTTAATGAAGTTTTAAGCGATTTCAACTTGAAACGTCACTAAGTTATTTAAACCTAAAAGTTCACTAAGATTTTTGAGGCACCCTACATATTTTGATTCTCTTTCATGAGAAAGTACTTGATTCCTTCTTCTATAGCAACAATGGAGGCCAGATTAAACAAAGAGACTCAAGTTTATAGCTCTGTTCACCACATGGGCTGGTGGTGCACAAGAAGGGTGCTCATGGGCAGTTAAGGTTCAGAGTGGCTTGCTGAACCAGCACCCAGCCTCCAAGGAAGAAGCCTGTTCTGGGAAGCACCTGATATACTTGGGTCATGCTAAGTTTCTTAGTTGAACTAGTCCGTCTTTACTCTTCTCATCTTCTTTCCTTATAGCTAAATTCATAGTCTAGTCCATGACCAGTCAATAGAATCTAATTTTACTTCTTATTTATTTCAGCTGCTTCACTTAAAGAGCTAAGGCTTCCTTCCCTCGAAATACAGTAACTGAAAAATTCTAGACTTGAATGGGGGCAACAGGTCTTAAAAATTCTCATCTTTAACAAGCAATTGACCACTTAAAATTTTAGCAGTTTTATCTGCAGGCCATTCAGTCAAGACGAAGAGGATCTAAGTAGACATTGCTAAGTTAGAAGCATTATAAAACACAAAGATAGTGCCTGTCATTTTAAATTAACTCTTCTCTTGCAAATGTGACAAAGTAACAAAAGAAATCTTCATTTTGGGGCTTTATTTAATTTTTTTTTTTTTTAAAGATGCTACATAGTCCAACAGGATTGGTCATTTACGGCATAGAACTAATTTACAGTCAACTCTCAATTATCTGCTTTGTGGGTTAGTTGGGGGAAGATTTCCCCTGACCATCAGCCCCTCATTTGGGGTGGGTTTCCTCTCTCCTGCCTCCCAGTTGACTCCAGGACTTTCTCCCCTAACCACTTCTAGAATAATGTCTCCTCCATACTACCAGGATAACTTTCCACATTACTATTCCAATTAAGGGCCAAAATTTGGGATAGAGGAGGGGGGGACGGGGAACAGGGACGAAGGCCAAGCACAGTGAGGGAAGGTGAAATAGCATGAATTCGAGAGCGACATTAAAATGACATTTTTTAAAGGTTATCTGAACTATGGCTACCCCCTCCATCAGCAGGGTAATCAAGAGTTGACTATTATTACTACTGGTATAATTTCCCTCCCTTCCCCAAGATAGATGTTATTTATTTACATAGAAAAACATTTCCTGACCGTTGTTTTCCAATGTTCAAATAAATCAAAAGTCCACATTTACATAGTGCCCCCCCCCCCCAAACAGTAGGAGACAGAAGGATCCTACAGCTCTCTCCAGCAGCAATTATAGGTCAACCCACCAGCCTTAGAGCGGTGATTTCTATGCCATAGCATTAGTCATAACCTCGTGACAATAAGGAAACATGAGATGAAATACATTAAATAAGTTAAATAGGCATTAAACATCTCTGAATAACAGTTTAATTCAACTAAACGAACCAATAGCAGTTTAGCTTGGTCCCTTTAAGAGAACAAGGCAACGACCTTTCTCCTAAAATGTTGTGTACCATTAATCAATATATGCCTCCTACTGGTGACTAGCATATTTAATGCTGTCACTTAATTCTTTTCAGCTTTCTGACTTGATTCACTTAAGTTCCCAAAAAATAATTGGTAACTTGCACAGAACTGAAGACACGGACAAACACTTAAGTTTATGAGCAGTATGTATGGTGGATTAATATATTTTACAGAGATTCCTGACCCTTCCTGCTTAGCTCTGGTTCCACTATCTGAAGGGGGAGCTCCAGCAGTTACGGAACCAGTTTCTCATTTTAAAAGAGGTAATCCAGCAACATGTACCAAGGTCTAAAAATGTTTAAAATTGCATTTACAACTTATCATTTGAGTATTAACCATGATTTTCCTCGTCATTTAGTAAAGATCATTCCTTTTGCATTTGGTTTTTGCCCCGATTACTCACTGTACATTTCAAACTTTCTAGGAGATTATGTTATGTTATATTTGTGCAGGGGGAAGGGGGGTAATTTAAAGGCAAGACCTGTGAGATGTCATACATTAATTTCTTTGTTATGAATAAATTTAAATCCCATGATATGCAGATCCATCAATCCAATTTACCAGCCTTTGCATGCTGCCTCTATAAGGCGATTTTCCCTATAATGACACCGACGATAAAGAACAAGACGACCAGAGCCAGAAGTCGGGTACTGAGCCCTTCTTCCTTCACAATGGTGGATGAAGCGGAAGCTGGGCTATTGCTTTGCAGTGTCTTCCTCATCCTCAGGCCATCTTCTTCCTGTTAAAACAAACCCCCAGTTACAAAAAAACCCAAGGTGCTAGAAATAGGTGTTGGTTGTTTTGTTGATTATATGGCTATGGCTTGCCTGGTTTCACCTCCAAATCATTGACTTACCACTCCCTACCCCTGCGACAGGACACAGTCAATTGTGATGATTGTGATGTGATGTCAGTATTAATGCTATAACGATTTATGGGATGATAGAATTAAGTGCTGGAAGGAACTTTAGCTATTATCTAGTCCAAGGTGTACTGCAGATGTTAAGGCCCATGAGTTAAGAATTTTTTTTATATTTTTAAATAAAGTTTTATCATATTAAAAAACATATAAACTATTCTTAGCTCTGTGCTGGCTAGGCCATAATTGGTTGACCTTTGGTCTAGCCCAACTTCCTCAGTGAACAGAGGTAGGAAACTGAGGCCAAGATAAGTTACATGATCACAAAGGTAGTGGGGCAGTTACAAAGAGAAGCTAGATTTTCTGAGCCCCCGGATTAATGCTTCATTGTGCTACAATGTGACCAAGTGGGAAAAGCACTGGCTTTGAATTCAGAGGGCCTAGATTCAAATGCCACCTTGTGCAAGCAATTTCATCTCAGTCTCATCTGTAAAGTGAAGGAATTGGCCTAGATGGCTTCTAAGTCTCCAATCATCTCTAAATCCATGATCCCATTATTTAGAAATATATTGTCAATCACGATTCCTGGTTCACTTCTCCATAAATAATTCATATTGCCAACCTTTTCTCTGGGCCTCAATTTCTACTTTGGTAGAATGGAAGGAGGAGTGATTAAATACCTTTAATACCCTTTTAAGCTCTAATAGCCTATGTTTCAATGATAACCTACTAGCTCTTAAGGTACAAGTACAGTAAGAAACCAGAAGGTTAGAAGCCTTGGAAATTTTCTAATACAGAAATAGCCGAAGGCAACAATACTTATTGATTCACAAAGAAGTGAATTTTAAGGATACTGTTAATGAAAAAAAAAGTTGCACTTTAAAATATAACCTCAAATATGATTTTGATCTCATCAACAGACTCCTACACTTCTCTCCACCCCCATACACACATGGACACATGCAGACATACTGTTTCCACTGTGAAGAGAAAATAAGAAATCAACAGTGTAAGAATTCAGTAGGAGGAAAAATCTCCCTTCACTCTTCAATGGCTCCCTATCACCTACTGGCTAATCAGACTACAGCATAATTATATCACTGTTTTATGATTAACTTTAAAATCCAGCATGACAAAGAATTCGTTTACTTTACTTTGTATAGAGGCTATTTCTACTTGTCACTCAAAAAGCAGAAAAATCCATTCTTGAGGAAGAATATACTAAAGGAAATGGGGTGTGTGTGTGTGTATTTTATATATATATATAAATAAAATTTTTTGGCGGGGGGAGGTAAAACTAAAACAAACAAACCTTAAGCTTCACATTCAAAATATCCTTTTCTAAGTTATTTGTGCTTATAAATTACAACTGCTGCAGAGAAGGAAGCTGATGATAGATGACATTTTCTCAGGAGTCAATGTGTCTACATTTAAGCAATGAGAACAAATGAGGAAGAAAGCTCAATCCCACTGGATTGCTTGAGCAGCTCTGGGATGGAAAGAATTGTACTAAATACAACAGAAAGGAGTGGGGGGTTGAAAAGTCTAAGATTGTTCATGTACCTGTGTGAAAAAAGAAATCTATGCATTCAAAGAACTTACAGTTATGGTTGGGGAATAATATACACATAAACATTAATAATTTTAAAATGATATATGTGTTTTATATCTTAAGTAAAAATAAAGTTCTATGTAGGGGAAGTCACTACTAATTTTAGGAGGAAGTATCAGGAATGGCTTCCTGTAGGAAGCAGAACTGGAATTGTGTTTTAAAGGATGGGTATGAATTTAGTTGGGGGGAAGTGACCACAAGTGAGAAGAATGGAGTGAGCTGCAGGATTCCAGGTATAAGGACGGTGTAAGCAAAGACAAAGGTGGGGAAATTGCAATGTAAACTGTAGCTACAGTCTGGCTGAGACACAAAGTACAAAGAAGGGAATATAATGACAATGATAATTGATATTTACACTACACTTTAAGGTTTTCAAAGCACATTAAATATATCATCTCAAGCCTCACAAGAGCCCTGTGAGGTAGTTACCATATATGCTGTTATTCCCATTCTACAGATAAAGAAATGGAGGCTTAGGAAAGGTAAGTGACATGTTTATGGTCACATAGTAAATATTGGAAGTGAGATTCCAACTTAGTTCTTCTTAATTTTAATTCTTAAAACTCTAGCTAGCATGACAGACTAAAAATAGGCTAGAAAAGCAGGGTGGTGCCAGATTATGGAAGAACTTGTATGCTAGGTTAAGGAGTCTGGAATTGACTTGGTAGGTAATAGGGAGCCCACAGAAAAGTATCTGAGTAGAGGGGTGACATGACCAGATATATGTATAAGAAAGATTGCTCTGACAGTGGTATGACGAATGAATGAGACAGGGAGAAGGGAGGGAGAGGAAGAGAGCAAGGCAGACAGAGAGAGCAAAAGGGAGGGGGGAGGGAGAGAAAGACAGAGAGAAGGAGGAGGGAGAGAGAAGAAAGAAGGGGAAAGAAAGAGGGAGGAAGAGAAGGAGGGAGGGGGGGAGGGAGAGGGGGAGAGAGGGAGAGAGAGAGAAAGAGAGAGAAAGAGAGAGAGAGAGAGAGAGAGAGAGAGAGAGAGAGAGAGAGAGAGAGAGAGAGAGAATACAAGAATGAATGGAGATGAAAAGACCTATTATGAGGCCCTTGCAGCATAGTTCAGAAGAGTATTAAAGAAAGCTTTAAGTTAGGGTAGGATTTGCTGTAATAGAAAGGGAGGGACACATGAGGGATTTTGGCAAAAAAAAAAAAATTTAGTTTTAGATATGTTGAGTTTGATGTATTGGTGGGACATTTTAGGTAGATACAGGTCCTCTAGGCAACTGGATATATGTGGCTGAAATAGATCTCAGAGTCAATAATCTGTGGTGACACACTTGTGGAAACCATGTAGGAGTAGATAAGATCACCAAGGAACAGAATTTAAAGAGACAAGAGAAAGGAGACATGGGCAGAAATTTGGAAATATATATTTTAAGAGGTTAGGAAAAGAAACTAATAGAGAAGTCAGAAAAAGGATTGTTGAAAAAGTAGGAGAAACAAAACATAAAATGCCTCTGAAATAGAGAAGATATTTTAGAGTGCTTTAAAATTTGCAAAACACTACACAGACAGATGCATGCACACACACACACACACACACACACACACACACACACACACACACACACTCTCTCTCTCTCTCTCTCTCTCTCTCTCTCTCTCTCTCTCTCTCTTAGTATCTCACTTGAGCTTCATGAAAATTCTGTGAACAAAGTAAAGCATGATTGCCCTCACTGGACAACTGAGGAAACAGCTGTTCAGGCTTAAATGTCACACAGATGGTAAAGTGTTTAAGACAGAATTTGAAATCAAGTTTTTTGACTCTAAAGCTAACATTCTATACACTAACTATGCTACCTCCTCAAAAAAGGAAAAAGCAAAGCAAGAAAGAGTATAAAGAAGAAAGGATGTCCAATAGTGTCAAAGCTACAAATAAGTTCAGGAGGATGATGGGAAAAAATGTCAATGGAATTAAAGACTTGAAAACCACTGAAAAAAGGCTCAGTAGAGTGGTGGGCTGATAGCCAGATTGCAAAGAACTTATGACAGAAAGGATGGCACAGACATGGAGCCACATATAATAAGCAACTTTTTCCAAGAAGTTTAGCTCTTGGGGGAAGATAGTGACAGAAAAGGACAGGACAGAAGGGTAAAGGGAAGTCTTTGTTAGGACTGGGGAGACCTGACCATATTTATAGTAAGATGGGAAGGTTTCAGTACAAAGGGAGAAACTGGAGATACATGAGAGAAAGAGGATAACAGCTTGAGCAAGATCCTAAGGGATGTGGAATCAAAAGTTCAGAGAGAGGAATGAGCCTTAGTGATAAGTAAGAATACTTCTCTCTCTGAAAAAGGAGGTAAACAAAGAAGAGGTGAAGATCAGGACAAATTTTGAGGAATTAAGGAAGGACTATTAAGGCAGGACTCAATCTTCTAAGACAGACTCAATTTTTTTGGTGAAGTAAAATAAAAGGTTAGGTCTCCTATAAGTCAACTAAGTGGGAAGGGCTGAGGTCAGAGGCTTGAGGAAAGAGGGAACAAGTTAAAAGAACAACTGCTTGGAGAATGATTCAGGTAGTTGAGAGAAACATAATTCAAAAGTTGTATGGCAATATTTGACATCCCAGCTGAGGTTATACAACAAACTCACTGGGGTGTTAGAGGGGCCACTCTCTGAGCTCAATTTTTAACTTTGTCCAGTAGTTAGGAAGCAGGAACAGATAAACTATGTGGCAAGTTTTATTTGGGTTTAAATATTATTAGCAGGACATAAACAGCAGAAGTTCAATGGGGCAAAGGGTTTTAAGGAAACTGAAATCATTAAAGAGGCAAATTGTGTGATCAAGCAGAAGTATTAGAGGCTACTGAAGCCAGAATAGGGATGATACACAGAGAGAATGAGGATCCAGGGCCTGGAAGTCATAAGAAGACCAATAGCAGTTTTAGTCAGAGTAAGGGAAAGAAAGAGGTTGAAAGCTACAATGCTGTGGTCAAACAGTAGGAACTGAAGTTGGGCAACTCTGAGAGCTGCAAAACACTCATGTGACCACGATAAAGTGTAGTGTATTACGTGGGGTGGAGAAGGAGGTTGTTGGATTTGAGGAGGTTAAGGAATTGTGTAGTTTGGGTGGTTGTATGACACATGAACATGGATAATGAAGTTCCTATTCATGATGTAGGGGAAAGAGGAGAGGAAAACCATGCATCAGGCAATAAAATCATTATGAAAGCTAAGGAAGGGACCTGGAAGTAGGCACTCCCAACAACAATGACAACAACAGGAACATGGGAAGAGGATGGTATAAATGAACTGTGTGGATGTCAATGGAGGAAGGGCTGTAGAGGAGGAGGGCAGTAGTCTGGACAGAGAAAGCTAGGACACCAACCCCTTTTTCCTGGCCCTGAGATGAATGGAAGGAGTCCCCAATGGCGAGGACTGTGCCAAAAAAAGACAACATACATGAAACCAGAAACTGTTACATGTCTGGAAATCACAAATAAGATTTTAAAATTTTGACTTAAAAAAAATTCACATCATTTCTGCAACAATACTCAGTCTGAGATGTTTAGTTAGAAACATCCTGCACAAAACCTTGGTTGAAAGATTTCTGTGTCTGAAAGGCTTAACCATTGTTGAATACTGACTATACAATGTGCTCTACCACTGGGCTAGACAATAACACTTCCCTTTACCAGAAGAGATGATAATTCTCTCAGATGAGCTCTCCTAGCACTGTATCACATATCTAGGATAATCAACTTAGAGCTAATGAGGACCTTAGAGGCCAACTAATCCAACCCCCTCACTGTACATAAGGAAACTGAGGCCCAGGGAGGTTAAGGGACTTGGTTACCAGTGTAACCAAAGTTACACTGGTAGCAAATGGTAGGAGTGAGATTTGCTTCAAATCCAGCATCCTTTCCAAAGCATGTTCCACCTTTCTTAGTGGATTTTTAGACCATTATCTGTCTCGTCCCACATCTCCTCCCCTCAAAGAGAAGGGACATTCCTTCAGGATAGGGAATGTGTCTGATTTAATATCTGAAACCCCACGCCCCACTCCCAATCCCCTACCTTGCCCAACATAGGCATTCAGTTAACATTGACTGAAGTGAACAACTGTTCCCTGTATGTTCCAAAGCCAGAGAAGGTCTGTGCTCACCCGCTAGGAGAATGTCAGAAAACCCGCTTTTACCTTAAATTGTTTGTTTTCCTCCTGTAACCTCTGAACTTCTATTTGCAGCCTTTTACATTCTTCCATTACTTTCTTAGCTTCAGTATCATCCAAAGAAGAACTTATAGATTTAGACATAACAGATGATTCTGTCTTTGTTGCCGTTGTGGACATAATTTTATTTATTTCTACATCATGCTGCTCAAAAGTAAATGAGAGAAAAACTGTCAGACTAAAAGACTTGAGGGAAAAAAAAGCAAAATTCTCAGTAAAAGTTGCACATGGTAGAATTTCATCCATGTGGTAAAGTATCAAATGGATCATTTAATGTAGCATTTTCGCCAGTCAGTATCGCAATATTCATTTCATAGGCAACTGGACCCAAGAAAATTATAGTTGAGACTAGAGAAGAAAAATCATGCTGAGGCTAATACTTCACAGCACGGAGGAAAAGTATATCATACTATCAAATTCCTGCTATAGAAAAATTAGGATGCCATAAATGTATAAGCTGAGGAAGAACTGATGACAAGTGATTGTGGGGGAAAAAATCTGGAAAAAGTCTCCACAATGATTAGGCAAAGGACAGGGCTGGAGAGAAGGTGATTTATTTTATTGAAGCACAGAATTTTGGAGCTGGAAGAGACCTTGGAGGTCATCTAGTTTCAGCTCCTTTTATAGATGAAGGAAAATCAAAGTTCACAGAGGGGTAAATGAACACTGAAAGTCAAACAGCTAATTAGTTAGCAGCAGGGTCAAGGACTAGCAGGTCCCCTAAACTCCCTGTGCAGTGTGCTTACTGAAAGGATGAAAAACAAATAATCATTAGCAGTTCCAAGAAGTAGGTTGATGATCTTGCAAAGAGGAAGTACAGAGTTCGTTCAAGGAATAGATCACTGAAATACCATGAGTGAAGGTGGTACAGATGAAAGGCTTAACTCTCTGTTACTGCAACAAAGTTAAGGAACATCTGCTCCTTATCTCTAGACAGTAATTGGTAATAATTTCAAATAGGTTAACTTCTTCCATCATCTACCCCCCAGTGGTATTATAGGATCATAAGTCTACAGGTAAAAGGGACTTCAGAGGCCATCAAGTGTAACCTCTTCATTTTATGGATGAGAAAACAGAGGCCTGGGGAAGTTAAGCAACTTGTCCAAGTGAAGGCAGTGTCAGAGGCAGGATTAAAATCCAGGTCTTTTGATACCCATGCCAGGGCAATTTCCACTGTATCATGATGCTTCCTACTTTGTATGTTTAAAATACTGTTTAAGATGGGTACATTTTAGGGAGGACTCTGAGAAGCTGGCGTATGGCAAGAGTAGGGCAGCTGGGATGGAGAGGGGCCTTGAAACCGGGTTAGTATTTCTGGATCAACTGGTTTTGATGTTTTTAAAAGTATGTGTTAACATAGAAGAAATAAAATCATCTCTTGAAATTCATATACTTATCTCAAGCTTCAAAAGCAGGTATTTGGACAGAAAAATCTAGCTGAGATAAAGGCATGAGAGGAGTGGTGGTTACCAGCTTCACTCTGTGACTAACTAGACCCTTACAGTCTACCACCCTGCCAGTCAAGGCAGAAAATTACTCCATTCACTGTTTTAACCACTCTACAATTAAACTTCAACATATAACTTAATATCCTGTCGATCCTAGTTTCTTGAGAGAAGGAAAAATTAAGTGTTACAAAAGCTGACTTGCATAAAATCTCATTTATTTGTTGACTTCAATTTAATTTCCTTAAATATCAACCAGAGGAAGGAAATAACGTGCCAAATGAAATCCTAATTTTGTGGGAACCAGAGTATATGAACAAGAATCAGCGCGAAACATTAATCCATCATTAACTCCAGAAAACTACTTACCGGTTTATCATTCTCTGCTGGCAATTCAAACACACACCTAAGTTTTGAATCCATAAGATCTTCAGGTTTTGCCTCCTTCCACTAAAACAATTTAAATTTGATAATCAGGACATAATAAAGCTGCTGGGAAAAGAATTAGGACTTTCTTCCTATAACAGTTTTAGAAAAATGCATAAAAGCCCAACTAAAGACTTTAAAAATAAATACAGTATAATAAAGTTGGCATTAAAAAATCATAAAATTAAAAATATTAATTTATAGTAATATAAACACAAATCCCAAAGCCTCTCTGTCTTAAAACTTTCCGAATTTAGTATAAAATGTTCCTTCAGGGACTGGGTAGAAATCTTAGGGAAAACACTGCAGTGGCAAAGAGAACACCTTTTCAAATTACAGTTTGAAGCAAACCCTTTAATGCCTAAAGAGATAGGTAGCATCCATGCTTCTTTTGCTCTGTTAACAAGTTACATGTCAAAGGGAGAAAAGTCCCACCTTTGGTTAGGGATGTTTTCCCAAACTGTGTCCTGTAGAACCTTGATGTTTCATGGGGTGTAAAAGAAGGGTTCTGTGGAAAAGTTTTAATGCTGGCGAGCAATTATTTTAGGATGAGAAGAGAAGGGAAGACTCTCTTCCTTGAGTTTGAGAGAAGAAAGAGGCCAGATATGGGGTATATAAATCAGGGGGATATAAAACAAAGGGGAATGAAAAGGAAGACCTATCTTTTGTAAGAAGGAGCAGGACACCTTCTACAGTGGTGACGGTGTCAGAGAAGGTTGCTGACATACCTAGAAATGGGTACATAATTAAGGCAAGAAGGTGGGATACTGGTAGCAAGTGTGACTATGGCTGAATCTAGAAAAAAAAAGTCTCAAAGAGAGGTAGCTTGGAAGAGCTGAAGCACAACCAGGTGGTGAGAGCAAAGAAATATTTGTTAACTCCTACCCCTTCATATGTTTTGAACCTAATCACTATTCACCAACTTATAAGGCAATGGCATTTAAGGGTTATGCCTCTTCCCAGAGTCAAGATACATTAGATCTATTCTGTTATGGCAAAAAATATTCATTATGTGCAGCAATCTTTGTATGGAATTAGGCTTGATTTATTTTATATTACAAAAAAAAAAAATGCCCTGTGCCACTTTAACCTAGAAGGCATTTGAAACTCCTGGTGCTATAAAGCATCTATGGGTTCCATCAATACATTTCAAGCCCCAAAGTAACCCTCTGCCAAATCTGTCATGGAAACTTTAGGTTGAGAAAACAAAATTAAGTTACTTTTTACACCATGATCTTTTCTGCTACGTCAGTTAAAACTGCTATTATTTGGGTGACAGTAATTTACTCAATATTTTAAATTTCAGGTTGCTTTCCCCTTATAATTTAGGACATGTCTAAGCTGAGCTCTCTCTCTGTTGCCAATTGCTAGTGAAACATTCAGGGAATAAAAACTCATTTTATTATGAATCCTAAAATAAAACAAAACAAAACAAAACAGACAATTTTGTTAAGCAGGAAAAAACATATTTCAAAGCAAAAGGGAAAAGACTCTGAACAATCAAAAACCACTAATTCCCCAATTTACCTGATTAAGAAGCACTCACTTCAATAATGCACCAGTAAAAGGTAAAGTATTTAAGGTTCCTCTTGTTATTAAATCTATGTTATTAGCTCTACTAACACCATTCAGTTCTCCCTCAAATTTGAGAGAGGTTAAGTAATGTGGAACTAGCTCTTCTTCAATTTATCTCTATGTGAAACCATCCAAAGTTTCTAGTTACAATGTACCACAGGTTAAACCAGAATTCTGCTGGCCAGCTACATTTTGATGAAGGAAAATCTGAATGAAAATGCCATATGGATACATATAGAGTAGGCTGTGGGTGGGAATAGCTTATAGAATAATGCTCTGATAGATCTATCTATAAATAGATGTATTTATGAAGGATAATTTAAGTGAATGACAAGTAGATAACTGAATTAGCCTGTCTCCATTCCCTGGATGAACCCACTGTTCTATTTTTAGTTGGCTGGCTATAAAGTGTTGAAAGCTTTGTGGGACATATAATTTGTTGCATCTGTTTATCCTAAGGTGACCAGATGTCCCCTTCTAAAGGGATTGCCCTCTTCAATTACATTTTGTTCCCTTGAATGAGGATCTCCCTATCTGTAACTCCTCACCCCTCCTTTTTTCCCCCAAACATTTGGACAGAATGGCACCTGTCTATGTAAGTGTCTTCTCATCTCTTGGGTAGTCTGTCTTATTAGGTAATGTGCTCAGCCCCTGTGGATGCTTCCTTCCTTCTTTTCTTTTCCCCATCATAATACAGTGTAATAAAAAAGATGATTACATATGAAACTCTAAATCTATTATGTATAACTTGCTATTCCTTTTAAATATATAGTAAAGATATCATGTAAATTTCTTTTTAAGGGGAGTTCCTCTAGGACTACAAGACCCATGATCACATTTTCCCTCATGTATTGATAGCATTTGGGGAAGTCATTTGCTATTATATCCTTAAACAAAAGAGCAAGAGAAACAGTTAAATACGTGGTTATACTAAAAACAAAATTGGAGGGTTGAGATAAAAAGTGAAAAGGCATAAGTCCCTAGATTCATGATGGAGAAAACAAATGAAGAGCCCATTCAAACTGCCAGGATCTATGGGGGCTCCCCATACTGTTTGGGGGTGGGGGGTAGATAACAAATTATAGATTTTAGGAAACACCAGAAAAATAATCTAAAGATTTTATAAATATCACTCATACCTAAATGACTTTTGATTTATTAGTTAATTTACTTTTTAAGAATACAGACACAAATCTGTGCCCAAGCAGTTTTATTTAATTCCTGAGAGAGAAAGAGAAGGGGGGGGGGGTAGTCAGTACTTACTACTGCTTCCATATCTGAGGTGTCAGTCGGAGCAAACATAGATTGAACCATAAACTTGTGTTTACTTTTCTCATTAGGATCATAATCGAAAGGCTGTAGCATCACTGAGGAAAAAAATATTTCATTAGGTTGAATCAGACTGATAAGAATAACAATAGTAAAAAGGAATCCCATACACATTTTTTGAGGGTGGGGCAGGGAGATAAGGGGAGATTAGGAGGAGATAAAATCACCAATTCTTCAAAGTATCTACACTTGCACAGTATTTTACAGAGTTGGTCATACAACCAGAAAAGGCTAGTTCAAGCCTTATATCTGACATATATTGACTAGGTGACCCTGGGCAAGTTTTTTTTTTTTTTAAACTTTTCAGTGATATAGGAAACTCTCCAAGACTACAGAAAGAGCCAATCACTGTGAGCTCCCTAAATCAATGAAATCACAGATCCAATCTCTATTTCTTCCTAATATTTAACATTGCTTTTACATATATCTAATTTGGGCATCCCAATAATCCTGTGTTGTAAGTGAAGTAAATATGATTTTTTTTTTTTTTGCTTTTTGGAGGGCAATTGGGATTAAGTAACTTGCCCAAGGTCACACGGCTAGGTTTTTGTTTGTGTGTGCGTTAAGTGTCTGATGCCGGATCCGAACTCAGGTCCTTCTGACTTCAGGGCCAGCGCTCTACTCACTGGGCCACCTAGCCGCCCCAAATATGACTATTTCTACCTTACAATGACGGGACAGATAGAAAAGTTAAGGAAATAATACCCCACATAATATCTCTACAGGATGTGAAAGTTTCCTAACAAGTTTCTCAAAATATTCCTATGAAGTAGATAGGTATCATTATGGCTGCCTTATGGGTGTGGTGGCAGAACTGAAATACAGTAAGATGAGATGAGTTGCTCAGGGTTAAAAGGCTAAAGATCAGAACTAGAACACGAACACTCAAGATCAATGCTCTAGACACTATAGCATGTTACTTCTTTGAAAGGTGAAAGGCCCACAAAATGGAGGCCCAGATGTTTCTAGAATCTAAGCTGTCATATTTCATATTTCTGAATATGAATTACCCAAAATAGGTGTGGAAGGACAGAAAATACATATACCTTTTTATAAATAGAAAATAGATTCAAATACTTGAATATTCCACTCCTGTCCTTTGAACTTAAGAAGTGGTTAATCGGGGTGGCTGGGTGGTGCAATGAATAGAGCACTGGACCTGGAGGCAGGAGGATCTGAGTTCAAATCTGACCTCAGATACTTAACACTTACTAGCTGTGTGACCTTGGGCAAATCACTTAACCCCAATTGCCCTGCCTTCCCCCCTACAAAAAAAGTAAAAAAAAGTGGGTAATCAGCTTAGAAAGGTAGCATCGTCTAGAACATAGTATGTCAGGGCTGGAGTTAGGAAGACCTTGGTTCAAATCCCATATCTGGATGACCATGGGAAAGATACAAATTCTGAGCCTTGGCTTTCCCAAAAGTAAAATGATGGGAGTTGGATGAGTTGGCCCTGGATGTTTTCTTCCAACTTTAAATGAATGATTGTGGGTTAAAATATAAGGACTTTTGAAAAGCATTTTAGATTTTTAAATTTCATGATAGCTAACAAAGAAATGCCTGGAGTATATTTCTTTCTCCTAAGAGAATGCAAAAAAATAAGACTTCATTTAAGTGTGAGTACTAATGGGGCAGCTAGGTGGTACAGTAGATTGTCTTCACCTTCCAGAGTTCAAATTTGACCTCAGACACTTACTAGCTGCTTGACCTGGGGCAAATCACTTAACTGGGTTTGCCTCAGTTTCCTCATCTGGAAAAGGAGATCATAAATCACTCTAGTGCCTTTGCCAAGAAAATCCCAAATGGAGTCATGAATGACGGAAATGACTGAACAACAGCAACAAGTACCAATAAAAGCCAAGAAAGAAAATTAAAAAATACTACCTTAGGGTTATACTTCCACCCCCACCCCCACCCCCACCCCTCTGAAACTCTGACCAGAGAACATGCCTCTATAACTCAGTGAGTGGAAAGGAATTTCTCTTCTCCATTAAAAGTAATTGGGTTCATGTTATCATACCCTTTAGGAAAAAAGATGATCCATATCAATAAATTTTATCTTTAACACAGGTCACGGGATAATGAAAAAGAGAAGACAGAAAACACGGTAACGAAAATCTTCTTTCCATAAGGAAATCTTGTCTAGTAAGACAGTTCAAACCAATGTTTGATAACCAGGGTTGGTTACATTAATGTGGGCATACTGTGGGTAAAACGATATCCCCTGAAACAGAACTACACACAGGAAAAGCCTGCCAAAGCAAGGTTGTAGCTAGTCCAATTGACACCACTCTTAAAATGTAGTTAACACTGTATTTAACACATGCATTTGTTTGAACGGCATTTCTGATCTCTGAAATCCTATAATTGCATTTCATAGTTGTTCACCTTATTTTCTTCACAGAACCGCACAACTCGGTTTCTATATACACGATGGAGACTCAAGCCTTAGTGGGTCACTCTCATGCTTGCCATAGATGCAGAGTCCTTTCCCACAATGCGGGTCGGAGAGTGTAGGGGAAAAGCCACCAGGACAAATGGCAGTTCAAATTCCAGCTCCCCCACTTGCTAGCTATGTGCATGCAATCTCAGGTAAGTTACTTAACCTCTCTGGTACTCAGCTGTTAACATCTGTAAAGGGAGAGATTGCACTAGGGGCCTTACAGCTCTAGAACCTATTAAATTTGAAAATATCTCCCACCTCTGTACTCCCCATGAGATGTCCTCTACCTCCCTTCTCCACAACCTCCTTCACTTGTGTTATTCTTAGAACACAACTCAAAATTCCACCTCTTCTATAAAGCCTTCCTAGAACCACTTCAACTCAGTAAAGACCTTTCCCCTTAGATCTCATGCATCACTTTTTTCTTGTACCTAATACACTTAGCAACAACAATATTAATAATAGTTAACATTTATGTAGCACTCATTGCTTCCTGGGCATTGTGAGAAGTGTTTTACAATTATTATTATCTCATTCAATACAAAATGTGACATATCTATTTGTGTGTTTGCTCCCTACTTGACTAGAAAGCTCTTCATGGGCAGGACACGAAGCCCCCAACACTCCCAAAGACAGTAGATGCTTAAATATTTGTTGAATGTCAGTGGACTAAAAATCCTTTTTCTTTAAAAATGCTCTTGGTATATTCCTCACAACATTCACTCAAGTGCTCTTTGCTATGAATGACCTTATGAGAAAAGAATACCAAGACAATCTGGGTATTCTTTTTTTGGGGGGGTGAGGGTTGAGCAAGAGAAGGGGAGAAACCAATATATTAGAAAGCAAACCTTTCATAAGGCCCTGAAAGCTCCAATCCAGCTAAAAAACCAAAATGCTAGAATAAATACTTTCATTCTGTGTATAAGCAGTTGATTAAGGGAGGAGGTCGCTTAGGAACAAAAAACCTATAAAACGACATACTTGGTGTTTAGCTCTTGCAACCTTCTAAGTATGTTTTTGCTCCTACACTTCCATATCAAAATGGAAAGGACTCCCGAGTGCTCAAGGTCATTTCTGACACCCACAAGTCAGAAGATGTCTTTTCAGCGAAATACTACTGGAAGCCAAAGCATCCCTCACCTAAGCACCAATACCAAGAGCCTGGTCCTGAGGTGTCTATTTCCAGTGACAGATAGGCTATAGAGGTGAACTCATTTACCCCCAAATAAAATTCTTTCCTTGTCATTTTCAGTTCTTGATAGATAGGTCTGACTCAGACACTCTCTTGCTCATAAACATCCAGTGACTTCCTATTAGGTCTAATATAAAGTTACTTCCATAATCTGGTCCCAATCCAACTCAATTCAATAAACCTTTATTACTAAGTACAAGGTACTATGCTCTTCTTAACTCCCCTTCCTAGCCTTATTTTGCCTTGGTTTCCTTCATGTTCTTTCCAGTCTGGTTATAATGGACAAGCTGCTCTCCAATGGAACCACTGCCTCCACACTGCATTCTTCACCCTGGTTGACCAAATGTCTTCTCCCATTCCTTCCCACTACATGAATGCTTGGAATGAGCAGCCTGTCCTTCCATTCCCCAACTCTTCCTCTTCTTTCAATGGTACCTGATCTGAGGTATCATTTATTTCTTCCAGGAAAAAAGCCTTACTTGTTATCTTTAGCTGGAAATGTTTTTTCTCTCCTCAAATTTTCCTCAATCTTGTCTTTGTCTCCTCTGCCTTGTACTTTACTATGCACAGGTCATATTTCCTCCAGAAAAGCCCAAGCTCTCTGAAGGAGGGGTCTGTAATTTCTCATCTTTTCATCCCCTTCTCAGCATCTAATGTTTACCTAATGAACACAAAAGAGAATAATAAATGTTTGCTGAATTGAACTGGATCAGTGGCAGATGCACAGACAGGACAGATAAACATTCAAAAAGTAGTAGAAATGAATCAGTAAAATGATCCTATTTCTTTTCTTTTTGGAGGGCAATTGGGATTAAGAGACTTGCTGAAGGTCACATAGCTAGTTTTTGTGTTGTGTCTGAGGCCAGATTTGAACTCAGGTCCTACTGACTCCAGAGCCGATGCTCTATTCACTGAGCCATCTAGCCTCTCCAAGCTGATCCTGTTTCTTGAGGAAACTACTGATTTGGACCATCTGTACCTGAGCAACTTCTTTTTTTTGAGGGCAATTGGGGTTAAATGATTTGTCCAAGGTCACATGGCTAGTTTTTGTGTTAAGTGTCTGAAGCCGATTTTGAATTCAGATCCTCTTGAGTACAGGGCCGGTGCTCTATTCATACCTAGCTTCCCTGAGCAACTTATATTCTTAAAGAGTTGCATAGAGCATTGATAGGTTAACTAATATAAAGTGAGTGAGTGTGTGTGTGTGTGTGTGTGTGTGTGTGAGAGAGAAAGAGAGAGAGAGAGAGAGACAGCCAGCCAGCCAGACAGACAGCCAGACTCAACTCAGGCCTCACACGTTGGAATGTAAGCTTTTGAGGGCAGGGTCTGTCTCAATTTTCTATTTGTATGTCCACCATCTTACACAGTGCTTATCACAGAGAAAGCACTTAATTAATTCTATTCATTCATTGAAAGCATCCCTCAGTTGTGTTTTGAAAGGAAGGCAGGTATTATACACAGTTGAAGTGAGAAGGGAGACTATTGCAGACATAGGGAACCACTTCTGAGAAACCACAGGGAGGTGGAGATGGAATGTCACATTCAGGAAACAGCTAACAGACCAGTTTGACTGGAATAGAGAACGTAGCTAGAAAGGTATGTAGGATATTATCTCCACCTGATGGTGGTGGTGGGGGGAGGCGGCCGGCAACTTGAGTCTAGACTGAGACATTCATTTCTGGACGGGGTCAGCATATGTATTTGTTTTGTTTAATTCCTATTTGTTAGGCAAATTCCTATTCCTATTTGTTACAAGGATTTTTTTTTTCCAGGTAGGGAACTACCAATGATATGAGAGACAGAGACCAACAGAAAGAGAAGGAAAAGTGATCTTTGGAGAATTTTTTAAAAAATGTACAGAAAAGAGGGTGATTCAGACCAAGATAAAAACAAGAAAGACAGTTTGAAAACTGTACTGAAATTATATTATTCTGGGAAGAAATGCAAGCTGCATGTAAATGGAGACTTGTAGCCTCACAGATAATACTCTTTTCCAGTTTGTTGTATATGGAAATGTGCATTTTTTCAATGTTTGCCAAGTTCAGAATAACAAATACTTTTTTAAAACAGGAAGTGGGAGCTAAATTATATGTGGTTTTATGACAAACTTAGTGTGTATCTTAGCCTAAAGGCAATTAAGAGCCACTGAAAACTTTTGCATAGGGATGGTACCTTAGCCAGACCCATGTTACAGGACGATCAACTTGGTTACTGTGTAAAGAATAGACTATAAAGAAGAGAATGGAGGCTATTTTCATATTCTAGGTGAGATGTGATGAGGGTCTAAACTAGAGTAGAGAACTGGTGATGAGGTAGGTTGGCAAGAACTGATTACTGATTTGATGTGAAATTAAGGGAGAAGAAAGGGTGAAGATAACTCAGAGGGTTTTGAATCTGGATGCAAGCAGTAGAAGCATACATGGGTCTCCAAAGTCAATCCCTATTACTACTGGAGAAGGCCCTCTTCCTTGTTCTTTCAAGATCAGCTGCCGAGTTTCCAATCAGTGTTGAGAGGAGAGACACAGTGGGACCATGGCACAAGAGTATATATAATTATTAATTATATATTAAGTTAATCTAAGGAGACCCTTTCTTGAAATCCAGGGCCAGCCCAGACAAAATCATGAAACTAGTCAAATTTTTTGTCCTTCATTGCCTAACAACGTCTGACCAGGTAACACAGATATTGACTCTTTTAATGCACTGTTCTCAATTTATGGAGAATCCAAAAGAAGAAACACTGGATTCATAACCGGGAAACTTAGGGTCTTATCCTAGCTAGTTCTACTACTACAGACATTGTCCCTAACTTTTTCGAGCCTTAGCTCCCTCACCTGCAAAAACAAAGAGGGTTACAGCCCCCTCCAACTCTAAAACTATGATCCTGTAGCTAAATCAGTTTTGCTTCCTAAGCTATGTTTCTGACAGGTAAAAAAACCCAACAAACCCCAAACAAACACTGGGCCCTCCCCCCTCCCAATTTTCCATGGCAGTTGTCTTCAGGTGCTGTGGCTCTCTGTGGCTTGAGGGTAGGGGAACTGGGAAAAGTTGGGAAGAAAAGCTGGCAAGGACTACAAATATGTCTTTAAAGTTCGAAGACTTTACTACTCTGGTAGTAAAAAAAATCTGTCGACTGATTAAAAAACAACAAATGAACACCATAAGACCTGATGGTCTCCAAGGTTCAGTTCAAACTCTCTGTGATCAAATGTTATAATCTACATTGTTAGATTTAGCAATTTAAGGGGGAAACTTTTCTACAGCCCTCTGGTTTCTAAGTGGGTAGGAATGTGAACACTGCACTCTTAAGTGAACAGTTGCTGGTGGTAACAGTTTACCTTATCAAGTAGCTCAGCAGGAGGGTAGGGTATCAAATCCCAGAATTAGAATACTTATGAAATAAAAATGTAGACATCATATAATAGAATTTTACAAGGATGTCCAATGTAAAAACTTTTAAAGTATGAATGGAAATTGTGGCAAGTCTATGAACTTCCAGGATTTCCCCCTCCCCCCACTACAGATTTAAACAGTTACTGGAGGAAGGGAGGAAGGAAAGAAGGAAAGGTGGGAATACAAATTAATTCTTTCAATATTTAACCAACACTCAAATCCTATGTCCTGTATTGTCTTCTAGAATTAACACAACAGAGCCTTTCCAACAAAAGTGTAAGTCTGTGTGCTCCCATATGAAAGACCCCAGACAGCTACTACCTAATATTTAAAAAAAAATTTTTTTTAGCTACTATTTAATATTAAAGGGTTTATTTATTCTTTTTCTGTTTGTTTTTTTTTTTCAATATGAGACTTGACATTTGTCACTTTTCACTTTAGGTGCCTACTTGATTTTCAAATCTGCCAGTGAGTGGGAAATCACAATCAATTATTCAAATTATGCACAAATTAAGAGTAAATAAATAGGTTTTGAATGAAAAGCTGATTCTCTTACAAGTAAAGGGCATGGACTTCAGGGATTCTATTTTTTGGTTCTTGGCTGTTTAATAGAGCTGAGATAACACTGTTGGAGAACAGAATCAATACTTCTCAAACACTGCAACCTTTTTTCTTTTAAGCACAATTAAGCTGAATTTTTCTGGTCAAAGTCCTATCAAGCCTTTTAAGCACCAGAGTGGGCTACTCTTCTCTGACAGCATGAAAACTTTCTATTGCCCACCCTCTCTCTTATCAGACACTGCAAAGCAAACTCTACCTATGGAAAGATAAAGAAAAAAGAAAGTAGTCAAGAAAAAGATAAAACTTTCCAAATTCAGCTTTCACTATCAGCATTTTTTTCCCCTGATAAATGTATTCTTGGTTGTCTAAAAGCTTTGCACACCCAGATCTCTGCCACTTCTCATAAAAGGCCAGGGCCCAGAGTTGGCCACTCCAGATCAACCAAGCAGCCCAAATAAGCAGAGTCAGCAAAATCTCAAGAGGATGAATTATAAACTGCAAATAACACTCTAATTACACTAACTGACCAAAGTCATCATTCTGAAAGAAAGAGTTGCAGCTCGCCTCCTCAGGTTATGCCTGGGAGAACTTTATATTAATTATGTAATTTTAAAGGGCCAAATAAGACAGCCCTAAGCTCATCTTCAATTCTTTGAGTTTAAAATTAAAACACATTTCCACCACAGGCTTAAAAAAAACCCAAACCAACAATTTTTTAACTCCTTGGGATCACAGAATAAAATGTAGCTACTCTCTTTCTCCCTCTCATTATTATGAATTTTCCTCCTTTGGAAAATGCATGCACAACTAAAATGTAAAACTGAAATGCAAATAGCCGAACACTGGCTGCTTTGGGGAAATCAAAATTCAGTGAAGGTTACAAAATCTGTTAAACTTGGCATATTACAAGAAATGTAAGCATTCTTGACAGAACTACAATTTTACCACTTTACCTATTGTATCTGTAGGCTGACATGGTTTCTAATATGAATGGGGGTAGGGGAATCCCTCACAATGAACTAGCAATGTTATATATATATCTAATAGCTTACCACAATTTTAAAAAATCAGACCATCACAAAAATATTTCCCCAAATTATGTTTTAAAAAGTAGTGGATAGAGCTAAGCATTGGATCTGTGATTTCACTGATACAGGGGACTCCTAGGTGAGGAAGTTTCTTCTTCCAAAGTAGGTCTACATAGCCTTTGGAAACTTAAAAGTCTTTTAGACAGCTGCCTGGGGGCAATGAAAGGAGAAGTGACTTGCACAACATCACACAATCTCCTATGTCAGAAACAGGGCTTGATCCCAGGTCTGCCAGGCCAGTTCTCAATTCAGCATAGCACAACATCTCTCAAAAAGACTCCTTTTTGATGGTGTTTTTTTGTTGGGGGGGGGGGGTAGGGAGAATCATCTTTATAGTGGCTATTATGGGCTAAAAAAAGGGCATCTAGCAATTAAGCAATTATTACAAAATTTTGTTCGCTTTGAACATAAATCTGATCTTGGAAAAAAGCAAATAAACTCAAATTCCATTATTTCCACCTTATTGTACTCATTTTCCTGAGGCCCCAAAACACAGGCTGCTATAAAATAGTGGGAAGAACAAACCTGGAGTCCAAAGCCTCAGACTAGAATCAACCACTTGATTTAAGATGTGGGTAAATCACCCCACCTTTCCAAGTCTGATTCTTCACCAATTGGGGACACCTGTAATCCCAGCATGAGGTTAAGAGAGACAAAGTATTCAAGCACTTGATGAACCAGAAAGCACGTGCTCTCCACGTACATATAAACACATAAACACACAAACACACACACACACACAGATGCAATTCAAATCCAAGTTAAAAGCTTGGGGTGAGGATGAAGAGGCCAAGGGTCATGGCTTCTTTTCCATTTGGAAGGGGCTGCTTAACTTTCTACAGAGAAAACTGCTTTCTCAGAGATTATTGTACTTCCTAACTCAGGCCTTTTCATTTCATAAGACTGTAAGACAGAATGTGAATGGATAAACACCCAAACCACCACCACTACAGGCGCCAGACAAATGCTATGCATTATGGGCCTGAGTGACCAAGGTCAGGAATCATACTTTCACCTAAGAGCACATCTTAATACATCTGGTTCACTCACAGGGTAACAAAACTCATTTTGCCTGATTTTGTGATGTGTTATCATTAAAAAACAAAACAAAACAAATAATGCTCACTGACCCCCTCGTGCCAACAGCTGCTCTTCAATCTTTCGATGAAAGGTACTCTAGAGTTCAAAGGAATATGATATCATGGGTCTTTAATTTTCTTGAAGCATTAAGTAAGCTCCCTTGAATATCAGGTTAATCTGAAAGCTGAGAATAAGTCCTTATGGTATTTCTGGTGGCTACCTGACAGCTAGGAAGCCTGGCTTCCCCAGATCACATCACTGATTTATAGAATTCCCAAAGCTTGGTCCCCTGGCCAGCTGGATAACCAGACAACATCAATCTCCTAAAAGCAAGGGAGGGTTGGGAAAGGGAGAATTAGGAAAGAAGATAAGTTTCTCTCTCTCTCTCTCTCTCTCTCTCTCTCTCTCTCTCTCTCACACACACACACACACACACACACACACACACACACACACACACACACACACACACTTTCCTTATTTAAGGGGTTTTCAGAAATGAGACCAAAAGAATGTTCTAGCTGCTTCTGTCTCATGTGGGGCAACATTCCTTTTGGTGAGTAGGGCAATCCTAGAAATATCAAGTAGAATTTTATATTATATTTTATATAGCATATACTAATGCAGAATACTGCAGATTATATTTTATATGTAAACATTATAGAAAGAGGAAATACTACTTCTTCTTAAGACAATGTCTTTTATGTATTTCTTCTTTTTTTGGGGGTGGGGGCGGGGGCAGATCTGTGATTTCACCCCAGTAAGGTAATTCAGTGAAGAAACTTCTTCTCCTAATTCAACTAAATCTGCAACTTACAGTCTTAGAAAGTTGCCTGAGGCACTGTGAGAAGTGGCTGGCTCTAGGTTAACTAGATAGTAAGTGTCAGAGTATAGACTTGAACCCAAGTCTCCCTGAATCTAAGGCTGGCTCCCTATTCACTATACCACACTGCCTCTCATTCATGTACTTCTCAAATGGCAAACACCTCCTATAAAATCTGATAGGAAGCCTAATATGGTGGAAAGAATACCAGGCTAGGGTTCAGCAGACCTAAGTGATGCAAGGCACTTACTGTTGCTGGACTGCAGCTTCATCTGTAAAAGAACAGGGCTCAGCTGGCCTATGTGGCCTCTAAACTCCCTTTCAGTTTGTGTTTCCAGTGATTCTTTTCTCTGAGGTTTAGTCTTTAAGTAGTATATGGTACACAACATTTTCTCTTCATTCACCAGGGGATGCTCCTTCTTAAATGACCCTTTCAAGTGAAACATCCTTCTTCCCACCTTACTTTTTTTTAAGATTTTCTTCCTCCTTATAGGTAGACATAAATTCTTATAGTCAAACAGCTCTCTCCAAGATTACCAAAGACCCCTTCACTGCTCAATCCAGTTATCTTTTTCTTAGTTTTCAGGTGCCTTGAACACTCATATCTACTGTGGACCATCCCAATTCATACAACTCTTTTAGACAAGATAGAGAGATATTCATGGAATACAATTAGATGGATTCAGAACTAGCTGTGTGGCTGGATTCAAAGAGTATTTGTTCATGATTCAATGTCAATACGGTGGAGGTCTCCAGGAGTATCCCAGGGATCTCTGTGCTTATTCCTGTGTTAACATTTTTTATCAATTATTGGATAAAGACATTGATAGTATAAATTCATCATATTAGCTGATGATAAGATACAACACTCAGAAAGAAAGCCAATATAGTGGAAGAAATTAGAGATTCAAAAGACTTTGACAGGCTAAAAGTCTTTAGACACAGGCTGGAGGGCCCCTTGTTGGGTATTTCAAAACAGGGTTTTTATCTGTATATGAGTTACACTAGATGGTCATTGAAGATCCTTCCAACTTCCAAATTTTGTTCTATTGTTCTCTCTCAGTTCTCCTACCTACTTGACCTCTTCTCAGACTTGCCCAGTACATTATTATTCATTGTCTGCCTCTTAGATGTGAATCTTCATTCTTCCAAGGTTTAGTCCGAGGTCTTCTTTTTCTTTTTGCTACAGCATCCCCTCCTTTCGGGATTCCCTCAACTACCCTGAGTTCAATTATTCCCACACAGATTCCAACACAGATGACTCTCAAATCAAAATATATAGTCCTGGGAAAGTGACGAAGTGAGTAGGGCGTCGGCCCTGGAGTCAGAAGGACCTGAGTTCGGATCCGACCTCAGACACTTAATGCACACACAAACAAAAACCTAGCTGTGTGACCTTGGGCAAGTTACTTAACCCCAATTGCCCTCCAAAAAGGGAAAAAATATATATATATATATAGTCCTCACTGACCACTTGCTGAACAACTCCACCTGGATATTCCAGTGGCATTTCAAACTCATTCATGTCCAAAATCAATCAATGAGCATATACTTAAATTTTTTTCTTTTAGAATAGTTGTATCTCTCAGAAGTGAAAAATTATTAAGATGCACATTATACAATGGCTTTTAAATAATGGTGTTCAGTAGTGGATGTCATGTTTCTGGCCTCTGTCTTTCCCCCTCAGCTTTATTATGGGCAAAATAAAGGACTTTATTAAAAAAAGACGTTATTAAAATCAGTAATTCTAATCTCCTGATTGTGATTATGCTCAAATTCGATTTAGACAAGAATACTTTACAAGGAGCTATTAGGATTAAGCAGCAGAAGCAAGGAAACCAAAGCTCTAATTCCATTCTTTCCAAACTCCCAGGATTCTTATCACCACTTAATAGTTTCCTTGTTTCTTTCTTTTTCTTCACATTTTGATTTAGAAGCCCAAGTCTGACAGAAAGACCCAGTAGAAGAGAGAACAGAAATCATAGGAAAGAGAAGGCAGCCCACTCAATCTCATACTATTTGACTCAGGGAACAAATGTTTATAGAATCACAAAATATCGGCACTAAATGAATCTTCTGCTTGTTGAGTTATTCAGTCATGTAAAAATATCTAATCTATTCCACTGATCCATCACTCTATTTCTTACCCCCAGCACCAGGCTGTTTTGATAATTACTGCTTTATAATACAGTTTGAGATCTGGTACAGCCAGACCACCTTCTTTTAGATACCGCCCCCCTACTCCCTTGATATCCTAGAGCTTTTGTTCTTCCAGGTGAATTTTATTATTTTTTCTAGTTTGACAAAATAATTTTTTAATCTTTTAATTGGCATGGCACTAAATAAACTGATTAATTTAGGCAGAATTGTCATTTTTATTATATTGACTTGGCATACCCATAAGCAATAAATATTTTTGCAATTGTTTAGATCTGACTTTATTTGTGTGAAAAGGGTTAGTTGTTGGGTTTGTCTCGGCAGGCAGATTCCCAAATATTTTATATTGTCTACAGTTATTTTAAATGGAATTTCCCTTTCTATCTCTTCCCGCTGGGCTTTGTTGGCAATATATAGAAATGGTGATAATTTATTTTGTATCCTGTAACTGCTGAAGTCATTAATAATTTCAAGTAATTTTTAGTTGATTCTCTAGGATTTTTGAAGTATAACATCATATCATCAACAAAGGAAAGTTTTGTTTCCTCACTGCCTATTAATTCCTTTTTCTTCTCTTATTGCTACAGCAAACATTTCTAGTACATATTAAATAACAGAGGCAAAATTGGGCATCCTTGCTTCACCCCTGACTTTACTGAGGTTTCTAGCTTATCCCCATTACAGATAATGCTTGCTGAGAGTTTTAGATAAACATTACTTATTTTAAGGTAAGTTGCATTTATTCCTATGTTCTCAAGTGTTTTCAATAGGAATGAGTGCTGTATTTTGTCAAAGGTGTTTTTCGAATCTATTGAGACAATCAAGATTTCTGTTGGTTTTGCTACTTATGGTTAGTTGTGCTGATAAGTTTTCCTAATATTCAATCAGCCCTATATGCCTGGTCTAAATCTCACCTGGTTATAGTGTATGATTGTGATATATTGCTGTAATCTCTTTGCTATTTTATTTTAAAATTTTTGTATTAATATTCATTAGGGAAACTGGTCTATAATTTTCTTTCTGTTTTGGCTCTTCTTGGTTTATGTATTGGCACCATATTTGTGTCGTAAAAAGAATTTGGTAGAACTACTCCTTAGTCTATTTTTCCAAACAGTTTATATAATATTGGGATAAATTGTTCTTTAAGTGTTTGGTAAAATTCACTTGGAAATCCATCTGGTCCTGGGGATTTTTCTTAGGAAGTTCACTGATGGCTTGGTCAATTTCTTTTTCTAAGACTGGGTTAAGTATTTTATTTCTTCTGTTAATCTGGGTAGTTATTTTTTGTAGATATTCATCCATTTCATTTAGAATGTCAAATTTATTCACATATAATTGGGCAACATAGCTCCTAACAATTGTCTTAATTTCCTTTTCACTGATGGTGTATTCACCCCCTTTCATTTTTGATAATCGAAATTTGATTTTCTTTCCTTATTTTAAACCATATTTAACCAATCAATGGTTTATCTATCTGTTTTATTGTTGTCTTAATTTCCTTTTCACTGATGGTGTATTCACCCCCTTTCATTTTTGATAATAGTAATTTGATTTTCTTTCCTTATTTTAAACCATATTTAACCAATCAATGGTTTATCTGTTTTATTGTTTTTTTCATAAAACCAACTTCTGGTTTTATTTGTTAGTTCAATGGCATTCTTACTTTCAATTTTACTAATCTCTCCTTTGATTTTTAGAATTCCCAATTTAGCATTTAATTGGGGGTTTTAAATTTGTTCTTTTTCTAGTTTTTTTTTAGTTGCATAACCAACTAATTGATCTGCTTTTTCTCTATTTTATTGATCTAAGTAATTAGAGAGATAAATTTTCTGCTAAGTACCACCTTACACCCCATAAAATCTGGTATGTTGTGTCACTGCTATAATTTTCTTTAATGAAATTATCAATTGTTTGTATAATTTGTTCTTTTGACTTTTTTTTTTAACAAATAGACTAATTTCCAATTAATTTTTAATCTTTCTTTCCATTTTCTGTTACTGAATGTAATTTTTATTGCATTATCATCTGAAAAGAATGTGTTTACTATTTCTGCTTTTCTGCATTTGGTTGTATTATGTCCTAATATGTAATCAATTTTTGTGCAGGAGAAATATACTGCTGAGAAAATTTTTGTAGATATTTTCTGTTCCCACTTAATTTTTAAATTCCCATTTTTATAGATACTTTCTATTCTAATTGTAGATATTTTCTATTCCCATTTAATTTTCTCCAGGGATCTATCATATCTAACCCTTCCAGAATTTTACCCACATCCTTAACTTCTTTCTTCTTTATTTTTTGGTTAGACTTATCTAGTTCTGAGAGGGGAAAGCTGAGGTCCCCCACTAGTATATTTTATTATTTATTTCCTTCTTTAACTCATTCAACTTCTTCAAAGCTCTAGATGCTTTACAATTTGGGGCATATGTCTATTATTGATATGACTTCATTGCCCATGGTACCTTTCAAGCAACGTATTTCCTTCTTTATCTCTTTTACTTAGATCTACTTATGCTTTTGTTTTGTGTGAGACAATTGCTCCCACTGCTTTCTTTGCTGTGGTAGCACATTTTCAAATGTGTTTCTTATAAACAACATATTGTCAGATTCTGGTTTTTAATTCATTCTGCTATGTGCTTCCATTTTATGGATGAGTTCATCCCATTCACATTTATAGTTATGATAACTATTTCCCTCCATGCTATTTTTCCCTTGGTTATCCACCAACCTTCCCTCCCCCCGGCTCTTACAGCCCACCCTCCCCCTCCTCACAAGTCTTTTACTTCTGATTACCACCTCCCCCACTCTACACTCCCTTTTATCAGTCCCCCCTTCCTCTTCTATTATCCCTGTCCCTTTTTACTTCCCTATAGTGCTAGATAGATTTCTATACCCAACTGAATGTGTATGCTATTACATCTTTGAGAGTAAGGTTTAAGCTTGGCCCATCACCCCCCAGTCCTCATAACAGTTCTTTCATGCCTCTTTTATGTGTGTTAATTCACCCCATTCAATATCCCCCCCTTTTTTCTGTGCAATTTTCTTTCTCACCCCTTTATTTTGTTTCTCTGGGAATCATACCATCAAAGTCACCTTATTCCATACCTTCTGTCTACATATACTATGTCTAAAGTTGTTAAGAGTTATAAATATAATCTTGCCCATATAGAAATATAAACATTTTAACTTCATTGAATTTATGCTTTCTTTCTTGTTTCTTTTTTGTTTTTACTTTTTTATGCTTCCCTTGAATCTTGTATTTGGAGGTCAATTTTTAAATTCAGCTCCAGTCTTTAAATTAGAAATGCTTGAAAGTCTTTTATTTTTGTTAAATATTCATTTTTTTCTCCTGAAAGATTATATTCAATTTTGCTGGGTAGGTGATTCTTAGTAGTAATCCTAACTCATTTGCCTTCCGGCATTATCATATTTCAAGTCCTCTGGCACTTTAATGTGGAAGCTGCCAAACCCTGTGTAATCCTGACTGTAGCTCCACTATAATTGAATTGTTTCTTTTTGGCTGCTTGCAATACTTTCTCCTTGATTTGTGAGCTCTGGGATTTAGCAATGAAGTTCTGGGGATTTTCATTTTGGAATCTCTTTCAGGCAATGATCAATGGATTCTTTCAATTTCTATTTTGCCCTCTGTTTCTAATATATCAGGGCAGTTTTAGATGTTGTCCAGGCTTTGTTTTTTTTTTTTTTTTGATCATGGCTTTCAGATAGTCCAATAATTCTTATATTCTCTCTCCTGGGTCTATTTTCTAGGTCAGTTGTTTTTCCAATGAGAAATTTTACATTTTCTTTTCTTTTTTTTTTACTTTTAAAATTTTGTTTTATTGTATCTTGAGGTCTCAGAGAGTGATTATTTTCCACTTGTTCAAATTTTTAAGGAATTATTTTTCTTTGGTGAACCTTTATATTTCCTTTTCCAATTTGCCAATTCTAATTTTTTAGAGTGTTATTTTCCTTGGTAAATTTTTATCTATCTTTTCCCATGCTCTTGACTCTTTTTCATGATTCTCTTGCATTACTCTCATTTCTTTTTCCAATTTTTCATCTACTTCTCTAATTTTCCCTGTAAAATCTTTTAAAAGATTTTCCCAAGAACTCTTTCTGGGCTTGAGCCTGAGGCTTCACGTGCAGCCATTTTATGATATAATCCTCTTCTAAGTTTATGCCTTGAGCCTCCCTATCACTATAGTAACTTTCCATAGTCACACTTTTTTTTTTTGCTCATTTTTTCTGCTTTTCGTGATTTCTTTCTTTCTTTTTTTTTTTTTTTTGCTGAGAGCTGGGCTAAGGTTTGGTACTGTCCCAGTCTCTTTGTGCTGGGGCTCTGGGTCTTGCTGCTGGTTTTCACTGGGCTTCAGAGATTATCTGGTTGCTTTCGTTGGCAAGTGGGCTTCCCTTCTGGCTTGTACTGGGCGGGGGTGGGGGGTGGCCTTGTTGCTGGGTTGCTATGGAAACAGGTTCTTTTTGTTGGTAGGCCCCAGGGGTGGAGTCTTGCCACTGACCAGCTCCAGGATGTGGTTTCACGACTGGTTAGCAATGGGGTCAAGGCTGCCCCTCCCTGGTGACCTGTGCTAGGGGTCACTGGGTTGTTATTTGTCCTTCATTCTCAAAGAGGACCATGACTTTAGGGAAGTGATACCATGACATGCAAGTGAATTGGATTTAATTGAGGGAGGGCTGTGCAAAGTCACCAGCTTCACTTTCTCCTCTGGAGCCACCTGGGTCCAGAAGACAGATACAGATCAGGACAACTGAAGATGGCCCAGGATGCAGTGAAGGGGGGAAGGGCCAGTGTGCTGTACAGACTGCTCACTTGCAGAGGGGTCTACTGGCTTGCGGGAAGGTGGGGCCTTGCTGATGGATTGTCCCGGGCTTGGAGCCTTGCTCTAGGCTATCTAATGCAAGGTTTGCTGCTGCTTCTGCTCTTAGACCCCAATCCCTTCCCACCCTAGCAAGACAGAACTTTCCTACAGGGCTGGTAAGCTGCTTCCCTGCTCCTAGATCAATTCTGAGGCAGTTTTCTAGTTGTTTTTAGGAGAATTTGGGAGGACTTCAGAGGGTTCCTTCCTCACTCTGCCATCTTGATACCAGAAGTCTCCCACAGGGTTTTCTTGGGAAATATATTTGAGTGGTCTGCCATTTTCTCCGGCTTTATGCACATGGAGATTAAGTGACTTGCCTAGGGTGACACAGCTAATAAGAGTCTGAGATCAGATTTGAACTCTGGTCTTTTTGACTACAGGCCCAGTGCTCTATTCACTTACCATCTAGCTGCCCCAAATGAATCTTACAAATCATCTTGTATAACCCTCTCATTTTAGAGATGAAGAGACTGGGGCCCAAATGGATAAAATGACTTAGCCAAAGTCATACACTTAGTAAATGACAACTAGAATTTCAACTGAGGTTTTCTAACTCCACATCTAGTCATCTTTGCACTGCATGTAAAGAACACTATACCAGTGTTTCCTAATCTATATTATACAGAACCTTGGCATCTCAGTTGACGTAAGTTCCATGAAAAAACTTGGATATAAAAGCAATAATTGTCTGGGTACATATGGAAGAAAGAAGACTCTCTTTCCTGAGACTGATAAATGGAAGGAAGAGGTCAGACAAGGCAAAGAACAGGGTGAGGGCTAGGGTGCAAATAAAGTAAGAGGCAGGCAGTGAATAGTCTTTTCTGTCCTGATGTAGCATCAGGAATAAGAGGCAAAGGATGGAGGTAAAGAGACTGGTATAGGGAACTCTCACAGAAGGAGGGCATGAAAGTTCATAGAAAAGACATGAATGTATAGAATTAACCCCTTTCTCTCTAGCATGGTCTGAACTTAACTGTTTTGTATGACCTAGAAGTTTGAGTTGCCAAAGGATTATTTCTTTTTCCCTGAATCACTCTAATGTTACTTCAGCTTGTATTAAAAACACAAATATTCAGTATAGAAAAAAATCATTAATATCTTCCCAAGTTATAATTGAGGTCCTATTTTATGACCAGCATCAACAACTGTTCAAATCAGCGTGAATCAGTGTGTACACACACACACACACACGTTTTGTCAATTTAAACTTAAGAACATTCATAATAATCACAACTAACATATGTGTATATATATATATATATTCTTTACTGTTTACAAATTGCTTTATTATGTTATTTCACGATCCCTACCACAACTCTGAAAGGTTGGTACTTTTATCCCCATTTTACAAATGAGAGCCACAAGGAATTACAGAACTCACCAAGGTTTAAGTATTCAATAAAGAACTGGAAATCAGGTCTTTCAGATGACATGTCTAACACTCTACTACACCACCTATCGATCTACCATGCTCTGTTACTCCCTATTCTTTAGCCAAATTAGCTTGAAAAGCAATGATATAGATAATAACTATCTTATATCACTCTTACAAAGCTTACAGAAAGCACCCATAATATATCCTAAGAGGAACTGAAGTTATTCATCACTGAAATATGTCAAAAAATTCAACCACCTAGTTGTTCATAATTTTAAAATACCGCTCAAAATTTGGACATAATACCTATCATCTTCACAAACGCCACTTTTCAGAAAAGACCAGCATTTTATGATAGGGAAAAATAAGGTCTTCAGAAACACTCCAAATTACCAGATTTGAATATAGTCTAACTCCCAACAACCTTCTCCTTTCTTAACTTGCAAATACAACTATTACATAATAATTAATTTCAGAAATAATTTTACTTGGACAAGAAAACATTTTCATTTAACCTTTTTCCACAAAGCAAAACAATCAAGTTTATTTAGACTTACTTCTCGCCAAAAAGAATGCTACTTTTTCAAGGATTGTAAACTGAACCTATCCTGAAAGGAACTCTTTGTTTACCATTTTAAATTTGCTCCAACCATTGAGGAATGAAGGCTGTAAACATTAAAAAGGACTTTAAAACGTAAAAGTAAAAGCTAAGCAAGATTTTAGATTTAGAGTGGAAAGGGCCTAATACAGTCCTGTAATTCTGTATAGGGGAAATGTGAGGCATACAAAGCAGAAATCATTCGCCCAAGGTTATAAACACAGGTCCTTAGACTCCAGAGTGTTCTTTTCATTATACCATAGGGTCCCTGAAATATGGATGTTGAATTTTCTCTAAGGTCCCTTTTAAATCTAAGTCTATGCTCCTAAATCTTAACTGTTTCTGTTCAGTTCTTCTCCCACTGCTATGAACTTCTTTCCTTTTTTGGGGGGGGAGGGGTGGTGGTGGGGAGGTGAGGAAGGGGAACCAAAATAGTAGGAAAAAAAAGAGAAGAATATTTTTAAGTTTCAAGAGGCCATCCTTGAAATACCCAGTTAATCACTTGTGTTTTTGACACTCACCAGACACATTAATAGATGTTCCCGCATCAATAATTCCACTATTAGGTCTCACACAGTACCGGCGGGGTGCAGTAGTCTTCACTTTAAAACACACATTTCGGTCAGAAGGGTTGCCAAGCTTCAAGTTGGTGGTGACAACATCTGTGAAGGGACCTGTGAACAACAACAACAACAATAAAAAAAAAAAATGGAGAGATAATGTAGAGTTAAGGCAAACCTCAGACCATATTTGTTCAATTACAACTTTGTGTTTTCTGGATAAAGGGATAACATTCTTCATTACCTGTATGAACTTCTGCCCAGAGGAGGGATAGGGGAAAGAGAGAATAAAGAGGAAAAAGTACACCCTGATAATTTGTTACTCATTTCTCTAAAGAAGGCTTAGTTCAAACAACTTTTAGCCACTCATTTCTAAGTAGGTGAGTTTCCTTGGGAAAGGATAGTGCCTTAGAATTCAAGAAGACTAGAAGGGTACAATAAGTAAACATTCAATATTGCCTTCATTGTTGTTGTTGATAATGCTGAACATTATGTTAATTTAATAGACTATCCAATTCATATTCCAGAATTTCAGATTTGGGAGGGACCTAGGTGGCCACCTCATTCAACCAATACCTGAAAAAAGGGGGAACCCCTGACACCTCCAAATGAAGTCCATTCTACTTTTGGATATATCTAATTATTTTTCTTTAAACTAAAATTTGCCTCCATGCAAACTCTACTCCCTATTCCTTGTTCTGCCCTTAAAGGCCAAGCAGAACAAGTTTGATCCTTGAAGACTTGCAAGTACTTGAAGGCCAGTTATAATTTTCCCCCATAAATCTTCTTTTCTCTGGAATGAATATCTATAGTTCTTTTAACTGATCTTCATATGGCATAAGCTCATGGTCCATCATCCTGATTAACCTCCTCCTTCCCAAAACATGGCACCCTAAACTGAATACTATACTCCAGATGTAGTCTAACCAGGACAGAGAGTATAGTAGGGCTATTATGCCTCACTCTTTTTTTTTTTGAGAGGGGAAGGTATGGCAATTGGGGTTAAGTGACTTGCCCAAGGCCACACGGCTAGTTTTTTGTGTTAAGTGTCTGAGGCCGGATTTGAACCTAGGTCCTCCTGACTCCAGGGTTGGTGCTCCATTCACTGCGCCACCTAGCTGCCCCAATTATGCCTCACTCTTAAAAGCTATAGCAACTCTTTATTTCCCCACAAGGACAATCAGTTGACAAATCTTGTCCCTTCTACACTCTCTAGCATTTTTGATGCCCTCCCTCTTTTATTGCAAATCGTGCAGTCACTATTCTAATCCAGTCCCGCATCACCTCATAGTTGCTTCTTCTGCCTCAGGTCTTTCCTCACCCAAATCCATCCCCCTCTACACAGCTGCCAAAGTGATTTTCTAAAAATACAAATCTGACCATGTCACTCCACAACTGCAATAGCACCACATTACTTCAAGAATAAAATATGAACTCTACTGCTTGGCATTGGCATTTAAAGCCTCTCACAATGTGGCTCCAACCTACCTTTCTACTAGGGTCCAGATAATTATTTTCCTTTCCTTTATACATAATACCATCTTCCATCTTTGCCCAGCTGTCTCCCATGCTTGGAATTCAGGCCCTCTATACCTCCCCCTCTTAGAATTCCTCATTTCCTTCAAGGTTCAGTTTAATGTCACCTTCTATATAAAAACCTTTCTTGACCCCATCACAGCTGCTGCTGATTCTCTCCAAAACTGCCTCATGTCATTTTAGTGTATACTTATATAAGTAATATCTATTGTCTCCCCTGGATAGGTCATAAGCTTCTCAAGGGAAGGGGTTCTTTCAATTTTGCCTCAGAATCTAGTCTTGCTGACTGATAGCTTAAAAAGGCGTCACCTGAGCTTAGCATTGAAGAAAGACAAGGATTCTGAGAGCTGGAAGGACAGAGTACATTCCAAACAAGGGGTAATAGTTTCTTTAAACACTGCAAAGAAGGAGGCAGAAGATGGGAGTTCAGACTAAGAACCAGTAGGCTGATTTGGCTAGCCTGCAGAGTTCATAAAGTAATATGAAATAAAGCTGTAAACATAGCTTCCCCTCTCCTTCTCTGAAACAAAGATCATAGCTAAAAGGTATCTTAAAGATCATGTAGTTCAACACCCTTATTTTTGAAATGATAAAATCTAGTACAGTTAAGTGATTTACCCAAGGTTTGTAGGATCACAGATTCTAAACTAGTGAGGACCTTAAAGGTTATTTAGTTTAAGTCCCCTGAGTCTATAGGTAAGAAACCAAGGTCCAATGACTCACCACGGTAAAAAATAAAGAACACAACGAGAACATATCTATGATATAAGGAGGAAGTTGGTACAAGACCACTAAAATTTCACTGGGCCACATAACACCACCAAAGCTACATTGCCTATACTTTACAAAAAGAGAATCTGGCTCTTTGTGAAGAGTAGAATTAGAAGCTACAACTTAGACTTGAAATAAATGTTAGTGAACAAAGGACAATCCAGTAGGAAGTTCTTCTAAGGTCAAACCAGGTTCTTCCAAAGCTCTTTTAAAATCACCATAAAGAGAGACATACATGCACTTGACAAAAATTTGAAATATTTGGCTTCCAACACTTTAGCTCTCCAACTGCTGTCCTTTAATGTACACTATCATGTGGAGAAAGGTTAAAGAGAAGAGCTAGGATTTGAACTGAGGTCTTTTGCCTCCATATCTCCAAATCCAAAAGTTCTTTGTACTATTATAAGCTGCAAAGCTGGGATGTGAACTAATATTCCTCTGGTTCCAAATACAGTGAGTGCAGCTGTCTCTCCTACACTTTGCCGTCTCTGGACCACCAAGAGTATTCAGGGAACACAAACCCAAATTAATATGAGCTTAAATGAAACATAATAAGGAATTTAATTTCTGAAAGTGTGAAGAAGGTATGTGTGTGTATGTATGGGGGGGGGAGTGAATTCCCAAACCAAATACAAACTATTTTTGGATTATCAATGTCATATCTCCTACTCAAAAAATAACCAAGGATTTATTTACAACCCCCACCTCCAAGGATTTAATCCCAAGGTTAACCAGAAGATAGAAAGAACATTTACAAAATAAATAATACTCAAGAGTGATATTCCTTTGGAGCAGGGAAAGACTGTTTATCCAACCAACAACAATCCAGACACCCGAAAGTTGATGTGCAGTTGTTATGATATTTGAGGAGAATGGTAAGGTTACTGCATAAGATATGTCCAGGTAGAGAGACCAATAAACTCCCTACTGTAGTGGAAAGACAACTGACCAAGGAGTCAAGTCTTCTTGGGTTCAAGTCCCACATCAGACACCTACTGGCTATGTGACCCTGTGTAATTCTCTAAAACTATAAAAGAACAATCTGTCTATATGAATTGGTATAGGGAGTTTCCTCTCACTGAGTAACTTAACACCAGGTGCCAAAACACATGGTACAAAAGCCAACACTCCTAAGTACAGCCAGAATCAGACTAAAATATAACTGGGAAATATTTAATAAAATAAATAACTGATAAGCATTTATTAAATGCCTCCTAATGTGCCAGGCAATTTGATCTAGGTGCTAGGCATACAAAGACAAAAAGGAAACAATTCTGGCCCTCAAGAAGATTATAATGTACTGGAAGTTTATAAGTGGCCCTTTGTAACCCAGATTAATTAACTTTCTCAAACATACATTTGAGAAAGAGGCTTTGGTATTGCCCTGGTAGAGTTTCATCTCTATTGTCCTTTTATCATTATTTCAGGTTATGGGTTCCAGGCTCAACTCTCATGTCTAAGATTTATTAGCTTAACTTCTCCCAGGTCTAAAGTGCTTATCTGTAAAATGTGGTGAGCTGTACTAAATAATTTCTAAGGTCCCCTTTTAACTCACAATGCCAACACACACCTTCATTTTTAAGTTTTGAAAAAGTTCATACAAGCTATCAAACCTGGGTGGGGATAGGACCAAGCAGGGATGAGAAAAATGAATCACAAAGTTCTCACACCCAATGGTAAAACAAAACAAAATCCAATGCAGATTTTCCAGAGTGAAAGGCAGTCAAAAATAATGATTTCCTGGGAGTGGCAAGTTTGGGAAGTAGTAGGGCCTGGAATTTACTTTTCTCATAAAGATACCAGGAAAAAGTTATCTAGGGAAAAGACTTTCCAATTTGATTAACAGAACTATCTTTTCAAAGAGAGCAAGTGCCATTTGCAAAAATCCGTGTATTCCTCTCCCCTATATTCCCTCCATATATTCTCTATCAGATCAACTTGGCCTATCTACATGCTGTTTTCCCAGTAGAATGTAGGCTCCTTAAGTGTTAGGCATCCCAGTGCCCAGCAAATAATATATACATAGAATTATAGATTCAGAACTAGAAGGACTTTACACACTACTGAGCCCATCTTTTCCCTCTCCCTTCTCAGATGAGGAAAAGGAGGCACAGAAGTTACTTCCCCAGGGTCATAGTATCTTGTGTCTGAGGCAGGATTTGAACTCAGGACTACCAGCACCCAATCCACTACACAAAATTGCTTCAATTTAGTAAGTGCTGGTTGTATTAAGTTGAGATTATAATCCTCACAGAATTTACTTCATGGGGTTTGTAAATTCCAGCACCTTATTAAATCACTCCTACTTCCTTTTAAGACAAAGAACTTCAGCTTTGAATGTTAAGAATTTCTAATAATTCAAAATACATCAAAAACAACATGTTTTTTCTATAACTACTAAAAGTGCAATGACAAAAAAAAATTAGAAAAGCTGCCACAAACACTATTAAGGAGAACAGTTATTAGTTTTTCTGCTGCTGTTGTTCAGTCGTGTCTGACTCTCCATGACCTCAGTTGAGGTTTTCCTGGCAAAGGTACTGGAGTGATTTGTCATTTCCTTCTCCAGCTCATTTTACAGATGAGGAATTGAGGCAAACAGGGTTAAGTGACTTGCCCAGGGTCACACAGCTAGTAAGTGTCTGAAGCCAAATTTGAACTCAGGAAGAGGGAGTTCTTCATGGTTCTCAGCCCAGTGTTCTATCCCCTGCACCCACTTTGCTGCCCTAGTTTTTTTTCTCCCAGCAAAATAAGTAGAACCCATTTGAAAGTATTTGTTTCACTTTATTCATTTCTTCTCCTAAAACACACACACAGAAATCAAGATTTTTAAAGTATCTATATGTTATCTCTGCCTCCTGGATTCTTTCAGGGTCCCTCTTCTATAAGAAGCAGTGCCTGGTCCTCTGAAACTATGACCAATGCATGCTGCATTTATATGGTCTGCACACAGTTGTTTGTATGTGAGCTCCCTGAGAGCAGCACCTGGCAAAGTATCGAACATGGCAAGTGATTAATAAATACTCCCTGACTGAGTGACCGTATTCAATTGGAAGGTAAGCTCCTTGAGAATGGGATTCTTATCCTTCAAGAGGAACCTGGTGGTACGATGGATAGAGTGCTGGACCTGGAGCTGGGGAGACCCTCCTTCCTTCACCTCCCTGCTCCCTGAGATAGTAAGCAATCCAATATAGGTTTTATACATGTAATCGTGTAAAACTTTTTCATATTAGTCATTTTGCATAAGACTCAAATAAAAAAAGGAGGGAAGGAAGGAGGGAGGGAGGGAAAGAGGGAAGGAAGGAAGGAAGGAAGGAGAGAAAAAAATCTGACTCCTCCCCACCTTTCCAGACTTTATAAACTTTATTCCTGTCTTTATTTTTGTGATTTGGTGACACTGACCAACATGATGTTCCTTACAGACCATTTCCACCTCTGTGCTTTTGCAACGGCTGATTCTCGACACCTGGAATGTTCTCTTCTAACTCCTGATCTAATTCAAAACTTACTCAAATCATACTGTCTGCAGCAGGCCTTTCTCAGCCTCTCCCATTCCTTCTGCTTTCTCTTTGAGACATCCCTCCATTTCCAAACCATGTATCTTATTGTGGCCCCAGAACTCAGCATGTACTTCAAAGTTTGCTGAATGACTGAATGGCACACCAGTTCTTCCTTCCAACACTTAAAAAGAACTGCTAAGTACTCACTGATTTTTGAGGCCCAGATCTAGTTTTTAAAAAAATTTTGTAAAATTTTGCCTTGAGTGAGGCAAAGTATATGATATCGTGGTTAATAACAATATATCAAGGTTAGGGTCAAGGTTATGTAAAAAAGAACGGCCCAAACAAAAACTAGCTATTTACCCATGTAAGTTTTTCTAAAATCATAGAATCACAAAACTGCAGAGATGAAAGGGACCTCAGGGTTCCTGTAGTTCAACCTGTACCTGCCAATTCAAATTTTGCCTGAAGACTTAGAGTGACAGGAAATTCACTGGAAAACTTCCCTGTACTGGTAGAGTAATCTTAGCACCATAAGTTTAGGGCTGAAAGAGACCCTAGGGGTCATCTAATTCAACACCTTCATCTTACACAGGAGAAAACACAGAGATTTAAAACCTTGCCCACAGTCACCTGGGTACAGACCCAGAATTTGAACCCACATTCACTAACTCTAAATCCAGCACTTCCTTACCACAGTGTGAGAGAAAATCTGTCATTTTTTTTACCTCTTCCTCCTTTATTAAAGAATTAGGATACACAAATCTGATTTTTTAAAAAAGTAACTGATAAAACACTATTCAAAACTGCTCTTTGTATTTCACAGAATTCTCATGTCCATGAACATATTATTTAGTAAAACAAAACAAAAAACCCTTCACATTTTTACATAGCAACAACTTGCATTTGTAAATTATCCTGAGGTTTGCTTTCCTTACAACCACCCCATGAGGTAGGCTGTACAAATAGAATCACTTCTGTAGAGGACATGAGGAAACAGACTGATAGAATAACTAATGTACCAAAGGTTACTTAGCTGATTAAATTTCTTAGGCTCTGAACTCTCATCTCCTAACTTATCCGGCATTCTTTTGATTATACTATGCTACCTTTGGGTCTCAAATATGTGTGTTTTGGCCTGGACTTATAATTTCATTTGTGGAACTTCTGTGAGATAACCCCTTCTGCCAATATAGGTTGGCAGCAAGTCTGCAATTTAAAAGTCTTAGGTATTGAACAAAGCTGGGTCTCAGGGTCAACGAGACCCAGCCAGCTCAAGTCCTACCTGATACAAACTGGCTATATGTGGCAAATCTATAAAATATAATTGCTGTTGGTAGAATATAAGCTCCTTGAGGACACAGACTATTTAATTTTTTTATCTGTATCCCTACAATGCCTGGCACGTAGCAGTCATTTAATAAATGCTGACTGATTAAAATGTTCCAAACAAGGAATAAGGATGAAACATATTCTTTGGTCTCGAAGAGATAAACAGGTAGATATTACAGGGAGGGAGATTTCAGATCAAGCTGAGGATCACACAAAGGGCAATAAGAAGGTACATAGTGGGTATGAAAAGGGTGAAACACATCAAGGAATGATGTGGGAGACACTGTGTGAAGTATACCGAAGAAACATGACTAAAAATGGAGATGTATTAGTCATATGGTGAGAGTGAAGGCTGACTGGTGTGCTATACATTGGTCTTCCTGTGATGTCAAGAGAATCTGAGGAAAACACATTGGGTGGATCCCCTCTGGCACACTTATGAGAAGGCATGGACAACGGCCACACAAGATAGCCAGGAATGTATCATTGGGTGCTGAGTCAGAGGAAGAAACAGCCCTGAGTGGATGAAATCACAAAGGCACTGAAATATTAAAGCAGTAAAACAAGGAAAGACTTACTAAAAGCACAGTCCATCAATGAAATGGGAGAAGTAGAGGAGGAGAGGGAAAGATGTACAGAGCTAAAAATTCACAGATAGGCTGATGATTCTGAGGTGAGGGAGTGAATGAAATTCATGCTTCAGCTATGGTTGGACTAGATTCACTTCAACCTATACTAAATGAATTGAATGTGGCCTCAGAGATTTTGTCTAACTCAGATTCTATATTCCTATATACTAAAATACAAGTCATCAAGTATTTATTTTAATTTCACCAAAGGAAAAAAATGTTCAAAAGTTAGTTTCAAGAGTCAGATAAGAAAGAAGGGTTTTTTTTTCTTTTAAGAGAATTAAAGGGATGATTGAAAAATATAACCACATTTCTCAAGATGGCAAATTTATGGTAAAGTTAACTTTCTCAACTTCTGCATGGACATCACCTGAAGAATGAAAGGAAGACAAGGAAATGAGAATGAGAAAAGCCTAGTGAAATCCACAAAATTTTCATTTCTTTTTCCTTTTAACTATATGAATTATGTTGTTTTTTTTTTAATGACCCTCATGATGTGCCTATGCATGAAAGAGCTATGGTAGGAGCTTCCCTCATTAGATGGTTTCAATCAAAAGAAGCATGACTACTTGTTCAGTGTAGAAGGAATTCTTTTCCAGGTATGAGTTGGACTAGATGTCTACCAACTCTGAAATTCTGTGTATATGAAATTGGGCAATCCTATTATTTCAATTATTCCTCAAAACAATCCCATGTGGCAAGTAGACAAAATATCTCCTTTTTTTTTTTAACAGATGAACAGAATGAAGCTAGGTGAGACTCAAGGCAGTTAGGTGGCACAGTGGGTAGGGAACTGGGCCTGGAGATAGGAAGACCTGAGTTCAAATCCATCTATAGATACTTTCTAGCTGTGTAACCCTGGGCAAGTCACTTAACTTTGTAAAATGGGGATAAAGAACAGCACCCAACTCAGGGGATCAAATAAGCTATTTGTAAAGCACTTAATACACTGCCTAGCACATAGCAGGCACTTATTAAATGATTTATCTTCTCCCTTCTTTCCCCAACTCCTTAACAATATACCCAGTGTCACACATTAAGAAAATATGTGAACTAGATCTTGAAAACAAAAAGGACATTTAACCTCAAAGTCCAGGGCTCTTTTTTTCCCTGAAGGTTTAGGGGAATGGGAGTGGTGAGGGGTGGATAGGGTTAGAAAAAGGAGAACATCACCTTTACCTGTGGTTTCATGGGTGTATTGTTCTAGGTGAGAAACTCCCTCTACCAAAGTAGATCTATATCTTTTCTGCAACTAATCTTATCACTCTGACAAAGGACATGAAAAGTTAACTTGTAAGTCACAAAACAAGCCGTTAGAGGCTGGACTTCAACACAGGTAGGAGGTGAGTTTTTCCCCCAAAAAGAAGATGCTATAAATCTTATCTAAAATATAGATTGTAACTCCAACATTTAAATGAGCACCTTCTTAACAATGTCTCTTCTGAGATGTAAGATAGACTGTAGTACCATTTGTATCATTTCTCTTCCCCATAGCCACCACTCTGGTGCAAGCCCCTTATCTCCCTCACACCTGGACCATCTAGTAGCCTACCACCCAATCAATCCTCCAGTCAGCCACCAAAGCGATTTTTCTTAAAGCACAGGCCCAAATATTCCCACCCACCCACCCCCATCAATAATATATAGTAGCTCCCTATCACTTCCAGGGTCAAGAACAAAATCTTCCTGTTTTCCTTTTTATTTTGAGGGCAGAAGGCAGGATAATTGGGGTTAATTGACTTGCCCAAGGTCACACAGCTAGTAAGTGTTCCATGACTGAGGCCAGATTTGAATTCAGGTCCTCCTGACTCCAGGGCTGGTGCTCTAGTCACTGAACCACCTAACTGCCCCCCCCCCACCTTTGACTTTCAAAGCCCTTCACAACCCAGTCCTTTTCTCTCTTCCCAGTTTTCTTAGTATACATTACTCCCTGCCACATACTCTTTGGTCCAGTGATGCTGGTTTCCTGGCTGTTCCATGACCAAGGCATTCCATCTCCCAGCTGTCCCCCATGCCTGGAACATTATTCCTTCCTCATCTCCATCTCCCAGCTTCCCTATCTTCCTTCAACTCCCAACTAAAATCCCACCTTCCACAGAAAGTCTTTCGCAGCCCCTCTTCATTTTAGTGCCTTTCCTCTGTGAATTATTTCCTATTTATCCTGCACACAGATTGTTTGGACTTAGTTGCTTGCTTATTGTCCCTCCCACTAGACTTCGAGCTCTTCAAGGATAGGGACTGTCTTTAGTTGTTTTTTGTATCCACAATGTTTAGCACAGGGCCAGGCACAGAATAGGAACTTAATGTTTACTGATTGACTCCCATTTTACAGAAAAAGAAATTGAGGCTTAGAACTATGAAGTAGGTGTCAGTGCTAGGATCAAAACTCAAGTTTTTGGAATGGCCAACGTTCTTTATGTTATAGCATCCTGCCTATGATGAGCAAAGAAAACAACAGAAGTGCAAGGTTCAGGTCTTTAAAAAGAGCCATGCTCTGGCCAACTTCTCAGAGAGATTAAATTCCTGGTGCTGAGATACCAAGGATAGAGAGATAAATTAACAGAGCAGGGAAGATAATAGTGCTTTGGGGAAAATGACTAAATTGCACTAAATCTTTAAACACACAATTTAAATTAAATTTTAAAAACCCTCTCATTCAATACATACTCAAGTCAGTATCTGAAGCTTAAATGAGGAGGCCTGACAAAGTCTTACTTGCAGTTCTCCAAGGTAGGCAGATTTCCTGGCTTTCTTCCCCTCCTGGGTGACACTAGGGATTAGGCTTCCAAAAAATTCCTTCTTGCTTAATCCATCAACAAACATTTGTTAAGAACCTACGGCCTAGGAGCAGCTAGGTGGAGTAGGGAATACAGCACGGGCCCAGGCAACAATTTGTCCACCCCTCCCCATTCCTTGGCCTAAATTCCTCAAAGGTATAAACAGTAATTACTCTGGTACTACCTTGCTCTATTTGAGGGGAAGAGCTCCCTTCTCTAAAGAGATGCATGCTGCCCCTTCTATAATAAGGTTGTCAAAGGTAGCCTACATCAACTGTATTAATGTCTTTTTGTGCCCCAAATGTAGATTCCCAGGTGGTTTTATATATATATGAAAAGCTTTACCTCAAATTCCCAAACAAAGGAAAAATAATTTAACAGTAGCAGATTGTAGGGGTAGACAACTTTTAAAATTAGCATAAATATATTCAAGAATAAGGACACTAGGGGAAAGGAATTCTTTTAAATCCAATTTATCTGGCTGAGCTGCCAGTTTACACATTAAATCAACACTTTAGAAAGGAAAATAAAATATTCCAACCAATCTGATTGGCTTTAAGAGTGGCACACATTTTGTTCCCATCCAGACAACAGAAAGTCTATTTATACATCATTTGAAATCATCACACTTCATAAACAACTCCACCCCGCTACACACACACAGAAACACAGTTTTCCAGACAAACATCTTGGAGTCTGAAATGCTTCAAATATATAATTGCTTCATTAAACCTCTGCAAAATCCCTTTGAGTTTTGTGGTCATGAAATATTAAATACTCTTATAGTGAAAGAGAAACAGTTTAGTTTTTAAAAAATTCTTTAAAAAAATTATTTGTTTTTTGGTTTTCTGAACTTCATTTCAGAATAGGGCTTTCCCTCTCTACCCAGTGAATCATGTCTTGTAACAAAGAATAAGAAAAATAATTAAGCAAAACTACTTAACATTCTATATCCACAGGCCCCTGCCTCTGCAAAAGGAGAAAGGTATCTTTTCTCTCAGAAGTCAAGCTTGGTTAATTAAAACTACGCAACAACTTTCGTTTTTCCTTTGTTGTTTCTATTTATATTGTTGTAGTCACTGTACATATTATTTTTTCTGGTTCTTCTTCCTTCATTCTTGCCAGTTCACAAATGTACCTGTCCACTTGCCCTCCTTCCCTAGCTTGCTTGACCTCTTAATGAACCAACTACTGAATTCTACACCATCCTCGAATATCCTTGAATCCTTTGCCCTCCCTGCATTGCCATCAATATGCCTTCTTGCCAAATCCAAACCCTGGATTATTCCTAACATCCACCACCTTTGCTCTTATTCACATGCTGCTAAATGATGCTGGAGAAAAATCATGAAACTTTTACTGGGCCACCCACAAATTTATATTGTTTAATAATCACAAGAAGACCCTCACCGCAGCAAGGTAACCACTCTAATCAACTGATTATACTACTCTCCACAGAGGTTATTTCTTCTTTCTTTTTGGAGGGAGAAGGTAAGGGAATTGGGGTTAAGTGACTTGCCCAAGGTCACATGGCTAGTTCTGTGTTAAGTGTCTGAGGCTGAATTTGAACTCGGGTCCTCCTGACTCCAGGGCTGGTGCTCTGTTCACTGTACCACCTAGCCACCCCACAGAGGTTATTTCAAATCTTCTTTTCTCAAGCCTCCATGGCATGTTTTCTTCCTATTCTGTCTCATCTCACTTCACTCCATTATCTTCCCAAACTACTCCTTTTTAGTCTGAAAAGAGAGGGCTATTCACCCTGCTAAGGTCAGTACCCCTGCACACACCCTTGACTCCATCTCCTACGAGGTGCATGTAGAAGTACTGGCCTTAGCAAAGAGACCAGTGAGCAAGGCAATGCACACCTTCATCTTCCCCACTCTCTCATTTTAAATCCTTATCTATTGCTGCCTTCCAAATTGCCTATCAGCATAATTGTTTCTCCCTCATATTTGAAAAACCCTCACTTGGTCTTTCTATAGCTATTGTCTATCATCCTATATCTTTCCTCTCCTTGGTCCTTCTTTCCTTTTCTCTTTAGGAAAGCTATTGACACCAGGTGCTCCTAATTCATCTCCCTTCACTCTCTTCTAAATCCTCTACAAACTTCTGATCTCAATTAAGCAATTTAGAGTATTCACTCACCAAATCTCCCAAGGATCTCAACTGCTAAATCTAATGGCCCTTTATCGACCGTCATCCTCTTGGTCTACCTGTAGCATTTGATACTTTTGATCACCTCCTCCTAGATACTCTACTCTTGAAGTTTTCTTGAGACTGCTCACTCCTGGGTTCTGCTCCAGCCTATCCTTTCTTGGTCTCTTTCCTTGGTTCTTCATCCATGTCACACCTACTAACTTTGGGTGTCCTCTCTGGCACTGTTCTGGGTCCTCTTCTCCCTCTATACTGTTTCACTTGGTGATTTCATCAGCTTCCATAGATCCAGTTGTCATCTCTATGCAGAAGATTTTCTAGTCTTTCTTCTGAGCTCCAGTCCCACATCCAATGAACCTTTGGATATCCGGAACTGGATGTTGTATAATGATCTCAACTCAGTATGTCCACAATATAACTCATATCTGTCCTCAAAAAACCTTATCTTCTTCCCAAATTCCTTATTACTCTTGCACCCAGGTTGGCAAATGCAGCGTCATCCTTAAGGCTGTACTTATTCAACCCACATGTACAATCTGTGGTCAAATCTTGTTGATCCAACCTCAGAACATTTTTTGTATATATCCCCTTCCCCCCACTCTTAAAGCCACCTTCCAAATTCTGGCCCTCATCACTTCTTATCTGGACTACTGCAATAGCCTTTTAATTGGCTTCCCTGCCTCAAGTCTCTTCCCATAGCATTCCATCCTCCATTCAGTTACCAAAGTTACTTTTTCAAAAATGCAAGTCTGACTGTATCCCAAACACACTCTCCCTCAATAAACTGTAATGGCTCCCTATTACCTCTAGAATCAAGTATAACATGTTCTGATTAGCATTTAAATATCACAACTTGGCCCCTTTTCTATCTTTCCAATCCTCCCCCCCCCCCACTTTACAATTGAGTAATACTGATCTACTTGCTATTTCTTGCACATTAATTCCCTCTCTCTTCTGTGTTTTTGCACTGGCCATTCATGCTTGGAAAGCTGTCCTTCCTCACCTCTACCTTTTAGTTTCCCTGACTCTTTTTCAAGATAACTCAGGTCCCACCTTTTGCAGGACGTCTTTCCAGGTCTGCTCACCTGGCACTGCCTTCTCTTCCAAGATGATCTTCCATCCCCTTGGTATATATATCTTGAACATACCTAGTTATTTACACATTGCCTCCTCTGTTAAGAATGTGAGCTCCTTGAAGGCAGAATCTGTTTTGCTTATCTTTGAATCCTTAGCTCTTCAAATAGTGCTTTGCTTAGCTTAGGATCTGGTTAGGGAGAGGGACTGGACTTGTTATTTCCCTGGTCTAAGGAACTCTCAGGTGAGGAAATTCCCTCTACCAATGTGAGTTGGCACTTCAGTGGCAACTTAAGAGTCTTAGGGAGTTGCCTATAACACTGCCTAGGGTCCCACAGCCAGTTATGTGTCAGAAGCAGAACTTGAATTCAGTTCTGGAATCTAGTTTTTTTATCCATTTGACCTTACTTCCTCTCATTAAAGCATTTAATAAATACCAATTTATCAGACCAATTCATAGCTCCATCAATGGTGTGCCTATTTTTCTATAGCTCCTCTAACAATAACTATTTCCATACTTTGTCATCTTTGAGGCATTCAATTCAATAAATAATTATTAAAGGCCTGCTACATTCATGGCACTAGGTTAGGTATCTGGAGTAAGTAGTTAGCGGACTTCTTCAGTCTCAGATGAGAAGCTAGTAGAGACAAAAGGGACTAAACCAACCTAAAGATCACTTTACCTATGTCATGTAGATAAAGAAAACATTAACTTCCAGCCTATTGTGACTGGTTACTGATTATAAACTCATAGTTATTTCAAAGGTAAGATAGATGACAAGGTTCTCTACTGGAGAGCAAGAATTCATAGAAGGCCCACACGGAGATGCTTTCCATACTTTCCATAGGATTTGGAGAGAAGTTGTCCTCCCCCAATGTTCTTTTCACAGTCTATTCTTGCCAAGAATGTCTTGTGCATACAGAAAAGAGAAGCCTAAATGTACAGTTGCTAAAAGACATTTAGTATATTAATAGCCATGATTGTGTACTTCATAAAAACTAAGGTTATCTTGGTACAAATATGTTGAGAGGAGCAGTGAGATTGTTGTTCAGTTGTGTCTGACTCTTTGTGACCCCAGTTGGGATTTTCTTGGCAGAGATGCTGTAGCGATTTGCCATTTCCTTTTCCAGCTCATTTTACAGAAGAAACTGAGGCAAACAGGGTTAACTGACTTGAAGCCCAGTACTCCATCTATTGTGCCACCTAGCTGCCCCTAGGGTAGCAGTAATCTCATTTAAATCAAAACATTTGGCAAAAGCTAATACACTTGAAAAAATGGAGGACACAATCCAGTAGACTGATACATAGAGGTTTCTTTTCTTTAATAGGTATCATGTTTTTAAAAATTGAAGTCACCAGAAACTTTACATAACAGCTTCATACTGCATGCATTCTATATGCAGAAGTGAAGATTAAGATAGGCATAGCAAGAAGGAAAAATAGCCGTACCATATTTGGTCTTAATTATATGCAGCTTTTCTAAAAGGAATTTTAAAAGATTTTAGAAACTAGGTTTAAACAGATAAACTTTTGTTCACACCATGGAATAATTTGTGAAAAAAGAGAAAAACTATAAAACTGTATCATTGAACTAGAAAAAATGGACCCTAACTTCGGTCATTAGATGGAATGTTACAGTAGCTAAATTTCTAATATTCTTATTATAAGAAACAGAATAAAACCAGACAGACTATATAGCTCACTGAGGCCCGCAGGTGGAAAATGAGCATTTATTCCTTGATTGGACAACACTGTAAATCAGAGATCAAGGACAGTCTATTGAAAGATAGTATCTGGCAGAGCTAAAATTATCTATCCAAGGGTCGGCTAGGTGGCACAGTGAATAGAGCGTTGGCCCTGGAGTCAGAAGGACCTGAGTTCGGATCCGGCTTCAGACGCTTAATGCACACACAAACAAAAAAAAAAACCTAGCTGTGTGACCTTGGGCAAGTCACTTAACCCCAATTGCCCTCCAAAAAAAAGCAAAAAAAAAAAAATCTATCCAAGACAATTCCTAAAGCCACATGACAGACTGCTTCCTCAAATCCTGAAGAAAAATAGCATGATATCCAGGATGCTAACTTTCTAATTTAACTTGCCTTTGCAAATCATGAATAAGAAGCAATGAATCATGTTTTTGCCTTGTTTATGCTCAGATTAAACTCTGATGAAGTCAACAGACAGTTCTAGTCATCCGTGTGAAGAAACCAAAAGTTGTGCTGGCTTAGAAGAGCTGGTTGTTAAATTTTTCAGTTTGATTTATACCTTGGAAAAGGGCAAATGGTACAAATCAAGCCTTGATTTATTTTTGGTTGCTTGTCTAGACTTAAGAAAGTGATGGAGAATATGCTGATGATGCAGAGTTTAAAGTATATCTGCACAATTTTTCAGACAGTCAGTTGTTAAGCATTTAACAGCACAGCCCTGCTTGTAGCCCGGAGAAAACAGGCAAGTGCCTTTGCCAATGACACTGAACAAACTGGATGGGCTGACAACAGGATAAAGAAAACTGAAGGCACAGCCCAAACAAGGCAGTCATTCCCCTTCAACTCTCCATGTTTGAAAACTGTATTCCCTATGCATTCCTTCTCTATAATACATCCAGTTTAGAGTTAGAGAATCAGACTTGGAAGTAACTTTAGCAATCATCTAATCCAATCATCTCATTTAAAAATGGTAAATTGAGGTTCAAAGTGTGTGCCAGCACTGGGATTAGAAATCAATTTTTCTAAACTTCAAGTCCAAAGAAAGCACAACTTTGCTATGCATAGAGAGAGATTTTCCAATACAGAAAAATTGTGTATTTACGTCAATTGTTTTGCCTACCCTAGATGGCCACCTACCTTGCCAGAATTCACCACTCTCAACTAGACCAACAATCAATAGGTGGAATGTTTTCTCACCCCTCTCTCTCTATCACATTCAGCTTTTCTTTTTCTTCTACCTCCTACTCTTCTGCTCACTTTGCCAAACCCAAGAGACAGAGAAAGAGGCAAAAGACAAGTCCCTGCCCTCAAGGGAGTGTAAAGACTGTAAAGTCTAAAGGAAGAGTCAACAAACAAACAAAAGTATACAAAGCAAGCTCTCTACAGGATGAATAGGAACTAATGAACAGAGTGGAAAGGATTGGGAAAGAAAGGCTTCCAGCAAAAAAAGAAAAAGGATTTTAATCTGGACAGGAAGCCAGGAAGGTTAGTAGTCAGAGCAAAGGAGGAGGAATGTTCCAGGTGAGGGGTAGCCAGAAAAAATGCTTGGAGTCAAGAGATGGAGTGTCCTGTTCATGGAATGGCCAAGAGGTGAGCTTACAGTATGGGAATCCATTTAGTCCTGTGATTTCACTAGTGTGTAGAACTCCCTATGTTCAAACTGACATACATCAAAAGACACCTGAACCTTATGTCTTAGTTGCCTGGACACTGAGACATGGGACAGCTAATATCTGTAAAACGCAAGATCTGAATGCAAGCATTCCTAGTTCCAAGGCATTAAGCCATACTGCCATTTCTGTTATGGGAATATCATCCATGAATTCACCTAAAAAAATTTTTTTTGGCTCTCCTTCCCAAAGAGGTTAATGAGTTTGCTATCTACCTTGTAGTAAGGACTGTGTCCTTTCTATTTGCCATAGAAACACAGAATTTAAGAGGTAGAAGTGGCTCAGAGGGCACCTGGCTAACCTAAAAACAATAACAGCATTTATAAAATAATGCTTTAAGGGATTTAAAACACTTTGTACCTTATTTCATTCAACATTTACAGATTAGTATGTGAAAAAGAATCTCAAAAATATTGCAGACAGCTTCCACTTAAAGACTTCCAATGACAGATCCCACCTACTACTTTCCAAGGTCACCCATTTCACTTTTAACTCCAATTCAACAAAACCTTAAGTGACTACTATGAAAAAGGCACTAAGCTAGTACCTAGGGATATGTAGACCCAAACCAAACAGTTCTTGCCTTCAAAAAGCTTACATTCCATTTAGTAGGCTTATCTAGGGAAAATGTCATCATCCCTTTTGCATCCTCAGGCCTAGTAGTGCCTAAATTGTGGGTGCTTAGTACTTGACTAAGGAAACCTCCAATTATTAGAAAGTTTTTTCTATTCATCAAGCCTAAATCTGCTTCTTTAACTTAGATCCAAAATTCCTAATTATGACCTTTAGGAACAAGCAAAGTGAATCCAATCCCGATTTCACATGACATGGAAAGGCAGGTGAATTTGGAACCAGTCACTTGATCTTTCTGGACCTCTTTCCTCATTCAGAAAATGAGGGGCCTGGCTTAGATGGCTAGTTCTAAATCCATGCTTCTTCTCTGGGCTAAAAAATTCCCCAGTTCTTTTACCTGATATTCTTATGCCATTGCCTTTAGTCCTCTCATTACCTTAATGAAAAACTTAAATTTCCCCAAGATTGTTGCCCAGTAGTATACACAAGACTCCAGAAAAACCTTGAGACCAGAGCAGAGGACAGTGGAATTAACACCTTCCCCATTCTAGATATTGTACCTTTCTTAATGCTTTCTACTCAACTGGGGCAGCTTGATGAGACAGTGGATAAAATGCTGAAACTAGAGTCAGTAAATCCTGAGTTCAAATCCAGTCTCAGATACTTACTAGTTGTGTGATCCTGGGAAAGTCACTTAATCAGTTTGCCTCAGTTTTCTCATCTATAAAGATGGCTGGAGAAGGAAATGGCAAAACACTCCAGCACCTTTCCAGAAAACCTTAAAAGGGTCTGGACATGATTGAAAATGACTAAATAGCAACAAATTCAATTAATAAAGCTACTACTATCTGTCTGGTACTGTACTAAGCACTGCAGATACAAAAAGTAGCAAAAGGCAGGCCCTAAAAGAGTTTACAATCTAATGGAGGGGATGGCATACAAATAGATAAATACAAAGCAAGCTATATAAAGAACAAATATGAAATAATTAACAGAGGGAAGGCAATGGAATTAAGAAGGGTTTGGGAAGGCTTCCTGGAGGGATTTTAGTTCTAACTTAAAGAAATCAGTAGACAGAAGAGCAAAGGAGGGTGTTCTAGGCTTGAGGGAGAGCCAGAGAGAATGCCAGAGGAGAGAGATGCAACATACTGTTCATGGAACAGCCAGGAGACCAGGGTCACCAGACTGAAGTGTACTTGTCATCTGGGGAGTACAAAAAAGTAGAGAGGGCTAGGTCTTGAAGGGCTTTGAATGCTAATCAGAACATTTTGTATTCACTCCTGGGGACAATAGGAAGCCACAGGAGCTTGTGGAGTGTGGAGGGGGAGGGGCGTTTCTGGAAATGATTAAGAGCTGAATTTTAGGAAAACCACTTTAGTGGCTGAATAGAGGAAGGATTTGAGTGGGGAGAGACTTGAGGCCGACTGATCAAACCACTAGCAGGCTATGCAATAATCCAGGAGTGAGGTGATGAGGATATTATTAGCTGTTCTGGCTGTCATGTCACACTAGCCACTCATATCTAGCTTGTAGCCCACTGAATGCCCTCTGATATGTTCAGAGGGAAGTGGTATCTGGCCCTTCCTCTTCTAAAAGGACCTTTTCGGTCCTTTTTGAACCCAAGCATAAGACTTTACATTTTTCCCCTCTTAAATCTCATCTCTCAATTTTTTTTCTCTTAAATTTCATTTCTCAGATTGCTCTAAATTCACCTCCTTCTAATTTCTGGAATATGACAGCCCACATGGTATAATAGAGCTCTAGACTTGAAGTCCAATCTGGTACAGAATCAAGACTCTAGAGTTGCTATCCATATGACTGTTTAGCCATTTTCAGTCATGCCTGATTATTTGTGCCCTCTTTTGGGGTTTTCTTGGTAAACATACAGGAGCAGGTTGCCATTTCCTTCTCCAGCTCATTTTATAGATGAAAAAAACTAAGGCAAACAGGGTTAAGGGACTTGCCCAGGGTCACCCAGCTGTTAAGTGTTTGAGGCTGGATTTGAACTGGGGAAGATGAGTCTTCATGACTTGGGGCCCAGTGCTCTATCCACTCTGTCACTAGCTATCCTTTGGGTGAGTCAGTTCACCTTTAAGAACATCAGCTGTAGAATGAGGATAATGATACTTACATTACCTGCTCTTACTGGGCCATTGTTCATTGTGAGTATAACGTGAGATACCACATATAAAAACATCATCTAAAGGGGAACTATATAAACAATAGTAGTAATGCTTCAACCTTCTCTCTTTTAAAAAATATAGATTACTGGTCTGACACTCACTAGTATTACTGAGGCCCTAAAGTGGCATTCAGGACTCAAGTGGTTGTAAAATGTTCTAAAGTACAACTTGCAAGAATAAAAAAAATTACTCCAATCATTTCTAATTTGATAATTGCACATTAGCACCTCAGTGATCCTCCTAATTTGAAAACTTGCTGCATTATCCTTCTTCCTAAAGAGAGTAGAGAATACTACAATAAGTTCAGAATGGATAAATACCTATTAAATGCCATACTATTTAAAAAAAAAAAAAGGAAGAGAATCAGATCCAGTATTCACAGGTATTGAGAGGTAGAATGGGAAGAGGAGTTTTTAATCAAACAAGAGACAGAAGAGATCACGAAAGATAAAACTGATAATTCTGATTATTAAAAAGCTTTTGCAGCACATGGAATTAGGAAAAAGGAAGCTATTGAATGGGGGGGGATGGGTAAAGAGGGGAAACTATATCAAATATCTTTGCTAAGAGTCTGATACCCAAGACACAGAGAGAACTAATACAAATATATAAAAACTAAAACTCATTTGCCAATGGCAAAATATTCAAAGGATACAAACAGTTCCCAAAGAAGAATCGAAAATTATTAATAAACTATTAGCAAATTTAAGGATAAGAGATGTGCAAAAGCAAAACAACTTTGCAGTTTTATCTCACAGCAACAAACTGGCAAAAATTAAAAGAAGCCATATTGGAGAGGCCTTAGAAACACAGGCACATCAATACCCTGCAGACAGAGCTGTGGATTGGTCTAACCACTCCTAGAAGTAATTTGGACTTAGTTTAAAAAGTGACTAAGCTGTCCAAAGCCTCTGACCTCCAGATCCCACTGTTACTCAAGTCAAAGATAGAAAAAAACTGGTCCAATCTATACCAAAATAATCCTAGCACTTTCTGTGGCATCCAAGAATTAGAAACAAAGGTGATAACCCACTGATTGGGAAATGGCTTAAAATAAAAATGTCCAACTTGAATGTAAGAGAATGTTATTGTGTGGTAATGACCAAATTTGGCTTCAGAGAAGAAATGAGAAAACACACACCTCCCCTTTCTTTGCAGAGGTGGGGGCTGAGGAAATGAAACACTGCATATGCTGTCAGACTTGATGTTGGGTTACTTAACTGGTCTCTTCCCCCGCCCCCCCCCCTTTGTCAGGAGGAATAACTCACTGGGAAGGAGAGGGAGAATGAACTATTTTGAGATGAAGGTGACATAAAAACAAAAAAATCAATACAAATAGAAAACTAAAGAGTCTACAGAACAATTTCAAATTATTTAGGTATTAGGTATTATTAACTTTGAGGATTATCTAGTACTAGGAAATACTGAAAAGTCTCTCATTAAAGCCCATGTACTTTATAAAACTTATTACAATCATGGAATGTGAAGCAGCAATAATGATAGTTTGTCAGTTAGTACATGAAAAAAAGTTATCTGTTTGACTTTAACTTTCTTCATCTTAGCCCCCCCCTCCCAGGAGGTGATGGGACCTGGACCTCTAAAAGGAAAAGATCATGCCTTTGAAAGCAACCCAGTCCCTGAACTTTCCCATACACTGATGACTTAATATTCCTTTCCACCCTAGACTACTTACCACTCCTCCTTAGTCCCATCCAGATCCTTTCACAATGCTTTTCATATATAAGCATCAGTCTCACCCCCATTAAGTTCCAGATTCCCTAAGAATCTCACCTCCACTATTGGCTTTACAATCAACCTTGCCACTTTGGAAGATGATTTGAATGAGTGAATTCATTCTTGGGGCACTCACCACCTTGTATCCTGCCATTTAGGGATTCCCAGAAACCCCAAACTACATCATCCCTATAAAATAATATGATGTTCTATGTAATATCTAAGATCTCTTTCCACATATAATTTTTCTGTATTCACTCAAACTGCTACTAAAAACTGGGTCTTTTTTTCTCTGATCTCCAAATCCCTTAAAGGCTTTGATACCTGGTCAATTTTCTAAAACACCTATCACTTTAGTTTTCTTCCTGTTTTGGCAGAAACTTGCTTTTTTCCTTATCTTCCCGATACAGTTTGAAACAAAAACAAAATAAAAAAATTATCCTCTACTCCACTGCTAAAGGAAATATATACTCCCTAAAATTCTATTTTCTTCTTTTCTCTTTAGATACCTTTTAAGTCTACAGAGACTACACAGCACACACCCAGAATCCCATATATTGGGAAGAAATTCTAATCTAGGCTAAAAGGTCCTGATGATAACATTTATTTTCTCCAAGTACAGAGAGTAACTACAGAAAGAGGCAGTCCCTCACAGGACTTACTCCCAGGAGATTTTTTATCTACTTATTATGCATAAGTATTCAACTTTCTCTCCTCCCCCTTTTTTCCTCCCCTAAAACAGCTGTCAATTACTTAAAGCTAGAGTTGGGATTTAGCCTAATTGTTTAGGAGTCCGGTGCCTACTGAAATGTAAGTATGCATCGATATAAACAACTCATCAGATACCAGCGGGGAACTATACAAATCTTACTAACATTTTATTCTGCATGCTTAAAAGACTAGCCATGAAAAAAGGATAAACGACACAGATAATCAAGAATTGGTAATAATCTGCTAAAGAATATGAAACAATTCTAGGAAGGAACTACTTTGAGTTTAATTATTAATATAAATACTAAAAATGTAATACATCCAAAAAGTAATGGGGAAAGGGGGTGTATTTCTAGATTTCCCCAGTGGCATTTCACTATTGGGAGAACCAGCAAATCACCACAATTATATCAAAACATTACTCAGACATCAACAACTTATGATTAAAAATAAATGCTTAGTACCCAGAAAAAGACTGCATAGGTAGATTCTGCCACAGTGACATTTATAGTATTTTAATATAATCTACTTTGATCATTCAAGGCTCTCTTTTTCCAGTGAAAATTAGGTTTCATTAACTCCTGTTACACAGTGCAAGCCTATGGTTATATCTGATCAGATGACATACTTTAAAAAGCACATTGTATGCACTGTCAACAGGCCAGAGGAATCTTGGATACAAGGCACCATAGGAAAAAAGCCTAAGAGATAAGGATCAAATACTGGATAGCTGAAATGAGGACATCAGCTCAGGTAAAACAGCTCAGAATACTGCAGGGCAACTTTGTTACTGAGACATAAACTGCCCCCCAAAGGATAAAAGAAGAGCACCAAATTCAGTAACAAGGCTCTGCTCAAGCAACAAGCATTTATCAAGTACCAGTGTCAGGCACGAGGGAGACAAAAGCAACAATCAAACAGTCCCTTACATCCTCAAAGAATTTACATTCTTTCCAAGAAACTTAGGGCAGCCATGCTTTGGTAGATGGAAGTTGGCATTCAATATTTACCTTTTTCTTCTTGCTAAACACTATGTATCTGTCCTGATCCCAGCCATTACTCCCAAGGCCAACTTTATCAAGCCCAAACATTGAGATGTAATTTATATAGATCTCTTATGCAGAAGTTAAAATATCATGTTCTAAAAGTCTAATTTGGATCAATAATGGTAAACAATAACCAGTAATTTTTCCCATCTGATGGCCCGTTTCCCTCTAGCCCTATACCCTCCTTTTGTGGGGAGTTATCTGTATTTTGCTGGAACATCTAAAAGAAAAGTCTATAAAATGTTTATAGACAAATGGTGGTGTTAATGTTTAAGAGCTTACCTTTTGGAGAAAAGTCAATTCATACTATTTTAATACATTAGAGACGAAGAACTGCCAAGAAATACTAAGGAATATTAACCATACATGTCCCATATCACCCAAGTTTCAAAGAAGTATCAGGACTACTGAATCAGCATCTGGCAAATACATACGTACATATCTACATGCATACACACACACACACATATATGTCACTAGAATCTAATTACTTTTTCTAAGAGGTTACTGCAAATAAAAGAAGAAAGTTCTTGGGTGAAAAACTTCTAAGAAGCATTTTCACTTCTGAGGCAGTACTGCTTAGTGAATACAGGGAAGGGTAGAGTCTGGAAGACATGGGACCAAACAAATCCCATTCAGACACTGACTATGTAACCCAGAGCAAGTTCCTCGACCTCTAGGTGCCACAGGTAATTCCCTAGACTGCATCTAGAACTAGATCTCTTAGTGGAGGAACTCCTAAAACCAAGGAAATCACAGCTTTTTTCCCAAGCCAATATTCCAGTTCATAAAATGATTCAAATGCAGAAGGTTGTCAAAGTACAGTCAATCTGGTGAAGGGTCTCTCTTCAGAGTGGATTCAAACTCATGGTACATGAAAAAAAAATTGGATGATATTTAAATAACCCTTTGAAGACTGCAGAGATTTAGATCCTCACAATCATCCCTAGACTTTCTTACCAGAGGTATTATCCTCATTTTGCAGAAGAGGGAACTGAGACAGACAATGGTTAAGTGACTGGTGCTTAATCACACAACTACTATGTGTCTGAGGTGAAATCTGAACTCAGGTTTTCCTGATTCCAAGTCTACTGTGCCACCTAGCTGTATCAACACACATCCAAAACGTTAGGGTATAAACATAATTTGAGTAGCCTGTGTTTCTACTCAGCAAGTCAGCAAAAGAGTTTAGCTTTGAAGCTAGGAGAGAGCTCAAGGGGGCATTTAATTTTTAACCTCCTCATTTTAAGAGGAGGTTACCTAGATCCTCTAACCCTGAATCTGACACTTTTTGAACTGGAGAAAGGTGCTCATCATTGTAGTCCAAATTAAAGAACTAAGGTTGTTTATTAAAGAGATGATAATGAAAATGCACCATAGTTAATTTAATACATTCATAGGTTATTGTATTTTTACCCTCTCAAAAGTTTCTTATGTAATTTATGCAGGAAGATGGGAAGGGGGGGAGGAGAAGGCAAGAAAGTCATTTTCCTGGGAGAAAAAAAATAAAAGACCCTCACAAGTAGATTCCAGAGATTTACTACTTAACCCACCCACCTCAGAGTCAGGCTTTGGTTTGTTTTTCACAACAGTATAGGTGAATTATCTACCTATCTTAAAGGGTAAGGAAAATCCTTTGTAAAATAATCAAATCATAATCAAAAATATGTAAAACAATGACAACTTCGGAAAAGGTCATGTCAATCACCTGCCCAGTGCCTCCCATCACAATTCCAGTAACTTTGCAGACAAAACCTTTTCCCCAAACCATTATTCAGCCCCAAGAGGATTTTCTCCTAGGCTCCTGGAAGTCCAGCCAGTCTCAAATTCTGTATCCTTAGTGATTGCCTAACAACAGATCAATAAGCATTTATTAACTTACTACAGGTCAGGCCCATCCTTAAGTAGGAGGGGTTGGGGATAAGAAAGGCAAAGAAAATCTGGGTCCTTAGAGTTCACTTTCTAAAGATGGAGGGAGTATGCAAACTATGTAAAAGACATATCCACAGGTATACATATGGAAAAGGTGTATACAAGGTAAATTGGAGGTGGCACATAATAAGCACTTAATGAATGCCTTTTAGTTTATTCACTCAGATATGATTTATTATTTTTCTTATACTCCCTTAGGACCAATGACATACACTGGTGAAATCTGTAAAAGATCTGAGGCTATGGAACAGAACACAGGTAGTCAATATACATGGCTATGGAATTTATGACCCTTGTTGGCCTCATTAACTTTGAATTAATTGGCCTACTTCACCCATGTGAATAAAACATACCTACCAAGACTGATAAGAGCACTGGTTTTCAAAATATGATCCTGGGCCTGAAGGTGTCCTGAACCCCTTTCAGGGGATCCTCCAAAACAATTTTCATAGTAATAAAGATATCTGCCTATTAAGATACTCTTCCCTTTTCCAACTAAATATATTTATAAGGCTGAATTTTCTTCAAATACTTCAGTCAAAGCAACAGACTGGATGCAGAAGCAGATATTAGAATCTATATCTGTCTTCTACTAAGCTGTCTTCTATTTAGACAAACATAAAAAGATTTGTAAAAATATGTAAAACAATGACACTTCTCACTTATTTATGTTAAGGTATAATGGATTTATTATTATGTTAAAAGTAAATATTTGTATAAATTATCCATTTAAATTAATAATATGGTAAATCAACATAGCTATGACCCAAATCAACTAAAGTTCTTTGGGGACCTCAATAACTAAGAGTCTAAAGAAATCCTGAGAACAGAAAGTTTGAGACATGACAGACCATGAAAGAATCCCTTTACAATTCTTAAAGATGAGCTCTACAAATATAAGGCACAGTATGTATAATGGGTGGAATCTGCTTCCTTAAGGAAAAAAAAGGCAAAATTGGCACTGGCTTACATTTAGAGCAAGGGTATTTATCAAAAAACTTCCTAAGAAGACTTTTTTTATTCTGAGAAAAGAGATGTCTGGGAATGAATAGATATGGAGAAAGACATGGAGTAGGCCTTGGGAAAGGGCAGGTCACATAAAAGCTGCCAATAGGGTAAGAGCAACACAAAAGACACACAAAGCTCCCTAAATCAAGAATCCCAAAGGCCCCAATTTCTAAGGAATGGGTTTTCTTATTCTTCACAGAAAAGCTTCTGTGTTATTCCTGATATCTAACAAAAACTTCATAAAAACTAACTCTGTAGTAACTCCCTTTATATCCTACTTCCTCCAGGAAGCCACCAGACTGATCAATTTTCTTTGTTTTAATATTTAACAACACAAGACAGTGCAGTCAATGTTTGAGGCTTAAAATATAAGGCTGAGCGAGATAAGTGAAACATGTTCTAATTCCTTTCTTCTGTAAGTAGCATATATATATTGCAGCATACCAATGAAAAGATCTATCTAATAAAAAGAAGTCTCAGGATATACAAATCAAAGTCATTCTTGGGTTGCTTGTTCCACAATAATAAAGAGTCTAATATATAAGAACTGTTCAAAACAATAGATATTTCTATTGTTCCCTTTTCTCTCCAAAATATCTTACACATCTATCTTTTCCTTTAAGGTGGACATGGTGAAAAAGCTGGCAATGTTCGCTTGTTTCTGCACTGTAATGAATTTGATCTCTGCAGAGCAAGGACTGCTGATGACTCTCTAGCTAATTTTGTGGTTAAGTTCAGTTTATAATTTAAGCATTACAAAGATATTTTTAAATGCCTTCTTTGTTCCTATCTAACTTCATAGGCATTTGTCCTTCATATGCTACTCTTCACCTGACATATCCAATGAAGGTGTAGTTGCTTTGAATGATGTGATTTCTGGAATTCTGATTCTCCAGCAGTGCAAAAGCACTAAAAAATGGTTTTCTTCTTTCTCTTTTCTAGAAAGCCCATTTCTTGCCTTCACTAAGGGTTCCCACATAAAGATGAATCATTTGATGAAGAAGATGGAACACCAAGCACAGACTATTTGGGGTACTTTCATAATTTGGAGCTGGAAAGGACCTTAAAGGTCATCTAGTTCAGTTTCTTCATTTTACAGATGAAGAAACTGAGGCCAAAAGAGAGATTCAGTGGGATGTCCAAAGTTCAGGATTTAAATCCAAGGTCCTCTGACCTCAGATTCAGTGTTCTTTGCATTATACCATACCGACTCCCAAAAGTGCCTCTTCCCTTAGCAGAGTGCCACCTTCACAAGTAATAATTAACAAAAGTTATTTCTTCAGTGGCATTTATTGCACCCAATTCAACCTTAGTTTGCAGAAATTCACTCTGAGCTACTGCTCATTTGCATCCAACACTTTACACACTGGCTCCCTTTTTAAAGGCAAAGTTTGATACAAAAAAGATAGAATCTATCAACATGTAGACTCAAAAGCATAGAATAGGTTTAAAGAGAATAGCAAGCAGATAAACAGACTTCTAAAATGACAATAGCCCTCTAGGGACTTGATTATGGCCTGACAACAATTTTCTAGAGGCCTAGAATAGAATTCCTCAGGCTTTCCATTAGTTATAGGTGGTTCCTTTTTCTGCTAGTGAGGACTTAGATAAATGAAGTTGGGATGCGTTAAGAGAAGCAGCAATAACAACCTAAGAATGATTTTGAAGGAGAACAACATAGTTTTAACTGGAAACTAGCCAAACCTATGCTGACAAAGGGCAGTTTATCCAGGCATAAAATCAACCTGGAACTAACTATTCGTGTCAACCCTTATTACTTCACACACCTGGGTGATGGCCCGTAGGAACAACTCTAATGGAAATCACTATTCCACCAACATTTGCTTTAAAAAAAAAATCAAGTCGTTACAGTTAGATTACCCTGTTTAGTAAAGTAGCAACTAGCCTACATGCTTTGAGAGTAGTTACTAAGTTGCAATGTCCCATATGACAGCATTAAAACACCTCTTTTAGCAGCTTCAACTGTGTGGGGTTAGTTAATTTTAAATAGGAAACAAGTTCCTGCACATTGTCTGTTTTATGAAGGAAAATGACAGCAATAGTTTTAGGATGTTTTCTACCAACCCGTCAGGAGTGGGAAGGATAAGCAAAACAACAGGTAAATGTGAAATACTGACAAACACTGGGCTAAAGGCCCTAGGTTTCCTTACAAATACAAATTAGCACCAGTTCACACATTGCATTTGGTATCCCCTCTTCAAAGCTCCCAGCAACCCTGACAGTTTTAAGAAGAGCAAAGAGAGGAGGCACCAACACCAAAAGAAAATATCATTTACTTAGGTTGCCACCAAAAAAAGCTTACACACAGCTCCTTAGTAGGAATGGCTAAGGAAGGACACGGAAAGTATGCAGAAACCCGGGCAGCTTCTCATAGGTAAAAAACTGGGAGGGGGGGGAGGGTAAGGAGGAGATGAAGGAAACAGAATCCTGTAAAGTCAAGTCATTTAAAAAAGAAACACTCCTCCGAAGGAGAAAGGCAATAGAAATTTCAAGATTTCTTTTTGCTGCACAACACCAGAATGTCATGAACATGGGGCACAGGGGAAGAGGGTTTGGAAAATCCCCACCGCCCGGTCCCGCACAAACCCGAGGCCCAGAAGCTCAGCCCTTCCCCCACCCCCACCCCCCACCCCAGCTCCCGGCACCCACCCAGTCCTCCCGGCGCTGACAAGCAAACGCCCAGCGAGCGGCAGTGGCCCTGAATCAGAGCCTTCCCTTCTCCAGGCTATTTGTCTTCTCTTTGGGGAGTGCGGGATGTTGGAAGCATGGGGTGTGGGAAGAGGAAGAGCAGGGTTTAGTACAGAAGCAAGTAAAGTGGGGCCCGGTCCCGAAATATACAAAATTCTGACCCGGTAAATATAATAAACAGGTGGACGCCCCTCCTAAACGCATTTTCTAGGGCGGGGGAAGAAATTTTAAGGCTTAATCGAAGGGGGAAGGGGGGAGGAAGAGATCTCAAAGCGGCAAAGACGCACACAGATAGAGACCCGATAAATAAACCTGAAGGACATTTTATTCGCTCCTGCCTCTCTCGGGCCCCCGGAAAATGGCTGCCAGTGGTGCCTTTGCCAGTGACTGCAAACGCCCCGGCGAGTGGCCGGGTCCCCGCGCTCTTACCTTTGAATTTGAGCTCGTGCTGCGGTTCTAGGCTCAGAACCTGCTCGACTTTCGCCATATTCCTCGGATTTGGGGGGAGGGGGCGGGGGCGGGAGAGGGGGTGGAGGCTGCTGCTTCCAGCTGCACCAGTTTTGGTGACCCAGGGAGATTAAAATAAAGATGACATTGAAAAATATATTTTAAAAAAATTCTAAAGGAACACAGACGGAAAGCGGAGAGGGGTCGCGGCGAACTGGTACAGAGCGGGCGGCGGCGAGATGCCCAGGGAGCCTAGCAGCGCCCCGGCACACTCACACACTCACACACACGCACTCACGCATGCACGCACACGCAGACCCACAGCCAGACCCAGGGAGAGAGGGAGAGGCAGAGAGGGAGCAAGCAGCAAAGGAGAAAGAGTTAGGAGGTAGTGGCGGCGGCAGCAGCAGGAGGAGGAGGAGGAGGCGACTGTGATGATGCAGCACCAAGAGGGCCAGAGAGAGGCCGGAGCTGACGTAGCGATCACAGCAAAAGCCTTTTCCTTCTTTAAATCCACCTGGGCTTTTTCCAGCCCAGGGAGAATGCGCGCGTGCTAGATTTGACTGGGACGGGGATGGAAGAGCTCGCGCGCAAAGAAGGGCAGAAGGGCCGCGCGCCCAAGAGAGAGGGCGTGGCGCTTGGGGTGGAGCGCGTGGCGCAGGGTAGGGGGCAGAGGGGCTGGGACCTCTGGGAGGATGGGGGCGTTGAGAGCCCCCAAAATGGCAAAGGCGTGGGGTGAGGTGCGCACGCAGCGGCACACACGCTTTGGAATGGGGAGCAAAGGCGCGCCAGGGCACTGCCTTGGCACTGCTTTTATTTCTGGAGACCATGCCTAGCTCTTTCTTGGGTGTCGGCTGCCGGCTTTTACCATTCTTTCTACCCCACCAGAGAGTTACCTCTGTGGGGAGGTGGCCTGGACGGATGGTACCAGGGGCCTGTGGCGGAACCATGGTATTCAGTAGCAGCAGTGTTCAAGTGAATGTGAATTTTAACGCTCAAACATGTGAATGAACTTCAGCGACCCAGGTGCACGTGTATTATTCTGATAATGCCTAATGTTTGTATATAACCTTTTTCAACAGTTTCTACCACCAGTCTCCATCATTAGATTCACTAATCTGTTATATAGGCTGGGCACCGGATAATTACCCCCCATTTTAAAGATGAGGGAACAGCCAAGAGAAATCAATTGATTTGTCCATCGTCATGCTACAACTAGGTGGCGAAGTGTGGATAGCGTGCTGGCCCTTGAGTAAGGAGGACCTAAATTCAAATCCGACCTCTGACACCTACTAAGTGTGTGAGCCTGGGCAAATTTCCCTTCACCCCGTTTGCCTCCATTTCTTCATTTGTAAGAGAAGTTGGAGAAGGAAATGGCAAACCACTCTGGTATTTTTTGCCAAGAAAATCCCAAATGGGATCAGGAGGAGTTGCATACAATTTAACAACATAAAAAGTGGCCTTTAACCCAAGTTTTCTGCCACTCGGGACAATGATCTATGTTAGACCCTACTGCTGCTCCTATATGTTGAGTAACAGGTGCTCCGCAATCTTCTGAAAGCCTCTGAAGTTATCTTCAGACTAGTCTATAAAATATAATTAAAGTGAAAGTCTTACTTACATCAGCCAGGAAAGACCATGAAATATCTTCTATCATCTTCTATGGAAGTTCTCTGAAAAGAAATATTTTCCCTGTTACTCTCTTAGCTCAATTCCTTAATATAATAATTTATCAGTGTTGTGACAGTAATTTATCACTATAGGCAATCAGGATCCATAAAGTCTTGTTCTGATATTTATATTTGTGTCTAGGCTTTTCATTGGTAGAAATGTTTTAACATCTGGCCATAAAAGAGGATGAATCAACCTATTAAAATTTTCAACAAGGAGGAAGATTGTTTTGAAACATTAAGAAGTAGGCTACAGTATATATCTGTATTTATTTATAATGTATCCCACCTCTTCAGCTGTTCATGTCCATCTCAAGCTTCTCTGTTCATCTTTAGCAGGCCTCTTTCTGGTCCCTGGTTGTTCAGACTAGTTTTGCATTCAGTGGCTTAAAAAGACTCTTCTTTCTCATTTTACTAAGTAATTTAAATCATTTTGCATTTCTTCATTTTTTTTAAACATGACCTTTTGAAGATTGACAACTTTGGTTTATCTATATTTAAAAGCTGCAATATGAAAAAATATTAGCATATTAATTATGAGCCACATGTTAAATGACCCTCAGCTCTTAGGAGATATGCAGGGTTAGTATTATAAATCCAAGTACAAATCAGCTCATATGTAGTAGTCATCAATCTGTTATATCAGTGAATAATTAAGCATGTCAAACAGCAGCCTTAGATATATGAAATCAACTTTGTCCAGAAAGTGATTTGTATTTAACAGTCACTTCAGATGCTATTTTTTCTACTTCTTCAAATGTTGTTCTACATTTGCCACATCACTTTAGCCTACGGTTTGCTCCATTTAAATACTGAAGAAGCTTTCTAAGTGAAGATTTTTCTACTTGAACTCAGTCACTTAGAACTAGTTGTACTTTTTAAAAAATGAATTTGATCTCTATAATCTTCATATTTTATAAGAGGCTTTAAAACTTTCTACCAAGGAACTGGTAAATATTTGATAATTATACCCTATCCTACTTGTAAAAATTGTCATTCTGTGCTAGCAAAAGGATAATTCAAAAAGAAATCAAGGGTAATAAAAAAAGAATCCCCAACATCTTAACTATCAAATGTGGAATTATTGCTTTTGTAATAACATATTAAAGCAAAAACAAATTTAGATATTTTATAATTTAAATAGCCTATGTAATAGTCTATCAAATTCACATTGAAAATCACATTGGTGAAAAATGAGTTCTTGTTGGTTTTTTCCTAATTCTTATTCTCATTCTTCCATGCATTAAGACTTGATATTAGCTGAAGATGGGAATGCTGATGTTAGTGTTAGCACCATGAAAAGCATCTAGGTACTATATTTTTTGACCTTAAATTTAAACTTCAGCATTTCATTTTTTAAAATAGCTGTTTCCAGAAAGGTAAATAGAATCTTAGTAAAACCTTTGAAGACTGTTCCCACATTATATGGTAGTCAGTTTATTTAACAAATTTCTGGATCTATGTTATTTATGTATCAAAGACTTACAAAAGGACTTAAAAAAATCAGTTTGGTTGTTTCACATTGCTTACAATAAATAAGGTACTTTAATTTTTATAATCTTTATGTAGCAATCTAGTATTGTGGGAAAATGCTAAACCTGGAGACAAAAAGACCCAAGTTCAAATTATGCAACAGACATTTGCTGTGTGACCATGGGAAAGTTGCAACTTGTTTCCCTATCTGTAAAATGGGCTTAATAGGACTTGCCAATGTCACAGGATTGTTGTTCAGCCGTCTGATTCATGACCCCATAGACCATTGACACATCAGACCCTCTATCCTCCATTATCTCTCAAAGGCTGTCCAAGTTCATGTTTGTTGCGTCCATACTATCTATCCATGTCATTCTCTGTCGTCCCCTTTTCCTTTTGTCTTCAATCTCTCCCAATATCAGGGTCTTTTCCAAGGAGTCCTGTCTTCTCATTATGTGGCCAGAGTATTTAAGTTTCAGCTTCATTATTGACTGAGATTCCAGTGAATAGCCTGAATTAAATTCTTAAGGATTGACTGATTTGATCTCCTTGCTGTCCAAGTGACTCTCAAAAGTCACTTCAGCACTACAGGGGTTCAGTGAGAGCCAAATGAATATATGCAAAATATTTTGCAAACCTTAAATAAGTATAACAAATTTCAACTATTAAAAGTGCTTTCTGAATTCTAGTACTGTGGAAACTGCTAGAAAATAATGAGTAATGAGAAGTTTCAGGCAGCACTGTTTAAAATGAAAATCTAAATTCTTGGGGTCCCTATTAAAACAAATGGGTCTATTAACACCCTAATTCATTCTGAAAAGATGTCAGATGTAAATTTCTTTTTACTACAATAGGTGTCAAGAGCCTTCCAGGATATGTATTTTCTTTTGTCTTCCTTTTAAAGAAATAATTTAATACTTATAATTAAAGATCTAAGAAAACTGATGCTTGGTTTCCCAAACAATATTGACCTTTTCAGTAGGGCAGCATTTTTTTTTTTTTTTTGCTTTTTGGAGGGCAATTGCGGGGTTCACACAGCTAGGTTTTTGTTTGTGTGCGTTAAGTGTCTGAGGCCGGATCCGAACTCAGGTCCTCCTGACTCCAGGGCCGACGCTCTACTCACTGTGCCACCTAGCCACCCAAGGGCAGCATATTTTAAGCTGGTATTTATTGGACTAAAAATACATACAAGTTTTAATTTAAGCCTTAAATGTTAGTTACCTTAATCACTACCTCACTAGAAGTCTGGTGCTTAATTTCAAATGAAAGTTACTGATAAATTTGGAAATTATCTGAAATCTGAGAAACATCTTCTAGGCACTGCCTGCCCTGTCTAAGCATGTAGGTTGGTACTGTCGAGCATATTGCAAAAGAAAAAAAGATCTTGACTCCAAAAAACTAAGATAAAATGAAAACATTATGTTGTTACTTTTTGCATCATGAATACAGTATCATGTATACAATAACAATATTCATATGTAGACTGCAAATGAAACACTAGCATCTCTGATAAAACAGTAAGTTTGAAGTGAAATGAGTCTTGAACTTTTATTTCATGACTCTTTGACCAAGTCAATTCTACCCTTAAAAGAAAGGGCTAATCATGGCCTTGGCAGTTTTGGTCCCTTTCTTGGCATCATACGGGATGAGAAAGCCTAGAACCATACAGAAGGACGACCTAGAAAGTAAAGACAACTGGTTCATTCTTGCAGTTTCCCCATGTTACAGTTGTCATTTCTATAGCTAGTTTCCCAACTCTTGTCTTGGAACTCTCTTAGATATGCTCTTTGAGAAATTTTGATCTGATGGAAAATGTGTTCCTTAGATCATACAACAAAGAAATACCATTCCAGAAAACAAGTTTACATGTTTGTAAACATGATATTTTATTAGTAAAATGTTTACATCCATTCACAATACAACATAAAACTGCAGTGATTTAGCATATCATTCATTACATTATAAAAGTTTGTAGAATGACTCAGCTGAAACAATGTAACTTAAGATATACCAAAATCAACCTTTATTTGCAACTACCTATGGAATGAGTATAAACAGAAACATCTTACAGCAATCAAAATCCTGGTTTCTTGGTCGGCTTCTATAAACAATACAGACATCATACTAATGTTTATACATAGACTCTTAGGTCCAGCCTAAGATTAAGACTGTAAAAATAAAAGTTTCAAACCATTCATATAAGCTTGGCAACCATCACTACAATATTTCATCACTAGTAATCGAGCTACATGTCATGCAGTGAAGCAATAGCTGTAGATCTGTGCAGTTTATAGTGCAAAGCAACTATAAACAGCTTAATTCTTTTTTCATTATGCTATTATAAAAAGGCACAAATATCTTAACCCTTGCATCAGACTTTGGAAAGGCATAACATTCATAGGAGAAGAAAAGGTTTGCTGGTACAAAGGGCTAACTTTCAATCAACATTTCAGGATCTAAATTCAAGACTTTTTTTGGGGGGGATATATCATACTTAAACTCTACTAAGAATTAAGTTAACTTTTGACATTTTAAATTACTCTCACTGAAAGTGAGAGACACTTTAGAAAATAAGAGTAGATGGTGTGCCATAATTTGGTGTTTCTCACATCTCTCTGAAAACAGTAAAATTTACTTAAAATTAGCCTCCACATTTTCTGACAATGATAGTTGCTTCTTTATTCTTCAGTTGGAAGGAGCTGTTAAAAAGCTTACCACTTTAAATCACATAAGGCAGCACAGTGTGGAATGTCAGGACAATAACATGTTTGAAGGTACAATTGACCTTTAGAGGAACTTTCACTGTAAGCATGAGAATGTTAATAAAATAAGGCAAGAAGTAGTCTTTACACAGAAGGCAAGAGGTAAAGTTCTTTAGTACAGAGGAATGCTAAACAATCTTGTGAGGTTCCCAAAAAGTAAAGACCATGAACCCATGACTAGACTTAAGTCAGAATAAAAGGTTTTATATCATAGGACAATAAGGCTCTGTCTACACAATGCCACAACTGTTTGCAAATGAAAATTCAGCCAAGCAGTTGTTTTCTCTTATTGAATATCAACAATTGGCATGAGAATTTTTGTGAGTGTGTTAGAATTTACTGGTTATTCTGGAGAAGCTGCACATGTGGAAACTGAAGATTAGCAGGTTCTATAATTACACATATTAAAACAGGAGAATAGATGTTAAAAGTTCACCACCACCAAGAACAAAAGATGAACCTGTCCTCTTCATCAGTAAATGGGAAAATATATATATCTATGATAATCCAGTTTTACTATAAATTTAGAATATTAAAATATATAATTTGACCCTATGATCATAGGGTCATTGAATATCAAAACTGTAAGGGACATATAAAACTCACAAATCAAATATAGACAGAACTGACAAGTTTCCAAAACATGAAATTAAACCTAGGTATAGTTGTGATAAGTATTCATTTTAACCCCAAAGTTTTACAAATTTAGCGAAAGCATCAAAGGTAGGTTTATTATGCTACATTTTAGGATCGGACTTGCATTCTAGTAGTTTTGAGATCCTCCTTTGGGAAGACCAAGATAAACCTTTATAAATTACATGGTAAGATTTAGTGGGAACACATTTGTGTTTCCATTAGAACTATAATTTGAGAGGAAAGATCCTTCACCGTAAGTGCTTAATAATTCTGATTATTTCCTCTAAGATTTTCCTTTATATAATTTGCTTTATAAATTACTGTAAAGTTCACAAATCAAATCTTATGATAATATAAGAGAATCATGGGTATTTTTGTCAAATGATGAGGGAGTCATATTTGAATTCATTTTTTCAAAATCTTTTAAGAATTAAGAAGCCCTTTTTAGAACCATTAAGTATTTGGAAAATAGAGGTGAATTCTTAGTTATGGAAAGAACTTTTAAGATATTTTTGTTTCAGTTAGGAAACAAACATTTTGATGACATATTGGACACCAATACATTACCAAAAATTTTCTGTTAATTTTTAAAAAGATCATGGTTTCATTTGAACATGATAATAAATTAATCATAATAATAAATAAAATGTTAAGGGTCAGGGATGGGGACACATCATAAGGGTTAAGGCTTTATTTTACTTTTAGGTACTTTGGTTTAGGGACATTTCTTTATGATTATCAGTTGCAATCTAACAGAATAAGCATAAGCCACATTACTTTCTAATGTTCTAAAATATCAAGCTAATTTATGCTAAATAAAGTTCTCCTAGATTTTGAGAATTTTTTTCTCTTAAGTGGGCAAAAAACCCTCAAAAATTAAAAAATTTTGGATTATGTTTTTTTCCCTCATTAGAGGAACTTGATCACAAAAGTCTTATTTAGCATTCCTCTGGATATAATATTAAAAAACTCAGGTCCCTCAAATATTTACCATTTTCTGTGTCTATTTTCACATGAAATAAAATGAAAATTTCACACTGTCCCATTATTATTTCTTCTAAATAAGAGGTTCAAATCTTTTAAATTTTAGAAATCAAAATAAGCAAGTTTCTGCTAAGTCAGGGTTTGGATTTTTCCTTAGTTTTGAATTTTTTTTCACTTTTCTGATTTTTCTCAGGAAACATTTTTTTCATTTTCAAGCTCCAAATAAGCTTAAAAATAATAAAAATAAAAATATTTGACAATCCCTTGGAAAGGAGTTTTAAATAAGTCATCTAAAATCATCTTGACCCATTTTATCTTTTGATGAAAGTTAATATTTACTCTACATTTTTTTAGCAAGCTGGAGTTACACCGTCCTGAACATTAAAAGTGCATTTTGTTTCTCCCATTTTAATGCTGAGTGTTGAGGTAGAGCTCTACTCCTAAGTGAAATGGGAACACAAATAGTGTTAAATCCCTATAGCAAAATTTGGATAAAGGTTTTACATTTGTCACGTTAGTCTCCCATTTTGTTAGCCAATAAAATGTGAATTCCATGACATCAAGGACTGTTTTATTTTTATCTGTGTCCCTAGTGCTTAGCACAGTATCTGGCATAGAGGAAATGCTTACTAAATGCTTAGTAAATTCAACTACTGATTTATACTTGTTTAAATATGTGTATCATATATGTATATTTATACAAACAAAACTTAGGCTAAGATTCAATGACTAGTTAAGTATGGATGCAATGGGATGTAATTTTTAATTAAAAAAAAAAAACAAAAAAAACCCTAACATCTTAGCAACACTTCAATGATGAAATTCCAAAGTAATACAGTACCTAAAAATAATTAGGATTTTGGTGCTAAGACTTTTCCCCTAAATATTGAGATGTACAGAATACAGTGGTATACATATTTATATGGATATTTATATTTGTTGAGGTATGAATTTTTCCACTAGCTTTTCCTCTGGGAGAAACAGAATTCTAATACTACTTATATTGAAATCCCAAAAGTTATTTACATGCACAAGTTATTATGCACCACCAACCAAATGCTATTTTAAGAATGTATGTATCAAGTTCTCAGTGTGTTGGGAGCAAGAGGCAAGAAAAAATTTGTGCAATATCTGTTTTAATTCGGCCTCATATTGTAAAATGAACACATAATTAGTGAGTAGATACCACATTTTTATCAGTTAGGACTCAGATACCAATTACTTAATCACAACCAGAACTACAACTGCTTTAAAAAAAAATAAAACATTGCCCTTTTACACTCCACATTACAGTACTAGAACTTACTGGTCTGACAATACGTTTAAAGCAACAACACTTAAGAAATTCTGTAAAGGATTTCCATTACTCAAAATTTTACAGTTTCATTTAAAATGCCTAGATCTATATTCTTAAGGGTACCTGAAAATGAATAAGACTTAAGACTATAAAATGTGAAAGTAGTTGTCCTTTATATGAATAAATCAAAAATCATTATGCCAAGAAACAGACCAACAATATCCACCACAAAAAATTTTTTTTCTTTCATAAATGGAAATTAGACAGAATAAGGGATAATATGTGTGTCTACATATATACATACATATATATATATACACACATATATATATTTTAAAATTATGAATATATAGTTAGATGTTGGCATTTCAAAAACAAACAACCCCTCAATTTAATCAAGAAGTAGGTTATTAAAAAACCCTGACCTTTAAAATTTGAATGTGTATTTGTCATTTTCTTTCATAATGTATATAAGTTAATAACAGAATTCCCTTGGGGGGGTTGGGGATTTAGACTGTGGAATAAATCCTAATGTTTCCTCAACACATCCCCTACTCCCATACCCCCAAATCGAAAATCCTTCCTAAAAATGACGATTAGTTATAATTATGTTGTAATAATCACTAACCAAATTGATATTTGTAAATCAGAAAACATTTAAAAGTTCTAGAAATTAGTTGTTTCTAGGGTTAGACAGTCAGAATATAATTAAACTTTTTTAAAAGGAGTAAACATACATTTAGAGCAAATAATTTAAAAAACATCCTCAAAACTTTTCCAATTCCCTGTCATTAGATGGGAGTCAAAAGAAATTCTATAGTAGGCTGAGATAGGCAATTGTATGATGCTGTTTTTAAACTATGATTACATTAGTGGAGGAAGGGTGCTCTGAATGAGACATTCCCTCCCTGTCCCAATTACAGAATGGAACCTTCTTTGCAACTTATTTTAGAGAGTTGCCCAGGGCATGAGGAACTCCCACAGGATCCAACAGCCAGTATGGATGTGTTAGATTTGAGAATTAAACCCAGGTCATCACGACTCTCAATCCATTACGCCAAGTTCCTCTCACTGTGTTTCTTTCAAATATAGTTGTAACAACGTGGTATAAGACTGCAAAACAGGTAGTATGAATCATTTGTGGTTTGATTTGTAACCATTTAAAAATGCTAAAATAAAACACTGCCTACAAAGTTTGGTATCATCTTTACCTGTCAGAAAAGCATTACAAAAAAGGGACATCATAATTTTATCTTGAATGGAAAGCAGTGATAGAATATTTGAGGTTCCATTCTTATTTCCTTTTATGGTATTTGGAGCATCATATACTGTATTATGCCAATTTCTTGGATGGATGAGTGACAGGTAGAAAAGACAGAAAAAAGGTCCCTGAAATGCATATGGAAAAGTTATGGATGCACAAACTTGAAGCTACTCATCCTGATAAAACATAGGAATACATGTATTTTTATATATGGTGTGAAAGTAGCAGAAAGTAAAAAGAAATGGTTTGCTAATGGCTGAAAGGATTTAAGATATGACATTAAATTTTACAATATTATTGTAAACAACGAGGTGCTTTAACATCCTCTAGACACTAAATCAGAATAGCAGCATGAAATTCAGTTGATCTATTTGTGGCAGGAATGTAAAACTTAAAAAAAAGTTTTTATCATCTTTTATTATAGACATATAAAAGGCAGGAAGGGTCAAAAGGCATTCATTGTCTATTCAGTAATCAAGCAACTTCCAAGCATAACTTATGTATTTTGCTTTTTTGTAAGTAAGGGCATGGCAAAGCAACAAAAGTACGATGGACAGAGCAGCCAAAGTATAGAAAAGTGTATGTAAAGTTAACATCAGGTTCCAGTTTTTCCTCAAATTTAAGAGAGGAGCTTGTATATTTTCCTTCCAAGTTTTTAAACTAATGACAAGAAAACATTAGGTAGCTCAAAAGATTTTTTAAAAAACATACTGTCAGACTGCCAGAACGTTTGCTGTGTTGCTTCATTCTGATATTATATAACCCAAAGTCAAAAAGAGCTTGAGATATTTATAATGTTCTAGCTAACTTTCTGTTAGAATCCATACATACCACATGTGTACATAAAACAATTATTTAAAAATTTGTTGTTTAACATAAGGTTAGTTCTGATTTCACGATATATAGTGCTAGCTGCTTCATTCCTTCATCCTGAAAACTTCTTTTAGTTAAAAAAAAAACGAAAGATGGAATGCCAAATTAGACCAAGAAAAAAATTTTCCAGATAGCATAGTTAAATGCTTTATTTTTAGGTTATATGAAAAACTCATTATATTCCTAAGTGGGAGAGAGGGTTATCACTAGCATGAGCAGAAAAAAATAAAAGGATACTAAAAGCGAAGAGGGGCTGCTAAAATTAAAGACTCATTTAAGAGATAAAACAAAAAACTGGCTTTAGGTTTGCCTGGAGACTAAAGAGTAATTAGTATAGACATCAGGTAAATGACTTAGGCTTTGACCCTCCCTTCTCTTGCTCCAAGCATGGTTAATGTGGATGCTGTCAAGGTAGTATGTAACCTAATATGGTCATCCGAAGTGCAATGGGACCAGCAGACAAAATCTTAAAATATTTTCAATTCAAGTTCTATTTACTCTTCTCAGAACAATATCACAAACGTGCTTCAAAAAGTAGTTTCCTCAAAGAAAACTTTAATGGATGAGTACATAGAAGCCCCAATGTAAGACTAAATGGGATACCAAATGAAAAACTTTAAATTTTCTATTGTATTTACAGATTTTATAATGCTTTAAGTATGGGTCTCTTAAATATAGTATAAAACTTTACATATGCTAAACAAAAAATAATTATTTCCCCCCAAAATATTTGGGTTAAATAAAAACATTGACAGCATTTACACTACTGCTTTTCTTTTATTGCCAGTCAGTTCAAAACATTTTCAATTTGCTGTGTTATCTACTATCACCATCTTGATCATGAGAGCTTATTTAAAAAAGTGCCAATGATGCATCTGCCTATAAACATAAATTATAGTAAAAAAAAGGAAAGGATTATTTAATGTTCTTAATTCATTGCATGTATCCATCCATGGCTAATACCTTCAATGAAAAGTGCTTTAGGGATGGTAGGGGATGAGATCCTTTCCATCAGTTTTATAAATAACTTATTTTGAATACAAAGTAACAATTATCTTCTTTCCACTACGGATATGCACTCAAATTTAAAATGGTACAGCTTACTATAGCAATGATAATGGGAAATAAAGTAATATAAGTCTCAAAATTACAATTTCTACAAGGCTTTTTTTTTCAAGAACCACAAAAGTGCTCATTTTCCCTTTACAAAACATGACATAAAATCTTGATTACAAAACTATTAAACATTTTAATGCTACTATCCATACAATTACACATTCCTCTTCAGTAAGGTCAAAATTTCAAATATGTATTCTCTTTGAATACAAGAAATTCTTTACATAATAGACGTAAACAGACTGATTTCACAACTGCAGTCTTCAGGAAGTCAACGATACTACAAACTGGTTGGTTTCTGTAGGCTCTCTCTGTGTACGATGATCAGTCAGGTGAAAATTCAAAACATATATACTCAAAATACCCCCATTAACTTTCAGGACCACCTACTTTATAATTAAGTCTGAATTGCTGCATATCAGTCAACAACAGCTTCGCTTTGGCTCTGAAGGCTGTCTTCTTAATTTGAAGCCTTTACCACTAGATGAGGGATTAGTATCTGTTGATGGAATTCTTCGACCTAGATCAAAAGCAGCCAAGATAAGGAAATCAGAGGATTTTATACGTTCAATTCAGCCTTGAGTTAAGTAATCAACAACTTTCATCTACAAAAATACAGTCTAAGAGTTTTCTCTTTTGCTAGTTCTTAAAACATAAAATTAATTTTATGAAAAATCGTTAATTATAGACAGAAGGAGACCAAAATGAAATAACTCTGAAGTATTAGGTAGAAACTATTCATATCTTGGAAAACTCAAGTTGGGTATTTTGAAAGAACACATTTTAAAGTAGTAATTATCAAATACCAATGTCAAGGCTGTTGTGTTATTTAGAATTAGAAAACCTGGGTTAAAGTCCAAGCTCTTCTGCTTCCATAGCCTTGGGTATGTTATTTAACCTCTAATTCCTTTCTTATCTGTAAAATGGGGAAATTATTTGTAAAATGTACACTACAGGGCTGCTCTAAGGATCAAATATGATAATATATGTAAAGAAATTTTACCAAAAAAGCACAAAAAAATGTCATTCATCAGTGACAAAATAACAGTATCATATATTTCAGTTTACGGTGACACTTGAGATTCCTTTTCTGAATTTGCACACTCTCTTTTTAAAAGTTTTATTGATGCCTTTTGCTTTGACTTCTCATTTTTCATCCTCCACCTATCTGTCCTTACTCTTAGGACCAAAATCCACCACCAACAAAAACCTACAAGTTCTGGAAAATCAGCAACGTATCAACCACACCTGACAGCATATTCAAACTGTATTGATTAACAATTCTTGATTGTATAATAATTTACTTTTTAAAATACTGGGTAAGCTTTAAATTCAAAACATTTAACATAATTCTATAATACTCCTCCAAAACATCCTGAAACAAGAGTTTTCTGGTTGGTATCCATGTGAGAGTGAAGATCAAAACCACATTTAGCAATATCTTTTGAAGATACCAAACCGTTATTATGTAACATAAACATTACTGTCATTGGTGGTGAGGAATTATTTTTAAATTATTTTTATAAATTTTCTGAATGTGGATACCTCAATTTCTTTCTTTCTTTCTTTCTTTTTAGAAAAATGATTTCTTTTATTTCATTTTCCTATTTTTTGGAGGGCAATTGGGGTTAAGTGACTTGCCCAAGGTCACACAGCTAGTTTTTGTATTAAGTGTCTGAGGCTGGATTTGAGCTCAGGTCCTCCTGACTCCAGGGCTGGAGCTCCATTCACTTTGCCACCTCGCCGCCCCACTCAATTTCTTTTTAACTTTGCTTATGCACTTTCACTGAAATATGTTCACAGTGATAAATATGGAAATGTCACAACTCCCGTGACATTAATACCCTTCATGTTACTTATTCAACAGTAAGGTTTGTTAAAGGCAGCTCAACTGAGTAGACTGAGACTAGATAAATCACTATTGCTCAGTGATACCCTTCCCCAACCCTGTTAAGTATTTAGAGGTGTAAGTTGCACAATATTTTGCCACGGGAATTTCATAATAGGAAGTTCTCTATGGCAATAAAATTAAAGGTACATTTTTCTGTAAATGGTTTTACACCCACACCCATACCCACACACCCACCCATACATACCCACCCCCTAAGATGTCTGATAGAGTAGAGGTAGCCTGTGAGCCACACTCCCAGGTGAGGCCAGAACCAGTTTAAAATGAAATTGGGAAATATTTAAGAAGATTAAAAAAATATGACAGATAATGTTAATTTGTGGCTTTCTAATTCAATCTATTTCTATTTGAGTTTGACACCACTGATCTAGAGTGGTGTCTAAAGATTTAGAATCTTTAAGAAACTCTAGCAATAACAATGAAAGACAAAAAGCAGTTAAGCTTATACTTCTAGATTTGTGAGTACAAGGAAACAGAATTCTCTTATCAAAGTGAGAATTTCAAACTAACAAGATAGGTAAACTTATTTGCAAACATTATACACAGTGAGTACAAGAGGACTTACTAATTTCTATAAAGAGTTCATTTATGTTTATCGCATTTTTAGCGCTGGTCTCTACAAAAATTGCATGGATGGAATCAGCATAGTCTTTAGCATCTCTTTCCATGACTTCCCTGAAAAATAATTATAAATGAGACAAATCTTAATGACTAACATTATAAAAGTGCTCTTTGCCCAGTAACTAATAAGATTTATGGCTACAAAATGCAATATGAAGAGTGATGGCTAATTGTGGTGACTCCCTTAATATTTTTTCCTCTTGAACCATATCACTTTTACAAGTTTATTTTTGTAATACTAGTAATTTATTTAACAACTAAAGACCAGAAAATGACATTTTGTTTCCCAACTAGGAAGCACAGGGGTCATTAAAACAGCTGGATGAATGACAAACATTTTGAGCCTCAGGTTTCTATAACATGAGGGGACTAAAAAAAACTGGGGATATTTAGTCTGATGAAGAGAACAATTAAGGGAAGAAATGATAGCTGTTTTCAACTACATGAAGGGCTATTATGTGAAATAGGGGTTAGACTTACTAGAGGGCCCCAAAAGGTCTTTTGAGCCTTCATATTCTGCAACTAGATGATTTTTAACCATAAATGAAACTATGAGAAATAGTTGGTAGATGACTATTTTATTTAAAAAAGGAGATTAATATCCATTTTCTCTATCAATGCAAGTCTCCTGGGAATATTAACACCTGTCAGCTAAATAGCTATCTGACTATGGGCAAGTAAATTAATCCTTTTGAGTCTCTGTTTCCTCATATGTAAAAATGAGATGGTCAGGCTAGATGGGTCTTTAGGGTCTCTTTTAGCTTTAAAATTGGAAAAGTCTATTAACCTCAGAACAGTATCAACACTCACCAATTTAAAAAGAACTATGCCTATTCATTTCTGTAACATATTTTTATATTTTTGTAAATAATTTTATTTAAAGGATTTCAGGAGGATTTATTTAAAGGAATTTCATGATGAAAAATGCTATCTGCCTCCAGAGAAAGACTAGATGGTTTCTAAATACAGACTGAAGCATGCTTTCTTTTTTTTCCCTTCCTTCTTTGCTTGCTTCCCTTTTCTTTTTTTCCCTTTCTCTTTCTTTTTTTGAGTTTTCTTCTACAAAATAATACTATGGAAATGTTTTATATGACTGCACATGTATAACCTATATCAGAATGTTAACCTATCAGCGAGGAGGGAGGCCAAGAAGGGAAGGATAGAATCTGGAACTCAGAACTTTAAAAAAACCTGAAAGCTAAAATTGTTTGTACATGTCATTTGGGGAAAAAGTATTATTAACAAAAATAAAAGATTTCAGGGATTTCAGGATTCCAGCAATGTAAGTTTAAAAAAAAAAGGATGAAAATAAAAACTTCCACATGGGTATTTCTTGCTAATTAAATACAATTTTCCAACCAAATTTTCATTCATATAACTTACCGTACATCAATAAGGTCACACTTATTTCCTGCAATAGCAACAACAATATTAGGTGGCCCATGCTGTCGAAGCTCTTTCACCCAATTCTTTAATGTTGAAAATGTTTCCTATTGAAAAGGAAGAAAGTATTAAGAAACATCAGCAACAAATATAAATTATTAAAAAATTCAAAAAGAACTTCTTGTACAGGCGTCAACTATCTAACATTCTTATTTGGTTCCAGGAAAATATGACATTAGGAGAAACCACATTCCAAGGACAGTTAGTTCTACAGAAACAATAGCATAAATGTTATAAATGGAAAAATCTGTTAATGATATTATGGCAGGATTCTATAACTTTAAGGTTAAGTTCGCTTATAATATACCAATTGCACTCCTGCAAAACAACATTGCTCACGATAACTTGATGCTGAGTAAGCCTATACTCTTACTTCTTTTGTGATGTCATAAACAATTATAGCTGCTGCAGAGCCTCGGTAGTACATTGGTGCTAAGGCACGAAACTGTATGGAGAAAAAAGATGGAAAGCTGTTTCAGCACTATGAATTATGAGCATAATTCTGACAGTGAATTTTACTAGGTATAAATTCAATCTGCCCTTATACAAATGAGAATCTTTGTAATAATCCAAACAAAGTAAATGAAATCATACTTTGAAAGCAAATTATTTAATTGATAACTCTCAGTGCAAACAATTTTAATGCAATATTAACTAAACAATTCAGAATACATTTTTATAGGAATTAGATGTGTCTCAACTAAATCTATTTAAACTAAAACATGTAACTGAGTTCAGTATCATGAATAGACATTTTTATGTTAAAATTTTTTAGGTAAAAATCCTTTAAATGTTAGTTCCAACACTATCATCATAAGGTCAAAATAAGATAAAACAAACCCAGAACTTATAACTTATAACAAATGTACTTCTAAAGGGAAATGAAGAGTGCTAGGAATCAAGTTTCTTCACCAATTTTTTTTTCTATTTGATTCAGAAAATGACTTGAAGAACAAAAGGAGGGTAGTCTTAGTACTGCTGAAGTCTTCTCTAACCTTTTACCTTAACATTATACGCTCAGTTTTCTGAGCATGGTACCATTTTTCATTTATAGCTAAAAGTCACCAACTTTTTTGGTTAATTTTTGTTAATTGTTTATGAAAAGCTCAGTACCTAATGTTATGTTGTATCCATTTAAAATTTAAGTTTGAATTTTTATTTTCTGTAAAAATGATATGGTTGGCTTCTTTTTTCCTAATCCACTTATATCCTTCCATGTCTTCATTTCTCTTCAAGCTCTCCTCTTGACTCTCTTGACTTTTTTCTCTACAGTTTTCCTGTGCTACATACCTTCATCCTACAACAGTACCTCCTTCCCATACCCCCTAGCTTCCTTTTCTTTATAATCTTCTCCCATTAGAATGTCAGATCCTTAAGGACAGGTTCTGTCTTTCTACTTGTCTTCCTATTCCTAGTCCTTGGCACAGTGAATGGTACATAGTAATTGCTTAATAAGTGACTGCTGACTTCCTAGAGAATGTAATCCTAACTTATCCATAATGCTCCAAATGGTGTTGTCATCTGTGCTGGTCAGCATTTTCTTTAAAGTTAAAATGTTAAATATCCATCAACACAGTCATCTCCATTAGGGGACTTAAGAGCTATGAGTAGAAAAAGACTAGTATACCCAAAGAAGAATAAAAGCAATCTCTAGCATAGGCTAAAGACTTAAGCCAACATGAAAATGTCAGTAACATTCAGAATATAATTTGATCTCTAGTTCAAGCCTTGAAAAACTTTAACAGAAAATTACACACACACACACACACACACACACACACACACACACACACACATATACTTACTCGTTCTTGTCCAGCTGTATCCCAAATCAAGAATTTATGCAACTCATTTTGATATTGGACAGTCTTGGTCATAAAGGATGCTCTATGAAAATGTAATCAAATTATCAGTTTATCATAATTATTATTAATAAAATATTATTACAATAATAACCACATCAAAACATTATCAATTAGAAAATGATCATAATTATATGACTATGTTTAAAATATAACTGGGCATTTGATAGGTCATACCCTTCAGCCTCGATGCTTAAAAAAAATCCCAGAGACTTTAAAGAGGAAATCAGCATCTAAATCAGAATTTAGAGCTTTTAGATTTAGAAGGGACCTCAGGGCCATGTAGTTTAATCTAGACTCCAAAAACAACTTCTATACACTCCTGACAAAAGTCATCCAGCCTTTGATTGAAAACCTCCAATGGTAGGGGAGGAGGAGGGACTACTCCCTTCTAAAGTAGCCCAATCTACTTTTGAATAGTTCTAATTGTTAGGATTTGTTTTTCTTACATCAAGTTTTAGGTCTGATGGAAGAAGCTGCCTCTTTGCAGCTTCCATTCTCCTAGTCTTTCAGAGTCAAGGAGAACAAATACTTAAAACTATCATGTTATACCTAAGACTTCTTTTCTCTAGGATACCAGCTCCTCAAACAGATCTTATGCCATGGATGAAAAGTCCTTCTACACTCTAGAAACTTTCCACTTCTTGTCAAAGTCCTTCCTAAAAAGTGGTACACATAAATTTAGAACTATAATTCCATGGTCATTAAGCTGAAATACCCTATGATCTATCACTACTAGACATATAAACCCGGAGGAGTTAAAAATTAGGAAAAGGATTTATACATACAAAAAACAGTAATTGTAACAGTAATTATTGTGGTCAAGAACTGGAAATAAAGTGGCTGTCCATGAACTGGGAACAGCTGAACAAATTTTGGTATACATAACTGAATTAGTATAACTATTAAATATGATGAAAATGTTAAAATGTAAAAGTGCCACCATTAAAAAATTAGATGAGCAAGGAAGATATTACTTTTCAGAAATAGATAGAAAAGTTCACAGCCAAACCAAGGATAGAAAGGATCACAGAAGATAAAATGGACAATTTTGATTACATAAAATTTAAAAGTTTTTGCATAAACAAAACCAATTCAGCTTAAATTAGAAGAGAAACAGCTAACTGGGGAAAAAATAATCTTTGCAGCAAGATTTCTCTGATAAGTCTCACATACAAGATAGAGAATTAATTCAAATTTATAAGACAGCCATTTTCCAAGAGATAAATGTTTAGTTACATCATATAAATAGGGAGTGTTCAAAAGAAGTGATCCAAATTATCAAGAATCATAAGAAAAAGTGCTTCAAATTATTAAAAATTATTTGAGAAGTGCAAATTAAAGCAATAGTGAGGCTCTACTTCATATCTATAAGACTGGCAAAATGACGAATAGGAAAAAAAACAAATGCTGGAAGTCCTGAAGAAAAACAAGCTGATAGAATTGTGAATTGGTCCAGTCATTTTGGAAAGCAATTTGGAAGTCACTAAATTGACTATATCCTGTGACCATGAAATACTACTTTTAGGCCTATAACCTACAGATCAAAGAAAGAGGAAAAGGACCTATATGTGCAAAAATACTTGAAGCAGATCTAAAAAGTGAAAACCAAGGGGGAACCAACCTTTTGGGTAACGACTAAACAAATCATGGGATATTAGTATAAGGAAATACTATTATACCATAAGAAGTGACAAAATGGATGCTTCAGAGGAAACTGGGAAGACTTTCAAGAAATGACACAAAGTGAAATGGGTATAACTAGAATACAATAATATTATAAAGGAAATAAATTTTGATTAATGTAATAACCATGATGCTACAAGACTAAAAATGAAACATATTATCCACCTCCTATAAGACAGATGATGGAATTAAAAATGAACAAGACATACAATTTTGGACACAGCCAATGTGAGAATTTGTTTTTCTGTGCTATGCATAAGGATTTTATTTTTATTATTTTATTTTTTCACTGTTCAATGGGGAGGGGAATAGAAAGGAGAGATAACAAACGTGTGTCTCCGCACGCTCACGCGCACACACACACACACACACACACACACACACACACACACAATGCTCAACCCCCTACCCCCCAAAAGAAATGTTTATACATGAGGAATTCAAAGAAACTTTGGAAGACTTTCATAATGTGATTGGCCGGATGAAATGAGTAGATAAAAATGATTTAGAGGATTACCACAATAATTTTAAAGGAAAACAACTCTAAAATATTTCAGGGCACTGACTGACTCAGGGATCAATCATAACATCAAAATATTGATAATTAAACATTCCTTCTGCTTAGCAGAGGTGGTAGAATAGAGATGCAGAATAAGACACCCATTAGTAAAACAAACAAATACAAGTTCAGAAGGGACTCAAACAAGGCAACTGTTACTATTATGTAAATTTTAATATACATTTAAAAAAAACACTGTATAACATGAACTCAACTTTATAGTCTTCTTTTTTATGCTATGTATACTGGAATGTTTGTGCTTGTTGGTTTAAGTGAATAAAAAAGGAATTCAAAATTAATAAAATAAAATGTGGTGGCTAGATATAGTTTGACCAGAGGAAAGTCTAAGCAGGATTGTTACATCTCTATTCTTAGCAGATATGTCTCTCTTAATGCAGTCTGAATTTGCATTAGTTTTTTCTGGCTGCTGTATCATGCCATTAATTCAAATTGAACTCACAGTCTACTTTTTTTCTTGTTTTGGAGGGGGGAATGCAGGGTAATTGGGGTTATGTGACTTGCCCAAGGTCACACAGCTAGTAAATGTGTCTGAGGCCGAATTTGAACTCAGGTCCTCCTGACTCCAGGGCCCTATTCACTGTGCCACCTCTCTGCCCCACAGTCCACTTTTAAAACTCCTGTATCTTTTTCAGGTGATCTGCTGCCTAGCTATATCCCTCACCCCCAGCATTTACTGAACCCAAGTGTAAGGATATGTGCTTATCCCAATTAAATTCCACCATATTAGAGTAACACAATTTTTTCATCTTGTTTAGATTTGGATGCTGACATCTAATGTGTCCATGATCCCTCCTAAGTTTGAGTCACCTGCAAATCTGCTAATCATGATGGCTGTGTCTTTATCTTAATAACTGATAAACCTTAAACAGTACCCAACCAAACATGGATATCTGGAACATTACATTTAAGCCTCCAAGTTGCCAAGGAACCATTAATGATTATTCTTTTAAGTCTAGTCATTTACCCAGTTCAGAATTCATCTAGTTGGCTTCTTATCTAGCCAACATCTCTCCACATTTCCCACAAGAATAGCATAAGCTTACTTTAACCAGGGCTTTGCTAAAATCTAAGTAAAGTGTATGTATAACATTCTTCTGCTCTATTAATTTGATAACTGTCAATAAAAGAAATGAGATTAGCTTGCAATGATCTGTTCCAGACAAAGCAGGGTAGGTTTCCACCCATAATTTACTTGTCAGTATGTTTATTAACCATCTTATTTTTAAAAAAATTATTATTTTTTGTTTTTCCACTTCCTAAATTTCTCCTTATATCCTTTTTATGCCTCTCTCTTTTGAGAGCCATTGCATATAACAAAGAATTTTCTAAAAGAAAGAAAAAATTCAGCTAAAACTTAAGAATATATTTTTAAAACTTCAAAAATACATATCATGTTTTACTTCTACAAAGGACTGGAACTGTCGTTTCTCTCTTTGAAGACAGGCTTGTTTTTTGTAATTTTGCATCTGTCATCCTGGATACCTTTGGAGCTGTTTTCCTTTCTATTTACATTGCTGTAGTCATATACAGTGTTTTCTTGGCTCTGTTAATTTCATTTTGCATCAGTTCATGTTTCCCTATATTCTGTTATTTCTTACCATATAGTAATCTTCCATTACACTGAAGTATTATAATTTGTTTAGCCATTTTCCAATCAATGGACACCTGTTCTTTTCTTCTTTTAACTACCAAAAAGAAATGCTGCTATAATTATTTTGGATATATGAGGACTTTTTATCAATGACTTCCTTGGGGAAGTCATTTAATCATTCTTTTAAAAATTTGGTCAATAACCCAAATCAAGCTCAGTGGTCTATAATTGTGCAGATTCACTTCATTTCCCTTTTTGGAGAATCAAGAGAACATATACCGTTCCTCAGTTCTATAGAATTTCTCCTTTTTCGCCCATGATCTTTGAAATATCAATGACTGGCTCATTAATCACATCTGCCAGGTCTTTTGCATACCTCAAGATGTAGTGATCCAGTTTACAGAACTAGAGATAGAAGGGATCTCTAAGGCTCTCTAGTGCATCCTTTCATTTTATAGATGAGGAAGTTGAGGCACAAGGGAGCTTCAGTGATTCTCTCAAGGTCACACTGTAGTAAGCACCAAAGGCAGGATGACACTCCAGTGTGCTTTGCTTACTGGGCCAGGTGACTTGAATACAAAGGCAACAGAGGGCTTTGTAACTACTGACTCACTTATTTTGTAACATTAACTCTCCATCATCAATTATTATTGTTATTCACTAGATTTCTTCTTTATCCATAACTGTTTATTCAGGATCAAAAGGAAACTTAGAATATATGTCCAATTCAAAGGAAGAAAAATGCTTAGATTTAAAATGCAAAATCTTTTCTTTTCCTTTGCTTTTTGGAGGGCAATTGGGGTTAAGTGACTTGCCCAAGGTCACACGGCTAGTTTTTGTGTTGAGAGTCTGAGGCCAGATTTGAATTCAGTTCCTGACTCCAGGGCCGGTGCTTTACTCACTGCACCACCTAGCCACCCCTAAAATGCAAAATCTTAAAAAAAAAATCATCTTAAAAATCTAAGAGGTGTTTTGGTACCTGGAAATGGCATCCTTTATTGAAATCTATAAATATTTTTGACAATATTATCACAGCAAAGTCTATAAAGCAGCCAAAAATAAGGAATAGAAAGATCAGAACTGTATTTTCTAAGGATTTACTAACATTAAATCTAGAATTTCCTAAACAAGATAGCTAGAATAAATATCAGATTACAAGTGATCTTAAAGCTGAAATCCCCAAAGATAATTGGAGGGAAAATTGTTTAGCAAATGCAACTACTTCAAAAAAGTCTCATTCATAAAGGGCTTTTTAAAGGGAAAAAAACCTTAAGAACTTTTGAAAAAAATTTCAATTAACAAAAATTTCTATTCTCTCCTTCCCTCCTCCCCCAAATAACTTTAAATTGATGTATACAGAAAACTTGAAATGCTGAAAAGCAGAATTCACGAATTATGCCTTTCATGTCATATTTGGTCATACTAATATTTTAGTATGTTCATAGGCTCAACTCAATTACTATCTTAATTAAGCCTCATCACTAGTTCTCTCTCCCTCCCACCTGAACTTGTATCACTCAATTCCTGATACTTTATTTGTAATACTTTTAATATAAATTTTGTGTAGGCTTTTAAATAGGTATCTGTATACATGTCCTGTTTCTCCTATTAGTAAACTATTTTTTTTTTTTGGAGGGGGAAAGGCAGGGCAATTGGGGTTAAGTGACTTGCCCAAGGTCACACGGCTAGTAAGTGTGTCAACTGTCTGAGGCCACATTTGAACTCAGGTCCTCCTGACTCCAGGGCCAGTGTTATATTCACTGTACCACCCAGCCACCCCAAGTAATCTCTTTGAAGGTAGAAATACTGTTATTAATCTTCTAATTTCAAGTAACATCTTGAACAGTGTCTTGCATCTAGTAAGTAATCAAAAATTACTAAATAAAAATCAAGCTATGTGTAAAGAACTTCTCAAGAAAATATACATTAAAATTTATGCTAACGTCACCTTCTTGCTATTGGCTTCTGTAAAGTAAGTTTTAAGAATTATGGAAAAGTACAGAAAAATAAGAATTTTGAGATATTATATTAAATGAGTATTATTTTTGAACAGAAGGGATCTATGTCAATCAGTAGCCTTTACTAAATTGTTGTCCACACACAGTTGCTCAATAAAAGCATGCATAACTTTTGGAAACATCTACAAATACAATTGGGACATATTAATATGATTTTGCACTCAGTAAATGATTTTGAAGTACTATAAGGTACTCATAAGAAGATTTTCCAACTGAATTCTAAAATATTAACTATAAATCCAGAACACTATTTTCTATGAGTTATAGTAGTAAAATTTTACTTAATCTCAAAAGTCACTCACTAGAAACCTACCATTACCTCAAAGTCATAAATACCTGAATTATGAGTCAGTAAAGGAGTTTTCATTACAAAGAGTTAAGAAAGACGTTATAATTAAAAAAGGAAATTTCAGCAATGTGATTAAAACTGGTCACTGCTTCTCACAAACCATTACACTTCAATGAAACTTAAAAAAAACAAGCACAACAGTACCCTATCCTAAACAAGAAAACACTGTCAAAACTGAAGCAGAAGAATGGGAAAACCATCTAGAATATTTTGGAGAGAATTTCTTCAACAACTATTTTTTTCCTATAAATTCCTAATTTGTGCCATCCTTACCCCCTTACCAATTCATGGGAATAATGAAATATATTAAACACATTTGCCTAAAATTTCTGCTATAAATGTACCACACGGGACAGAAGTAAAAAGGCAAAAAAAAAAAAGCTTATTAGTTTCTTATTAAATTTAAAATTATTAAGTTGTGTGATATAATCTGTCGTTTAGGCCTACTTTCAATTCTTCTCTTTCTCTCTGCAATATATCCCCTCATCTCAATAAGTTTTGAATTCATGACCCTGGTCAAAAGCTTTTTTATTTTTCCATGCTAACCACAATATTTTGAGCACTTGTGATCCAGCATAAGAGTAATTTTCTGATTGGAATTTTTGACGTGCAGATTAACAATAAGCAGAATCCCGGGCCTTCTCCCTCAGCTTTAAGCCAGGCTCCATTTCAAGAGAACTCACCCTCCCAGGATGCAACAGTTGTGACTCAATTTCTAAGGAGTGTTTCCAGCTCTCTCCAATTCAGCAATTAATTCCTTCTACAAAATAGAAGCTAATCCACTATTTACATCTCAGGTAACCCATCTAGCCTGTGCAAGTATTTTGCTAGCCCAATACTTTTTCAATTAAGTCATTAACTGTGAAGTCTGATTTTTAGCATGGAAATTCCCTCTCTCAACCTAGGTACTGTAACCTTTCTAGAGAAAGTGACTTAACAGGGCTCAGAGCAGGCAGTTCCCTTGTCTATGATTACACAGCTCATGTCAGAAGATGGATTTGAAAGTAGATCATGTTGCCTCCTTACACATTTGGTTTGGCCTTTGTGATTTCACTGGTGTAGAAGTCCCTGTGGGACAAAAAAGTAGATCTTCAATTTACAATCTAAAAGCTGCCTGGGGCCCAGAAAGTTAAGTGACTTGCCCAGGATGATGACACAGCTTATATAGGGCAGAAGCAGGATTTGAACCCAGATCTCCTTACTCTCAGACAAGTTCTCTTTTCACTATACCATACTGCCTTTCAAATTACCTTGCACTTAATATAAGGGTTTGCTGAATTGACAAATCTGTATTCAGGGCTCTCAAATATGACAAATCATTAGAAAAACTGAGCAATATATATCTTCGGTGCTTTTAGTTTTACTCCTTTCTTAGAAACACCTTTTCCCTATCCTTCTTTCACCAATAGGAAACCCTCATATCAATCAGGCTCTTTTCTTTTTCCATTATGACAGTGATTTCATCCTTTTCTATGACTTTGATTTCACTCTAAGTATGGACATGTTTTAATTTAAAAAGAAAATTTCCGTATCTTTAAATGCATATTCTGATTTTAAGCTAAGTATTTGATATTATCTCAAAGTTAACATGGAGAAAATAACTTTGCTTTCTTTCAATAATCCTTAAATGTTCTAGCTGTCAACCATGGCAGATTGTGTGTATTTTTCTAGTTCCCATATCTGAAAGCCTGTCCTTTCCTCTAATCTAATTTTGTACTACTTCTGCCTGTAGTTCACCATTTTACTACCCTCCTAAATCTGCAAAGTGAGTTCTGAAATAAATTATATATTTTTATAATTATTTTTCTCAATTTCTTCCCCAACCTCCAAAACATTTCCCTGACATTTATTCCAAATAATTTGAGAAGTTAAAAAAAAATCTACAATGTTGCTCCTTAAATCCTATGCAATGTTCTTTGGCACCCAAATTATACAGCTTCATTTTCAAAAGTTGTAATTTAGTTGCCTAGGATAAACAGATTTCTTTTTAAAAACGAATCTCTGCTCCCTACTCTGTCTATGTAGATTCTCAATACCATTTCTCAACTACAATTTCCATTCATAACATTTTCTAAACCTGGAATACCTCTCACACATTTTTCATGACATCCTAGAATACTACCTCTTACAAAGTATATAGTGTAAATTGTAAAAAACAGTAAAATATTTTCATAGTATATTTCATCACACATTTTTCTGTATTTTTGTTTATAACTAGCTATAGTTATGGCTACATAAAAATCTTATTTCAGAATAAATCTCATAAATGTAGGGGTTTGGGGTGAATGGCAAATGGTACAGAGACACCCATTTGATGACATTCCTTTAAGGATCCATTTCAACAGTGAATACTCAACCCTTAAATCAATGAAAATTGCAAACTTTCTGTATTTTCATGGGCAGGATTCTGAAATTGCCACAGTGAAAAATTCATCACCTGCTGGTCAAAATCTTTTTTTTTTTTTTTTTAGAGGGCAATTGGGGTTAAGTAACTTGCCCAAGGTTACACGGCTAGGTTTTTGTCTGTGTGTGCGTTAAGTGTCTGAGGCCGGATCCGAACTCAGGTCCTTCTGACTCCAGGGCCGACACTCTACTTACTGTGCCACCTAGCCACCCTGGTCAAAATCTTAATGATAAACCTTTCTAAAAAAGTTTTGTTGGTTCTCAGATGTTAGATCCTGATCACCAAGTTTCTACTTGGTAGAACAGGAACTGTGTTCTACTGGAACAGTCTTCAAGAACCTGGGGTGATAACCACACCATAATAACCATTAGAAGGGCACTTAAATGGAGGAAATGTTCATCATGTTACTTAAAAATATTTCCTTTCTGATTTAAAGAGACAAATTTCCTTCTAAGTAGGATAACTGATTTGTGCAGTTAACAGTTTAAATTAACTCAGCATTAAAAATTTGTCTAGAAATTGAGAGCTGGAAATAGTATTAAAAATATTCTAATAGCTAGAGTCTTGACTATATACATATCATCTAAAAGACAGTACTTGTAACCTGTGTAATGTTTGTGGTTTGAGTTTGTGGGTTGAGTCATTTCAGAAATGACTCAGTGTGAAATGTGTCACTACTGAATCATAAAAAACCAATATTTACTTCAGTTTTCAATCATTTGTAAGATTCCTTTGCAGGTATTAACTGGCCATCCTTTATTACTGGAAGATTGATGGGATCATACATTTAAAGACATGTACACACATGGTTTTTTCCTTAAGGATGGTGCAAAGGCAGTCATTATAGCTAAGACTAATGGACTTAATTCTATGCCTTTGAGTATGAAGCAACATATTTTGAATAAAAAGAGCTATAAACTAAAAACTAGAAATTAAGACTTTTCATATCAAATAAGTGAATATTTCAAGAATCTTTAATAAGTCTAAGTACTTCATTGCCCTTCTCTACCACTCAGTTGGGGGAGGGGATTCTTAACCAAGGGTGCACAAACTTGTTTTAAAAAATACTGTGATAACTGTACTTCAATATAATTAGTTTCTTTGGTAATGCTAGATGTTCTATTTTATGCATTTAAAAATATTGTGAGTTGATCATAGGCTTCACCAGATTATCAAAGAGGTCCATGACACAAAAAAAGGTAAAGAAACGCTGACTTAAGTGGTCTTTAAACATTACTATGGCTAAAAAATTCATCACCTTACCACCACCTGGGGGACAACACTTTCTGAACTTAGGCTGTTCCTCAGATAGCAATCTGTCATAGGACTTGAACTCAAGGCACTTCCCAGTTTAGGACTGCCAGAGCTTTCGACCCACTGGCATAATCTTTGAGAACCTAAAGCCACCCATTTGTATAAAAATATTTATAGCAGTTCTTTTTTTATAGTGTTAAAGAACCAGAAACTAAGGGAATTACCTTCAATTGGAGAATGGCTAAAGAAGTTAGGGTATACAAATGCCGTAATATTGTATTATAAAAGTAGAAGTGACTTAGAGGGAAATGGGCACAAACAACAGAACAATGTTTCCAACAAAAACAACAATGTAAAGACAAATAACTTTAAAAGTCTTAGGAATTCTGATCAATGCAATGATGGATCATGATTTTAGGGTACAAAAAATGATGTATACTACCCATCTCCTGACAAAATTGCAAAAGACTTAGGGCACAGAATTAGACACAGTTCTGAACATGATCAGAGAGAGAATGATTTTGCATGAATAAGCATACATCTTACAAGGGTTTTGTTTTTATTTTTATTTTCCCATAGGTGGGGGTGGAAAGTGGAAAAAAATAAATGCTTGTTCATTGAAAAAAATTACTATGCAAAAGTCATCCTCCCTCCCAAAATCAAAACAACAAAAGAAACCAAAACCCAGGGTCACCTACAGGCCATAATCTGGGTAGATGTTTAGTGGAGGTTCCAATAGATAATGAAATTATTATTCTCTATCCAGATCATCTTTTGGTTAATAGAAAAATAACAAAGGATTTATTATACTTTAACACAAGAAAAACCCCCCACAAAGTAATGGAGTAAACATCTTAATTTGGGGTTTTGATTACAATAGCTCTATTGCTTTATGAGGAGTCCACAATAATGGAAGCAAAATAACAGAACCTCTTTCCTATAGGAAATGCTTAATGATGTAAATAGTTCATAGGATCATAGATTTCTGAGCTGGAAAGGACTTTAAGGAATCCAGTTTAATTACCCTCTCCCCCTTCCATTTTACAGATGAGGAAACTAAGGCCCATCGAGGACAAATGGTTTGTCTAAGGGCACTAAAGCAGTAAGTGGAAAAGCAAGGATTTTAACCCAGACTTTTTTTAAAACTATAAATCCAGATCTCTTCCCATCATTATAATGTCCCTACACTCTTCTCTTATCTAAAATTCCTCTTTAGACCCTCCATCCTTTCCCCAGGAAGCTTAACGCTGCCAATCATTTGGGCATCTCCTTCCTACTGTACACTCAAACTCCAGCATATGAATATATACAAACACCCATATGCACCAACTTCTTGGGCCACCCCCCATCAGTGCTAGTAGCTGAGGTGGTCAGAAGAGACAAAGAGACAAATCAGAACCTCCATGTTTGACATATAGAGGAGGTCCTGCCCCCCACCAAGGTGTAAGAAGACTCTTGGGCCTCTCTTTCCCTCCCTCTAACTGGGTAGACATCAGGGAACTCTTCTCAGATACACTATTTAAGGAGGGGGTCCAGGGCAGGAAACTCATCAGTACCCACTTGCCTGTAGGATTTCATCATGGCCTAGAGCTGAGCTCTCACTTTTCAGCTTCTTTTTTTGCTTTTTGGAGAGCAATTGTGGTTAAGTGACTTGCCCAAGGTCACATGGCTAGTTTTTGTGTTAAGGTGTCTGAGGCTGGATTTGAACTCAAGTCCTCCTGACTCCAGGGCTAGTGCTCTACTCACTGCGACACCTAGCCACCCCTTAGCTTCTTTTTATGTAATCTTTCCCCATCAGATTGGGGGCCCCTTGAGAGCAGGTACAGTCTTTTGCTTTTCTTTGTGTCCCTTAGTACAGTGCTGGCACAAAGGAGATACTTCATAAATGTTCACTGATTGACCTGCTTCCTCAGCATCCTAGCCACAGACCTCAGGAACAATCCTCTTCTTGGTGCTAAAGTTTTGTGACCTGTTCTAGAGCTCAGGTGAAGCTGAGGTTACAAAAGAAGGCTTCTTATAGCTACCATTACTTTCATGCTAGGAAATTTATTAGAAATTTCTAGAAAATGAAGCTTTTCAAAGATTTCCCTATGAGCCAGCAAAAAGTATTAAGTACTTCTGGTGTGTGAATTATGGGAGAGTGTGAGATTGTATTCTTCAAGAGCAACAGGAACCTTCTAGTTACCTATAGGAGCAAACCTGTCAGAAATGGCTATGCATATGAAGAAATCATTGCATTTCCTTGTCTTATTGCAAAGATTACTACTAACCTTTGAGCATAGTTAATAAAAAAATTTTATTTCACTTATATGCAATTACATACATACATTGTGTTTATATATGTGGGGCAGGAAAGGAACCCAGAGGTTACCTAATCCAACTGCTTTAGATGGAGAAACTGGACTGCAGAAAAGTTAAAAGTCAAAAACCTAAGGAGTGGGAGAGCTTAGATTGAAACCCAGGACCTCTAATTCCAAATCCAGCATTCCTTCCATTCTTCTGATTTATTGGTAAACAACTTTATTTTATATGAAACTTTCATGTTAAAAGGTATGTCTGTCAGGTCCAAAGGGCATTTAATTACCATGATAATTTATGAATCATGTGTGCATATCCTAAGGCTCTTTGGACCTTCTTCTCTTTTTCATGCTCTCTTACTTGGTAACTTCATCCCTGCTAAAAGGTTTCGTTATCATCTCTATGAAGGTAATCCCATATCTATATATGCAGTCAGCATCTCTCTCCAGATCTCAAAACAAGGCACTTCCAATTGTCTGTTGTACTCTTCTACCACAGGAAAATCAAGTATGTACCAAAGGGATCTTATTGTATTTCTGCAAAAGCCCACAACTCTTCCAAACCTATTATTTTCAAGGTCATCACCATCCTTCCCATGTCCAAAACCTCAAAATCACCAACTCCTCACTCTTCCCTCATGTCACATATTTAGTCAGCTGCCTAACGATGTCATTTCTACCAACATAATCTTTCTTAAATTTGTCTCTTCTCCGCTCTGGGTTACCACTCTAGTTCAAGTTCTTATCACCTAGTCTGGAATACTGCAAACATCTCTTATTGGACTTTCTATTTCCAGCCTCTCACCTTTCTAATCCATCTTCCACAGAGCTGTCAATGAGATTTTTCTAAGAGGCAAGTCTGATCATGCCACTCCTCTACTCAACCTCTACTGGTTCTCTACTACATCTAGGATCAAATCTAAACTCCTGTCTGGTATTTGAAGATATTGACAACCTGACCCTTATTTCCCTTTCCAGACGTATACATTATTTCCTTTCCTACCTTCTGAGCTTTGCACTCTATGGACTAGTCAAACTGGTCTTCTCGGAGTTCTTTACATGTGACCCTCCATCTTTTGTTTCCATGCGTTTGCACTGCTTGTCCTTCATGTATGGAATGCACTCTTTTTTTACTTCTGTTTCCCAGAATTCCTGGTTTCCTTCAACTTCACTCAAGTGCCACCTTTACAAGAAGCCTTTCTTGATTTTCTTTCACCTGAACCCTCTCCCCCTCATTCACTTTGTATTTATTTTGCACATATAAGTTGTGTCCCCCAATAGAATGTAAGCTCTTGAGGGCAGGGACCATTTCATTTTTTTCTTTGTATGCCCAATGCCTAACACAGTTCTTGACACATAATAGCAGGTGCTTAATAAATACTCATTTCTTATTACTATAGGGGAGTTTCATCAAAAAAGAAAAGGACAGTTCTCAAACTATCTGGTTCAAGATGAAAAATGTTAGCTGAATTTTTATAACACTTTTATTTAAAAATATTTTGAAGACACTTCTAAAGTTGATATTAAATAATTAATTTCTTACCCTATTGTTGGATTGATGTTTGGATCAAAACTGTCTTCTACAAACCGCCATACAATACTTGATTTACCTACACCTGTATCCTGAAAAATAAGGATTTTATGAGTGAATATTTACTTATTTTACTGATAACCATCTTTTTGGTGAAAGTTTAAGATTTCTGATAAAAAAAAACACTTCACAAGTGTGAAAGAAAATGTTCACAAAACCTCAGTAAAACAATTAGGAGATTTCAAGATATCTTAAAAACAGAGGTTTTGTGGAGTCCAGGGGTGGAGAACCTGCAGCCTCAAGGCCACATGTAGCCTTCTAGGTGCTCAAGAATGGCCCTTTGATTGAATCTCCCCAAATTTGTTCTGTGAAGTTTGGATTCAGTCAAAGGGCTGCACTTGAGGTGCTAGATGGCCACATATGGCCTTGAGGCCACAGGTTCCCCAGCCCTGGAGTAGTCTATAAAATGACAAGATTTTAAAGAAACAATTATTTGTTCAAAAACTCAAAAATTTTTATGAATGAAAAATAAGCAGATCAAGAGTTCCAGAAGCAATGCTGGGTAAGTCTTGACTATTTCCAACCACACCCTATTTAGTAAAGGATTAGATATGCGACATGTACAAAAGGTTTTAGGGTTAACTCCAAAGTGTCCAAGTACCTCCTTTCAGGCTGTGGATAGTATGCTTCAAACTGCAAATGTAACCAAAAGAGACAGGAAGCTGAAGTTTCAGCATCAATTTTGGGTTTCCTGATAAGATAGCAATCACATTTTAAACCGTGTATCTTCACATTTTTTTTCTGCACATTAAGTTTGTAACTTCAGAAATACATTCATTCCACAGCCATAGATCCATTAAAAAAATATGCCAAAGAAGTTGAAGGTAAAAGTCAATCACAATGAAGAACAATTTGTAAACAGGTAATCTCCTGTCACTTGCATTTTACAAAGATTTAATGCACTAATTCTTGTTTGGGGAAGTTATTTTTAAAAAAACTTTCAAGAACTACCAAAAAGGCAGGTACTATAGGTATTAACCTATAAGTTAATAAGATGGTGGGAAGTCATGAAAATGTGTTTTGAGATTCCTTCCCAGGGTGACTAGAACAGGTGGAAAAGCAAGGTTTTCACTTTCTTGGTGAGAGTTCAAGAAAGGGAAGATGGTGATAGGGTTTCATTTCTTACCACTGCTAGATAAGATAATATTTGTGAAGCACTTAGCACAGTGCCTGCCACAGAGGAGGTATTTAATAAATGCTTATTAAAAGTTGGGAAAAAAAAGGAAAGAAAAGAAAATCCAAGTGGGAGGAAAAGTATAGGAGATGGAAGGGAAAGTTAAGGGAATGGGGTAAGGGGTAGGATGGCATGTATATAACAAGGGCTGGTAGTTAAAGGGGCAGGTAACAGTGGGTGGTTCAGAGAAAATGGGGGGGGGGTAGAGGAAAAAGGGAGGCCGGGGGCCGGGAAGAGGCTATCAGGTGCTCCCGGGTGGCGTCCGGCGGTGGCTTGGTCCTCCCGGGAAGCGCTGTGAGGTACCAGAGGCCCAAACTAGCGGAGGCCGGGCCGGAGGGGAGGGTCAAGCAGGCCTGGCTCCCGCCCATCTAACAGCCCTCCCGGCGGGGCGAGGGACCACTTACCCCCAGTAGACAAACTTTCAGCTCCCTCAGCGCCATGTCCGGGGAGCCTGGCCTGCCGCCGCCGCTGCCACCGCCCTAAGGAGGAGAGGGAGTGCCCCGGCTCAGTACGAACATCCCCCGGCCAACCAGGCTCCAGCCCCCGGCAGTGGGGGAGAGGCGGCGTCGGGAGGCCCTGAGCGCCCTCCCCGCCGCCGCCCCGCTGGGGTCTTTTCAGGCTGCTGGTGCCGCCGCCGCCGCCGCCGCCGCCCCCTCCTCCGCCGCTGTCCCGTGTGAGATGGCCTCTCCTCCCGCCTGGGAGCCAGCCGCCTGCCTCAGCAGCTAGACTCGCAGCCGTGCCGGCCGCGTCGCCACCGAGAAGCCGCTGCCGCCGCCATCTTGGAGAGCCCGGCGGGTCACCTGACCTGCCCTCCCACCTCAGGAGCCACCTTCGCCTGCAGGGAGGGGGGGAGGAGGCGGGCGCGGGACGCCGCTTTTCCCGAATTTCCGCGAGCTCCGGGAGGGGAGGAGCACCCCGAGGCTTCCTTGTCACTCGTCCCTCACGGCCCCAGCCCGGTACCCGAGGTGCGGAGGCGGGGCGAGGGGATGGGTCGGGAGGAGCTAGCCGCTCCTCCCCTCCGCCGGGTTCGCCCAGTGGGTCTCCCTCCCTCTCCCCCCGCCCCCGGCCCCCGCTTCCTTCAGGCCCATTTCAAGATGGCGGGTGAGTGGAGCTGAGACTCCTTTGGCAGCAGCTGTTGCTGCTATTTCTTCCTCCTCCTTCTTCTCCTCCTCCTTTTCCTCCTTCTCCTCTTCCCCCTTCCCCCCTCCTAGTCCTCCTCGTCCTCTTCTTTCATTGTCCTCGTCCAACCTCCCGCTCGGTTCGGGCGGGCGAGGCTCCTGCCGCAGCCCCGGCCATCCCGGATCCGGCTGTCCCTGGATTCCCCCGCCTGCCCCTTCCCCAGCCCTGCTCCTGCTGCTCCCCGCGCCGCTGGTGATCTCTTATCTCTCTTGGTTTTCAGAGATCCCCTTGTATTTTGTGGACTTGCAGGATGACTTAGATGATTGTAAGTAACAGTTCTGGTTTCCAACCCCCCCCCCCCCTTCGTCCCTTGGTCTTCGAAGGGCCCTTCCCTCCCCACTGCCCTCCCTGCAGTTTTGGGGGTGCGGGGGAGGCGACCCTGGGGGGGGACACTTCTTCCCCCTCTTTCTGCCTCCCCCCCTTCTCCACTTGGATTGTGATGGTGGCAGTTTCTCGGTTTATGGAAGTGACGGGCTGCTGTCTCCTGTCCCGGGTCCTGTTTGGACTTGGGGGTTTGGGGGAGGGGCGTGCACAGGGAGAGGAGGGGTATCGCTTCGCGTCCATTTTGGGGAGTGGGCACGATCCTTCTTCTTGAAGGTGTCTCCTGGATTCTCCTAAAAGGGGAGTTGGGCGGTGATGGGGTCTAGCTTGGGGAGGGGGCATGTGTGTCTGCTTGCAGACGTCAGTATAATTCTAACCCCAAGTTTATTTGGGGGGGCAATAGGGTGAGGAGGGGGGGTCTTCGATTTCTTGAAGGATTCCTTGTTCTGGCAGGAGGGTGGTTTGAATTGCCTTGTGTTTTCCCGTGGGACCTTTGAAAGAGTTGGAGACCCACAGTAAATGTATGAGTGTGACTGAATGAGGAGTTTTAGTACTGGCAAAGTAATTAGTGATTTATAAAAGTGCTCTTGAGAGGAAGCTTGGTACTATGTAATTAGTGCTGCTTTCTGTATTTGGAAGTTCAGATTATGCCTTTATCACTGATTTATCCCTGTGACCCTAGGCAAGTCACTTTTCTTCTCTGGGACTGGATTTCCTCTTCTGTAAAATGATGGGGTTGGACTATGTTGGCTCTTAAGAACTCTACTGTAGCTATACGGTCCTGTGATTTGGATTATTTATGCTTTCTTCCTCCATGTTACTTACGGATTTCTCACTAAGGAGAGAGATGTTTTTGTTTAGTGGAATCATTTTAAAGGCAGGTATTGACTTATAATCTTTATTGGGAAATTTTTCACCCCTGTTTTATAAGGAATTAGGACTGTTTCATTTCATGAAAAAAATGGACGGATGAAGAAAACAATAAATGTCATTCACATATTAAAAATTGTTTCCTTTAAGAAACACATGACATTATCTTCCCTGATAATGCATGGAATGAAGAGTAGGAGTTACTTTACAAGAGTAAAAAACAGTTTTTGTTGACATTTTTCATTGGTCCATTTAAAAACATTCCTCTCCCTTATTAATGTTTGCATACTAGGTCTCTGAGTTTTAAAAATCAATGTTGGTAAATAAGACAAGTAAAGAGAAACTATAATACAAACTACCTGAACTGTATCCAAGGTTACGTTTGTGAGGATGTGGGATAATTTTGTTTCCTCACTGTATATGTGCTTTTTAGCTATTTTTAATCAGTTGGGTGCAGTGGTGTACCTTTTGACTTAAGCTCAGAGCTTTTAGTAGGTGCCTACTAACTATTTGTTGATAATGTTTGAGATTTTATTTTCTTAGTGTTAGTCAAATTTTGCTTTTTTAGTAGCATGAAGCATAACTTTCCCTTTGAGTCAATCATAGTAGAAAACTGCATTTTAAATTAGCATGCTAAAACAATGAGTTCCTTTCCTTTAAAGTAGCAGGTGTAGAGATAGCTTTATATCTGGCACCATATTTGGTTTTATAGAGGAGAGGTGGAGCTTCCACCCTGGTAGCTGTTGAATGCTAAAGACATCCAGGTCATAATAAAAATGATTATACAATTGATAGACTTGAGCTCTGTGCTATGGTCTTAAAAAAAGATACCCTCTGAAAAGTTTTTTATGAAGACTCAGAATTTAAATTTGTCTCCAAGATGTTTTGTATATGTACAAGTTTTATTTGCTCAGACAAATGACATTGTTTTTATACATTTATGTTTAGGAAAAATTCTAAACTCTTGGATTCAGATTCTAACATTTGCACACTTGTGTAAAGATGCCACTTAAGTTCTAAATAATTCATAGCAGGGCTCTAATATTTTTGGAGATAGATTATGATGAAGTTTATAATTTGTTTTACATGAGAGAAGCTATAACTGCCCATATTGCTAAGTATGAAAAATGACTGTGCCTAAAGTAATAACATCCAGAATAGGGGCATAGATTTAAAATTATGATTAAATAATTCAATAGTATACAAAGTTATAAAATCATAGAATTTCAGAAGTGAGAAGAATCATAAATAAAATGAACTTTGTGAACAAAACATTCTGTTTTAACTGCTGTGTTTGCTCCCAAGTTGGCACTAAATTGTCAGAATCTTACAGAAAATTATGAAGGAGATGGTTTCAGAAAAATCTAGGAAGATTTATATAAACTGATGCATAGCGGTATGAGCAGAATCAGAACAGTTTACACAGTAAGCAAAATTGTAAAGATAAATCAATTGTGAGAGACTTAGTAACTGATCAGCACAATGACCCATCACAATTCCAAAGGACTCATGATGAAGCATCTCCAGATAGAAAACTCATGGACTCAGAGTACAAAGTGAAGCATTTAAAAAAATTAATTAATTTTAGTTTTTTCAACATTCACTTCCATAAGCTTTTGAGTTTTAAGTTTTCTTCCCCTCCCCAAGACGGTATGCAGTCTGATATGGGCTCTACATAGACATCCATATTAAACACTTTCACATTAGTCATGTTGTAAAGAAAAATTAGAACAAATGGAAGAAACCACGAGAAAGAAGAAACAAAACAACAACAAAAAGAGCAAATAGTATGCTTCAATCTGCATTCAGACGCCACAGTTCTTTCTCTGGATGGGAATAGTGTTTTCCTTCATGAGTCCTTTGGAGTTGTCTTAGATCCTTGCATTGCTGAGAAGGGCCAAGACTGAAAATTAGTCATTGCACATTTTGACTGTTACTATGTACAATGTTCTTCTGGTTCTTCTCACTTCACTCGGCATCAGCTCATATAAGTCTTTTCAGGTTTTTCTGAAGTCTGCCTGCTCATCATGTCTTATAGCACAGTAGTATTCTGTTACATTCATGTACCACAACTTGTTCAGCTATTCCCCAACTGATGGGCATCCCCTCAATTTCCAATTCTTTGCCACCACAAAAAGGTGTGCTATAATTATTTTTGTACACGTGGGTCCTTTTCCCATTTTTATGATCTCTTTAGGATACAGACCTAGAAGTGGTATTGCTTGGTCAAAGGGTATGCACATTTTTGTATTCTTTGGGCATAGTTTCAAGTTGCTTTCCAGAATGGTTGAATCAGTTCACAACTCCAACAATTCATTAGTGTTCCAATTTTCCCACATTTTCTACAACATTTATCATTTTCCTGTTTTGTTATGTTATGCTGGAATACTTGCTGTTCTTGACACAAGACACTTCATCTCCCAATTAAGCAATTGCACTGGCTATCTCCCATGCCTGGGCTCTCTTCTGGGCCCTTTTCTTTTCTTCCTTTATACTACTTTATTTGGTGATCTCAGTTGAATGGTGGATTTAGTTATCTGTATGCTGATGAATCTCAAATCTATTTATCCAAACCTAACCTTTGTACTAAACTCTAGGCTTATATCTACAGCTTCCTATCTGATATCTGGACCTGGATATCTAGTAGACATCGTAAATTCAAAGTTTCCAAAACTGAACTCATTATCTTTCAAGCAGCCCTCCACACCTCTTTCAGACTTCCCTATTATGGTTGAAGGTACCCCCATCCTCCTAGTCTTTGGGGCTTACAACTTAGGTGTCATCCTCAGCTCCTCACAATTGCTTACCCTTCTTGTTGTCAAGGTCTGTTGGTTTCTCCTTTGCAACCTTTCTCAAATATGTCCCCATCTCTCCTCTGATACTGCCATCACCCTGGTGCAGGCCCACATGTTCATTTGGACGATTTCAGTAGCCTGCTGGTTTGGTCTACCTGCCACAAGTCTCTCCCCCACTCCAGTTTGTCATCATTCAGACACCACAGTGATTTTCCTAAAGTACAGATCCAACTGTCACCTCCTTACTCAGTAAATTGCAGTGGCTCCCAACTACCTCCAGGATCAAATACAAAATCCTCTGGCCTTCAAAACCCTTCATAATCTAGTTCCCCGCTTCCTTCACCTTTTCCCCACCACCACTACTACTCCCCCACATACTCCTTAATCCAGTGACACTAGCCTCCTTGCTGTTCTTGAAGAAGTTACCTCTCTCTGGGTACTTTCTTGGTTGTCCCTCTGCCTGGAATGCTCTTTTTTCTTCATCTCCAACCCCTGGCTCCCTTCAAGTCCTAGCTAAAATCCTACCTTCTATAGGAAGCCTTTCCCAAACCCTCTTAATTCTAATTCTTTCCCTCTGTTGATTATTTCCTATATCTCCTGTGTATAGAACTTGTTTATACATAATTGTTTGCATGTTTCCCATTAGACTGAGCTCCTTGAGATCAAGGACTGTCTTTTACCTTTTTTGTATTCCAGTGCTTAGTGCAGTGTCTGGTTCATAGTATCAGTTTATTGGCTGACCAGCCAGCAATTAAGATCCTGAAGCTCTGTTGAAGAAGTTAAAGGTTGAGTTAAAGATTTTGGATTAATTTTCATAGATGGGACAGTTGAATGAAAATTGCAATTAGTAGACTTGGGAAGGGAAGAGTGGGACATAGTACAGAGAGTATAGAAAGAAAAGAAGGCAAAAGATAGAACTTGTGATGGAATGGTGGAAAGAAAATTGAATTTTGTGATGGATGAAATCTGAAATAACTGGAGAAATAAAGGTTCAAGCTTCTGAAGATATTGATTTAATAAGCAGTGCATGCCAGTTGTGTGACAGATCGGGACTAGGCTTTCTCAGCTTGGCAATGGATCTTGAATATAGAGGGAGACAGATTTCTGCTTATTAAAAGGAAACAGTTAACAGGCTTTAAATCAGGATACAAGATTAGGTAATCTGATTTCTATTTGGAGAAAAGATTAGGGACCTTCTGAATTGAGAAAGGGATGAATGAGTTTCAAGAGTTGGGAGGGGAAAGAGTGAGCAGGTGCAATTTCCAAAATCAGAAAAAGAGGTGCCTCATTCCCTCTGAAGTGTCTACTTCAAAGGAACAAGGAAACAGTACCATTGACCAGTAACAGGACTAGTTTCCAGATAAAACATATGGGTTGCTTGATTGTGAAAAAGCTCCTTGCCTCAGCCCTTGGATGTGACTGGGTTTCTGGTCAGCATAAACTAAGTTCTTGGTTAAGAGTCTCTAAGCAACAGGTAAAGGTAGTCCAGCTGCGTATCCACACAGAGGTGGGTTCAAGCAATTCAATAAAGTTTTCTCAATTCCTTCAGTTGAATAAAGTTTTCTCATAAAACAGAAATTGGACTAGACACGTAACTGAATACAAAGGGAACTGAGCTAGATCCAGAATTGAGGTACAAGATAAAAGTCAGAGTAGTTTATTCAATTCCCACAATTGAGTCAGAGGACTAGAGTTTGAATCTAAACACTGCTATGTATTCTCTTATAAACATGAGCAAGCCATTTCATTTCTCTTGGGCCTATTTTCCTTCATCTATAAAATGGGTGTTGGATTGGATCAGTAGTATCAACTCAAATAGAAACAGATTTCTATTGGCCACATATTGACTTTGAAAACTCCAAATTAACATCATTATGTTGTGTTGTATTTTCATTTATTTTGTTAAATATTTCCTAATTGGTTCAAGCTATACTAGAGAGTTTTGTGGGCATTGTGGTCTGTGAATTTGACCCCTCTAGATTATATGACCTTTAAGGACCCTTCCAGCTATAAATTCTATGGTTCTGTTTTATTCTTTTTAGGAACTTGAACTGAACTAGTTAACCAAGAAAATAATGAACTATGCTGAATCTCCATTTTTTCTTCCTGAAAGTTGAATCGAATAAATTGGTTGTTGGTTTTTTTTAATCCATTTAGTATGAAACCAGTTCAAACCAGTTGGAACAGGAGCAGAGCCTACATTATTTCTAAATCTGTTGACCTGGAATAAGTGAAGAACATAAAAATGGTATCCAAATCTAATGTTTCATTTGTTTAAAACCCTTGAGTATTCCAATCAAATGAAGCAGTTAAGATAGCTGTGTTTTAGTCAAGAGTCCTGGGTTGTTTTCTACCCTACCTCTGATTTACTGACAGACAGCTCTGGGCTAACCACTTAATCTTTCCTCCTTTCATTTTTTCCTTTCCCCTCAAGGGGTACCATCTCCTAGTAGAATGAAGACATCAGTGACCAAAGTATTATAACTCAAATTCTCAGTTTTTTTTTTCCTTTTACTTTTTTGCACTATGTTTTTCTTTTTAATTCCACGAGGAAAACAGATGTGGACAATTTCCCAACATTATCCGTTTGTTTTAAAAGTAGCTTTAAATGGACTTTTTCATCACAGATAAAGGCTATTTTAAGAAAAGTGCTGGGAACAGAAATCTTCACTCAGGAAACCAAAATGGCCTAACTCAGCTAACTGAGAAAAAATGTAAATTGTTGCTTTCGGTGCCAGTTTCTTCTTCTTGATAGGAAGGGGTGAATGATTGATCATGGAAGGAGTTTCTGTTCCATAATTGAAAATTTTTGGTTTCTCTGCTAAGATTGTCAGTCAGTAAAATTAATTTTGTTTTAGACTTTTAATATTATGAGCAAAAATGAAAATCTTTTTAGGCTTTGAAGCATTCCTTATTATGGGGTTGTTCAAGTTTTTGAAACAGGAGGAAAATAAAATAAAAGTAGTTATTTGTTTTACTTTGCAACACTTAATTTATAAAATTTTTATAGGCTGCCTAGTAGGGAGAAGTATTAGCATATTCAAAGTAACTGTTTCTCTCATTAGAGTCTAGGTCAGGGTTGGTCTTAGGTAATCTCCCTGTGTGGTACTTAAATACTTTGACCACATAATGAGAAGACAGGACTTATTTGAAAAGACCTTGCTGTTGGGAAGGATGAAAGGCAAAAGGAAAAGGGAACTATAGAAGATGAGATGGATAGTGTTATGTAAACAGTGAACACGAACTTGGACAGACTTGAAGAGATGTTGGAGGATAGAAGGGCCCAGAGTGCTGTGGTTCATGGGGTCACAAAGAGTCAGACATGAACAACAACAGAAGTCTCCCCATAGTCTTTATTTCTCTTCTTCCCCGCCCCCTTCCTGATAGCGTATATTTTAGAGACATAATAGGGATAATGTCATCTGTGTAACTGCTTAAAGCCTCCAAGTTCTTAGATCTCAGGTAACTTGAGTATATATTTCCTGTTGACCAGTAGTCTGAGTTATAAATAATCCTAGGCTTTGGATTCAGTGGCTACAGCCACAAATCAAAGTTGAATAGTGTGGAAAGGACTCTTGTTCCTCATGGATTGAGTTGGCACATGTAACCATAGCCATACACTGAGATAGTGCTAGCCATCTGTAGCAAATAAAGAATTATAATATGAAGATACCATATGTCATGCTGTCTATATAATTTATGACAGAGAAGATTAGTTTGGGGTTTTTTGTTTGAGAGAGAAAAACATTTTAAAAGGTTGCTACATAGAGCAGCATGGAGAACAAGAGTTACACTGGTGATATTTGTTTTAATTTGGCAAGCATTTATTAATCACCTTCTGTGTACCTGGTTCTGGAAATACAAACAAAAACATTTCCCACACTTAAGTTAGTCACATTCTACTTGGGATTGGGATACTCATAAACTGATAAGTAAGTACAAAATTTATATGAATAAATATAAGGTAATTTGGGGACGACACTAAGACACCCTCCCCAAAGTTTTATTAATAAAGTCTTTGTGTAAAGATAACACTTTAGTTGAGCCTTGCTGGGAGCTAGGATTCTGAGACTGAGGTGAGGAGGGATAGTATCACAGTTTTGGGTCAGGCTGAATGCAAAGGTATGGAGGTGGAAGATTCAATCTATTGCAGGGGGAACAGCAGGGAAGCCAGTTTGACTGGGATATAGAATGCATGGTTGGAATAATGTGAAATCCGTCTAGAAGTGCAGACTAGGAGCAGAGGTGTAAAACCTGCAAGTGTTCTTGAATCATATTAAAATGTAATTGGGAAATATTTAACAAAAAAAAAACTCAATAAAACATTGATAATCTTAATATGTGGTTCACTAAGTTACTATAAGACCACAGGGATCCTTATGTATGATTTGAAACCAGTAGACCAGTCAGATGATGAAGGGTATTTTATCCAGTATGGATTAAGTGTAGCTTCTTGAACAGAGAGTAATATAGTTTTACTTATGGTTTAGGGATATCAGTTTGACAGCTCTGTGGAGGATGAATTGGAGAGAAGACAGACTGGTACTAGAGAAACCAGATTGGAGGTCCCTTGGGATAGAAGATTAGGGCATGAATTAGAGGGGTAGCCATGTGAAAGGACAGAATGAGATGGGTGCAAAAGCTGTTGTTCATGTAGAATAGATGAGATTCAAAAACTTCAGTTGAGTTGGATTAATAGGGTTGAAAACTGTAGGGCTATTTATGATTCTATGATCGTTGTCTGCTACTCTGGGAACTCTTTAAAAAAAAGATAATGAGGAAAATATTAGTAAGTGAGGTTGTTAAATCACTTGTTTAAAAGAATGTTGTATACTGTAGTTTACCTAAGTTTTAACAAACTTTTTTGTAAAGTATCTTGTACTTATAGAGGTGGACTAAATGAGAATATAATTACATTCAGAACTCATTTGATGGCTAGATTCAAAGGGTAGTTTATGGGTCATTGTGATCTTGGCAGGAGGTCTTTAGTAGAGTACCCCAGGGATCTTCGTTTGACTCTGAGCTGTTTAACATTTTTATAAATCCCTTGGATAATTGATATGGATAGTAAGCTCATCATATTTGCAGATGACAAAAAGCTGGAAAAGATAATTAACATACTGAATGAAAGTAGGCACCCAAAAAGATCTTGACATGGTAAAGCATTAGTTTAACTCTAATTAGATAAAATTAAATGGTGATAAATGTAAGTTTTATGTTTGGGTACAGAGAGATCAACTTCAAAAGTACAGGGTAGGGGAGGCATGCTTATATATTTAGTTATTTTGAAAAAGATATTATGGAAGCCAAAAGACCTAATGCAGTCTTAGGCTTCATTGAGAGGCAAAGCTTCTACACATAGAAAAAGTTCACTGTACTTTGCCCTCATCAGACCTCATTTGGAATATTGTGTTTAATTCTATATGGGTACTTCCTTTTAAGTCTAGCTACTCAACCTAGGGGCTGCACTTAAAGTAAATTATTTAGCAATTATTTGTTAGACCAGTATTGTTTACTCTCTGAATTATTTAGGGAAAAATTAAATGGTAAGACAGTGGTTTTTTTTTTTTTTTAATAGTGCACCTTTCTGTTATTTTTGTTGCTTTAATAGGACTTCTGAGCCTTGTGTTGGTATGAGGTACCCTTTCTTTTCTATTCTAACTTATACTTTGAATAACACATTTTGTCTAAATGGACTCAAATTAGGCTAATTCTCAGAACTCTTTGATAAAATAAGTAGATTGTTCAAATGCAGAGAGAGTATGCTTGCCAAAAGGAATATTTTATGGACATCTCACACAGGGCAGGCTCTCACATGGTGGTCAGAAGAAGTGATATAATGACACTCTCAGGGTCCCTCTTAAGAATTGTGTGACATGGGAGACACTGGCACAGGACTGCTCAGCATGGCACTTCATCAGAGATGGTGCTGTGCTCTATGAGCAAAGCAGAATTGAAGTTTCTCAAAAGAAACATAAGATGCTCAGATTTGGAGAATCCACCCCAAATGTTCACATGGACTATTTGTACCCAACCTGTGGTAGAACATTCCGAGCTCATATTGGTCTGATCAGCCACAGTCAGACACACTGTAACTTGACTTTAGTATACTGATGTCATTTGGGTAGTCTTTGAAAACAAAGGACAACAACCATAAGTAGATTGTCAAAAGCATAGTTACTTCTTATGGATTCAAATAGGATGTAGAGTTGGATGGGATCTTAGAGACCAGTTAAATGGTAATTCAGTAGCAGAGCACTGAAGATTATCAACCTCTGATTCTATGTAGCAACCTAAAGTATACTCTTTAGCATCCCCCTTTTTTAAATGAAGAGGATAAGAAGTTTGCAATTTGTCATCAAGCATTTAAATTTAAGTACTTAACATGTACTAGGAATTGCTTGGTGTTCTGAGGAAAAGCAAAAACAGGCCTGGCCCTCAAGGACCTCCCTTTCTAATGGGAGAAATAACATAAAATCAGTCAGAAAACATTTATTAAGCACTGCTGTATGTCCAGCGCTGTGCTAAGTGCCAGGAATATACAGAAAAGTAAAAGACAGTTCCTGTTCACAAGGAGCTCACAGTCTAATAGGAAGATAACATACAAACAGGAAAAAAAATGGAAAAAGCAATGTACAATGTACAAACAAGCTATATGTGGGATAAATTGGAAATAAACAACAGTTCTAAAATTCAGAGGGATTAGGAAAGGCTTCTTATATAGAAGGTGTGATTTTTATCTGGGACTTGAAAGAATCCAGGGCTTGGAGATGAAGAGGGAAATTTTGGAGATGAGTTTCTTGTGTGAGGAGCGACAGCATGTAAGTCACTGTTACTGGGCTACTACGTATATAGGGGAATGTAAAATCCAAGAAGACTGAAAAGGTAGGGAGAGAACAAGTTATGAAAGGCTTTGAATGCCAAAAAGGATTTTATATTTCATCCTGGAGGATTTAGGGAGCCACTGGAGTTTATTGAGTGGGGGATAAAAAGATGACTTATGCTTTAGAAAGAGCACTTTTACAGATGTTTGGGGGGGTGGGTGGATGAGAGCAAGCACCAGGCTATTGAAATAGTCTAGGCTTGAGGTAATGAGAGCCTACCCCAGGGTGGTAACAGTTTCAAAGCATAGAAGGAAATGCTTGCAAAAGATGTTAGAAAGGTAAAAATCTACTGGCATTAGCAAAAGATTGGATTATGGGGGAATAAGAGAGGAGTCATATAAGATATAACTTATTAACATACAAGATAATATGCCCATATATTTTAATTATTTAATGTATATTGATAGGCATTCTTTTTTTTTTTTTTTTAGTCAGGGGTTATGTGACTTGCCTAGGGTTACGCAGCTAGTAAGTGTCTGAAGTCATATTTGAACTCAGGTCCTCTTGACTCCTGGGCTAGCATTTTATCCACTGCATCACCTAGTTTTAGGATCTAGAGTTTTTTCTGGTAGAGCTTGACTTGTAGAATACTTGAGAAGAGCAATTCTTCTTCTTCATCATTATCATCAAGCATTTGTTACGTGCTTACTATGTGCCAGACACTGTGCTAAGCACTGAGGAAAATGAGAAAGGCAAAAATACAGTTCCTGTCCATAAGGAATAAACATTCTAATAGGAGAGACCAAATGCAAACAAGTATGTCCTTATGAGATATATCCATTGTAAATGGAAAGCCTTTTCCAATGGAAGGCATTAGTGGAGAAGACTAGGAAAGACTTCTTTGAGAAGATAGGATTTGAGCTGAGACTTGAGGAAAGCTAAGAGGAGGAGGTTAGGAGGGGAAAGTATTCTAGGCACAGAGAACAAACAGTATGTGAAAAGGAATGGGATGGAGATATGGAGTTGTGAGGAGTGTTTCGTGCTTGAAGCAGTAAGAAGGCCCATGTCTACCCATTATTTAGTGTTTGGTATCACAAATCAAGTGTAAGCAGCCTGGAAAGCAACCACGAATAGGCCAAATTGTGAAAGGGTTTAAAAGCCAAAAGGTAAATTTTATGTTTGGTGCTGGAGGTAATAGGGAGTCCCTGGAGTTCATTTAATGGGGTGATGTAGAGCTGAACTTTAGGAACATCACTTTGGAAGCTGAGTAGAAAATGTTTTAGAGTAGAGAGAGACTTGAGGAAGGCAGAGATATTATCTCAAAGACTATTGGAATTGTCTAGAAGTAAAGTGATAAGTGCCTGCACCAGGATGGGAGCTGTGTGAATGTAGAAAAGGGGATGTATATGAAAGATGGTGTGAAGGTAGAACAATATCTGGCAACATATTGGATATGTGGGGTGATTGAGAGTGAGGAGTTGAGGGTACAAGGTGAATGGGAGAGTGGTGGTACCTTTAATAGTAATTGGGAAATTCCAAAGAGGAGAGGGTTTTGGAGGACAGGTAATGAGTTCATTTTAGACATATTGAGTTTGACTTGTCTTAGGGGCTGGCATCCAATTTTAAATGTCCAGTAGGTAGCTGTTTATGTAAGATTAGGGGATTCAGGAGAGAAGTTAGAGCTGAATAAATAGATAAAAAGAAGTGCTATACCAATCAGACTACCAAAAATTATTTTATGGAGCTAGAAAAAATAATAACAGAATTCATCTGGAAGAATAAAAAGTTCAGAATATCAAGAGAATTAATGAAAAGAAATGCTAGGGAACGTAGCCTAGCCATACCAGATCTTAAATTGTAGAATAAAGCAGCAATCATCAAAACTGCTTGGTACTGACTAAGAAATAGAGTTGTGAATCAGTGGAATAGGTTAGGTTCCCAAGACACAGTAGTCAACAACTATAGTAATCTACTGTTTGATAAACTCAAAGACTCTAGATTCTGGGATAAGAATTCACTATTTGACAAGAACTGCTAGGAAAACTGGAAAATAGTATGGCAGAAACTAGGCATAGACCAACATCTTACACTGTATACCAAAATAAAGTCAAAATGGGTACATGTAATCATATAAAGGATATAAAGGATAATACTATAAGCAAACTGGGAGATCAAGGAATAGTTTACCTGTTGGATTTATAGAGAAAGGAAGAATTTATGACCAAACAAGAGATAGAAAACATTATGAAATGCAAAATAGGTAATTTTCATTTCATCAAATTGAAAAGTTTTTTGCATAAACAATGCCAATCCAACCAAGATTAGGAGGGCAGCAGAAAACTGGAAAAGAATTTTTACAACTAGTGTCTCTGATAAAGCCCTTGGTTCCAAAATATGTAGAGAACTGAGTCAAATTTACAAGAATACAACAAGTCATTCCACAGTTGATAAATCATCAAACGATATAAACAGGAGGTTTTCAGAGGAAGAAATTAAACTATAGTCATATGAAAAAGTGCTCTAAGTCACTATTGGTTAGAGAAATGCAAATCAAAACAACATTGGGATACCACATTATACCTATCAGATTGACTAATATGACAAAAACAGGAAAATGATAAATGTTGGAGAGGATGTGGGCAAATTGTGGACATTATTGGTGGAATTGTGAACCAATCCAACCATTGTGGAGATCATTTTAGTTTAGAATTACGCCCAAAGCACTATAAAAATGTGCATGCCCTTTGACCCAGCAATCCCACTTCTAGGCCTGTATCCCAAAGAGATCATAAAAATGGGAAAAGGATCCACATGTACAGAAATATTTACGGCAGACCTTTTTGTGGTGGCAAAGAATTGGAAATTGAGGGGATGCCCATCAGTTAGGGAATGGCTAAACACGTTGCAGTATATGAATGTAATGGAATACTATTGTGCTATAAGAAATGATGAGAAGGAAGACTTCAGAAAAACCTGAAAAAGACTTATATGAACTGATGCTGAGTGAAGTGAGCAGAACCAGGAGAACATTGTACGAAGTAACAACCAAAACATGTGATTACTAACTTTGATAGACTTATTTCTTCTTAGCAGTGCAAGGATCCAAGACACTTGGATCCAAGGATCCAAAGGACTCATGATGGAAAATGCTGTCCAAATCCAGAGAATGAATGATGGAGTCTGAATGCAGATTGAAGCATATTATTTGATCTTTTTCCCCTTCTTTCTTATGTTTCTCCTATTGGTTCTAATTCTTCTTTATAACATAACTAATGTGAAAAATAGGTTGAGTATGCCATGTCATTTGATAGTGATGAAACTCAGTTCTAATGCTCCTTTGTTGAACTGAGTTTTCTTCTTTGAGTGATCCTCCTAGAGGTATGGGTAATGATAACTGTTAACTGTGATGCAACAGAGGCAAGGGAATATTGGTCACACAGCTGAGAGAAAACATGGTGGGTAGGTATGTGTATTAGACAGGAGACAGTGCTGCTCAGAAGGTACGGTTGATTCTTAGGAAGTATGTTAAATTTCCAAATTCTTGGTACCTCAAGTTTTGCTCTTGTTTTTCCTTGGTATTTTCTGATTATTTCTAGGAAGTGAGTTAATGATGCCTGTATAAAATAGCTTATAAATTTTATTGTGACAGTGACTTTGAAAATGTATGTGCTGGTACTTAAAAATTATTAGAGGAGAAACTATTTCTCCACAAGAAAGAATCTTTCAAAAAAAAGTTTTTCTTTTGTACTCTGATGAAAAAGAGATCTTGACAATATTAATGAAAATGACTTTTCCTAAATAAACTAGACTTACCTGAATTATATTAAGCTTTTATTTTTAAAAGTAGGTTTTTTTTCCTTTTACGCACATGTAAGCAATAAATGAAAGCGAGCCTGCAGTGGTGGATAAATAGAGAGCTTGCCTTGGATTCAGGAAAATCTGGGTTCAAGTCTTACCTCTGTCATATACTGAACTCTGTGACACAGCTCAGTTAACCTCTCAATGCCTAGGCACTTCTCCAAGACTTTTAGTTGCAAACTAATGTGAACTTATTTATATTGAGGGAAAAGAGTTTTCATGCTGTTAATATTTCACACTGATAAAATCATAAGTGTGAATTAAAGAACTAATACAGAGGCCGGATCCAAACTCAGGTCCTTCTGACTCCAGGGCCGATGCTCTACTCACTGCGCCATCTAGCTGCCCCCCTGTCTAACTATCTTATCTATATAAAACTTTATGCAAGTTATTTTTCTTCTCAGTGTTTCCTCATCTGTAAAATGAGGGGATTAGATTCTGTAGCTCTAAAGTCCCTTTCAAATCACCTGACCTGTGGCCCACCTTTGTGCTATGAAAATTACTATATAAGATAAATTGTTTTTAAGCACTTTAGTGGGGGGTGTGGTTGGTGATGAGTATTGTCTATTGCATGACAATGACATTAGGAAATGTGTTGGGGTTTTTTCTTGTATTGGTGATAGATTTTTGCTTTCCTAATCATAATTTATGATTCACTAGGGAATTGACTAGATTTAAGGGTCTAGATTCCACCCAGAGAATGGAACAGAATAAAATAACAAGAAAGAACAAGTTTCAGTGCATACAAATAAGATAAATAAAATGTAAAGGTAGCCAGCATTGTTTATACTGATGCTTTAATATGCTAATTGCTATGTTTTCTAATTAAAACAAAATCCACTAAATGATACTTAACTGGCCTAGTTCTAGTAACTTGAAAATAATTACATTTCTTTTAACATATTTTATAATCAGTTTTTCATTAATATAGACACTCTAGTCAGTGTAAATTTATAAGATATTATTTTCTAATCTGAATTGTTAAATAGGTGGCTCAAATGTTTTAATACTATTCTTAGATGATAAACAATGTAATTATTTGGAATAATATTGTTTCTAGCAGCAATTAGATTGTGAGCTCCTAGAGAGCAAGAAATGTCTTTTGCCTTTTTTTTTTTTTGGTGGTATACCCGACATTTGACACAATGTCTGAAACAGAGCAGGTATTTAAATACATGCTTATTGACTGATTAAATGTGTTTTTTATCCAATTTTCTTTTCCTAGATAAAGATTTTTTTATAGGGCAAAAATAGCATGAGAGGGATACCACAGTATGGTGAAATGTTTACTGGACTTGGAATCTTAAAGTCATAGTGCTAGCCTCAGCTCTGCCATTACTATGTGACACACAAGTTAAAACATCTCTGGGCCTCAGTTTCGTTTGTAAAATGAGGGTATTTGGGGGTGGCTAAGTGGCACAGTGAGTAGAGCGCCAGCCCTGGAGTCAGAAGTACCTGAGTTTGGATCTGGCCTCAGACAACTTAATGCACACAACAAAAACCTAGCCATGTGACCTTGGGCAAGTTACTTAACCCCAATTGCCCTCCAAAAAGCAAATAAAAGAAAAAAAAGAAGGTATTTGATACTGAACATTGTATGAGCTATTAATGTCTGTTTAAACTAAACATTTATTAAATGCTTACTATGTTCTTGGCAGTGGTGATACAAATACAAAAGAAAGACAGCCCCTGTGCTCAAGGAATTTATATTCTACTTAAAAATATAATGCATAGTGGGTGCCTTTCATGCCAGGGAGGGGAGCTTTGATCTAGGCCAGGGCTTCTTAACACAGACTACATATACTATTTAGATATGTGTGTATAAAAAAATATTTCAGTAGGTAGGGGAAAAATGGGGGAAAAATTGTAACTCAAAATCTGGCGGAAATGAATGATGTAAACCAGAAGTTAATAAAGCATTTGTTAAAAAAAAATAATAATTTTAGCCTCTAGTCTAAATAAAATAAAAAAAGATTGATGTAGTGACAGGTTCAGGTTTTATCCATATTGTTCTTCTACCATTAAATATGGCCTTTGCAGGGGCCGCTAGGTGGCGCAGTGAGTAAGAGCACCGGCCTCGGAGTTGGGATGACCCGAGATCAGATCCGGCCTCAGAAAATGAGCACCCACGCATAAATAATGACTAGTCGTGTAACCTTGAGCAAGTTACTTAACCCCAATTGCTTTAATAAAAAAAAAAAATATGGCCTTTGCTTTATATGAAGATCTCAGAGATGCTTTTTATGAAATGTATCAGTAATTAAAATCAACTTGTTTTCAGAGAAAAAAATATTTCAGTATATTTGATTTTCTTTATTACATGTATTTTATGTATTTAATCTGAGAAGGGGTTCGTAGACTTTGAGGATATGGGTGATAATGGAATATTTTAAGATTTAGGCAGGCACAGAGATTGTGAGTGGAGCCTTAGGACAGTAGATTTGTCATGTGGTAATACCAGTTTGTTCTCTAGACTTTTTTTCTAGTCTCATCTTAGATCCTACCTTCCATCAGATCTTTAATTCTTCTAATTTAATTTGATTAATTTAATTAAGCCATCCTTCTCTTGATTTATTTCTAATTTATACTGAATATAGTTTGTACATAGTTGTTTACCTGCTGTAACCTCCTTGAGGGTGAGGACTGTTATTTACCTTTATTTTTAGCCCCAGTGCTTAGCACAATGCCTGGCACATAGTAGGTGCTTAATAAATGTTTATTGACTAACTGACTGAAATTGGGGGTGGAGGAGTGGTGTAGGCATTATTTGTAGCAGTTCAGGTTGGCTAGGGTGGCTAAGCCCTGGTGTCCTGGTGGATGGATACATAGCACAGAATGGTCTGGAAGCTGCTGGATATAAAGGGCACTGGTGAGGATAGACTTATCTACCCTTTAATCTGGGACGTTCCATTTCACTGCATATCTCCAAACTGAATTATTTGGTAGGTAGAGGTAAAGTTTCTTTAGTATTGAAATGGGTAAAATAGGTACCATATAGTGTGTTGTACCTTGGTTGGCTCACTAGGACATATGGTCTGATTCTTAGGCATGCAGGCTTAGAAAATCAGCTTTCTCAGCTCATCCAAAGAGTAATCATGTCCTTGTGAATAAATCACAGTAACTAGAGTTTAAAATAAAATAAACAAAGAACTAATCTGTAAGTTAGATTACCAATTTATTTTATGCTTCATATCTGTTCTCTCTTCCAAGCAGGATACTTTCTTGAGAGAGTGGAAAGATGAGGATTTGTCAGGAACAAAATCCTTCTTTGATCCTCTAAGAAACATAACTGCTTTTTAGTGCAAATCTCACTTCTGCTACTTACTTTCTCTGTGACTGAACCTCTTTGGAACTCAGTTTCTTTTTGGGATCTTTTTCAGGAGGTGATTGGTGGATTCTTTCAACCTCTATTTTGCCCTCTGGTTCTAAAACATCAGGGCAATTTTCCTTGAGAATTTCTTGAAGGATGATTTCTAGGTCCTTTTTTTGATCATGGCTTTCTGGAAGTCCAATAATTTTAAAATTATTTCTCCTGGTTCTATATTCCAGGTCAGTGATTTTTCCAATGAGATATTTCACATTGCCTTCTATTTTTTCATTTGTTTGGATCTGTTTAATAGTGTCTTTTTTTTTTTTTTTGGAGGGCAATTGGGGTTAAGTAACTTGCCCAAGGTCACACGGCTAGGTTTTTTGTTTGTGTGTTAAGTGTCTGAGGCTGGATCCGAACTCAGGTCCTTCTGACTCCAGGGCCGACGCTCTACTCACTGTGCCACCTAGCCGCCCCTGTTTAATAGTATCTTGATTTCTCATAAAGTCACTAGCTTCTATTTGCTCCAATCTAATTCTGAAGGAATGATTCTCTTCAGTGAGCTTTTGAGATTCTTTTTCCATCAGGCAAATTCAGTTTGTTAAGGCATTCTTTTCCTAATTGCCTTTTTGAGCCTCTTCTGCCATCTGAGTTAGTCTATTTTTTAAGGTGTTATTTTCTTCAATCAGGTTGTTGACTCTCGTTTCATAATTTTCTTGCATTGTTCTCATTTCTCTTCCCAATTTTTCCTCCACTTCTCTTATTTGATTTTCAAAATCCTTTTTAAGCTCCTTTATGGCCTGTAACCAGCTTGTATTTTTCTTGGAAGCTTTTGGTGCAGGAGTTCTGACTGCGTTGATCCTGTTCCATGCTTTGATCTTTTTGTTCCCAAAAAAGGAGTCTAGTGTTGGATTCCTCTGTTTGCTTTGCTTCTCTCGTTTACTCATATTGTCACTCAATTACTTGACTTTTGGGCTTTTTGCCACAGTAGGACTCTGCTACCAGACAGGGAAGCTTTGTACCAAAGACTGGGGTTTTCTCAGCTGCTAAAGGTATTAGTTGGGTGTCCTCTCTGAAGCCTCCACACACTCTGGCAAGCAGGTCACACACCCCAGGACCCCCACCCTAAACCGCAATCGAGATCCAAGTAGGTTAAAGCAAGAGCAGTTACACCTCAGACTGGTGGCTTAGTCCCCCTGCAGTCTGCAGACCAGGAACTGAAGCTGCCAGGTGGCGGTGGCTGTTCTGCAGCCCTCAGTAGCTTCTCCCTCCAGGGGATAAAGGCCAATGCACTCCCAAACTACCAGATCTCAAATTCCACACTGCACTGACCTCTCACTTTGTCCTTAGCGTCTATGGGTTGATAATTCTGGAAACCCCCACAGCTGCTGGTGATCTGAAGTCCCTCCAGCTGGCAGCTGGTCTGGCCCACCTTGGGCCTAAAACCTCCAGCCTGTGGGATAGGGCTCAGCTCCCAGAGCACTGTGCTGGCTGCTCCCTGCTGGCCTGCCAGGCTGTCCTCAGCAGGAGGTTAGCTTCTCTGTGTCATTTTGTGGGTTTTGTAGCTTCAAAGTTTCTTCAGAGTCACCTTTTACATGAATTGAAGGTGGTGGGAGCTGGAGCCCAGTGGAAGTCCTGTTTTTACTCAGCCATCTTGACTATGCCCCTGGAACTCAGTTTCTTGATTTTTTTAGATGTGGGGTTTTGGGCAACAAGGGTTTGGACAAGATAATTTACTGTCGTGTCTTTTGCATCCTGAAATCATTTGGTTGTTCATGTCTTTTTAAAAAAAAAGGATGGGGGGAAAACCAACTAGGTATGTTGACAACACAGAAGGGGCCAACTGAGAATCAATATGGAGTTCAGATCCAGGGAGATAGATTTTCCAAAGTGCCACTTTAAAAGGGGAGAGCAGTCAGTTCACAATTGAAGCAGCATTAGTTAGATCATAGGCAGGCTGCCTGAAGCATCATTCCCAAAGAATGAGTCCGAAGTTCAGGCAAGTGAGTTTCAGTTCAAGATTGAGTAGGAACCAAAGTACTTAAGGGTGACTAAGAACAAGGGTCAAAACTGGGACCAAAACTTTCCTACGGGAGAAAATTGGGAGGTCATATCAGGAAGAAGTTCTCAATACAGTAGCAACTGTGGTTTGTATGTGAGTGTATTGTGGCTGGACAGATTGTTTGGTGATGTCAATAAGAATTTATTAAGCGCCTACCCTGTACCTGTTATTTTACTTAAACATCAGGAATGCAAAGAAAGGCAAAAGTTCCAGCTCTCAAGGAGCTCATAGTCTAATAATAAGATGTAGCAAAATTCTGTTCTAGGCAATAGTTTCAACCAGTTGTCTTTATGGAAAATGATTTAACATCTCAAATACTGGTTGCTTTCTTGTTATTTTGTTGATTAGTCATGTCCCACTCTTCCTGACTTATTTGGAGTTTTTTGTCAAAGATACTGGAGTGGTTTTCCATTTCCTTCTCCCCCTCATTTTATAGATATGGAACTGAGGCAAACAGGGTTAAGTGACTTGCCTAGGGTCACATAGCTAGGGTCTCTTATTGGATACCTGGCTGCCCTTATTCATTACTTTAGGATAGGGTGTACTCTTTAGGATTTGTGTACACTTTCTGCTCTGATACACAGAAGATCCAATTATCTACACCTCTCCTTTTGTTAGAGAGGTAGGGCGGGAGGGAGACTGGGTGTAATGTGTTGCAGTTGGTTATTTTTACTTAACTGATTTTTTTCTTTGTTATTATAGAGGAGTGATATATCCAGAAATAACTGGAACATAGAAAGCAAATCAGCAATAAAACCTTTTAAAAGTTAAAGATTTTCCAGGGTGAGAGATGGGAATGTTGTAAAGAAGATTTTGTTGGGGGGGAGTGGGAAGGGGAAGGTAAGGCATTTGGGCTTAAGTGACTTGCTGAAGGCCACTTAAGTGTTAAGTGTCCGAGGCTGGATTTGAACTCGGGTCCTCCTGACTCCAGGGCCGGTGCTCTATTCACTGTGTCACCTAGCCACCCCATAAAGAACACTTGGATAATATTATTGAAGAACATTTCGTAGAGTTCAGAAATAGAGCTAAGATATCCTGTGCCTAATTAGGAGTCTAGTGCAAATCACTTTCAGAGGGTTGAAAGTGCTCTCAATGAAATTCTGATGATAGAGATATAAATGAGGCAGATAAAGGAGAAAAAGAGATTACTATCTAAAAAGACTGATGTGTATGTCTTGCAAATAGTAGACATTTACCAAATGCTTGTATGTTAGGAATTCATCTTTAAAAGGTGGAAGGAAAGACAAGTACAACCCTGATAATGAATACAATTTGATGAATATGATGAGTAAGATGTATAATCTTGTAAGAACAGAAGGTATTAGAAAGGCCAGAGCTCTAAAGGAGCTTATCCTTTCAGTGCATGCTAAAGATAAAAACCATGTTGGAGGAAAGATGGTCAAAAAAGAGGACTACAACTTGTGGCAGATAAGGCAATGATAATGGATGACAGCTAGGTGGCACAGTAGATAGAGTGCCAGGCCTGGAGTCTGGAAGGCTCATCTTCCTGAGTTCAAATCCAGCCTCAGATACCTCCTAGCTGTGTGATCTTGGGCAAGTCACTTAACCCTGTTTGCCTCAATTTCCTCATCTGTAAAATAAGTTGGAGAAAAAAATGATAAGCCACTCTAGAATCTTTGCCAAGAAAACCCTTCATGAATCAGAAACCACTGAAACGACTGACTAAAATGACAAAAGAATGATAGAAAGAATGTGAAACCAACAGTTGCTATGTAAATGTCTATGGAACAGAAATGATCAACAGGGAATCGAAACCCAAGGTAAATAGCCAAATGGTAAGAGAATACTGCTCTGTCCTCAAGGAGTTCAAATCATTAGGTTTAGATGAATTGTAGAGTAGTATAGTATAAAGAGCAATGAATTTGGTATCTGAATACCTAGGTTCAGGTCCTAGCTCTGTTTCATAAAAACTTTGTGACCTTATTAAGTCACTTAACTTTTTTAGTCCTCAGTCTTATTATCTGTAAAATAACATGGTTACATTAGGGGTCTGTTCTACCCTAAATCCTATGATTCCATATTCTATGTTACTGGAGTTCCTTACAGATGTGATTGCTGAGCTACTGTCAGTGATCTTTGAAAAACTGCAGAAAGAAAAGAAGAGGAGCCATAATAGTAAAGAAAGATAAATGGTCCTGAATTTCAAAAGTGGGAAGAGAGTGAATGCTTAATGCTCTAGACAAGTGTTTTAATTGTTGTAAAAATTCTAGAGTATATTATAAAAGGATTAATTTGTGAGAATTTCAGAAGAAAAATGGCAAAAGCCGTGAGCTAGCACAGTGTCATCTAGAATCTTATGATACAGCAAATATGCATTATTTCCTTTAAAAAAACTGGATTGCTAGACATAAAGGCCACAGGAATGCATCCCTGTATCCTTGTGGACTGGATAAGAGTAAAGTTATACAGTTGAATCCAAAGATCTGTGATTTAAATGGATGTGTTACTCTGGAAGGTTGTCGCAAGTAGAGTTCCCCTGGGAGATCTGTTCTTGACACAGTACTAAATATGTTTCAGGTTTAGATCTGGCAGTGAGTAAGAGTGCTGCCCCCGGAGTAGAAAGGACCTGGGATCGGAGTAGGGAGGACTGGGGATGGGTTCTGGTCTCAGAAAATTAGCACCCACATGTAAAAAAATAACTAGCTGTGTAACCTTGAGCAAGTTACTTAATCCCAATTGCTTTAAAAAAATGTAATAGGGATAAATATAAAATCCTGTGTTTTGGGTTAATAAAAATCAGTTGTGCAATTATGGCAAGAGGAAGGGGTGTCTTGATAGTAGTATATGTGGAAAAGATCTGGCTATTTTAATAGACTAAAAGAAAGCTCAATATGAGTCATCATTGTGAAATGGCAACTTAGAAAGGTTAACCTTAGGTTTTGTTATTAAAGGGACAGTGTTCAAAATTATGGACAGCTTTCTCAGGAGGACATTCCTATTATTCTCTGCCTGGTTAGACCGAATCTTGAGTATTCAGTTCTGGAAACCATTTCAAGGAAGGTATTGATTAATTAGAGTGCAGCCAAAAGAAGATAGGTAGGATGACAAGAATGGAAACCATAAGGAAAAAAGAAAGGGAGTCTAGAAAGGAGTGTGAAGAGGATCTAGGAGCATAGATTTAGACACATAGCTTTCCAAAGTGAGCAATACTGTCCCCTGGGGGACACTGGAATGATGGAGGAGGCTGGTAGTAGCCTCTGCTTTAATGGGGGGGGAGGATTGAATAAAAATAAAGAGTTAAACTAACCCCAGGGGGTGTTGAGTAATTTTTCTTTTTTTTTTTTTTTTGAAAAGGGGGTGGCCAAATAAGTTTGGGAACCTTTGAGAGAGCTATAAAAATATTAGAATCCTTGTCTTACAAATGAAGAAACTGAAAGAATAGGTTAAGTTAAGTGACTTGCCCATGATGATGAGCTGGCATCAGAGGTGAGATTTGAATCCAGATCTTCCTAACTCAGAAGTTCAGAACTATCCATTTTATCATGCATTCTTTCTAAAGACACTTTAGCAGTCTTTGAGTATTTGAAGGACTATCATGTGAAAAAAGGATTAGATTTGTTTTGTTTAGCCCCAGAAGTCAGAACTAGGAAGTTGAAGTTGTAGAAAGGCATATTTCAATTAAGTATAAGGGGGAAAAAAACCCAAATTTTAAATTATTAATGCTGTCCAAAAGTAGAATAGAGCCCTCAGGAGTGATGAGTTTTTTAGGGGGATTCAAGAGGAGACTGAGGTTACTACTTGTTGAGGTTATTTTAAAGAGATTTTTATTTGAATAGATGAATTCAGAATGTCTTCTCAAATTAAAGATTCTATTATTAGTCAAGAATGTATTTGTCCTTTGCCATGGGGCTTGATTATACTTAAGATTCCCATCATATTTTTCCTGCAAACTTTGCATGTTGTCCAGAGCATTTTGTTAAAGCATCATAGCACAGTCCAAGATCAGATTGTTACTTGAATCTTATGCACATAAGATTCAGTATGCACATAGAAATGAGCAACAGAGCAACCCAAAGATAAATTAGGAGTTAAATTAATCTAGATTCAACCCAAGATACCAGTATCCAGAGAGATGGTTTCCAGCAGAGAAGTAAGGTGGGAGTGGAATCCTGTCAGAAGGAGGTGCTGAGGTATTGATGAAGAGATTGGCTGGCAGCGTCTCTCCCAAAATGAGGATGCTCAGTTTGTCTGCATGTTGCTTCCACTCAGAGACAGATGGGCTCAGAGAATAAAGTCCTGCTCTATTTGAATGAGGCGCTTAACCTTTCTGTGTCCCAGACAATTCTCTAAACATCATTGGTGCTCTGCATCAACATTTTCTGCATCCAGTAGTTCTCTAATTGAGTTCTCTAAGTAAAATCACAAGTCTGACCCAAATGAATCTACCCCCCCTTAACCACTTTCCTTCTTAACATATTAGAAGCGAAAAGTTGAGGAAAACATCGTGCTTTGTGTTTTTTCTCCTTGATCTGTGCAGATCCACGTAACTCTTTAAAAACAGGAGTATTTCTGTTGGCAACCAGATTCACTTGGCCCTTCTTTCTTAATGGTTTCCTTGATGAACTCTGTACCTTTTCAATCTTAACTTCCTTCTATAGATTTCTAAAGAGTTCTGAACCTTTTAAAAATAATTCCCTGTCTTTCCTCCAGCATTTTAAATACATTTGAACATAATATGATTTTTTTAAACAAAGTTATGCTGTGGTTGTCTCACATTATTTAACTTCACTTAGCAGTCTTAGTATAGACATAAACTTTGCATTTATTCTGAAAGATAGGAGTGCAAAGGGAATGAGACTGGGATTCTTAAACACTGAAAAAGTGCTACTAAATTTAAACTTCTAAGATCCTTTCAGCTCCAGATCCTAGATCTTTATACTTAGAAGACATTTTCCTCATAACAACCCCAGTTTATAGATGAGGAGTGGAAGGCTTATAGTACTTCAATTCAAAATATAATTTAGTGCCTACTGTCTGCAAGGCATTGTGCTTTTTGCTGAACAGTTCTTGTTCTCATGGAACTTATATTCTATTAGGATGATAAAACATGTTCACAAGTAAATAAACTCAAAGTATGTACAAAGCAATATAAAGTAATTTCAAGAAGAAAAGAGTACTGATAACTAGGGAACAGAAGACCTTGTGTAGGAGGTAGTACTTGAGCTGTGCTTTAGAGGAATCTAAGTATTCTACCCAAGTGCAAGTTAGAAAGGAGTTTGTTCAGGACACAGAGGCCGTCTTATTCATAGGCTCAGAAGTGGGAGATAATGGGGTATTGCACACAAAAAAAAAGGTAGCGAGTTTGACTTAATAAATAATACATAAAAGGGATGTGTAAAAGAGTGAAAAGATAGGTGGAAGGCCAGTTGTGGAGGATTTTCAATGCTACACTAACAATAGTGTATTTTATCCTAGTAGCCATAGGGAAGCACTGAATATTGTTAGGTGGGAGGAGGGGTGGTGGCATGGCCTCATCGTCAGATCTGATTTTTAGGAATATCAGTTTGGCAGTTGGTTATGTGGAGGATGACTGGAGATAGACCAGCACTAAAGCTATTGCACTCATCTAGTAGAAAGCCTGAAATAGAATAAGATAAAAGGTTATATGAACAGCAAGGAGAGGGTAGATGTAAGAATTAAAAGAGATAGTATCTGTATGACTTAGCAACCTAATGGATGCGGGAGTTGGAGGATAAGGGGAGAATCCAGGAGGACAGGACTCTAAGGTTGCAAACCTGAGTACCTTGGAAGGATAGTGGTACTAGTCATCCAACCTTTAAAAGTGCCTGACATGTGCCAGCCACTGTGCTGACTGGGGATACAAAAGGAGGCCGTACACACACAAAATAGTGCCTGCCCTCAAGGGACTCCCAGTCTAATATGAGAAACAACATGCAAACAACTATATACAAACAAATGTATACAGGAACATTTAGGAGTAGTCTCATGGGGAAGGCACTAAGATTAAGGAGGACTCAGAAAGACTTCTTTGTAGAGAAGGTAGGACTTTAGCTGAGACTTGAGGGCAGCCAGGAAAACAAAGAGGCAGAGATGAGGAGGGAGAGTGTTCCAGGCATGGGGATAGCCAGTGCAAATGATTGGAATCAGGAGAAGGAGTATCTTGTTTGAGAAAATAGTTCAGCATCACTAGATTACACAGTATGTGGAAGGGGGAGTAAGGTATGAACAGACTAGAAAGGTAGGAAGGGGCCAGATAATGTATTTTAACTTTAAAAAAAAAACAAAGGGGCTTTTATATTTGATCTTAGAGGTGATGGGGAACCCCTGGAGATTAGTGAGTGTGTGATTTGGTCTGCTTTAAGATGATTGACAGCTGAGTGGAGAGAGACTGGAGGCCATCAGTGAACCATTCAGCAGGCTCTTGCAATCTATTACAGGCCTTGTTTGGTGAAGAGGGCCTGCACCAGGGTGGTTGCAGTGTCAGAGGAGAAAAGAAATCATATACAAGAGATGTGATGAAGGTAGAAATGACAGGCCTTACCAGCTGATAGACTCTAGGGCAGTGGAAGAGATTGAGGCATCAGGGATGACCCATTTCTCTTGCGGACCTAGGGAAAGTTCTGAAGGATAGGTTTGGAGAAAATGTGGATTTGGTTTTAGACATATCTGGGGACAGGTAGGTAGAGATATTAAGCAGGCATTTGGTAATATAGGATTGGTGTTCAGGAAAGAGATTGGCCTGGTCTTTTTAGATTTGTGAATTCCTCACATAGAGATGATGAGAGTAGATGATATCAACAAAGGAGCAGTTAGAGAGAAAGAGGCCTCAAAACAGCTTTGTGGGGATTGCGGATGGCAGCACACACGTGGTAAGTCAGAGGAGGATGAATCAGGGCAGGTCAGACAAGTAGAAAGAACAAGCAGCACCATGAAAGCCTGGGGAAAAGAGGGTATCCTAGAGTGTCCACAGCTGCAGCCACTGAGGGTCATCCTGATTTTCAGGGCTCTTTTCACTTTTTCACTTGACCATATTGTCTCTGTTTTCTTATATAGTTGATAAACAAATTTTTTTCTTTCCCTTTAAGTTGGGTTTGAAGATTATGGGCCAGATTGTGATAGCATGAGGATAACTGCCTTCTTGGACATTCCTGGACAAGATAATTTGACTCCACTAGCTCGTTTGGAAAAGTATGCCTTTAGTGATAACATCTTTAACCGGTAAGAATTTCACTGGAGGAGGGGTGAGGAGTGAAGGATTGGGAGTGGGTGCGGGGGAGGGGGGGGATGCTATTGCATTTGCTGTGTTTAATTTCTCCTTTATATGTTTTCATTCAATTGTGTGTTTTCTTCTGTTTGTTTTTCAGTTAATTACCTAGTAAGACAGGAAGTAAAAAGTGGCAGAATTTTATGGTGTTTAGATATTTAGGATTGCTAAGTGGATTTCTTTTAAGCATTCAGAAAAGTAAAACAGATTGTTTAATTGAGATTAAAATGTCTTTTTAAAAATGGTATTTATTCTTTCCTTTGACGTTAGTTTGCTTGATAAATATTTATGTCAGAATGATCTTTTGTTCATTTATGGTGTTGAGTTATTATATTCCCTCCCTAGACAGATTATTGCTAGAGGACTTTTGGATGTTTTCCGGGACTTCAGTAATAATGAGGAAGATTTCTTGACTGTAATGGAGATAGTGGTCAGACTGTCAGAAGATGCAGGTTTGTGAAATTATATAAAATTTCAACTTATTTGAAAGAAGTTGTAGACTAACCACATTTTAATTCTCATTTTGAAAATTGTGCTGATTAATTTTCAGTTATTCAGAACCTTCAGGCAATCATTAAGTTAGACACACCTTAGAGAACATCTGGTGAGGAAACTAAGGCCCAAGGAGATTGTGATTTGGCCTTACTTTCCTGCCATTAATTAATCAAAAAAAAAATAACACAGAGAATCTTATATGAATTTGATTTATAGTACTGCTTTTCAGAAAATAATGTTGCCATTGTGTTGCCAATGTGCCAAGGCACATGCAGATTTTGTTTTGTTGTTTATGGTTGGTGAATTTTCTAAACTGTTACCAAGCCAGAAGGACATAAAACAAAGTACAAGGCCTGTTGGATTTGATTTTTGTGATTTACCTATTTTAGTCTGACCTACAACATTTAAAGGTGAATCTTGGGTGGAATTTTCACCTCCTTTTCCTCACCCCATGTATATAGTATAAAGAAAATGAACTCTATTTAGAAAGAATTGTTTCTTAAATCTATATGGCTTGATTTTATTCCCTGAAAAATTGTCAAAATGATTGTGTTTTTGTTAAGTGGATTTCTTTTAAGCATTTAGTGTATTTGTGCTAGTGAAAGACTTAAAAGTTAAGTGAATCATAAAATAGTTAAGTGAATCATATAAAACAAACAGAAAAGAGAATGGAAACTCCATTTCAAGGCATAAATAAATCAAATAGGGGACATTATGCAACACACTTGAACAGCAACCAAAAATGTGTATCATATAAAATAGTTAAGTGAATTCATCCTCTCTTGGAGTCAGAATCCTGCTTTAGAATTTGACTAATTTGCCTTGAAGCTTCCAAATGAGGTTTCTATTCCCGATTTTATTTGAATGTTTCAGGGATCTGTGAGTATTCTTTTCACTAATTTACCTTAAAAACTTCTTGATTTAGTAGATGAGTCTCAGCAGATTGCTCTGACTAAAGCATTCCTTGTCCTATGGCCATTTGAGGTGGTGAACCTTTATGAGTTCTACTATGCTATCTGGCAACATAGTAGATCACTAAGCCCATTTCAGCTTGCACTGGCATACTATTTGAGAATCTCCAGGGTCATCTCCATGCAATGATCACTCAGAGGAATAGGATTTGAGGGGGAAAGTGCCAGTCATGTGCCAGGCACTATAATACTGGGAATGCAAATACAAAGCAAGACAGTCGCTCAAGGGGTTTACATTATACTGGGTGATATCACGTTAGAGAAATGTAAATACAGTATTTATAGAAAATAAATACAAAGTAGTGGGAGAAAGGAATGCTAAAAAGCAGGGGAAGGGGAGTCAGGAAAGGCCTTTTGAAAGAGGGGGCATTTGATCTGAGCCTCAAAGGGAGACAGGGGGAAGGCTTACGTAGGGGTGGAGATGAGAAGCAGCTTTCTGATGCTGAGCAACTATTTGCCTGTTTCTCTCTACAATGTGCTTCTGCATAAAGTCTTTCAGTGCCCTGGTTCCTGTTATTTCCTGGGGCTGTGAAGGTTTACCTCAGGATTTCTTCTTTCAGGCCACTTGTAAACACATGCATTTTCTGTGTGCCTTTCCTTCAAGGAAGTCATTTCCAGTGGTGGGAAGCAAAGACTAAGTGAGTGCAGGCATCTTTCTTGCTTAGAATCAATCCTGTTCTACTTCATGCAATTCTGCCTTCTGGATAGGGAAAATGAAATGAAAAATAAACAAAAAGTAGGGTTGCTGAGGCTGTCACTTTGACTTAGTCATCCCAGTTTGGGGGCTCAGGAAGGGGTTAGTAGACATGCCTACACGCCATGGGTAGGCATCACCAAGATGCCTCTAAGTAAAGGTTCATGTCTTATAATTTCATCAAGTTGATTGGAAAACTTCTCTAAATGAGTCTTAGATTCTCCTGGTCAATACCCATTATAAACTTCCCCCACTTAAGTGTTTGTAGCCTAGCAAATCCATCTTGGGTCTTTGGGACATATTAGTCCATGATCCCAATTTTAGATCTATGCTTAAAAGATTTAATTTAATGGTTTAAAACTTTAAATGTATTCTTTCAAATGAGTTACCATTTACTATGCCTTTACAATTAATAGAATTGTAAATTGTATTTTTAGTGTATTGCCTTAAAAATAACTGGGATTCATAAATTATAGGAGGATATATTTATGATAAAAATCTTTAACATATACATTCTTATAGGAATTTTACATTAACCTGTAGATCCTAGTACACATACTGTTGTTATATAGTTTTTTGGTTGTTGTTCAAGTGTGTTACAAGATGTCCCCATTTGATTTATTTATGCCTTGAAATGGAGTTGCCATTCTCTTTTCTGTTTGTTTTATATGTTTCACTTAACTTTTAAGTTTTTCACTAATTTTCACAAATACACTAAATGGACTGTTATTTTTAAAGTACAAATCTCATTTTCTTGATGATGTGTTTTAGGAAGAAAAGCTAGAAGTTCTAATGTATACTGTATCAAGGGCTTGTTTTATTCTAAATATAATTTCTTTTTTTCCTTTTTGTTTCATTGCCACAGAACCTACAGTGCGGACAGAGCTGATGGAACAGATACCTCCCATTGCCATTTTTTTGCAAGAAAGCCGACCCAACTTTCCATTGGCCTTCTCTGAATATCTTATGCCCATTGTCGTGAGGTATCTCACAGATCCAAACAACCAGGTTTGAAGTTTTTTGAGCATTTCTTTTTGACAAATTCTGTGTGGCTAGCAAAATGATCTCTTATTAATTATACTAAATTCTTTGAGAAGAGGGTATGTTTTATGATCTGCTACAGTAGTTGGTAGTTTTTTAGTGTTAAGTGACTAAGAAATTAGATCTTTCTAATTACTTGACAAAATAGATGTTTTTAATAGGTTCGTTCTGACCTGCCTATTAAACACACATATACATCACCATGTCTGTGAAAAACATCTTGATCTCACAGTTTCTTCAAGCTACTTTCTTCCTGTTTTCTGAACCTACTACCTTCATTCTTCCTTTATCCATTTATTCCTTAGCCTTGTCATCTGGCTTCTGTCCTCACTATTCTATTGAAACTGTCCTCAAAATTGTATTGGTTTAGAGGTGATTCAGTTACTATATTTTAAATTGCCAAATCATACTCATAGAAATTGGGAGCTCAAGAGGACTTTGAGTCACCTTGTATAACCCCTTCATTTTATAAATTCTTTGGTCTTTTCTCAGCCCTGATTTTTCTTGTTCCCTCTCTCAAATTTGAGATCATTGACCACCCTTTCCTTCTCTTCTCCTTTGGCCTCTTTGACATGTACTCTTGCCCCTTACTATTCTTCCCAACTTCTTTTCTTCTTTCTGTCCTCTAACTATATCTTTCCTAAGGCAAAGCCCTCTCTTCTTTTAACTTTCTTGTATTTTCTTTCTTTTGGAGAGTTTGTCATCCACATGTCTCCACCTCTTGCCTCGATTCTCTCATTTCCAGACTGAACTCCTCTCCTGAGTTCCAGTTGGATATCTCCAGCTGCCTGTAAGACACTTCTACCTTGATATCCTGTCAGTATCTTAAACTTAAGTTAACACCAAATTAATTACTCACTTCTCTACAAAATAGCTTTTACATTCTAATTTCCCGATTTCTGTTAAATTTCATCTGGGCTTGAAACCTTGAAGTTAACTTTGACCCCTTTTTTCTCACCACTCCATATCATTTGGTTACCAGTCTGGCTTGTCACACCTTCTAATGTCTTATATTTCTCTCCCTTTCTTTTTCTGGAAAGCTATCATCATTTCATACCAGGATTATTGTAGTAGTTTACTAACTAATCTTGTCTTTGATCCTCTATTTTTTCCAATCCATTTTAAATACAGCTCTTGGATTAGTCATCCTAAAACCCCACTTTGATTATGTAGCTCTTCTGCTTAAAATTTTAATATGTGTGACCTCCATGTCATGAGTGCAAAGGTTTGATTGATAATTAATATAATAGGTTATAAAGAGAGGTTAGGAATACACATTTATATCTCAAATTTGTTTGAATCTTTTTATATTTTCAACTTGCTTCTCCACTTCTTTGGGAGGTAATTTCTTTGAGTCTGTTATTATGTAGTGTGTAAAGTACCACTATGTCTGTTTTTATTTTTCTAAAACCTTTTCTTTTGGAGATTTTTATGGGGTCCAAGCTCTTTCAGTCTTCATGATTTTACAAGTTTAATCACTTTTTACTTTTATTCCTCCCCCCCACTCCCAAGTCAGTTTCATCTTTCCAATTTAAAGAGTCCTGGGTTGGGTTTTTTGTTCATTTGTTTTCGTTTTGTTTTTAGTCACTTTCCATATGGAAAATGTTCTTTGCCTTAGTCCTTTTAATTATCCTTCTCTGACCTTGTTCTAACTTCAGTACATCTCCTTTGAATTATAGTAACCAGAACTTTGTGTTTGGTGTGAATGGAAGGTTAGGATGCTGATTTGGTATTGTTTCTAACTTTCTGTGTCTAAAAAAGAAGAAAATGTTTTAAAAATACTTTTAAACACTTTTATATTTCCTTTTCCCCACCCCACCCCCTTTTTAAAAACCATTTTAGGTTAGGAAATCAAGTCAGGAAGTACTGTTAATTCTATTGGAACAGGATCTAATTTTTCAAAATGATATTGAAAACAAAGTCTGCCCAATACTACTGGACCTATCTGCTCCAGACAGTGATGATGAATACAAAGCAGAAGCTGTGAATGTAAGTAAATTGTGGTAATACCTACTTCATGTGTTTATATGGTAATTTGTATGAAACAATTGTTGTACCGCCTGAAGTATACTTTTTGGCTTAGTTAATATTTATTATGTTTTCATCAAGTGATCTATCTTATAATTTATGATTTTATTATTAAAAATTTGCATTTTATTACCAAACATCTTTTTTTTTTTTGGTTTGTTTTTGTTTGGGGGGGGTGTTGGGTTTTTTTGGTAGTTTTTTTTTTAATGGCACTAGCTCTTTAGTAAGGATCCCCAACCTTTTTGTGAGAAGAAAAGCTTCTTCATTGCCCTAGAGCCTTGAATTCCTATCAGAGGTTGGGGATCCTGATAGTAATATCCTTGAATGGAGGAGGGTGATGTGGGTACAGCTGCCAACCATGTCTCTACCAGGAATGACAAGAAAATGTGGAGAGAGGAGACACAGTGTAGCATTAATCAGTTAAAATCCTATGATATAAAGTTCATATTCTGTTGATAAATTCTAATTGACAGGTTGCAATCTCTTTACTCTATATAGCATTGGTATTTAAATCAATTAAAGAAATAAAGCTAAAGCAATTGTGATAAATCTTATAAAATGCCTACATTTGTATCTTGTGAGAAAAAGTTCAGAGTATTGATTATCAAACTCCATATATAATCAGTTAATTTTATAGCCTTTGAAAGAATAAAATTATATAAATTTAAGTAGTTATTTAAGTTTCATAGTTATTTTATTAAAATAAAATTATTATATAAGTTAAATGTTATGATGATGACAACTATAACTGATGAAGAGGGAGGTCCTCATTCTTTATATTTAAAATGCCTTGTACAGTTATGTACTTGATGCTTTCTTGAAGAAGTTAGCCATAATTTTAGAGTTATTGTTGAAGAACTGAAAAAAGTCTTATTTATGAGTTCACTAAGATGCAAAGAAGAAAAATCTTTGCCAGATTTGAAGAGAAAAGAGAATTTTGTTCAAGATTCTAAAATACTGTGTATCATGGAGCAATAACTCCCCTAGAATTTTGTATGTGGTAAAACACATTATAATATCTGATTACTTGGCATGCATATGCTTTTTATGTTCATTTTCTGCAAGTAGAAGCTTAACAACTGGCCTTTTTGACAATTTGTATGTTCTATAAGTTTATAAAAAAGCTTTGGTTTGAAAAAGTGATTATTAATTTAAATTCTCAGATATTCTATGAAATCCTTAGTTTTTTTTTAAAGCAATTAATTGCATTGATTCTTGAAAATGAAACTAGATATTGCCATTAGTAAGGGTATTTGGCATATGACCAATAAACCTCTTAGCCATATAGTTCTTTCTTCCATTTTGGAAGTCAGGCAGGTTTCCAGGGTGACATCTGATACAGGAAGAGGTCTTATCATGAAGACTGACATAATGAAAAATAGAGTTCAGAGCATTTTCTCTATTTTGTTTTATTGCCAAATACCACATTATCCCCAGTAATATTCTTTTTTTTTAAAATGTAAGTATTGAGAATATCTTAATAAGTTTGTAAAAATTTCCTTATAAGACTCCTTCATAGTATAATTATAATTAGCTGTTGTTTTGCTTGGTAAAAATAATATTATTTTAACTGTTACATCCATATGTACATGTCTATAAATTTGACTGAACTTCATGTAAAATTCTTTTAATACTAAACATATCTCTGCTTTTAAGATGGTGAAATTTGCTTTGAGTGCTTGAAAACCCCACCAATCCCATCTTAGGCTATTTAAATCTCTTTCCTTTTAAGGCCTAAGTTAAGTGCTATATCATCCATATAGTATTACTAGATTCCCCCAGTCAATAATGATCTTTCCCCATTTAGACCTAATATATCACTTGAATCTTACCTCTCATGTACTTACTGAGCATCATTTTTTGCTACAGTTATTTGCTAATAAATACCAACCATTAACCTTAACTAACAGCTAGCCTCCTAATAAATATGTGTGGATGTTGAAGTTTGTTGCAGTTCAATTCAGATGAGGTCTTATCTTAACCTTGGAATTATTAATCTAGGCTTGACAATATTATAAAAGTGGTAGGGGAAGAGGGTTCCTAAAGTAAATGGGAGGGAAAAGTTTCCTTTTTTCTTTATTTCATATATCTTTGCTTATCTCAGGAAGGCAAGTTTTTTTTTTTTAATTTAGCAGTAAAATTGTCCCATTATCTCTGAAGTTTTCTCCCTATATTAATATTAATCCCGTATGTCCATTTTTCTTATTATTAACCAGAAAGTCAAGAAACATGAACATTTACATAGACAAAAAGAGTAGACACAGAAACTCTCAATCTGTTACATAAATTTTATATTTATATAAACTATACACAGATAGTGTGTGTATAAAATTAATATGGTAGTTACCATACCCTGTCTTTATCTCCTTTCTGACCCTCCTTCTGCTTTCTTTTTTATATATTTTAAGTGTTTCATTTATACTTTTATTTTTCTTTGCCTCACTATCATACTTCTCTCTGACTCTCACCCCCAACTTTTCTCCCTACCCATAAAAGCCCTTTATTATAACAATTAACTGTGGTCAAGCAAAATAAGTTTGTGTTTATTTTTTTTTGTTCCTGAAAATGTATGCCTTATTTTGCACCTATTGTCTAACACCCAAGAAGTTAGAAACATCTTTCATCATTAGTCTTCTGAAGTCATGATTGGCCAGTTCACTGATCATAGCTTTATAGTCTTTTTTTAAAAAATAAAATTTTTATTATGATTTAAGAATCAACAACATATAGACATTTCCATATATACAAAGGACAGGAAAAAGTTGTTTTCTGATGAAACAGAATTTACTATGTACAATTTGGTCTTTTAAAGTATACTTTATTTTAATAGGTCTTACTTGTCTGTTTCCCCTTTTGAACTTCTGCTCTCTTCTGTGTAATTTTAGATGTTTCGTTGATGCTCCTAATTTTTTTTTTTTTTGGTATCACTGTCTCTTTGTCCTCACTTTGTCTTAAGAACCCTCCTTTGTAATAAATAAGTATAATCAGTCTCTACTGTTTTTGTCATGCCTAAAAATGCATGTCTTATAATATACCTATACATCACCCCTCTGACACGAGGTGGAAGGTATAATATGTCTTCTAAAGCCATAGTTATTCGTTGTATTTATCAGAAGTCTAGAGTCTTTAAAAATTCTTTTCCTTTACAGCGTTGTTGATAATGTATAAAATTTTTCTTTTGCTTTTCCTTACTTTACTCTGCATTTATTTATACAAGTATTCTCAGATTTATCCGAGTGTCCCTTTTGCTATCTCTCAGGGAACAATTGTTTTCCATTTCATTCATATACCATAGTTCATCCAGTCTCTTCCCACTTGATGGACACCAACTTTGTTCCCAGTTCTTTGCCTACTACAAAGTGTACTACTATAAATATTTTTAGTACATGTAGTTCATTTCCCTTCATCTTTAATTTCTTTGGGGGTATTAGACCCATAGTGGTATCCTTGGGTCAAAGGATATGTACAGTTGGATGACTTTAATGTGTATTATTCGAAATTGCTTTCCAGAATGGTTGTACTAATTCACAGCTCCAGAATTTTTTATGGTATTAATTAAAGGTCCCTCTATGCATATACTGTGTAGGAATTTTTAGCTTAAAGGAGTATTGTACTTTGTCAAAGGCTTTTTTTTTATGATTAATTATGCTGATTATTTTCTTAACTTTTTTCTTTATTGTTTTTTAGCATTCTTTTTATTTTTATTTTCAGATTCTCTTCTTCCTACTCCTCCCCCATCACTAATAAAGCAAATAATATGATGTAAATTATACATGCAAAATCATGCAAAACATATTTAGCCATAATTTTTTTAAAAGCAATAAAAAGGAAATGAGAAGGGGCAGCTAGGTGGCGCAGTGAGTAGAGTGTCGGTCCTGGAGTCAGAAGGACCTGGGTTCAGATGTGGCCTCAGACACTTAAGTCACACACAAATAAAAAACCTAGCTGTTTGACCTTGGGCAAGTTACTTAACCCCAATTGCCCTCCAAAAAGGCAAAAAAAAAAAAAAAAAGGAAATGAAAAAATTATACTTCAGTTTTCACTGAGTTCATCATTTCTTTTTTTTTTTTTCATCATGTCTTTGGAATGTATTGATCAAAGTGGCCAAATCTTGATCATCATTAAAGTATTGGTGCTCCAGCCCTTTATTTTAACTCTGTATATGTCTTTCTATTTCTCGTGTCTTTTGTTTACAACATGTTGTTGGAGTCTGGTTTCTAATCCATTCTATTGTTCAATTTCATTTTGTGAATTAGCTCATCCCATTTAAATCACAGTAACAATTACTATGTATTTCCCACCATCCTATTTTCTTCTGTTTATCCTTTTCTCTTTTTATCTTTTATCTCCTCAAAAGTCTGCCTCCCTTAATCCACTCTCTCTTTATCATCCCTACTCCCACTCCCCATATTTCTTATATCCTTCCCCTCCTATTTCCCTATTGGGTAAGATAGATCCTATATCCAACTGAGTGTGTATATATATTTTTCCCACTTTGAACCAATTCAAATAAGAGTAAAGTTCAAGTATAGCCTACTACATCCATTTTCTCCTCTGTTATAAAAGCTGTTCCTCATATGCCTCTTTTGTGTGAGAAAATTTTCCCCATTCTACCTCTCCCTTTCCCCTTCTCTCAATACATCCCTTTTTCTCACTCCTCCAGTGAGAAAATATCTCCCAACATAATCACCTCACATCTGTACTTTCTTTCAACTTTCCCAATAATGATAAAGTTTATAGGAGTTATATGTATCATCTTCCCATAAATGAATATAAACAGTTTGACTTTGAGTCCTTTATAAGTGTGTAATGGAAATGCAGATTTAAAGATCTTCCCTGCCCCTAGGCCCTTTGATTGGCTTAAGAGACTTTGATTGGCTTTAAGAGACTCTGAAAACCTTCCTTGACTTGAAAATATGCTCTGCCTCCTAATAGGCTGAATGTGGTCACATGGAGCCTGTGGTGGGAGGCTTGTTTTTCAGGGAAGCCCACACCTTGATACTTTGTGATTGGGCAGTGGGTCAAGAAGGTTGTTACATTCTCTGAGCCAGGAGAAGGCTATATAAACCCTGATGAGAGGCTTTGCTTTGGGGCTCACTTTGAGAAGTGCTGTGTGATTTGACCAGATGAGACTCTGGGAAGCCGTTGTTGAGAGCCCCCCGGCTTTGAAAACCCAGATGTTGATGCTTCCCTCTCTGGTAACTGTGATTTGGTATTGATATAATGGTGGGACAGTTTGGAAGCCTGTCTTGTTTGATCTGTAAGGTCTGTAACTCTGAAGTTCGGGGTGCTGACCTTTTTCCCCTGAACTAGGTAATGTGTGTTTGTTTGATTAAAGTAAGCTTGTTAACCCATTTTGAGTTGCTTTCCTTCTGAAAAGCAGATCTAAGAACCTGTGTTGGCAGTTACCCTGGGGATATTGGGGTGCTTGCCGCTACAAAGTGCTCTTGCATATTTACCATTTTATGATTCTTTGTACTCTTCCTATATTTCACCCCATAATCATTGCATTCTGGGTGTTGGGTTTTTTTTTTCCCAATCTAAAAATTGGTTTATAACCTTTCATTGTGTAATTGTTGCATGGTATAATTTTGTTGGCCACACTGCTTAAAAGGCATGCAGAGCAGCAGTATTCACTAATGGCATATGGATTCACATTTATCTCTCTTGCATTGAGGGCCACAACCCTAAAATTCTAAGTGCACACACATTGTCAGTAGATTTCCAAAAGCCGACTTGTGTGGTTTGTTCAGAGCACTGCAGTACTAACAGTGTCATTCAACCCGATGAACAACTATAGGCACAAGGGGGCAAAGGGCAGGCAGGTGAAACTGCCCTGGGTAAGTCACTTGATATGGTGAGACATGCATCTTCCCCCACTAGCGAAGCTGTACACTTCATCTGCCAGCGATACATTAACATGCGAAGCACTTCTTTCTGATTATGGATAAATATAAAAACTATACTGTGGGCTTGAAGCTGAAAGTGTTTGTTTTCATTGAATTGCTGAGAATGGAAATAGCTGTGGAAAAGTTAGTTTTCAGTGAGTGAAAAGTTGGTGCAAGACTGGCGGAAACTAAAAGACAAGTAAGACTAGCACATTTTTTTTTAAAGCTTCATATAATGGTCATATGCCACTTTTTTACAAAAAGAAATTTGACATAAAATCTGTGACAATTATACAGTGAAATATGGTATATTTGAATGCCAGGCAAGTTTTCTATTCCACTCAGGACTTTTAATCAGGTATTCTTGAGATCCTCTATTTCATTAAATATCCGTTTTCCTCCCAAAGGATCATTGATTTTCCAGGGCAGTTTTTCTGCTGAGATACTTTACATTTTCTTTTATTTTTTTCATTCCTTTATCTTTGATTGTTTCTTGATTTCTCATGAATTTATCATTAGCTTCTACTTTCCCAATTCTGATTTTTAAGGAATTACTTTCTTCTGTGAGATTTTGTACCTCTTTTTCTCTTTGGTGAAGTCTGCTTTTAAAGGAGTTCGTTTCTTCAGTGAATTTTTGTGCCTTTTCTACTATTAGGCTAATTCTGTTCTTTCTTTCTTTCTTTCTTTCTTTTTTTGTTTATTTTTAGTTTACAAGATTCAATTCCATAGTTCCTTGAGTTTCAAATATCCCTTCCCTCCCTCCCCCAACCCCCCACGACAGCATGTAGTCCAGTATAGGATCTGCAAATACTTTCACAATAGACATTAGTCAAGTTACAAAGGCAAATTGTACTAGATGGGATGAAAAATGGTAAAGAAGAAATAAAACCAAACAATGAAAAAAAGATCAAGTAGTTTGCTTCCATCAGGATTCAAGCTCAGTTCTTTCTAGTTATTTCTCTGGATGTAGGCATCTTTCTCCTTCATGAGTCTTTCGGGATTGACTTATATCACTGCATTGCTGAGAAGAGTCCAGTCTGTCATAGTTGGTCATCACACATATGTTGTGTCTGTGATTGTATACAGATTTCTCCTGGTTCTACTCTTCTCACTCAGCATCAGTTTGTATAAGCCTCTCCAGGTAAATATGAAGTCCGTCTGCTCCTCATTTCTTATAGCACAATAGTATTCCATTACATGCATATACCACAACTTGTTTAGCCATTCCCCCATTGATGAGGACCCCTTTAATTTCCAATTCTTTGCAACCACGAAAAGAGCTGCTATAAATATTTTTGTACATATGGGTCTTCCTCCCACTTCTATGATCTCTTTGGGATATAACCCTAGAAGTGGTATTGCTAGGTCAAAGGGTATGAAATTATTTATAGCCCTTTGGGCATAATTCCAGACTGCTCTACAGAATGGTTGGATAAGTTCACAACTCCACCAGCAATGCATTAGTGTTCCAATTTGCCCAGTCCTCTCCAGCATTTGTCATTTTCCTGTTTTGTCATCTTAGCCATTCTGACTGGAGAGATGTGGCACCTCAGAGTTGTTTTGATTTGCATTTCTCTAATCAGTAGTGATTTAGAGCATTTCTTCATATGCTTATAGATATCTTTAATTTCTTTCTCTGAAAACTGCCTGTTTATATCCTTTGACCATTTATCAATTGGGGAATGACTTTTGTATTCTTATAGATTTGACTCAATTCTCTGTATATTTTAGAAATGAGTCTTTAATCAGAGACATGGGTTGTAAACATTCTTTCCCAATTTCCCACCTCCCTCTTGATCTTGGTTACATTGACTTTGTTTGTACAGAAGCTTTTTAATTTAATGTAATCAAAATTATCCATTTTGCATTTTATAATGCTCTCTAATTCTTGTTTGGTCCTAAAGTCTTCCCCTCTCCACAAATCTGACAGGTAAACTATTCCTTGCTTTCCCACATTACTTACAGTATCATCCTTTATGCCTAGATCATGCACCCATTTAGACTTGATTTTGGTATATGGTGTTAGATAATAGTCTATGCCCAGTTTCTGCTATACTATATTCCAGTTTTCCCAGCAGTTTTTATCAAATACTGCATTCTTATCCCCCAAACTGGGGTCTTTGGGTTTATCGAACAATAGATTATTGTACTCATTAACTGCTGGATCTTGTGCGCCCAATGTCTTCCATTGATCCACTACTGTACTCCTCAGCCAGTACCAAGCAGTTTTGATGCCTGCTGCTGTATAATACAGATTAAAATCTGGTATAGCTAATCTACCTTCCCTAGCATTTCTTTTCATTAATTTCCTTGATATTCTAGACCGTTTGTTCTTCCAAGTAAATTTTGTTACTATTTTGTCTAACTCTATAAAGTATTTTTTTGGTAAATTGATTGGTATGGCGCTAAATATATAATTTAGTTTGGATAAAATTGTTGTTTTATTACATTAGCTTGACCCAGCCACGAGCAATTGATATTTTTCCAATTAGTTAGATCTGACTTTATTTGTGTGAGAAGTGTTTTGTAGTTGTGATCATATAGGTCCTAGGTTTGTTTTGGCAGATAGATTCCCAAATATTTTATAATGTCTACAAGAACTTTAAATGGGATTTGTCTATCTCTTGCTATTGAATTTCATTAGAGATATACAGGAATGCCGAGGATTTATGTGTGTTTATTTTATATCCTGCAACTTTGCCAAATTTATTTATTGTCTCAAGTAATTTTTTACTTGATTCTCTAGGATTCTCTAAGTATATCATCATATCTGCAAAGAGTGATAGCTTGGTCCCTTCTTTGCCTAATTTGATTCCTTGATTTCTTTTTCTTCTCTAATTGCTACTGCAAACGTTTCTAGTACCAGATCAAGAGGAGTGATAGTAGACACCCTTGTTTCACTCCTGATCTTATTGGAAATGCTTCTAGTTTATCTCCATTGCATATAATACTTGCTGATGGTTTAAAATAGATGCTGTCTACTATTTTAAGAAAGGCTCCATTTATTCCTATGCTTTCTAGTGTTTTCAGTAGGAATGGATGTTGTACTTTGTCAGAAGCCTTTTCTGCATCTATTGAGATAATCATGTGTTTTCTGCTAGTTTTATTGTTGATATGATCAGTTATACTGATGGTTTTCCTAATATTAAACCATCCTTGCATTCCTGGAATAAATCCTACCTGATCAAAGTGTATTGTTCTTGTGATAAGTTGTTGTAGTCTTTTAGCTAATATTTTATTTAAAATTTTTGCATCTAAATTCAGGAGGGAAAATTGGTCTATAATTTTCTTTCTCTGTTTTATCTCTTCCTGATTTAGGAATATTTGTGTCATAGAAAAAAATTGGTAGGACTCCTTCTTCACTAATTTTCCCAAATAGTTTTTAGAGTATTGGAATCAATTATTCTTTAAATGTTTGATAGAATTTATTAGTAAACCCATCTGGCCCTGGGGATTTTTCCTAGGGAGTTCATTGATGGCTTGTTTGATTTCTTTTTCTAAGATGGGGTTATTTAGGTAATTCACTTCCTCTTCAGTTAATCTGGGCAACTTGTATTTTTGTAAATATTCATCCAATTCAGTAAGATTGTCATATTTATGTGCATATAGTTGGGGAAATAATTCCTAATTGTTGTTTTGATTTCCTCTTCATTGAAGGTAGATTCACCCTTTTCATTTTTTTTTCTTGTTTTGTTTTGTTTTGTTTTTAGGGCAATTGGCCCAAGGTCACACGGCTAGGTTTTTGTTTGTGTGTGCATTAAGTGTCTGAGGTTGGATCCGAACTCAGGTCCTTCTGACTCCAGGGCCAATGCTCTACTCACTGCGCCACCTAACCGCCCCCCTTTTCATTTTTGATACTCATAATTTGGTTTTCTTCTTTCTTTTTTTTATCATATTGACTAATAATCTCAATTTTCTTGTTTTTTTTTTTTCATAAAACCAGCTCTCAGTTTTATTTATTAATTCAGTAGTTTTCTTAATTTCAATTTTATTAATCTCTCTTTTGGTTTTCAATATTTCTAATTTAGTACTAAATTGGGGATTTTCTATTTATTCTTTTTCTAGCTTTTTCAATTGCATGTCCAATTCATTGACCTCCCTTTTCTCTAATTTATTCATGTATGCACTCAGGAATATAAAACTTCCCCTAAGAACTGCCTTTAATGCATCCCACAGATTTTGGTATGTCGTCCTTTATTATCATTCTCTTGAATGAAAGTACTGCTTGTTTCTATAATTTCTTGTTTGACCCACTCATTCTTTAGGATTAAATTGTTTAATTTCCAATTAGTTTTTAGTCTATCTTTCCATGGAGCTTTATTGCATATAATTTTTATTGCATCATGATCTGAGAATGATGCATTTAATATTTCTGCCTTTCTGCACCGAAGAGGTTTTTATGCCCTAGCAAATGATCTATTTTTGAGTATGTACCATGTACCACTGAGAAGAAAGTAAATTCCTTTTTATCCCCATTCAGTTTTCTCCAGAGATCTATCATATCTAGTCTCTCTAAAATTGTATTCGCCTCCTTAACTTCTTTCTTGTTTATTTTGAGGTTAGATTTATCAAGGTCAGAAAGGGGGAGATTAAGGTCCCCCACTAGTATAGTTTTGCTATCTATTTCTTCCTCTAATTCCTTTAACTTCTCTTCTAGGAATTTGGATGCTATACTACTTGGTGCATATATGTTAAATAATGATATTGCTTCATTCTCAATGGTGCCTTTTAGCAGGATATAGTTTCCTTCCTTATCTCTTTTAATTAGATCTATTTTTGCTTTTGATTTATCTGAGATAAGTATTGCTACCCCTGCTTTTTTTACTTTAGCTGAGGCATAATAAATTCTGCTCCAACCTTTTACCTTTGCCCTGTGGGTATCCCTTTGTTTCAAATGTGTTTCTTGTAGACAGCATATTTTAGGATTATAGTTTTTAATCCATTCTACTATCCACTGTTTTATGGGAGAGTTCAATCCATTCACATTCACAGTAATGATGACTATCTGTCTCTTCCCCTCCATCCTATTCCCTCCCCTGCTTATGTTTTTGTTTCTTCCTTTTCCCTTCCCCTCCTTGAAGTTTTCCCTTTTGACTGCCCCCTCCCTCAGGGTTCCCCCACTGTGACCCCCCTTCTTCACTTACCCTCTCCCCTCATTACTATTTCCCTCTCCTCTAGTTCCCCCCCTTTAGTCTCCTCCTTTTTATCCCCGTCCCTTACCCTGCTGCTGCCTATAGGACACAATAAATTGTTATACTTATCAGAGTAAGTTACTCCCCATTTGACACCAAACCAATGAGAGTAAATTTCAAACAGTGCTCCTCTCCCTCCCTCCTTTTCCTCTATTTAATGAATTTATATGTCTATTCATATTAGAATCTTAAACTTTACTGATTAAGTTGATCCCTCTTTGAACCAGAACCAGTGAGAATAGTGTTTAAATGTTGTTCCTCTACCTCTTTCTTTCCCTTCTACTATAGTGTGTTTTTATGCCTCTTTGAATGGCATATTTTACCTTTTCCTGTCTCATCCTTTCCTTTTATTCCATTACAGTCCCTTTGATCCCCTTAATAAGGGTTTTTTTTTTAATCTCCAGGTTATTCATACCCACACCCTCTATCTAAGTATAACCCTTTTGAAGGTCATGATAATCATAAAAATTTCATTATTGACAGTTATCAGCTCCTCATATAGGGATGTGAACATTTTGCTCTTGTTGCATACCGAGTTATGTGCATGTGTGCATGAGTGTGGGTGTGTGCGTGTATGTGTGCATATATGTATGAGTCTGTGTTTTCCTTGTTTACCTTTTTATGTCTTTCTTGAGTCTTGTAATTGGAGATCAAATTTTCCATTGAGCTCTGGCATTTTCATCAGGAAAGTGTGGAACTCCCTTATTTCATTAAACAACCATCTCCTTGCCTGAAGGATTATGCTCAGTTTTGCTGGGTAGTTAATCCTTGGTTGTAGTCCTAGCTCTCTTGCCCTACAAAATATCAAATTGCAATCCCTCCTATCTTTTAATATAGAAGCTGCTAGGTCCTGTGTGATCCTAACTGTAGTTCCGAGATATTTGAATTGTTTCTTTTTGACTGCTTGCAGTATTTTTTTCCTTAATCTTGTAATTCTGGAATTGGCTACTATATTTCTTGGAGTTTTCAATTTGGGATCTCTTTCAGGAGGAGTCCAGTGAATTCTTCCAATAATTATTTTATCTTCTGATTCCAGGACTTCAGGACAGTTTTCTTTAACAATCTCTTGGAGGATGTTGTCTAGGCTGCTTTTTTTCATCATGGCTTTCTGGTAGACCAGTAATTCTTAAGTTATCTCTCCTGCATCTTTTCTCTATGTCAGTTGTTTTTTCAGTGAGATATTTTACATTTTCTTCCAGTTTTTCAATCATCATGTTTTGTTTGATTAATGATTCTTGGTGCATCATAGAGTTCTGAGTTTCAATTTCATTGATTCTAATTTTTAGTGAATTATAGTCTTTGGTTAATTTTTGAAGGTCCTTTTTTAGGGAGGTATTTTCTCCAATTCACTAATTTTACTTTTTAAGGATTTGTTTTCTTCAGTGAAACTTTTTTCCAAGTTGGTCACTGCCTCCCTGATTTGGTCTTTAAAATCTTTCTTAAGCTCCTCCAAGAATGCTATTTGGGCTTGAGACCAGTTCATATTTCCTTCTGTGGTCTCAGGTGTGGCTAAAGAGTCCAAGTTGTCCTCTGTATTTGGTTGACCTACATAATAAGCTCAGATCAATTTTCTTGCCTTCCCCTTCTCCTTCTCAACTTCCTTCCTTCCCATTGTAATTTCCTATTTCTTAATTTCTCAAGATGTGAGCTAAGGGCCTGGTCATTGACTTTGAATGCTGTAGCCTCTGGGTATCTAGTTTGAGGCTAAGGCAGGAGTCTCAAAGAGGTAAGCTGATGAGTACAGAGTAGTCTGTGGAGGAGAGGTAGTCTGGCCTCTTCAGATTTCTGCCTCTATACCCCTGGGCTATAGCTCAGGCAGGCTTTTGCTGGTTGGGGTGAGGTAGGATTTGTTGGGACCTCTCCTCTCTTCTCTTCAGACTCCTTGCTGCCTCAGTTATACCCCTTCTTGATGACTCCCAAGCCTGAGGGTATTTCCACTATCTTAGGATTTCTCTCTGGGTGGGAGACTTATCTTTGGGTTTTCTGCTTCTTGAAGGAGGAAGCAGAGCTGCCAGTTTACTTTTTCATTTCATTCTGGCTCCCACTAAAATGGGCAGGCGATTTCTAAACTTCCAGGCTGGGGGCTGATAGCCCCAGGAGAAGCTGCTGTCTTTGCTGGGGGCCCCAGCCCTCTCTTACCTGGCTCCAACGATTCCTCCTGTCCCCTGATGAGATGCAGGTGATAGGGCTGGTATTCGTCTTTGGGATTGGTAAGTCAGCAGGCTGGGGCTTCTTCTCTCTCTCTCTCTCTCTGTCTCTCTCTCTCTCTCTTTCTCGTGTAGTCTGCTTGTCTGCTCTCAAGTCTTCGCTGTACAGACTCCACGTGCTCCACGCTACCCCTATCCAGACCCACTGGGCACTTTCCTGGGCTGGATTCTGCCAAGCTTCGTCTCTGAGTGGATTCTGTCACTCCAGAATCCATTCAGATTCACTTTTTAAGGTTTAGTGATGGGATTCACAGAGAAGCTTAGAGAAGTTACTGCTTCTTTTCTACCATCTTGGCTCCACCCTGGCCTAATTCTGTTCTTTAAGATGTTTTCTTCAGCTTTTTTTTGTTGTTGTTCCTGCCTTTTTTTCCCGTCATTCAGTCATGTCTGACACTTTGTAACCCCATTTGGGCTTTTCTTGGAAAAGATACTGGTGTGGTTTGCCATTTCCATCTCCAGATCATTTTACAGATGAAGTAACCGAGGCAAGCAGGATTAAATTACTTGCCCAGGGTCACACAGCTATTAAGTGTCTGAGGCTGGATTTGAACTCAGATTTTCCTGGCTTCAGGAATTTAAGCCAGGCATCCTATCCAGTGCACCATATAGCTGCCCTATTTTCTTAAACTGCTCATTCTTTTTTCATAATTTTCTTGCATTACTCTCATTTCTTTTCCCAGTTTTTCCTCTACCATTCATCTCTAAATCTTCCAGGAATTCATTCGGTCCTTGGATCCAATTAGCATTTTTTTTTTTTTTTGAGGATTTGCTTGTAGCAGCTTTCACATTGCTGCCTTCTAAGTTTATGCCTTGGTCTTCCCTGCCACTGTAGTAGCTTGTTATAATCAAGGTTTTCTTTTCAATTGTCATTTGCTCATTTTCCCAGCCTATTACTTCATGTTGAACTTTGGGCTGTGCTCATCTGGGGGTTGGAAAGACCTGTACCAAGCTTTATATTTTTTTATGCTGCTGTTTTCAGAGACAGTTCTGGGGTCTGCAAGTTTTTGGCTTTTCCAAGGTGGTTTTGTCCTGGAAGAGGTATGTGGTCACTGTTCTCCTGGTTTGTGCTCTGGTTTTTACCCACAAAGGGCCCTTGCTCCCCTGCAATCACAAGTGCTAGTGCTCCTCATGGACCTGAAACTATAACCATGTCTCCTGATCTCTTGCAATCACAAGTGTGCTAATACCCCTCTTGGCTCTGAAACTATGACCAAGGCCCCTACTCCCTTTTGATCAAAAGCCCTCTTCTCTACCCTGGAAAAGTAGTCCAGAATTGCTGAGGGCCATAAAATTGCCAATTAGCACCAGCTGCACCCACAAAGGGTCTTTTTAAATCTCTTTCTGACTAGTTGTCCAATCCCATACTCTTGTCTCTGGACTGAGGAGAGCTCCCAAAGCTGCTGCTGCTGTCATGGCCACCTCCAAGACTCACCTCTGGTTCTCTTGCTATACTCCAGACCTGTGCCCACCCCAGACCTCTTTTGTGGACCTCCTAAGTTTTCTTGGATGGGATAAATGCCTCCCTTTGACATTTTTGTTGGCTCTGTCACTCCAAAATTTTTATTTGAGGCATTATTTTAAAGTTGTTTGGATGGGAATGTTTGGAGAGTTTAACTGGGTCCCAGCATATACTCCCTTTTTTCTTAGTGTTGAAAGATCCTTTACATCCCTGGTATAAATCCCACATTGTCATAATGAATGATTTCTTGGATAAATTGTTATGGTCTGTTTGACAGGGTTTTGTTTGTTTTAATTTCTCAGTGTTCATTAATGATATTGATCTGTAGTTTTCTTTCGTTATTTTTTCTCGATTAGGTATTAGGACTCACTCATTTCACAAAAAGATTCTGGTAGGGTGTTTGCTTTCTCATTTTTTGAGTAGAATTTGTTAAGAATGAGTATTAACTTCTTTAAAAATTTGATAGAATGCTCTACTAAATCCTCAGGAACAAGAGTTTTTTTTTTCCTTTGGTGGTTCCTTTGCAGCTAGAACTATTTCCGTTTCTGAGATTGGGTTATTTAAAATCTTTATCTATATATACTTATGCAAGTTTGCATATTTTATAATTTTGGAAGCATTCTTCTGTTTCTTTTGCTATGTTGTATGTTGTTTCATATTTACAGTTTTCTTTTTTATATAGTATTAATTCTATGATTTATTCTTTGACCTACTTGCTATTTCAGATTTTAAGTCTCCATTGGAATGTATATCTTTTGTTTGTGGTTTCTGAACTGATTACTTTTTTTTTTTAACTGCCTTATGGTCTGTAAAGGAGGTAGTAAGCATTTCTGACTTTTTACATTTGTTGCAGTATCTCTGTGCCCTTGTACATGTTCTGTTTTTGTAAATAAATGTTCTTTGTGGTGTTGAGAAATGCGTATATTCTTTTCCAGTTCTATTTAGATGATGCCATGTCTTTTAAATCTAATTTCTCCAGAAATTTGTTTAGTTCTATATTTTCCCCTTTTGTTTATCTTTCTTTTAGACCCATCCAAAAGTAAGAAAGGGATTTTTGAAGTCTCCTGGCACTGTTGTGCTTACTATCTATGTCTTTTAATAGCTCAGGTGTTTACTTTATGAATTTGAATGTAAGACATCTGGAATATATGTTTATTATAGATATTTTTTTGTTGTTGTCTGTGGTTGCTTTAAGTATAATGTGGTTTCCTTGTTTATCCTTTTTTATTTTTTGAATGTTTGTTTTTACTTTGTCAGATAACTTACTTGCAACTTCTGCTGTTTTGGATTCACAGTTAATAATTTCTTTTCCCATTTCCTCAGTTTTATTTTATGTATATCTTTGTTTTTTAAATGTGTTTCTTATAGGCAACACATTGTAGGATTTTGTTTTATTTTCCAATCTGTCACTCTTTTTCTTTTTATTTAGTTATTTAATCCATTTACATTTGAAATTATGAGTTAGGTTTATATTTTCCTCCATCTGTCTCTAAAAATATTTTTTCCAAGTTATGATTTCTCCCCCCATCTTCTACTGTAAACATAACATTATGTTGCATCAGTTACTTAATCTTTTCTTGATGTGATCCTATTCTCACTGGCTCTCTTCCCCTCACTTCTGAATCCCTTATTCCCTTTTGCTATTCCTTTTCCTTTATGGTTTTGTTTATTAGTTCCTTTATCCTATTTTTATCTGGTTATATATTTCTTCCTCTTTTTTTCCTTTCAATTAATCTTCCCCTCACTTCTGAATCCCTTATTCCCTTTTGCTATTCCTTTTCCTTTATGGTTTTGTTTATTAGTTCCTTTATCCTATTTTTATCTGGTTATATATTTCTTCCTCTTTTTTTCCTTTCAATTAATCAAGTTAATCCACCTTGCCTCCCCCCATTCAGCTAGTCCTATTCATTTGTTTAAAAAAAAATTGTGCTCCTTTCCAAAAAAGATTTTCTAACTCTTTCAAATAAACATCTTTGCTTTGTGTTTTACTCTAGATCCTCATTCTGATTCATGACCCCTATAATCATCCTGGCTCTCTCTCTCTTTTCTCTGTATTCAACATATGATTAAAGCTTCCACAGTGTCTATTCTTGTCTTTCCCCTCCAGGCACTTTTTGTCAGTGCCTTATAGGGCTTATCTTGTGGATTCCTCTTTTCCACTGTGCTTCACTCTCCAAACAATGCCAGTTGTTGCAGGTGTTAAGGAGGACACTGTTCCTACTACTGGTCTATATCCTCTCTGGAAGTGTCCTACTTGTGTCCCTGCTTTCCTGCTCCTGGTGCATCACTTGCCCCAAAGAATTCCAGCTCCCCGTCTCATTATAGACAGGTAGACATTTCAAGCACTAAATCCCCCAGGTCAGTGAAAGGTCCTCATCTTCCTTTACTAATCATCCCCCTTCACCTGTAGGAGCTTTCCTCTCTGGAACTCCCTCCTGCTTCCAGAATAAGGCTGCCTTACTTTCACCTTTTCTGTCTTTCCCTCCTTCTCCTCACCAACCATTTCCTTATAGGCTCTTTTTCTGAGACTACAAAAGTCATCTTACCCTTATTGCTAACTCTTATGTGCTAAGCTCAGCACATCGCACATTCTTTTCTATCACCCTGCTACCCTCCCAGCTTTTATGGATACTCCCATGTTGTGATTTAGTCCCACCAAAAGTTTTTTTTTTTACCCATAAGTAGAGTATGTGCCAAGTTTTGCCATAATGCCATAGGTCTGCCTTTTCACTGTCACCCCTACTGGACTTTTGCCTTCATCCCTATTGTCTTATATGTATTTTAAAAGTCTTTTTTTTGGAGGGCAATTGAGGTTAAGTGATTTGCCCAAGGCCATATGGCTAGTAAGTGTGTCAAGTGTCTGAGGTCGAATTTGAACTCAGGTCCTTCTGACTCCAGGGCCAGTGCTCTATTCACTGCCCCACCTAGCTGCCCAAACGAGTCTTTTACTGGTGTCTTTTGTAACTTTTGCTGTTGCTGTCCTTACCTTCTGCATTTATTCACTCCTTCTACATTTCTTTTTTGGGGGGATATTCAGGAAACAGATAAACTCTTCATCTCTGGTTTTCTTACTAAAAATGTTTCAAACACCTCTTATTAAATATCCATCTTTTTTTTTATTTATGAGCAAGCTCGATTTGCAGGATAGGGCATAAGTTCAGTTTAACCCACATCTTGGATTTTGCAGCCTTGGGGTTTTTTGGGTTTGTTTGTTTGGGTTTTTTTGGACACAATCTAAGAGTTCTTTCCATTGGTATTTTATTCTCTAAATTCAGAAGTTTGGGGCAGTTCTCTCATTTATGTATATGTCTGTACACATAAGAATATATATATTATTGATAGAATTTTATCATGATGCCTTTACAAATACTTTTTCCCTCGTCTAACTTTAATTCATGTCTCTTATTACTGTTGCTTTGTTTGAGACCATGGTTTCTGCCTTTGCTTTTTTTTTTTTTAAGTTCACCAGAAATACATTATATTTTGTTCCAACCCCTACATATGGATAGTGCTGCACTTGGAGTCAAGAAGACCTTCATTCAAATCTGACCTCAGATTTGAAGTCTTCTGTATGACCATGGACAAGTCACTTTGTTTGCTTCAGTTTCCTCAACTGTAAAACTAGGAAAATAATCGGAATTTATCTTACAGAGTAGTTGTGAGAATCAAATAAGATAGTATTTGTAAAATGCTTAGTTAGCATAGTGCCTTACAAATAGTTGATACTGTATAAATTCTTATTCCTTTCTTGTCATTTTAGCTCTGTGTGAATATATATGTTTCTAGTATGTTTCTTATAAATAACATATTGTTGGATCTTGGTTTTTAATCTGTTCTACCATCCTTTTCCCTTTTGTGAATGAGTTCAATTCCATTCGTGTTCACAGTTGTGATAATTGTTTATTTCCCTACAAAATATCCTCTTATACTTTTTCTTTTTTTTCTCTGTAATCCATCTTTACAAAGAGGAAGAGGAAAGGAAGGAATCTAATTAACACTACTAATCTATAATGGAAGTGATCTGTTCTTAGTACTTTGCCCCTTCTTTCTTAACTAAACCCAGTCTACAATCTATTTCTTTTTTTTTTCTTTTTGGAGGGCAATTGGGGTTAAGTAACTTGCCCAAGGTCACAGGCTAGGTTTTTTTGTTTGTGTGTGCATTAAGTGTCTGAGGCCGGATCCAAACTCAGGTCCTTCTGACTCCAGGGCCAGCGCTCTACTCACTGCACCACCTAGCCGCCCTTAAACAATCTATTTCTTATCTTTAAAATTTTTAGTCTCTGCTTTATGATAATATCTCTGAAGTTGATGTTTTACTTTGTATATTATTCCCTCCTTCACTGTATTCTTCCTTTTATACCACCCTGTCTCTTTCCCTTCCTAACTAACCTGTTTCCCTCCTGTGTTTAGTGTATCTATACCAAATTCTATGTGTGTGAATGTGTCTGTGTTTCTTTTAACCTTCTTACTCTGGTTCAGGTAAAAATGGGATCATGATATTCTCCCTCTTCCCATTCCTTTCTTCTTGTTGGTATACTCATCTTGTGCTCACCATTTATGCAAAATAATGTTTTTCCCTCTTCTTCTGGATTTTTTTCCTTAATAGATTCCATTTTTCTTTTTTCTTAAAACCAATGTAATAAAAAGGATCCACATGCAAGTACTGTGTGAACCTAGATTACCTTGTATTTATCTAGTTTGTATGTACATAATATGTATGTGTATGTGTGCATGTATATATTTTGCCTGTATTTTTATATACACTTATTTCTCTTCTTCAGATAGGTTGATTGGAAGTAAGGATTATTTCATTCTTTATATTTGAACCCTTAGGCCCTGGCACACAATAGGAGCTTAATAAATACTGATTGATTTATTGATTGATAGACTGAGTTGATTACATCCCTCCTCTGCTTCCACTGCTTCCTCATTTACCCAAGCTGGCATTGGCTTCCCTGGTTCAACCAGCGTCTTTTGTCTTTCAGATGCCTTCTTGTACATTCCTGGACTGTATGGAGAACTTCTGCTCCCAATCCCACCCCCACAACCTCCAAAAAATTCATTAGAATTGACTGGGACTTTTTCAGATAATTGGGAGTGGGGAGGTTCTTTGGGAGAGGGAGAGCTCAGCTTCTTTGCCATCTTAACTTGAGGTCTCCTAGCTAATTTGAGAATTCTTTTCAACTATCTCCATCCCTGAGACTTCTTTCTGGTGGAAATAATAGTACAAGTGAACAAATTACTTCAAATTACTCAGCATCTCTTTATTTAGACTTCTCTGTATTTATCTCATTCTTCCTTATATCAGGTATTTCTCTTTGTCAACATACCATAATCCCTTCCAGCTTGTCTTAGCATTTCCACAAGAAACCTGGACTCTGCTACTGTGCAAGAACTTTCTCCCTCTTCTTCCTTCTCCTCCTAGCTCCTCTTCATGTATTGTCCTTGCCCATTAAAACGTAAACTCATTGAGAAGAGGATTGTTTTGTTTGCTTGTATTTGTATTTGCAGAGCTTAGCAAAGTACTTTCCAGCATATAGTGAATGGTTAATAAATGTTCTATGTATCTATCCATCTCAAAAGAAGGATCTGTGTTAGATTCATCTCTTCAGCCCCAATATAGTACCTGACAAAAACAGTATGAACCTAAATGTTTGTCAACCATGTGCTTTTTTGTTTGTTTCTTAGTATGATAGCTCATGGGTTCAGTCTTATGGCTTAACCTAAAGTGTACATAGAAACCCCCCCAAAAAAGACTTGGTACTGTTTATGCTTATATGATCAGAGTTGTTTTTTCACTTTGCATAGTAATTGCTGAGAGGAGGAGCAGCTGCTTTATCCATGTTGGCATTGCCATGCTTATTCTCTTTTCCTCTCTTTTCTGTGAGTCTTCTTCTTGAATATATTCCACCCAACTTGGAAAACGTTGAAGTACCTCCATAGAAAGCCTATTTACTTATTTTTCCATTCTTGTTTGAAATTAAAAATCAGTTTTATACTAAGGTCAGCAACTTTGGTACATAGATCATTGGTAAAAAAAAATTGTGGGGAGGTGGTTTCAGATTTGTCAAGTAATTGTGAAGCAATAATTGATAAATTATATTTACCAATAATTTATGTATCATTTTAGTATCAAACTGATTTTAACTTTCAGTTAAACTCTTAAGTGTGATACACACCTAAATTTTATACACAGATTCAGCATTTTCTTGCCAATCATTAATACGTTTATTTATGCCATATTTTCTTATAAATTGGGTAATAAACAATTTTCCATATATAAAATGTAATTGTTCTTGTAGGCAGAAAAGTTATCTGCATTCTGAAATTATAATTAATAGTTTTTTTCTCAACAGATTTTCATATTGTCTTCTTGATTTTAAAACTTTTTATGTTTAAACTTTTTAAAATTAATTTTTGTGGTTATACATTATAGAGAATAATAAGTAGCTCTGATGAAATATATGAAAAGTCATGTCATAAAAATAGTCCCCAGAGTCCAAAAACTATTTCTTGTGACAAAGATACTAGATTTATAATGCTTTTAGTTTTGAGAATCTTTGAGCTATAGTGGAGTAAGTTTGAGTGAATGTGGCTAAAGGTGAGGGATGAATATGATGGTTTTTTAGTCTGTCTCTCTCTCTCTCTCTCTCTCCCTCCCTCTCTCCCCCCCTTTTTTATTTTTGCTTTTTGGAGGGGGGAAGGCAGGGCAATTGTGGTTAAGTGACTTGCCCAAGGTCACACAGCTAGTAAGTGTTAAGTGTCTGAGGCCAGATTTGAACTCAGGTCCTCCTTGGTGCTCTATTCACTGCGCCACTTAGCCGCCCCTTCATTCTTTTTTTTTTTTTTAACAAATGCTTTATTAATTTCTGGTTTGCATCATTCATTTCCACCAGATTTTGAGTTACAATTTTCCCCCCATTTTCCCCCTACCCACCATCCCAGAATAGCAGTCCCACAAGAGATCCCCTTATCCAATCTGCTCTCTCCCATATCTTCTCCCATACCCCCTTCGACTTTACCATTAGGGCAAGGTGAGTCTCTGTGCCCCAATGCCTGAACATTTTATTTCCCAATTACATGCAAAATAGTATTAATAATAGTATTTTTATATATTTGAGACATTTAATTTTAAAACCTTGAATTTCAGATCCATTCCCTTCCTCCCTTGTCACCCATTCCGTCTGGGAAGATAAGCAGTTCAGTATGTGCTGTACATGTACAGCTGTGCAAAACATTACCATAGTAGATATATTGTAAAAGGCTGCTTATAATTCCCTCCCACCCATCCCACCCCACACCTGGTACATTCCCTACTTTGATCCTGTCCCTCTTCAATAGTGGGTACTTCCAACCTCCCCTCCCCTCCATCATCCCTCTTCCCCCTACTCTCCAGCAGGGTGAGATATCCCATTTAGTATGTATGTCATTCTCTCCCTGAGCCAGATTCAATGAGAATATGGTTTTGCCTTTTTGCCTTCCTGTTCTTCCCCTCCTCTGCAGCCACTTCCCCTTGTTTCTTCTACATGAGATAGTTTACCCTACCCTGTCTCTCCCCATCTCCTCTTGCCACTTTCCTCTCTCACCTCATAACTTCACCCCTCAAGTATCATCCCTTCCTACCAAATTCAACCTGTGCCCTCTATCCATGTATAACTGTAAACATATATACACACATTCACATATGTATTCATATGACCATATACTCTTCTTCCATTATTTTCATACTGAGAAAGGCTTCATCCATCACAGTTATTGTTTTTCCATGTAAGAATGTAAATAGTTCAACTTTGATAAGTTCCTTTTCATTTCTTTTCCCTGATTACTTTCTCAGGCATCTCTTGTTTCTTGTGTCTGGATGTCAAATTTTCTATCCAACTCTGGTTTTTTCCTCAAGAATGCTTGAAAGTCCTCTATTCAGGGCGGAGCCAAGATGGCGGAGTAGAAACAGCTCGTCCAAGCCCCTCTGCCCCCAGATTCCCCCCAAACTATGTAAAAGGGGACTCTGAACAACTTCTGGAGCCCCAGCACCCACAGAACGACACAGAGAAGCTAACCTCCCGCAGAGGACAGCCCAGCAGCCCTGCAGGAAGGACCAGCGCAGAGGTCTGGGACGTGGCAGCGCTCAGAGCGCAGGGGCCGAGCCAAGCCCAGGTCCCCGTGAGCCGAGGTTTTAGCCCCAGGGCGGCAGGGCCAGCAGCCGGCTGGAGGAACCCCAGAACACCAGGAGCTGTGGCGACTCCATAATTATCAACATAGACATGCCTAGGACAAAGTAAGAGGTTAGTGTCCTATGGACTTTGGGACCTGTATTTGGGGAATGCGTCAGCTCCCTCCCCTGGGGGCTAGAAGCAGCTGAGGAGACACGCCATTTTGTAGTCTTCAGAGGCAGCTCCGGCTCCCAGCCTACAAATCGTGGGGAGATCCAGTGATCAGTCTTGGGGGGTAATCACTCTTGCTTTAACCTCCCTGGATCTGGTTTGTGATCTAGGGTGGAAGTCGTGGGTGGGTTTACAGCTTGCCAGAAACGGAAGTTGCCCCCCACACGTTCGGGACGAAAATTCCTCTATCTGGCCTTAAAGCCATAGTGTGGCAACAAGCCCAAAAGTCAAGCAATTAAGTGGCAACATGCCAAGGCAAAGGAAACAGAAAAATGCAACCCTAGACTCCTATTTTGGGGGCATAGAGCGGGAAAAGGACTGTGAGGTCAGAAGTCCTGCTCCAAAAGCCCCAGGGGAAAACATGAGCGGGTTGCAGGCCATAGAGGACCTTAAGAAGGACTTTAAAAATCAAATAAGAGAAGTGGAGGAAAAATTGGAAAGAGAAATGAGAAGGATGCAGGAAAAGTATGAAATGAGGGTCAACAGCCTGACTGAGGAAAACAACACCTTAAAAAATAGACTAACTCAAATGGCAAAGGAGGCCCAAAAGGGCAATGAGGAGAAGAATGCCTTAAAAAGTCGAATTTGCCAGATGGAAAAAGAATCTCAAAAGTTCACTGAGGAGATTCATTCCTTCAGAGTTAGACTGGAGCAAATGGAAGTGACTTGATGAGAAATCAAGATGCTGTTAAGCAGATCCAAACAAATGAAAGATTAGAAGGCAATGTGAAATATTTCATGGGAAAAAACACTGACCTGGAAAATAGATCCAGGAGAGACAATTTAAAAATTATTGGACTACCTGAAAGCCATGATCAAGGAAAGAACCTAGAAATCACCCTTCAAGAAATTCTCAAGGAAAATTTCCCTGATGTTGTAGATCCAGAGGGCAAAATAGAGGTTGAAAGAATCCACAGATCACCTCCTGAAAAAGATCCCAAAAAGAAAACTCCCAGAAATATTATAGCCACGTTCCAGAAATATTATAGCCACGTTCCAGAATCCCCAGATCAAGGAGAAAATACTACAAGCGACCAGGAAGAAACAATTTCAATATTGTGGAAACACAATCAGAATAGCACAGGACCTGGCAGCTTCTACACTGAGGGATTGAAGGGCATAGAATATGATATTCCATAGGGCAAAAGAACTGGGAATGAACCCAAGGGTCACCTACCCAGCAAAACTGAGTATTTTGTTTCAGGGGAAAATATGGTCATTCAGTGGAATAGAGGACTTTCAAGAATTCTTGAGGAAAAACCAGAGTTGAATAGAAAATTTGACATCCAGACACAAGAAGCAAGAGATGCCTGAGAAGGTAATCAGGGAAAAGAAATCAAAAGGACCTTATCAAACTTGAACTATTTACATTCCTATATGGAAAAGCAATAACTGTGACTGATGATATCTTTCTCACTATGAAAATAATGGAAGAAGGGGATGTGGTCATATGAATACATATGTGAATGTGTGTATATGGTTACAGTTATATATGGATAGAGGGCATAGGTTGAATTTGTTGGGAAGGGAGAATACTCAAGGGATGAAATTATGAGGTGAGAGAGGAAAGTGGCAATAGGAGATGGGGAGAGACAGGGTAGGGTAAACTATCCCATGTAGAAGAAGCAAGGGGAAGTGGTTGCAAAGGAGGGGGAGAATAAGGAAGGCTAAAAAGGCAAAACCACATTCACATTGAATTTGGTTCAGGGAGAAAATGACATACATACTAAATGGGATATCTCAACCTGCAGCAGGATAGGGGGAAGGGGGATGAGAGGAGGGATGATGGATGGGAGGGCATCTTTGGGGTGAGGGGAGGTTGGAAGTACCCACTATAGAAGAGGGACAGGATCATGTAGGGAATGGACCAGGTGGGGGGTGGGATGAGTGGGAGGGAATTATAAGCAGCCTTGTACAATATATCTACTATGATAATGTTTTGCATAGCTAGACATGTACAACATATACTGAATTACTTATCTCCCAAGAAGGAATGGGTGACAAGGGAGGAAGGAAATGGATCTGAAATTCGAGGTCGTAACATTAAATGTTTCAAATATATATAAATACTATTATTAATACTCTTTTGCTTGTAATAGGGAGATAAGATGTGCAGGCATTGGGACACAAAGATTCACCTTCCTCTAATGGAAAAGTCGATGGGGGTATGGGAAAGAGCAGATTGGAGGAAGCGATATCTTGTGGGACTACTATTCTGGGAGGTTGGGTAGGGGAATAATGGGGGGGAAATGATTGTAACTCAAAATCTGGCGGAAATGAATGATGTAAAACAGAAGTTAATAAAGCATTTGTTTAAAAAAAAAAAAAAAGAAAGTCCTCTATTCCACTGAATGACTATATTTTCCCCTGAAACAAAATACTCAGTTTTGCTGGGTAGGTGACCCTTGGGTTCATTCCCAGCTCTTTTGCCCTATGGAATATCATATTCCATGCCCTTCTATCCCTCAGTGTAGAAGCTGCCAGGTCCTGGGCTATTCTGATTGTGTTTCCACAATATTGAAATTGTTTCTTCCTGGCTGCTTGTAGTATTTTCTCCTTGATCTGGGGATTCTGGAACCTGGCTATAATATTCCTGGGAGTTTTCTTTTTGGGATCTTTTTCAGGAGGTGATCTGTGGATTCTTTCAACCTCTCTTTTGCCCTCTGGGTCTAAAACATCAGGGCAATTTTCCTTGAGAATTTCTTGAAGGATGATTTCTAGGTTCTTTCTTTGATCATGGCTTTCAGGTAGTCCAATAATTTTTAAATTATCTCTCCTGGATCTATTTTCCAGGTCAGTGGTTTTTCCCATGAGATATTTCACATTGCCTTCTATTCTTTCATTTGTTTGGATCTGTTTAACAGCATCTTTGATTTCTCATAAAGCCATTAGCTTCCATTTGCTCCAGTCTAACTGAAGGAATGAATCTCCTCAGTGAGCTTTTGAGATTCTTTTTCCATCTGGCAAATTGGGCTTTTTAAGGCATTCTTCTCCTCATTTCCCTTTTGGGCCTTCTTTGCCATTTGAGTTAGTCTATTTTTTAGGGTGTTATTTTCTTCAGTCAGGCTGTTGACCCTCATTTCATACTTTTCCTGCATCCTTCTCATTTCTCTTCCCAAATTTTCCTCCACTTCTCTTAACTGCTTCTTAAGGTCCTCTATGGCCTGTAACCTTGCTCATATTTTCCTTTGGGGCTTTTGGAGCAGGATTTCTGACCTCACAGTCCTCTTCCTGTTCCCTGCTTCGATCCTCTTTGCCCCCAAAATAGGAGTTGAACATTACATTTTTCTGTTTATTTTGTTTCCTTTGCCTAGGCATGTTGCCACTAAATTACTTGACTTTTGGGCTTGTTGCCATGGTAGGACTCTGCCACCAGACAGGGGAGCTTCTGTCCCAAACGTCAGGGTGTTCACAACTTACGGTTCTGGCAAGTTGGATGCCCACCCCAGACCTCACCCCCATATCACAATCCAGATCCAGGGAGGTTAAAGCAAGAGCAATTAACCTCCAAGACTGATCGCTGGATCTCCCTACAGTTCGCAGGCCAGGAGCTGATGCTGCCACTGAAGCTGCAAAATGTCGAGTGTCTCCTCAGTGGCTTCTAGTCTCCAGGGGAGGAAGCCGACACGTTCCCCAAATACTGGTGCCAAAGTCCATAGGGCACTAACCTCTTATTTTGTCCTAAGCATGTCTGTGTTGATAATTCTGGAATCGCCACAGCTGCTGGTGTTCTGGGGCCCCTCCAGCCAGCTGCCAGCTGGGCTGCCCTGGGGTTAAAACCGAGGCTCAAGTGGACCTGGGCTTGGCTTTCCGCACTGGGCTGTTAGCTCCCAGCGTGCTGCGCTGGCCCTCCCTGCAGGGCTGCTGGGCTGTCCTCAGTGGGCGGTCAGCTTTTCTGTGTCGTTCTGTGGGTGCTGGGGCTCCAGAAGTTATTCAGAGTCCCCTTTTACATGGTTTGGAAGAGGTCTGGTGGGAGAGCACCTTGGAAATGCTGTTTCTACTCCACCATCTTGGCTCTGCCCCTCCCTCCATTCTTTTTTCTTTGCAGATAAAAAAGATTTGTGATTTTTAAATAATGCTTTGAGTATGGTACCTTAATATTTTTCCAGAGGTATCTTTAGCCAAAAGATCATAGGATTTAGAGCTAAAAGGAGCCATAGATATTATCTAATTCAAGTCCTTCAGGGAACTAAAACAGAGAGAAGTTAAACGACCAATACAGTGTCATCCAAGTAGTAAGAGAAGTGGTCATCTCACTCTAAATCCAGTGCTCTTTTCTACTATGTTATGCCAGCTCTAAACAGGAAAACTTCAGGACAAAAAAATGTGCATTCTCCAAATGTTAAAAAGGTGAGGGCTGTACTCATTTCTGTTATCTATAGACATTATTCATCTCCTCGATTTTCATGTGAGTTTTTTTCCTATCATAAGGTATAAACATATAATTGTTTAAAAGCACCAATGTTTAAAGATGGGGTATGAAACTAAAAAAATTACAAGTTAGGCCTTTTTTTACATTGTTCAGACATCATATATAAATTTGGGAATGTCAAAATAAAGTACTGAGTCTGGAGTCAGAAGACATGGGTTTAAATCCCTGTTTTGCCACATAACTGCTTATATGATCTTGGGCCTGCCACCATATCCTTATCTATAAAGTAAGTGGTTTAGCCTATCTGATCCCTAAGAAAACATTCCTTCTAGCTCTAAAAATGTTATGATTAAGAAGCAGGTTGGGAAGATCCTTAGTATTCATTTGATTTCATAATTTAACTATAGTATTTGTAGTGTTTATCGTAAGCGTACATTGGTTTTTCAAGTAATTTTTTTTATTTTATTACTTTTTGTAGATAATCTGCAAAATGGCTTCAATGCTAAGTAAAAGTACAGTTGAACGCCTGCTACTTCCTCGATTTTGTGAATTGTGTGGTGATGGGAAACTCTTCCAAGTTCGGAAGGTTGGAATATCTTGTTTCAAACATAATATATGTTAGATTTAAAGTTAAATTATTCTACAATTTCTTGACTAGATAGAAATGATCTGGTTTAAAAATAGATTTATCCTTTAATAGAATGCATAAACTATGTTTTATTAATTTTCATAGTAAATTAATAGAAATAAGAAGATACCAATTTATGTACACATATGAGATCATTGTTTGAGGACAAACTGAAAGCAGGTTGTGAAAAGGGATTTGAATTAGGCATTATTGCATTCACTGAATCCAGTGATAGAGAGGAACAGCCTAAGCATACTCTGTTCCTAGATATCTGGAGATATCTACTCTATTTCTGTGTTCTTAGCCCATAGACTCCTGCCCTTCATGAAAACTGTTTCTCTTCTCTGGAATTTGACTTCAAATCCACCTCCCTGCTTAATCAGTAAGGCCATTGGATTCACCATGTTTAGGGAATATAAAGGCTATATTTTGTCATTATTGATGCCAGTGTACATTTATGCATGTGAGACTGATATGAAGAAAAGAGATTATATTTTTACAAGTCTTAATATTCATTGGTGTGCTTTTTTTTTGGTGGTGGTGGTGGTGGTGGTGGTAAGTTTTAAATTAGGTGCACCTACTATGTAGTTGTGGATATATTCAAGTTTTTGTTAGCTGATTGACAAAAATATACTCTTATTTATGCTTCTTACTTGCTGATTTGCAGTTTTTTTCATTTAAGAACCAAAGGAAGTGTATTTTAGCTAACTAAAAGTAACAGGTAGCAATACTTTCTCCTTACTTCAGGTCTGTGCTACAAATTTTGGGGATATCTGTAATGCTGTTGGACAAGAAGCTACTGAGAAATTTTTGGTATGTGACAGTTAAATAAAAGTAATTTCTAATTTAAAATAAATTTTATATTTATGTTGCATTTAATTTGGAATGAATATTTAACTTAAAGTCCTAAATTGACATTTATCAATTTAAAAAATTAATGTTTTTAAAACATTTTGTTACTGACAAGTAGAATATGTGCATCTTGATGGCAAGTCTTACCTTTGTAATTGTATCCTCAGCACTTAGAATAGGGCCTAATATAATAGGTGCTTAATAAATGCTTAGTATTTGAGTAAAAGTAAAAGAAATACCGTCTAATAGAATTTAACATTGAGTGGATAGAATTCTTCACATTTCAAATTAATGTTAATTTTTTTCATTTATTTTTATCTTGAGAAGCTTATTTGTGTTTTGTTTTAAAGTCAGGGAATAACTTTGCTGTCCGGACTTTGAATACAGTATATGAAAGTTATCTTTGTATACAGCATAATTGAATGAAGGTAGCAGTAGATACTATATGAATCCTTCCATAAGTGAGCATCCTTTCTATGGTTAAATTTATTTCAGTATGATAGTTAGGAGGCTGGAAAAAAATCTGCTCAACAAAATCATTGTGGATATTTTTGAAGCAGTTTTTTTCTGATAAGCTTAGATAGTGACTGAAATTAGTAATGAATATTTATTCAAAATTGTTTTAAATTATATTTTATTTTCCTTGCTGTGAATTTTTTAAATGCAAGCAATCTCTTGTAATAAGGTAAGTTTGAATATTTCTATTCCATTTGTTCTGGCAGATCCCAAAGTTTTTTGAACTCTGTTCTGATAGTGTTTGGGGCATGAGAAAAGCTTGTGCTGAATGCTTTATGGCTGTGTCCTACACCACTTCATCTGAAGTTCGAAGAACCAAACTATCTCCTCTCTTTATCAATCTTATCAGTGACCCTTGTAGATGGGTAAGTTGAAGGAAGTACAGATTAACATGGTTAAAGCATTATATAAATATTTGACTTAATATCTTTCATGACTAAAAACTAACCAGTAGGTATAGGTCTTCAACTTGGCTTCCAAATTCATGGTTATGGCTTTTGTATTTTGGGAAATTGAACCATTCATCTTTTCTTTCAGCAAAATCTATCACACACCTAAAAAAGATGCTACTTTAATGGTGATGGCACTCTTACTGTTGGCTTGCTTTCTTCTTGATTTAAAGTTAGCCTTTTGAATGTGGTAGAAGGAATAACTTTGCTACCTTTTAAAAACTTGTAAGCAAATTTCATACTCAGCATAGTAAAGAGCAAGCTTTTCCTTCTAGTTTTTCCATTTTATCTCATTGCTAGCATGACACGCACATGTCCTTGGTGAGGATTTGTTAGTGTTACTTCTTATTTTGAAAGCACATAGAAACAACAGATTATCTCTTAGTCTTAAACCCTTGAATGATGGTATGCTAAGTGTTTCTAGTGCATTCTTTTGCCATTAAAGGAATTTAGGACATATTTTAGGCCATAAGTGACCGAAAGCTAAAGGGTTTCTATTCCCAGATAACCATGCATTCATAGGCAGATATATAAACACTCCCTCCTTCTTTGTATATATCTCTGTGTGTGTGTGTGTGTGTGTGTGTGTGTGTATGTGTGTGTGTGTGTGTGTGTATTTATATGACTTCCCCTTTCTTTATATCTCTAAAATATTCTTTTTGTTTTGTTTTGTGTTTTTGCTTTCTGGAGAGGGAGGGAAGGGCAATTGGGGTTAAGTGACTTGCCCAAAGTCACATGGCTAGGTTTTGTGTGTGTGTGTGTCAAGTGTCTGAGGCCATATCTGAACCCAGGTCCTCCTGACTCCAGGGCTGGTGCTCTACTCACTGCGCCACCTAGCTGCCCCTCCAAAATATTCTAATAGACTAGATATATGGAGACCTTTCATTCTAGTCTTGACTCTGCCATTCATTAAGTGATCTGAGGACAAAATGCTTCATTTCCCTGATCTCAGTTTACTTATCTTGTAAAATGTGATGTTTAGACAAAGTGATCAGTAACTTCCTTTCTAGCTCTTAGATACTACAAAAATAAATTTCAGAAGGAAATGAAAATATTAATTAGGAACTAGTATAATTTTGTTATAACAAAATTTCACTGATAGCTGTTATGTTAGAAATCTTGAGAGATGAGGGAATTCAAGAATCAAGGTATAAAATTGTTATCTTTTTTTCTTGCACCCAAAGGAATAAAGATTGGACTGTTTATTTCATATTAGATGATTTAGGGATACTTGCCCTATCCCTGTAAAAAATGTTAAATTAAATTGAATGAATCTGATAGGAGCCTTAAGCAAGGATGTCCAGCTTGTGACGAGGAGGTCACATTTCATTTTCTCATTTTTGTCTTGTTACAGGTACGTCAGGCTGCTTTTCAGTCTCTTGGTCCATTTATTTCTACCTTTGCAAATCCTTCTAGTGCTGGTCTTTATATTAGAGAGGATGGGACCCTAAGTATCCGACCACCAGCACAGGACATCACTTCCACTTCTGGCTCCACAGGCAGTTGTATCAGTATCACATCATCTTGGTAAGCCTGAAGCAAAAAAAACTCCACCGCAAGTTTAGTTTCTGTGTAAAAAGTTAAGATTAGCTGTGATATTACATATAAAGTGGATCACTTGAGCTTTAATTATTTAAAAAAGCGTATTGGTTTTAGTGAGATACAGCATGGCTGGGTGCATAGAGAGTTGCCTCCACAGTCAGGAAAACCTGTATTCAAGTCCCACTTCTGGCTGTGTGACATATACTGGTTGTGTCATCCTGGGCAAGTCACATAATCTCTTAATCAGACAATTCTTTAAGACTTTCAGTTGCATATTAGGAGTATTGGTAGAGGAAATTCATCATCACAAGTCTGATAAAAAAATATTGTACAGGTTTTTTAAAATAAGACTGCTTTACTGTAAGTAATGAAGTGATTATGTATTATTGTAAGTTTACTTGAAATAGTCATTGAGATGAGAGTTGAAATAATTTAGGAAGGCATTATTCCCTTCACCTTTTAGTTATTGGAAATTCTATAGATAATATGAACACAATATTAAGAGCTCCAAATATCTGGGAACATTGTAATATATAATCTTTTGTATACAAAGGTGGTATTTCAAATTAGATAACTCAGCAGACTGCTTACCTACTGATGATGGATTAATGCACTTGTGTCTGTTTTTCAAGCAGTGATGGTGGAATGTTATTGATATATTTATTCATGATTTTGTATCCTATCCCTCGTATTACCATTGGCAGACACTTGTAAGATGACTGACTCCCTGGAGTTATAGGTATAGGCTGTGAAGTTAAGCTTTATAGAAAATTTAATATGTAACTACCGATTCAATAATATTTTAATGTAGGATAGAAATATGGTATCATGTCAAAGATCTATGATTTCATTATTGAGGGAACTCCCTCAAGTTGTCATCTATCTATCTATCTGTAACTTAGTAAGTCTTATGGATTGGCCTGAGGTTCAGAGGTTAAACCACAGCCCATGGTTACCAGTAAGTTTCAAAGGTGGGTTTTGTACCTAGGTTTTCCTGTCTGCGAGTTCAGCATTCTACCCACTCTTCCCTGCCCTTTCTCTCTAATGAGAATATAGAATAATTAAAATGCAAAGATAATCCCGGATTATTTTAGGCAAAGCTTTCACCCTATTCTTCTCTAATCTTTTGTACCAACGGGGCCTAGCTACATGATTGACTAGTTAGAGTTTCAACTTTAATATATATTTTAAATATATTTAATATACTCAGTAGTGTGTGTGTGTGTGTGTGTGTGTGTGTGTGTGTGTGTGTGTGTGTATCTTCCCCCTCTTCCTGGCCCCATTGGTGGAATGGGGAAGACAACTAAAGGAAGGAGAACAGAGACCTTAGTAAATAGACATTTCAGTGCTACCAAAGCCATATGCTGTTCAGGATGTTAAGTTGTTTGTTTGTTTTTCCCTCTTCCCCCCATTTTCCTAGTTCAGGAAATCCTAAACACATAAAACCAGATCCACTGACTGAAGGAACATCAATTGAAACTAGTAATTTCCTGCATGTTGAAAATTCGCACGTAGGTGGAATAGAAAAGAAAGTGGCCTGTCCTGCTAGTGCTGAAGAAGAGCTGATTCAAAGCTGCCAGAGTGACAGTTCTTGTGCAATCAAGGATGCTAATGATAGTCAAGTCAACAACTGCCAGGGACTGAAGAAAGCTTGTTCAGGAAGTTCTGAGGACATATTCAATAATTTTCTTTACTGGCGCACACCTCTTCCAGATATCAGCCAGGATTTAGAACTGCTTCAAACCAAGACTGAGCAGCAGGAAGAAGGATGCTGTATACCAGACACTGTGTGTAAGAACTGTGTGGCCAGAAGTGAAATTAAAAAAGTATTGGAAAGTTTGCAGGAACATATGATGAATGATCCAGATGTCCAAGGTATAAGTCAGTAATTGTGATTTTGTCTGTATGGAATGTGTGAGTACATCTTCCTTCTGCCTATGAGAGAGAGAGAGACTCTGTGTGTGTGTGTGTGTGTGTGTGTGTGTGTGTGTGTGTGTGTGTAGGTATATAGGTGAGGTGAAACTTGCTTAAACTAATCCCTGCCTGGAAAGTATGATGTTAATGTGTGAATATGTGAGACAGTATACATGCATTCATTTCCAAGTCAGTTTTAACTATTAAAGCATATATGTTTGACAGTACTATTACAGAGTTTCTAGTTTTAATATCATTATAAAGGGATCATTATGAAGAGATGCTAGATAAGAGGGGTTCATATTGACATAGTATTTTATACCTTACATAGTACTTTATTTACCATGGATCCTGTGAGCTAGGTAGTGCCAGTATTATTGTTCTCTTTACAAGGCTCAGAGCCAATAAATGTTAGGTCTGGAATGTGAACTTTGGGTTTCTCTCTGTAAGCCTAATAGCATGGTGATTCTGGTGTCCCCTTTTATTAATGATGTTTCTTTTCATTGTTGGAATTAGGGAATAAATTTTGCAGTCTACTTGTTCACTATCAAAACTCTCTGTTGTTTTAAGTAATTTAGTACTTGCAGTCTTGCTTGGGTTAGAGAAATTTGGGGAAAAAAAAAACCCAACACCCAGCAACTTATTCATATAGAAAGAAGAAAGGTTTTTATGGTGTGGTTTTAGGGGGATATTTATAAGAATCTGTATAGATTTCTTCCTTTCCCTCAAATTTATAAAGGAAATAAACTAAATATGGTATATCAACTAAAGAAATATATATTTACTTTGTAAATCTTTGGATCTGTTGAATAAACTTAGAAGAAAACAGGTTCTTTTCACATAACTGTACTTTTTTAAACAACCATGATAGAGTGCCTGCCTCAGAACTAGAATGACTTGAATTCAAGTCTTGCCTTTGGCACATCCTGGACAAGTCACTTAGCCTCTCACTGCCCCAGGCAGCTCTTGAAGCTAGAGTTGCAAAGAAGGTGCCAGTCCACATAGTAGAAGAAGTTTCCTCACTGGGGAGTTCCCTTTTCCAATGAAATCAGTATTATTACTAATCCCTATCCCTACACACAAAAAATGCATGAAACAAAATTGTAAAAAAAACAAAACAAAACACTGTGACTTAGAAGAATAAGCAGATACTTTTTGTGTGTATGTACAGAAAGTTGTGTAAAACATTTTGATTTTATTGAATGAAAATGTATGTGGGTAGATAGTCATTATTCTGATCTTATTTGCAAGAATGACAATGGTCAAGTCAAATTTTTTGATCCTCAGATTCCTCATTTTTTAAATGGGAATAATAATATATCAACTATTTTCACATGGGTATTTTAAGAAAAACATTTTGTCGGTGAGGTGTGGCATAAATAGGTTGTTATATCTTATGGAAGAGGTGTTGACATGTCATTTCTGCTTCATCAGAAAGGAAAACTTCAGCACAGAGAAAGAGGCTCATCTGCCTGTCCAGGTGGTAAGAGCCATGCCTAGGAGCCCTGAGTATGCATTGTTTAAGCAGTGAACTCACAACAATAGAATAGAGTGCTACCTGACTCTCAAAAGCAGGGAGGGTCTAAAGGGGAGTTGGCGTTCTTCCTTCATTCTTAAAGTCATATATATGTATGTATACATTTCATACTTTTGGTTTTGAGATAAGATTTTTGTTTCTGAAATTTGGAGTCATATAAACAATTAATAGTTGCTTAAATCTTTACTGTATTACAGCTCAGGTTCAGGTGTTATCAGCTGCACTTAGAGCTGCCCAGCTTGATTCCATGAGTGATTCTGAAACTAAAAATGCAGAAGAGTCCCATGAGGAAGTATCCAGTTTAGAGCCTAGCTCGGCCACTGAAAACCAGAACACTAGCTCTCCTATATCATCCCAAAATGAGCTGTGCACAGTGAGTATCTATACTTTCTCTGAGTAATAAAGAGTAACCACAAATCTGCATTGCAATAATAAATCTCACTTAGGAAAATAACAAAGTTGTATTTTATTGTTGAGGTCATTTTTAGGTTAACTAAATAATCAATGTTTAGATAACTATGGATATGTTTCAAAACAACAAGAGTTGGAGAGGTAAGTTACCAAAAACTCCTTCTCCAAAGTTTATTTAAACAGTCTTATTTTGTTTTGTTTTTGTTTTTTAATGGGGCTTGCCACATAAGTCATAAGTCACAGCTAATAGCACTTAATGTATTTTAATAAGAGTAGTGGGTAGATTCACTAAGGGAAAAATTAGAAGGTATTTCTAGCAAATGTCCGAATATCTATTGCTTCTGCAAACTTTGTGAAATTTTAAAGCAGCATTTAAAGTATTTTCAGAGAGTAAAGATTCCAGTGAAAAATAATTATCATCGCTACCCTGGAATTTAATCTCATGGCTTGAATCTGTGAACCTCTCTGTGACCAGTGCTTCTCCCAAACTGCTTTTTCTAGTACTCTCCTGTTATGAAGAGATGGATTCCTGTTACTTCTCAGGGTCCCATTAGCTCCACTTAAGCTAGTCTGATCCAGAATATTTACTGGATTAGCGCAACAGAGGGGTGCCCCAGAATCCAAACTAGAGTACAGCACAATCCAGTTCATTTTAATAAATGTTTATGAATGTCTAGTATTGTATTCAGTCCCTAAATTAGTTTTCATTTGCTTGTTAGAATGTGATTGTGGTTTCTATTAAATTATACCAAAGAAGGTCTCTACGTTCTTCAAGTATATCTTTATGACAAACCACAGGTTTATAGGTCCAGTATTCCAGTTTTAACCATGTTTATTCAGTTAGTTACTTTACATTAATGATATAAGTAATCTACTTGTCTTGCTTGTGTGCCAACTACCTTAAAATTTTTTGACTGTTTTATAAAGGAAAACCATTATGAAAATCAGTCACTTTAAAAGCATATAGATATTCTTTTAAAAATAGCCTTTGCTTGGTATAAGACTCTGGTTTATGAGTTGAGGTTAAGATTTTTAAAAATAGGTATGAAAGCCTATTTTTTAGGTATAATTAGCTGTAATGAGCAAAATGTGGCTTTTAAAATATAAAAGTTTCCTTTTGCATTTATCTGGCTAGAAAATACAAGTATTCAGGCTTTTATCACATGTAAAAATTAAAATTATTGGTTCCTCCAAAAAGTTGGCAATTTTGAGCTATCTTTAAAAAAAAAATGAATATCTGAAAGAAACTTGGTTTTAGGATATAAAGTTGGTTCCTGACTCAGCTTGTTAGAAAATTTAGACTTCCTATATACTGTTTTAAACTGTTTTTCGGGGCAGCTAGGTGGCATAGTGAATAGAGCACCAGCCCTGGATTCAGGAGGACCTGAGTTCAAATTCAACCTCAGACACTTAATTACTAGCCGTGTTACTTGTTACTTAACCCCAATTGCCCTCCCCCCCGCAAAAAAAAAGATTCTTCTAGTTAGTGATAAAATTTCCCCAAAGATGGATAATTATTATGAGAATATGATTGCAAAATACTTTATGGGGGAGAGAGTTTTTAAAATATTTAAAATATTTCTACAGTAGCCTGTGTGCTTAATTATTAACAGGTCACTGTTGTATACAATGTATACTATAAAAACCATTGCATAATATAAATTTTCGTTTTCCTTCTAGAGGGAACAATTATTCTTGAATGGCAAAGTTTGTTGTGATTGACCTTGTTTATCTTAGAGAAAGCTAGAACTTAAGTGATCATTTCAAAATATTCCTTTTACCCAGTAAACCATTAGGAAACATCTCAAGAATATTTGGGGGGTATTGAAGCTTCTCACTTTATATTTAAAAATGATGAAATAATTCAGTTTTTTTTTACTACTCCCCAAGCACTGTTAGGCTGTAGATAGAAAGAACAAAATAGCTAGTCACTGTTATTTTTTCAGGGAAAACAACATTATGAGTGATATTATGAGTTTCCTTTTGGTGTATGTGAGCTGTATTGTCAGGATCCATTATGCTATGTATGACATTTCAAGTGTAAATGAGAAATTGCTGTTACATTTGAAGGGGAAGGTCATATGATTAAATGTGGGATCAGAGACGAATATTGCCACTCTAGTTCTTGCAGGTTTTGTTAACATAACAAAGATTTTATATTCAGAGTATACATACACAGGAAGATGTGTGTGTGTATAACAAAAATCAAGTGAACACACTTTATCAGCTATACCATTTTTACTGAAATTCAGATGTACTCTTTCTGTATCATCTATCTAGATAAAAGGTAGATAACCCCACTGTTATGTAAAGTTAGTTTTGTTTCTCTTCTTCCTTTCCTTGGTCATTTCTATCCATAATTTTTCATTTTAGACTCTAAGCAGTTCTTAAAACCGTTGTTGTGATAAAGACTTTTAATGTATTATCTCTTTTCATTATAGACCTTTTCACAGTATTAATAACAGCACACCGCTCTATAAATTTATCTTCTGAGAGGTGCCATGGATTATCAAATGACACTTAATTTTTTAGGGTACTATTTTATGTCATCATTAGAGCTTTATTAATGGAAAAATAGTTTAAATCCCTTTTTTTTAAAGAGAAAATGGGTAACATACAAATTCAACTTTTTAGGATTCTGAAAAACATCTTAATGGAACCAGTGAACATTTGCAAAAAGAACAGAGATCTGACACAACCCCATTTGAAGATGATAAATCTAAGTTACAGGTTAGTAAAATAATACCTATGTGTCTTGAGAAGAAAATAAGAATCTACATATAATTTCATGGGGATTTTGCCCAAGATGGTTTTTCCTAAATTTAATACCATTATTCATTCATTATCCATCTTAGTTTATAAACTCAAGTTGCCAACTTTTAATTTTTTCTTCCTTTTAAAGTACATGTTAATAAAGAAAATTATCTGCAGAATCCATTGTAGTAAATTTAGTAAGCAAAAAGAATATAATTGAGTAAAGACAGTTTTGATAACATTTAAAAATTTTTATCATTATTTTGATTCAGACCATTTAAAACTATTTTGACTGACCTGTTGATATCTGTCTGTCCTACAGAACTGTGTGATTGGCTACTCTGTCTTCTGGGCTGACTTCTTGAATGAATTTATTCCATGATTTATTTTATTTTTGTTGTTATTCAGTCTCTTTTAGTGGTGTCCAACTTTTTGTGACCCATTTGGGAGTTTTCTTGGCAGAGTGGTTTCCTTCTCCAGCTAATTTTTTAATTTTTAATTAGAGCCATTTATTTGTCTCGATGGTGGTAAAAATAATGAGAATGTCCCTTTATGATGGTAACTTGCTGTTTAGAAGTACTTGTTGATCACTCTGTGTAGAGTATTGTGTTAAAATCTTGAGTATTTAAAAAGAAGGTGGAAGACATAGGAAACATTATACATATATATATATATGTATGTGTATATATATATAAGAAATGTATGTATATATGAGCTGACCTGAATTAATGCTAATCACTTAATAGTAGTGTACATGTGATTTTCAGAGGTTTTATTAGTTTTAAATATGGAGTAAAAATTAGCAAATAGTCTTGATCCTTCAGCCAAATCAGAATAAATTACATATTTGCTAAGAAATAAATAAAATATCTAGCATAGAACTTAGTGGGCCTTGGAAAAGTAAATGTCTTTTGTTACTATGAAATTTCCTTAGGATTGGCCTTACTTCCATGTTAGGAATTATTTGTAATGTTTATTAATATAGTTTTAAAATCAGTTCTGGAATATTCTTTGTCAGTTTTTTTCTCTCATTTTCTAGGATATAATACCACAGCCATTATTAGACCAGTACTTGTCAATGACTGATCCAGCAAGAGCTCAAACTGTTGATACTGATATAGCCAAGCATTGTGCTTACAGTCTCCCTGGAGTGGCTTTAACTTTGGGGAGGCAGAACTGGCACTGCCTGAAAGATACATATGAAACACTGGCATCAGATGTACAGGTAAGTGTAGAATTTTCAGAAGAACATTCAGATTTCAATTTCAAGAACAGTTTGAATTAAAATACTTTATGGTTAACTTGCATATGTAAAGATAAAATTAATATAAGTATATATTCTAACAAATTATACATTCAGATAGAAACTGAGCATTCTATTTAATTTTGTCCCATCAAGGTAATTTAAGTTAGATTTTGGAGTATATTTGGTATTCATTAAAACTTTTGTTCCCTGTGGATAGTGGAAGGTGCGTCGGACACTAGCCTTTTCTATTCATGAACTAGCTGTAATTCTTGGAGATCAGTTAACAGCAGCTGATTTGGTGCCAATATTTAATGGATTCTTAAAGGATTTAGATGAAGTACGCATTGGAGTTCTTAAACATCTCTATGATTTTCTAAAGGTAGGAAGAAATGTATTTTTTACTTTGGAAGTTTCTACATAATATCAAACATTTTATGTCACTAAGCAGTTAAATTTTTTTTCCTTGCAACTTTCCTAGAAAATTTCAGTGTTGATAAGAACCTTAGTATACATTTTATGGGCAAGGAAACTGAAGTATAGAGGGATTAAATAATTTACTTATGGTCACTGTGGTCTAGTGGCATGGCCTGATGTAAAACACATACCTTCTAGCTCATATATTCCAGTTCTACTTCTTGTTTCTCCTCTTTGGAAAAAAAAAGATGTTTTCAAAGCTAATTTATTATTTTGAAAATGGACTCAGTGAAAAATATTCCTCTGAATCCAGATTATTAGATAGTCCTTGATAGGAACTTTATTATTCTACACACACTTAAGAAGAATGTTCACAAGAATGTTTTAAAACATTTAGATATTATCTGTCAATGTGACAATGAAAAGAATACATCAGATTTAGAATCAATGTGCCAGGGGTCAAATTCTGACCTTCCTAATTATTATTCAACTTTCATTAAATCAAATAATCTTTCTTGGCCTTGGTTTTTTTATTGGTAAAATGAGAGATTTGGATTAGATTATGCAAACTTTCTTTCAGTTTTAGATCCCATATTTGAAAAGAATAAGAGAGTATTCCTAACTACAACAGTAGTTAGTTAGTAATATTTATTCACTATTGCTATAATACTTATTACAATGAAAATACAAAATTTTTGTCCCTGAGGAATTTAGTGATATATGTGTAAGTTTGTATTGATGTCTTTGGAAATATTGTCATTTTTTTTTAATTTTAGTTGCTTCATGCAGACAAGAGGAGAGAGTATCTTTACCAACTTCAAGAGTTTGTAGTAACTGACAATAGTAGGAATTGGAGGTTTCGATATGAATTAGCAGAGTAAGTAAAAATTGCTGATATATAAGAAATGGTAAATTAATTTTGAATAACGCTTAATTTTTACACAGTCCTTTCATTTAAACATGCTTTAACAAGAATCTCTTCTATATTCATTCCTAACCAGTGATCTACCTTTGCTTACAGAATCCATTGAAAGGAGAACTAATTATCTATTAGGGCAACCAATTGTACTTTTGGATAGTTCTTATCATTAGGAAATTTCCCCTTAAATCAAACCTGAATCTGCTCCTTTGCAACTTTCATCCTTTCTTCCTAGTTTTGTCCTTTCAGGCCAATCAGATCAAGTTCACTCCCCCTTTTACAAGTCTTCCTTCCAAGTCTTCTGTTCTCCATGCTAAATAAACTCAGTTCTTTCAACCTTCTCTAGTCCTTTTTCTATTCTAGTTGATCCTTTCTGGACATACTTCAAGTTGTAGTATCTTTTTCCTAAAATGTGATGTCTGTAACTGAACACTCCAGAGCAAGGGCCTAGTAGAGTAGGACTCTTCCTTCTTTTACTCTAAATGTAACCCAGGATAGCATGAGCTCTTTTGGCTACAGTGCCACACTCTTGATTCAATTGACTCATTATAGGCCACTAGAAACTCTAGATCTTTTTTTAAAAACAACAAAGAAACCTTTATTATACAAAAAGTACTTTGCTTAAATGTTGCCTAATTTACTTCATCTTATGGCTATTCAGACTTAATAGGAAAATATTTTTTTAATAGAACTTTTGTCTAGTGACACTCCCCCATCTTATATTTTGAATTTGTTTTGTATTGCCCAAGTGATTAAGATTTCTTTATTAAATTGATCCTTATTTATTCTGTCATTTTTAGTAATTTTGCAACTTATGTTTTCTTTATTTTTATTTTTTATTTTATTTTATTCTTTATTTTTATTTTTATTTATTTTTAGTTTTAGTTTTTATTAAGGAGGCTTAAAACCATCAACTAAACAAATCTTTTAATGTCTTGGAGCCTCCAAGGCAGTTCTCTAAAACTATCATGATGCTGATTTGCATATCTATAGCAAGTTCCTCACTAAGAGTTCACTACCTTACTGAAATATCCTAGGTTTAGGAAATAAAAAACAAAAAAAACTAAGCAACAAGACAAATTCTTATGTAAGTGATGTTCCTTAGATGTTTGGATTCTGGAAATGTTAGTTTTACTTCGATTTACTTCATTTGATACTAGAATTTTCATTCCAAAGCCATCTTTTTAAAACGAACAATTTATATTTATCATACTATTTCCTTAATAATGGGAAAGGATTCATTCCTTTATGATTGAAGAATGAGTTGTTGTCATTTAGCATTCACAGAGTGTGTGATGCTAGTACTGGATGCAACTGTGTTAATAAGTTAATTAAAAAAAAAAGAATTATGTAGTGTGACATAATAAGGCGCATAATGTAAACATATAAAAGTATTTTCCCACAGTGACTTACTCTGATACCAGTAGAAATAATGAAAATGCTATTTTGAGTCATTTTTGTTGTTGCTTAGTCTTTTTTTTCAGTCATGGCCAACTCTTTCTGACCCTCTTTTGGGGTTTTCTTGGCAAAGATACTGGAGTGATTTTCCATTTCCTTCTCCAGCTCATTTTACAGATAAGGAAACTGAGACAAACAAGGTTAAGTGACTTACGTTCACACAGCTAGTAAGTATCTGAGGCTGGATTTTAATTCAGGTCTCCCTAACTCAAAGCCTAGCATTCTATCCACTGCACCTCCTAACTCCTTCCATTTTGAGTGATATTACAGCATGTGACTTTTGAAAGGCCTCCCCTGGTTCAAATGATATGGGTTATTAAAGAATTCTCTTGACTTTGTGTACTTTCTAAAGATCAGGTTTAGTTTTCTCATTGTGTTTCTTTCTAGACTAATATTGGAACAACAAAAAAAAATCTAAAATAGGTAGCTGCAAATGTTATTAAACCTCCATGACCTCTAGTGGTGATATTTCAAAACTTCAACGTTGCTTTTCTTCAGCAGCATCTCATTAATGATAGCTTCTCTTTGTTCTGATTGGTTTTCTGTAATTACAGTAGCTTTTTGTCCCATGTGATCTCTGACCACAAGATACTTTGTGATTTTTAAAGAAATTAAAAGCACAATTGTGAAATCTTTGTCCTATGCCTAATATTGGAGATCACTGCCTAGAAATTGTTCCTTTTACTAGTCAGTATACATTGATAAAGCATCTGCTATGTCCAAAGTATTCTTCATGTTCTGACTGTGTAACTAGACTCGGGGCTTTATGGTTTCCAATTCTCCTTTTTTCCCCCTAATTGCTTCTCATATTTCCTTCTGTTAGCTGTTCTAAAGATTGACATTTCTTTTCACACTTCTTTCTCATTCTTGAACATATTGAAAGGTTTAGGACCAGATTTTCTTTTCTTTTTCATAATTAATTAGATTTTGTATTTTCAGATTCACATTCTTACTCCCTTTCCCCCGTCCTCATGGTGTGTGTCTATCTATCTGTCTGTAAATACACAAAAATATATCTCAGTCTGTTCTGTAAGTCTGTCACCCCTTTGGCAGAAGGTGGGTAACCTGTTTCATCTTGTATCCTCTGGAATTGTGGTTGGTCATTGTGTTAATCAGTTTCTAAGTCTTTCAAAGTTGTCTGTCATTACAATATTGCTATTATTGTATAAGTCATTCTCCTATTTGTGAGGAGCAGATTTTCTTAGCTAGCTTTGTTTTGAAGCATAGTAGCAAATTTTTCTATTTTACTTTAACTTAATCTTGCTAATTTTAAATCCCTTATGTGCTTTGCCATACAGAGGAAAACAAGAGTGGGGTTTTAATTTCTGTTTGAAAGGACATTAAGGATATAACGAGATTTCATAATTTTGATTTTGCCTTTAATAGAGAAATACATATTTCTCTTGGATGTGGAAGATTTTTAGACCTAGCTGTCCAACTTTTCAGTGTTCAATTATTTCAACTCCATTCCCTCCCCCCCTCCCCATGACTTGTCTGAAGGAAAAGTAAGTAAAGTGACTACATTAATTTCTCAAAGATAATCAGTTTTTCTGTTTCAGACAACTGATCCTGATATTGGAACTCTACAACCCCAGTGATGTTTATGACTATTTAATGCACATCGCACTAAAACTGTGTGCAGATAAAGTTTCTGAAGTTCGATGGATCTCCTTTAAACTAGTAAGGAAGTATGTGTGTGTGTGTGTGTGTGTGTGTGTGTGTGTGTGTGTGTGTGTGTGTGTGTTTTGTTTTTCTTCTGTGCTTCTAAAACTACAAATATTTAAGCATTTTCTTTAACTGCCATGATTTGTACCCTTTGTATAGAATGTAATTTTTCAAAATATCTTTTTGTAAAATACATTTTTCAGTGATAGGAACTGTGGAGAAATAATTCGGTATGTTTATACTAATCACCTGCTATTCTTTTAAAGTTAGATTGGCTTTACATTACAAAATAGTTTTGAATAAAAGTAGCTAAGAGAGGAGCTCATGTGGAAATAACAATATTGTTTTCTATTTATATTGGTCAAGCATTAATGAAAAATTATATTTGATGTAGCAATTTACCAATATTTTGAGAGTAAAGAGCCTACATCAATTATTGTTTAAGTAAAAATGTTTATAAACTTGAAAAGACAGATATATATTTTATATATACATATATATTTAAATTGGCATTCATTTTTAAAATTTTCATTTTTATGGAGTAATTTTTCTTTTAATGTCTTACAACTTAAGGTGATCATCTTCTACCATGCTTGTAATCAATTAAGAGAGAAAAGAGTATGTAAAAAGTTTTTAAGGTAGAGCAGTATTCAGTTTTTTAACCTGTTCTTTTAATCTTTTCCCAGGTTGTGGCAATTTTGCAGAAGTTCTATTCAAACAATGCAAGCGCATTGGGGTTAAATTTTATCAATGAACTCATAATAAGATTTCGACATTGTCCCAAGTGGGTTGGAAGGCAAGCGTTTGCATTCATTTGTCAGGTTAGCATATATTTTTTTTGATCCAGTATGTACAAGTATTAGATGTTGGTAACTTTTTCATAGTTATAGATTGTTAGAGTTATAACAGACACTTTAGTAATAATCTAGTTTAGTACCCTACCATCCCCTCTTCTTTTATTACAAACTGAAGCTTACAAAATTAGGCTAAGTGGTAATCTATTTACAGCAAATCTGTGACTATTACTATCTAATGCATTTCTATTGTGAATTTGGTGTACACCTTTATTTGGTTTGAATTCAAAGTCCTGGACTAAAGTCCTCACCTTTTCAAATGTATTTCTTCTTCTCCCTCACCCCAATTAGCCATTTGAGGAAACTAGTAATTTGTGTTTGTCAGGAGGTTTTTGTTGGTGATGTTTAGATATAACAGAGCTATACCTAATTTCAGAAAAACTTATGTTGCTCAAGGAATTATATATGCTTGCTATGTAAATGTGGGGTGTCATGTCAACTTACAAAACTTTATCTGGCATTTTTTTAATGATACAAAGTCCATTGGGTGAGAGGTAAGAGAAAATAGCTTGCATTAACAGTTTGCCTTTTAGCTTTTGTTTTTTCATAATCCGAGTTGAAAGACAAAGTAGTAGTGCAGCTAGGTATCTTCCATGATACTAGATCAGTTTTACTTATGCTAATCAACTATATATAATAAATTTGGATGGTTTAATAGGTGAGTATCATAATTCTCCACAATATTATTTACTTTTTTTGAGCAAGAAAGGCACCCTTTGGCTTTGAAGTCTACAAAGAGCTGAATTATCATCCCAGTTCTACAGCTTATTAATATGTGACCTAGCAAGTCATAATTGCCTCTCTTAGCTTTAATTTCCTCATCTGTAAAATATATAGTATTTGTCCTGTTGCCTCAAAGGGCTGTTATGAGAATTTTATGTGAAAATGTAAAGTACTATTGCTATTATTATGTATTATACATTTGGGCAACTAGTTTATTATGGTGCATGTTTATAAATTTCAGCGTAAATAGTAAAATCTTTCTAGAAAATGTGAAGTTTTAAATTAAAACACATGCACAGCCCTACTCAAAAAAAGTTCTAGTTTACAAAAGAATTTTTCATAGAAAAAATGTGGGTTGCAAACATGAACTTCTGTTAATGGTATGGATTACTTGTATGTATATATTTTTTTTTCCATAGGCAGTAGTAAGAGAGGAGTGTATACCTATAGACCAGTTTGTGGAGCACCTACTTCCTAGTCTTTTAAGTCTTGCTTCTGATCCTGTGCCAAATGTAAGGGTTTTGCTAGCCAAGGCCCTAAGACAAACACTACTGGAAAAAGGTATCTTAATTTCTGGGGGGGGGGGAACTTGAGTGACTTAGTAATGCTTAAAGAAGTGGTTTGGTATAGGAGAAAGAGACTGTAGGGCAAGAATATAGTTGTATGAACTCGGGCAAATCATTTCCCTTTCTAAGCTGTATTTTCCGGTTTGCACTGTATTTCCAAGCTTCTTGTGAATTTTAAATGAAGTAATAGAACTGACCATAAAGCATTATATAGAGGCTGATACTATTGCATTAATAACCTCTGTAGGTTCATTGCTTTGTTTTGTTGCCAATTCAGGCTTGTCATTTTGTTGGATGCTCTGTTTGAAGTGAAAGAGAATAAATATTTCATTTCTTTAACAAAGGCAAACATCTATATTAATGCAGCAAAAATAACAAATATAGTTCAATCTTGTAGCTGTTTTAAAATATATTTTTAAATTATATATATGTACATATAAATATATAAATTTTAAATCTAAAATGATCAATAGGAAAGTTGTCTTGAACTCATGTTCACCACTCACATAAGACTTAGTAAAATAAGTGGTACAGTGAATAGAGCACCAGCCCTGGAGTCAGGAAGACCCGAGTTCAAATCTGGCCTGAGAAACTTGATACTTAACTAGCTGTGTGACCTTGGACAAATCACTTAACCCCAATTGCCTTGCCTTCCCCCTCCAAAAAAAACAAAAACAACTTAGTAAATATATATTTTTTGACTGGATCTCCCTCTTGGTCCATGCTGGAAGTTCAGGAGCCATTTCTTGGCTCAGTCCCACTCTGATTCAAATAGAGAGCTTTGGCCTGCTCGATTTCTGATTTAGGCTAGTTTGCTTCTTCCTTAGGAGGCCTGGTGGTAGTCCCTCTGCATGCAGGAGATCATCATGCTGGTCTTGGACTCAGTATGTTCACCTTATTGGCTTATCCCACTTCTGGCCAAAAATGCCTTTATAATAAATGGGATCCAACAGATTTATTAGTCTTTGCCAAGACTTAAGCTAGTGGGCTCAAGATGGGGGAGGGGGCAGGTGATGAAAGAAGCTAAGAGAGGATAAGAGTGACATGTTTCTTGTTTTTTTGGTGCTAGATTGAATCTTCTTTTAGAGAGGTCTGACCTAGGAGGCCAATCCAGAATCTGAGAAAAGTTATTTCATGAAGAGAAGCCATGAAATCAGTGGGCAGCTCTAATCCTATGGCTTATTGTTTTCTAAGACAAAGTTTTCTTTTGTCCTGAGTTTTAATTTCAAAGACTATATCCCACATCAAAAACAATGCATGGCAAACTTGACTAAAAGCGGTGACTTTCTCTTTTTCTAGCTTACTTTAGAAATGCCGGCAACCCTCATCTCGAAGTTGTGGAAGAGACTGTCTTAGCTTTGCAGTCAGACCGAGACCAGGATGTTTCCTTTTTTGCCACATTAGAGCCCAAAAGGAGTATTGTGAGCACGGCTGCTCTAGACAAGCAGAATTGATTCGCTTTAAGTCTGAATTGTGATTTTACAGTCTTTATATGCAGTTTATGATAACAATGAAGAAGGGGAACTGTTCTGTATCTTCCTGAAGAGAAAAGATTTCCTATATTCGTAACATTCACTAAATGAAAACTATCTGCAGCAACATACATTTCACATGGGATGGTTACTTATTTCAGTTCTGCTGTGCCTGCTATGCTTTTGCCTTCCCCTTAAAAGCTTGATTTTTGTTTAACTTCCTATGAAAATGAGCCAATATTGTGTAGATCTTTTGAGTTCGGTACATAGCCAGAATCTTCATACCATCAGATTGCCTGATAGTAATTTTATACCATATTATTTAAAATTATTTTTCATAATAAAGTAGTTTACTACCAGCTTTAAAGCCTGAAGTTTAGTAAACTTGTATATTTTGATGCACTGATACCCCTTTTTAATATAGTTTAAGATGTTGCATTTTATTCTACCTGAAATATTGTACATATGTGAATAATTCTTGGCCAAAAGAAGGTATATTAATCCAATGTCAACCTCATATCACTAAAACCTTATAAATACATCGTTTTCATTTGTACTCTTCTTTGTTGTTGCAAATTAGGTCAGTTTGTGTTTGCTTTTGAATATACATAATATTTTCTGAAATGTACTAAAGAAAATACGACAACTTTTTATATTGTGGTTTTTATTCTTATAAATTGTTATTGGAACTTTCTTAAGCACTTGATTATTTCTCACTCTTGCTGCTAGAACTATATTATATTCATAAATGTACATCTTGGCCATTCCCAGAGGTATAAAACTATAAAACTAACAGTTCATTGGTTATATTAACACATTGATGAATGTAAAAACAAAATTTCTGATTGAAATGTACGGGTAGTAACTGGCTACAGTTCTTGAAACTTAGCAAAAGTAGAAAACTATGTAAGTAACTAACACATCAATATGCATATTATGTGTAGAGTGATCATTGCAGGGGTGGGGGGAGAGATGACAAATTCAGACATATATGTACAGTTTAGAATAAGAAGAAACTGATGTATTTGGACCAACTTTCATTAGATGATTTTTCTGCTTTTTATTATGGTCTATTTGTCACAAAAGCTCAAATATAAATACATGTATGCCCATGTAAATTTTTGTTTTCTGTTTAAAAAATGAAACATAAGCTAAAGATAAGCATTCCAATTTGTTTTCAAAGAATGACCTGCAGAAGGGAGTTTACATTAGTGCTGTACTTCCCTCATAAGTTTGGATAGCTTTTTCTGAGGTGATAGAATTTTTTAGCATGCTTGGCTAGCTTTTCTAATTCTTTTTTAGGTCATTATTTTAAAAATAACAACAAAGCCTAAAATTCAATGCAAAGAAACAGTTACCATTCTGGGCTATGTGCAAAATAAAGTACATAGGTTAAAATTTCAAACGCATTATTGACTTTTGATTTGTGGGGGGGACACTTTGCCAACTTTTGTAAAGTACAGGTTAGTACATTAAGGGTACACTTTTAAAAATATGAGCTTTCAAACATTCAATAAAGCTAGTTAATGTAAATAGGTAGAGATACAATTTTACTGTATTACAAGCAATTTTGGTTACTTTATTGCCTGGAAATTAAGATTGTTACATTAAGTGAATTGTTAGCCTAGCAGCAAGTAGAATTTGTTCAACTGGAATTTTGCAATTTGTGTAGGGTTTAATTTTATATAAAAGTCTACCAGATTATATTTGTATTTTAGTGTTTAGAATTTTACATGATATATTACATGCTTTTAGAACTTTTAAGTAAAGACGTTAGTGTTTCGGTAGATAATTTAAGCTCTAAAATTCCAGTAGTACATTAAAATTTTTCTGTGATTTAATATGAATGCCTCTCCAATGCAAAATTTTTTTATGACAAGTTTCTCTGCAAAAAAAAATATTTTTTGTAGTTTTAATATCTTTTCTAATGCTAATAATATTTGAGTGTTTTTAAATAACTCAAATTTTCTAAATTGTTCTCCCTTTACTTTCCGTTTTATTTTTTTCTATCATTAAAGTTCTTAGCACTGATTGTATTTTTTTAAAAAAGTGTACATAGATAACATGTTTTGAGTATTTGTCACTGATCATCACTTATAAACTTCCTGCTTCTATTAGTAGTCTCTTCAATGACTCACTGAAAACATAGTGATGTTTCTCACAGGATATTTTAGTTGAATGTGTTGTTAAATAATAGGCCATTTTTAACTTTTCCAAAATGGAAATGTTTCCATTGTTAAATGTTATTTTTTTTAAGCACCTTTCAAACTCCAAAAATTCATTACCATTTAAAAACTTGACGGGTTTTGATATAGCTTTCTAAATTTGTGTGAATGGATATCTGCATGCATTAGAAGAGGGGGGGAATTGTTGAACTTTCTAACATCAGGCAATGTGCAGATCTGCTAAAGTGGCTCATCTTTCTAAGGTGTCAGTTTTTTCCTTCATCCTGGAAATATGATTTTTAAGCATGACTAAGGCAGCTCTTTTAGACAAGTATATTATGATGATTTTAAATTGTATTTACATGTAATTCCTCAAGATGGTTTACTTTGAATTATGCAAAAGAAATGTACCTTAAATACACATGCAGCAAAGGTACATTTTCGTAACAGCAGTAAGAATTTAATTTAAATTTTACTAGATAAGGGACATGAAATTAACATTAGTGGTGCAATATTGTTGGGATACTGTAGAAGATTATCAGGCACTTATAATCCAAAGCATGTTAGTCATGTTGCTGAGAATTCAAACTCACTGTTATCTATGTTATATAAATAATATACACATGGCATCTAACAGGATATTGCCCTAGTGACAGAAAACAGTGTTTTAGAGCCCAAATAAGTGGGAACACTCTGGAAGTGCCATTGATTGTCAAGATATAGAATCTATGTAACTTTGTATTTATCTCAATAAACCTCACGATTGTTTTATGAAATGTATATGTTCTTTTTATTAATAGAAATCTTATTGGTCTCCATTGATAAGAACAGATACTTCAGATAAATGAGCAAAAGCACTAGGGAAACAAACTCGTGTGCTGAAACCAACAAATTAACCCAGACTTTTTTATGCAGTCTTTATCTTCTACCATTTACTGATTATTTGCCCTCCTTGTCACCAGAGAAGCAATAGGTAATAGATAAAAGGGATTAGGTAAGAGTGGGAAGGCCCAAATTCAAACACTGCCTCAGATACATGACTGTATGACTACATGAGAGTCACTTGCACCTCAGAGCAAGAAATTTCTACTCTAGAAGTGATAAAATCCACGTCTGGACTGAAAACTCACCTAACAAAAATCTCACCCCAAAAGATTGAATCTACCCATATTCTCCTTTTTTTCCTCATATTTGACTTTTACTCTGCGTAGACTATATTTTTGCTGTTGCCTTTACATGGTTTGAATTTATTGTGTGTTTTTTTTTGTTTGTTCCATTTCACTAAACCACTACATATGTCTTCCCAGTATTTCTTTGAATTCTTCATACTCATTTTGTTTCTTAGGTCACAAAAATATTCTATTACATTCTTATGTCATAGTTTGTTAGGCCATTCCCCAAATAGGAGGCAGATACCAATACTTTAGCACATTGTGATTTCTTCTTTTGGGGTATCCCTTCTAATGCTGCAGATGAAAAGCATGCTTGCCTTCTTATCCTGCAGTCCCTATGTTCTCCTATAAGTCATCCCCAGTGGATCCATTCAGTATGCTGGGGGATTTCTTCCTATGTATCTTTTAGCATTAAAAAGGCACCAGTAGGGGCGGCTAGGTGGCGCAGTGAATAGAGCGCCGGCCCTGGAATCAGAAGGACCTGAGTTCGGAGCCGGCCTCCGACACTTAATCCGCACAAACAAAAAACCTAGCCGTGTGACCTTGGGCAAGTTACTTAACCCCAATTGCCCTAAAGGGGCGGCTAGGTGGCGCAGTGAGTAAGAGCGCCGGCCTCGGAGTTTGGATGACCCGAGATCAGATCCGGCCTCAGAAAATGAGCACCCACGCATAAATCAAATGACTAGCCGTGTAACCTTGAGCAAGTTACTTAACCCCAATTGCTTTAAAAAAAAAAAAAAGGCACCAGTGTAGCATGTGAATCACCATTCTATTCATTCCTTATTGTTGCTACATTACTGACAACTTATCTTTTTTACTTAATTATCCTATCTCTGATATTTTTAGTCACTTCGTTCACAAAATGTATTGTTGGTATTATGTCATAGCCTGTTTAGTCATATAATACATCTCTCCAGTGCCCTTTGGATGATTGACAATTTTATTTTCTTTGAAGAGTAACATTTCATGCCTGAGAATAGATTCTGTGGTTCTTCTGGTGATCACTTATAGCATCTCCAGAAGAATCATGGAACCATAGATTTAGAGCTAGAAAGAACCTTCAGATGCCTTTTAGTCCAACTCCCTTATTTTATAGATGAGAAACTAAGGCCCGGGTAGGTTGTGACTTGCTTATATAGGGAATGTGGAAATGGGGATATAAGACTTTGTCCTCTTACTCCGGAGCCAACACTCTTCACTGCAGTATATACTGTCTCCCTCTCAGGCTTAAGAAGATGCGATATTGTTTCAGGGAGTAGCTTGGGGTCTCTGAAAGACATAACATTTCCCAAACACAGTCCTGTCTGCTCTTTTCCTCCTGTTTAATAATGGACCGATTCATTGCCTATCTGCAGTGTGTCAAAGGTATATCGTGATGATGAACCACTTCTGGGCTGTCCATCCAAATGCATGTTACTATCCAGACAGTCTCCATCCATTTACATTGGTTTTTCCTTTGTGGATGGTCTGACCAAGCTGAATAATTATGGATCTCAATTAGGAGTTTCTGCAGTGTTGCAGGGTTTGACGAAATCACAAAAGTCAACCCCAAAATAGCATCTGGAGGATATCATCTCTATAGAGCAAGGACTTTTCACTTTGTTTTTTTGTCAGCCTCCCCACTGGTTTGGCAGGCTGATGAAGCCTAGAGGCCCCTTCCCAGAATAATGTTGTAAATGCATAAAATAAAACACACAGAATTACAAAGGAAACCAATCATTGTAATAAAAATGTTTTTTTTTCTACTAACATCTTAAACCATATAAAATTTATCCAAGGAAACTGGAGCTGGTTAAAAACACAGGTTAAGAACCCCCACCTATAAGGAGCCTCTCTTCCATTTGGATTTCTTGCTGGACACAGTTTCTCTGACTTAAGCAAACATGTTTGAGCAAACATCTCCCAGGTTTTTGCCTACTATGATAATTCAATAAGCATTTATTAAGTGCCTCCTATTTTACTGCTAAAAATCTGAAGTACAGCTTTTAAAACAGTCCTTTTACTGAAGGAATTCACACACTTTCATTAGAGCATCATCTTTAAGGAATCTTGAAGGACCCTAACAGATGCGTAGAATCAAATTTAGAGTTGAAAATGGCCTTCGTTTTACAGATGAGAAAATGGAGCAGCTGGGTAGAGCACTGGACTTGGAATCAGGAAGACATCCTCCTGAATTCAAATTCAGCCTCACACTTGTGCAACCCTGGGAAAGTTACTTAACTGCCTCAGTTTCCTCATCTATAAAATGAACTGAAGAAGGAAATGGGAAACCACTGCAGTATTAGTTGGACAAGAGTGAATCGACTCAATGGCAAATTGGCCCACGATAGTGTCATAGTTGGGATTTGAGCAGAAGCAATTCTTTCCCCTGTGCCAAACCTGGGGGATTTGTTTGTTAGATAGAGCTCTTGCAAGTGTGCTTGGCCGTACTGAATTAAAAATTTTGGTTTGGGTTGTTTTGGGGTTTTTTTGTTTGTTTGTTTTTTTTATAGTCAGTGAACAATAGTCCCAGCACGTTTCAGTCATCTGTATTAGTTTAATTCTTGGGGATGTGTGTGTGTGTGTGTGAAAATTTGCTTCTATTTAGTGTTGCAAAATGTGGTGTTTTTTTTTACATATTGAATAAAAGTGTTCATTGTACAAAATGTCTCTTGCATGTTGTAGTACCCTAGGGAACACTGGAGAATTTGATTTTAATACAAAGTTTACACAAAATGTTTTACTGCTTTCACTATTGCCGTCAGAAAGCTCTTCAAACTTTCTGAATTGTATCTTTTGAAAAACGAACAGAAGCCATAAATAAAACCAAGTCATTGAAAGAATGTCCATAAAGCTATTTTTTTGGCATATATAATCTCCATGGCATGGGATGGTGTGATTTTTAAATCCTTGTAAGGCATCTGGCAGCACTAGCCGGTCCATCATTTTCAAACTCCACAAAAGCAATGTTGTGTCTCCTAGGTACCAACCATACTTCTTTGAAACCAGGAAACTGATTAAACTGCATAGATAACATCATTTCATTAGTTTCCTCTGGCAAGTTATTTTTTTTTTTTATTTTTTATTTTTTTTTTTTTAAAGCAATTGGGGTTAAGTAACTTGCTCAAGGTTACACGGCTAGTCATTTGATTTATGCGTGGGTGCTCATTTTCTGAGGCCGGATCTGATCTCGGGTCATCCAAACTCCGAGGCCGGCACTCTTACTCACTGCGCCACCTAGCCGCCCCTTTAGGGCAATTGGGGTTAAGTAACTTGCCCAAGGTTACACGGCTAGGTTTTTGTTTGTGTGGATTAAGTGTTGGAGGCCGGCTCCGAACTCAGGTCCTTCTGATTCCAGGGCCGGCGCTCTATTCACTGCGCCACCTAGCCGCCCCTACTGGCAAGTTATTTAGAAATAAAATATAATTCGGTGGGTAGTTAGGCACCTGAGGATTTGGGGTTGAATTTCCTTGGGTGTTAGCTGAATTTGGCATGGCCTGACCAGGCTTTTTATTGGCAGCATTGGCAGTTATCGCCAAAGATTAAGCCTTTTTCTTCTCTTTTTTTCTTTTCCTTATCAGCAAAAGTGCCACGCATTTTAGAGATTACATCAGAATCTATTTTTGCATATTGAATTCGCATTGGTTTACCATAAAACAGAAAGCCTTGTAACTGTCTCAAAGCATTTGTGGATGAGTCTAGTTCTTTAAGTATAGCAAAAGCTTGACCTCTCATCTTCATTGTCTTTAAAGCCACAATATCTGCTACATGGCCAAATTGAGAAGAGTGCATACAATGATCTCTTCAGTTCTTCTTTTTTGATTTTATCATGCATATTGTTAATGTAAATTGTACGATTTGGTCTGATATCCATGTTTTGGACTAAATTTCAGAGAAGCCTAGAAGGCTTCAGTTGCCTCTCCCTGTGTTTTGTTTTGTTTTGAATTAGCAAAGTGACTCCAGCAATTTGTTATGAGGATAACAGAATATGACCAGGTGGGATTTATACCAGGAATAGACTATACATTATCAATATTAGGAAAACTATCAACATAATTAGCCATATCAATAACAAGATTAACAGAAATCATATATGATATATCTCAATAGATGCATAAAAAGCTTTTGACAAAATACAGCGCCCATTCCTATTAAAAACACTAGAGAGCATAGGAATAAATGCTTGAAATTTCTTTTAAATGATAAACAGTATCTGTGTAAAACCATTAGCAAGCATCCTATGTTATGGGGATAAGGTAGAAGCATTCCCAATAAGATCCTTGACACAAGGATGTGCATTAGCACCACTATTACTCAATATTGTACTGGAAATGTTAGCTTTAGCAATAAGAAGAAAAAGAAATGGAAAGAATTACAAATAGGCAATGAGAAAAGAAAACTATCACTCTTTGCAGATAACAGTGTGCTTAGAAAATCCTTGAGAATAAACTAAAAAACTATTTGTAACAACTACATTAGCAAAGTTGCATGACATAAAATACACCCACACAAATCAACAGTATTTCTATATATTACCAAACAAAGCCCAGCAGCAAGAGATAAAAAGAGAAATTCCTTCTAAATAAAATATTTGGGCATCTACCTGCTAAGATAAATGCAGAAACTACATGAACACAATTACAAAACTCTTTTCACACAAATAAAGTCAGATCTAAACAACTGGAAAACTATTACTTGCTCATGGTTAGGCCCAGCTAATAGAATTACAATAACAATCCTGCCTAAATTCCTTTTTTTCAAAAAGTTTAGGTAATATTTATTTTAATTATGCATTGAATGTTTGATAGAATTCTCTTCTAAACCCATCTTTGGGATCACATTTATAGCTTCCTCAATTTCATTGTTTTAATTAAGTTTTATTTTTATTATTTTACATTAGTTTAATTTATTTTTAGTTTTCAACATTTATTTCCACAAGATTTTGAGTTACAAATTTCTTCCTGTCTTTCCCTATCCCCACCCCAAAATAGCAATCCTACTGAATATCCTTTCCCCCAATCTGCTCTCTCTTATCCTCCCCCATTCCCTCTCTGACTTTCTAGTAGGGCAAGATGGATTTCTATACCCCAGTACCTGTATATCTTATTTTCCAGTTGCATGGGAAAAAATTATATATATATATACTTTGACCCTGTCCGTTTTCAAAAGTGTGTACTTCTAACTACCCTCCCCCCAATTTGCCCTCCCTTCTATCATCCCCCCTTTTATCCCCTTTCCCCCTATTTTCCTGTAGGGTAAGATACCTAATTTGGTGTGTATATTATTCCCTCCTTAAGCCAAATTCAATGCCTTCCTGTTTTCCCCCTCCATTGTAACAGTTTTCTCTTGCCTCTTTATATGAGATAGTTTACCCTATTCTATCTCTCCATATCTCCTCTCATTATATTCCTGTCTCACCTCTTAATTTTATTTTTTAGATATCATCCCTTCCTATTCAACTGATCCTGTGCCTTCTCTATGTATACATGTACACATATATACACAACTCACATATGAATTTATATGCACATATACCCTCCTATATAGACATATACATGTATGTATACATATATATGTGTATATATATATACACACACATATATATTCCCTTCAACTATCCCCATACTGAGCAAAGTCTCATGAGTTACAATTATCATTTTACCATGTAGGAATGTAAATAGTTCAATTTTAATAAGTCCCTTATGATTTCTTTTCCCTGTTTACCTTCTCATGCTTCTCTTGCTTCTTGTATTTGAAAGTCAAATTTTCTATTTAACTCTGGTTTTTTCATCAAGAACGCTTGAAAGTCCTCTATTTCATTGAATGACCATTTTTTCCCCTGAAACATTATACTCAGTTTTGCTGGGTACGTGATTCTTGGTTTTAATCCTAGCTCCTTTGACCTCCATAATATCATATTCCAAGCCCTTTGATCCCTTAATGTAGAAGCTGCTAGATCTTTTGTTATCCTGATTGTGTTTCCACAATACTCAAATTGTTTCTTCTTGCTTGTCATATTTTCTCCTTGACCTGGGAACTCTGGAGTTTGGCAGTAATATTCCTAGGTGTTTTCTTTTTGGGATCTTTTTCAAGAGAGGATTGATGGATTCTTTCAATTTCTATTTTGTCCTCTGGTTCTAAAATATCAGGGCAATTTTCCTTGAGAATTTCTTGAAGGATGATTTCTAGGTTCTTTTTTTTTTTGATCATGGCCTTCAGATAGTATAATAATTTTTAAATTATCTCTCCTGGATCTATTTTCCAGGTCTGTGGTTTTTCCAATGAGATATTTTACATTGCCTTCTATTTTTTTCAGGCTGGGCCACACCCTTCCTTTCCAACAGAGTTCCACACTGACCTTTTACTTTTTTTTTGGCATTTATGGTTGGAAAGTGTGGAAACCACCACAGCTGCTGTTGATTCACTCTCCTGAAGTCTACTCTGGCTGTGGCTGCCTCCCTGGGTCTAAAACCCTGTAGCTTATGTGGGATTGCACTTGGCCTCCAATGCCCTTTTATGAACCCTTTCTTTGGCCTGTCAGGCTGCCTTCAACAGGAGATTTGTTTCTCTGTCACTGTGGGTTCTGTAGTTATAAATTTTGTTTAGAGTCATATTTTATAGGTATTTGAGGTGGTTGTGAGGGGAGGTCACACAATTTCCTGCTTCTACTCTGCCATGTTGGCTCTGCCCCCACATTTGTTTTTTTTTTTAAAGGCTATTTTTTGTCCAACTGTTTTTTAAATCTTTTTTTTTTTCTGGAGAATAAAAAGGGTTTATTTTTGCTTTAAATTAAAAGTAACAGGTCTTTACACAATGAAGTAGGTTTGGAGACTAAAAGCTCAAACTTTCTGAGATTTCTTACACAATGTGTGTGAGCTTATTTGAATCTTCCCGATATGCAGCAGAAAGGGACAGTGAATGTAGCCCTGGCCTAGAGCTCAATTCAAGAAGTTCAGTGATGCATTCTTGCTCCCTGCATACAGTACCACCATGCATTTCCTATCCATATTCTTTCAACTGTGACTTCTGGGAACTGGGAGCTACAGTCACTACAGCACTACCATTTCTGAAAAGGGCGTATTAGTGACTGCCCTATGACTCCAATCCCCATCTTTGTGACTTTTGAGATCAAAATAACCTTTGTTAACCTTTACCGTAATGTAAGCTTCTTCAGGGCAGGAACTTTTGTATATGGAACAATGTCCAAATAAATGCCTGCACCGTTTCATTCTTTTTATTTGTCTACTGAATTCATAGCCCGTATCTAGCAGACAGTAGGGGCTTCATAAATGTAAGTTGACCGATTTGTTGAACTGAATAATAGTGGAAATGTCAAGGTCAGAGTTGTGAGAGCTGGTTCAGATTTTTGAAAGAATTCAGTCGGACCTTCTCTTTAGCCAAAGGGAGCTTTATTAACGCAAAAGCATGTGGGCCTGAGACTTAGCAAGGAGCTAAACAAAGGCAATGATATAGGAAAAGGAACAGACTTATATTGCCAGAAAGCTACACAGCCTGTAGGATGATGATGTTGTAATTTTAGGGTTTCTAATGGGGGTTGGAGATTTAGGGACCAGATAAGTATAAACAAGTGAGGAAGGTGTTTGCTTGCAAGATAAGGAAAAATTGTCATGACACACAACAGGGAACATAGGCTAAGGGGAACAAAAGCAATTGTTTTGGTATAAGTTTAATGGTATTTGAGATAAGGAATAGGGGCATTAAGACACCCTTAAGTTATAAGATGGGCTACAGAATACACCTCAAATCCGTCAGGGGGCCTGGGAAAGTAAGCCTTACTATTAACCCTTAGGGCACTTTTGTATCCACATCAGAAATGGAAATGGATTTGGAAGCAAAGTTACTGGATTAGAATCATGGCTCTACTACTTACTAGCCTGACTGGGCAAATAATTTAACCTCCCTGGGCCTGTTTCCTCCCCTGTGAAATAATAGGATGAGACTGCTTCTTTTTAGTTTCTTCCACATCTAAATTTCCATGATCCTTAACTCTGGGGCTATGTCCTGGCAATTAACTCTACCCCTAGGGTAGCAACAAATACCCTAAGAAGTGCTAGTATAGAAACTGCAGATGTTTTAACAAGGTAATTATGTCATGTGGGAAGGTAGCAATGGATAGTATTGGGGCCTTCCTTGGGTTCCAGATGCAATTAACAGTGAGGACCCAGGTTCTGAGCTGAAGATAACCCATCAATTTTGAGATATGAAAACTCTCATTATGCATTTGAATGAAGTCCTTTCCTAATCCACATTTTATGCATAGAATCACTTAATTTTAAAATAATATAAAATGAATTCATTTTAGACAAGTTTCTAATTACCTTCCCATTTACAATCTACCTTTTATCATATGTGTACTCTATGGCTCCAGTCTTCCCCCAACTTCGAGGGACTATTGACTCAGGCTTAATTCCATTTAACCAAAGCAGTCAAATTTTCTTTGACTCAATGATATTCCTACCTTGGTCAGGGAAATCTCTGAAACAAAGCTTAGGTATAGTTCATACCTAGACTTCCCCTTATGTGGGTAATTGGGCATCCCCATATGTGGATAACAATAGAACTCAATGGGCTATATGAAAATATGTTTCTTTAATATTTTATCTTCTCTTTGCATTTATAACATAAGTCATTTCAACACACATGGAATCCTTTTTTCTTCCAATGCCACAAACTGCTTTACAAATGAAAGCTGGTACTGTTGCTTATCAAAATATACAAGACAATTGATGTTTTTATATAAAACCACTTTATACTTTAACTTGTTCCCAAAAACCTTTTTTTTTTTTTGCCAGGTAAAAAATGTTTTTACAGATATTTACAGCATTTTCTTGTGTTAGATGAACATTCTTACAAACTAAAAACGGGAATTTTATGAACAGACCATATAAAACACTATAGAATGCCAAAGGCTCCAAGATGTGCTATTTTTTTTTCTTGAATACAGTACTGAAAATAATCCATTATTCCTTGCCTTTAACCCAAATCATTCTGTTCACATTTAAACTCCCATTTTTCACTAAGTGGTGCATTCACCAAATAGAAAATAAAAAGAAAAGGCCACTTTCCATTTGGACTTCTTTCAGAAAGGAGCTTGGAGGAGAGTGGGAAAAGTTTAACAGAATATCTCAGTAAAACCAGAAAAGTTAGTTTTTGGTCAGAGCAATGGGGTGACACTCAATGGGCTCTATGAATATCAAATACAGGACATTATTTCTTTTACCACAGAAAGAACAGAAGATCCACAGCTCAAAGGTGTGGATGAAAAGAAATACAAGAAACATCAAATGCTCAAATGCCTATTAGTTTCTTCATATTTGTTTTAAAAGAAAAAAATGAAATGTTTGGTTGATAAAAAGCATAGAATCTCCAAGTTGGAAATTACCACAGAAGTCATTTAGTCCAACCTGAACTGGAATTATCTCTACAACACTGTATTCAATTCAATAAACTTTAAGCATTCACTCTACATATTATGCGCAGATGATTGTAGCATTCTACTTTTGCAAAGCTCTAATTGTCAGGAACGGCATCTAGGTAAGCATAATAGATAAAGCACTAGGCTTGGAATTAGGAAGACTTATCTTCCTGAGTTCAAATCTACCTTTATTTACTGTGTGATGTTGGGCAGAGTCACTTGACTGTTTAGCTTCCTCATCTGTAAAATGAGGTGGAGAAGGAAATGGCAAACCACTCCAATAACTTTGCCAAGAAAACCCAAAAATGGGTAGCAGAGTCAGACATGACTGCAACCAAAAAAAAAAAATTGTAAGGAACGCTTTTTCTTTAAAATAAATTAAAATCTGCTTTGCTACAATTTAAGATCATTGGATTTTGAGCTGATAAGGACTTTGGATTCCTTATGTGTACAATACAAGGGTTGGACTGGATGCTCTATAAACAGAGGCCAAGAAGTGAAGGGATCTATCCATTGTTCAGACTCAGTATTGTTAACCCAGATCACCTGAGAGTAAATGCTCTTCTTCCTCCATGTCAGTTACCCCCGGCTATGAATGCTGCCTTTGACATTAATTCATTACATGATCATTGACCATGGATAACTCATTGTTTACCTCACCAGACTGTTGTCAGGGAGGAAATTGAAAGATTTTCAAACCTGAAAGATTATATTATATATACACATACACATATACATATGAATGTAGGTGTGTTATTGTTTATAAGAAACTCTGTGACTCAGTTTCCCCATCTGTGAACTAGGGATGATAGTACCTGCCATACCAACCTCACAGTCTTGTTGCATTATATGTGAATAATATTATATGTGAATAATATTATATTATATATCATATATATAATATTATATGTCTTTTATAAAATCTTAAATTCCATAGAAATGTCAGTTATTATTATGGTTATTAATAACGATGATGATATTGAATCTCTCATCCACATGACAACCCTCAAGTATACTAGACTTTGATAAAAATCTAAACCAAGTTGAAATAAGGATTAATTCATCGCATTTCCCAAATAGGATTACCCAATACTAGAATTTTAAAAAAATCTCCAAAGAACATTTTGAAGCTTGTTGATAGTCCTCCAAAGATACATATATCCGTTTATTCATTTCTTCTCATTCTGCATAATTCTTGTTTGCATGCTACCATAAAGTCCTCCACAGAGGATTTAGCCATTAGATGTGTTGGCAGCCTTTGTCTAGATTTTTTTTTTTAACATTTTGTGAGTAGTGATGCAGCACTTGGTCCATTTGTTCATGTGTTATTCCCAGTCTGTCCAGCTGTTAAGCCTCATTCTCATTATATTACCAATTCACTAATGGTTGAATTTATAGTAAGAAAATACATCTCTCTACATATCTAAATAATGATATATAAATAAATATTTGTATGTATAAAATCACATATAAATATATTTACAATAATTATTTATAAATATACACATATACTGATTAAATATATTTATATACAAATACAAAATTATAAATTAATGTAAAATTCAGTCCCTCCAGAAGTAGGTCTGCTCATTGGTAATATTGGACAAGGATCTCATATTTAGTGTACCAATAGTAACATAGTTAAATTGTTTATTGATGGTGTAAAATCAATTTGATTCTTAGCATCTGTGGCCCCCCTTTCCCCACTACTCTACCACCATTGCTGCAGAATTGTGAATGCACAGGCTTTGTGAACCATTTTTTTTATGGGTTGTAATGGACCAAAGAATTCATTCTTTCTCTTACTCCTCCCTCCTCCCCCTCACCTCTCTCTCTCTGTCTTTCTGTCTCTGTCTCTGTCTGTCTTCCTCTCTATAATATATATAATATATATGTTTGCATATGTGTCTGCAAGTGTGTGCCTACACACACACTTGTATATACATATATATGGGAGAGGGAGAGATGCCATAACAATCCACGAGTGTCTATCTTACATATACACATGTATATACACAAATATATACCTATACATGCATACATACATGTATGTTCAAATCCAGCCCCATATCCTTACTAATTGTGTAACTCTGAACAAGCCACTTAAACTCTGTCTGCTTCAGCTTCGTCATCTGTCAAATGGGCTTGAGAAGGAAATGGCAAAGTATCTTTGCCAAAAAATCCAAATGGGGTCATGAAAGAATCAGGCACCTCTGAGATGAATGAACAACAACAAAATGCGTATTTATATACATGGGGAGATAAAATGGCACTAAAACTTTTGGGACAACTTGTATATCAATCTTGATCTCACTATAAATGTCTATCACTCTTATATACACATATCAACATGACATTTATGTATGTATATCTGACATATATAACCTGTCATATACATAAAAATATTTACACACATGTGTTTATACACATATAAATATCACATGTTATAATGGTTTTTACATGTGCATATATGTGTGTGTACATATGTGTATATGTAAAATTGAGAGAGGTACATATATGGAGAAGATCAGTATTGATATACAGGGTCTCTCAAGACTTTAGTGCAATTTTATGCTTAAAATAGCACAAACACTTTTCAGACACTCGTTATAATTCAGTTCTTCCAGAGTATGTAAACATTTATTGGACTATCAAGTGACATAGTCAATGGTTACTGATGATGTAACATTTATTTGAATCTTAGCATCAAGGCATAATTGGTTGGTTGTTGTCCTTTGTTTTTGAAGAGGCCAAAATGACATCACTATATTAGAGTCAAGGTACACTGTGTCCAGCTGTGGTTGATTAGACCAATACAAGCTTGGAATGTTCTACCACAGGTTAGGCACAAATAGTACATGTGAATATTTGGGGTGGATTCTCTAAATTTTCACATCTTGTTTCTTTTGAGCTACTTCAAGTCTGCTTTGCTCATAGAGTACTTCACCTTCTTTGATAAAGGCATGCCATGCTAGATGGTCCTGTGCCAGGGTCTCCCATGTCACAATTCAATTCCAAAGTTCTTAAGAGAGACTTTGAGAGTATCCTTGTATATCTTCTTCCAACCACCATGTGAGCACTTGCCTTGTGTGTTCTCCATAAAATAGTATTTTAGGCAAGCATACATTTGGCATTCAAACCACATGGTCAGGCTATCAGAATTTCAGTTGACTACCAGGATAGTTCACAGGCGTTTCAGAAGGCAGCATTTAACTCCATCAAAAGTAAAGTACATGGGAAGATTAGAGAGGAGAAGGTTCTTGTCTTAGTAAGATGGCAGATGAAATTCAGTTTTACATTGATAATTCAAAGAGCTTTTATGATTCCCTGAAGGTTATTTATGGGCCAAAGGCATTTGGTACATTTCTCTCTGTCTTTTTTTTTTGAAGGGGGGAAGGCAAGGCAATTGGGGTTAAGTGACTTGCCCAAGGTCACATGGCTAATAAGTGTTAAGTGTCTGTGGCTGGATTTGAACTCAGGTCCTCCTGACTCCAGGGGACTGATTCCATAATGTTCTCAACAGTCCATTATCGATAAATACTGAAGAGACTGATTGTCTTAGGTTGAAGTCAATCGTTCCCTAGCTGAAGTTCCAACTGAAGAGGAGGTTTTGAATGCCATTAGGCTCCTTTCATGTGGCAAAGCACCTAATGCTGATTCTATACCAGCTGAGATTTACAAGGTAGGGGGTCCATTGCTCATCCAAAAGCTGATTGAAATTTTCCAGGTTATATGGCAAGAGGAGTTTATCCCCCCAGAGTTCAAGGATGCCTCCATTGACCATCTCTATAAAGGTAAAGGAAATAGATCGTCCTGTGACAATCATGGGGTGTGTGTGTGTGTGTGAAGGTGTCCTTCCGTCTTAGTCATTGGTCATTTCCTCAATAGGCTAATCTTTCATCTGAAGGGTCATCTGCCTGAGCGCCAGTGTGGCTTCAGAAAGGCCTGTGGTATGGATACCGTGTTTGCTGCCTGACAAGGCATAATTGAGGGGGAAGAGGGAACACTCCTAGGCTTGATGCATTTTGCATTTTTCTTTGCTGTACGGTTGTCCTGGCTAAAGAATCCATCTTGGCAACTCCTCTAGGTATAAGCCTGCCTGCACAGGGAGCTCAGAGGGTGGCACAGGGCTCGGCTTTGGCATCCAGTGCCTTCCCAACTCAGTGGGCCCTGGGCTAGCCATGGCCTTTCAAAGTCTCTGTCATCTTCCTGTCAGAAGGGGCCACCCTGACCTTTTAAAGGAGTATCGGCAATTGTTGCCAACCCAAGCCCTGACGCCATTTATCTGGGTGACCTTGGCCAAGTCCCCCGTCAGGGCCTCGGTTTCCCCGACTTTGGGACACATATCAATATTGATCTCACTATATGCACACATGTACTTGCAAGGCGTGTTTGTGACCCTAAGCGGGCAAATGCAGGGGATTTTATTTTGACCACAGCAACTCATGAAGCTATGGCGTGGAGGAGGCATTAACACTTGATTAAATCGATTCTAGGAACATTTAGACGTAGCGAACACAAAGATGAGGGGGAGGATTCTCCGGGACTCTTTGGAGGAGGTAACGTAGTGGAGGGCCCATGAGATGGGTTCCTCTGGGCTCGGTTCCGCACAAGCTGGGAGCTCCCGGCCGCCACCTTGCTCCCGCCCCTCTCCCTTCCTCCCGCCCCCGCAGACGTGTGCCCCAGTGCTCTCCTCATAAGGCCCCAAAGGGAGCAGACGCGCGTTGCTCCTAGCAACGCGGGCGGTGCCTGCAGCATTTATTTGGCCCCGCGCCGGCGCGATGGGTAGGCTGGGGCTGAGGCCCAGGCTCGGGGTGGGTGGGTCGGACCGGGTGGGCATCTGGGTTGGGGTCCGGGTTGGGTGGGGGTAGGGCTGCGGCGCCTGCGGCTGCGCACGAGCGCGGGGATGCTGGCTCTCGGGCCACTGCCCCCGAGAGGCTTGGGGTTGCGGCGCTCCACCTGGCGGCCGGTACTGGCTTCGCAGAGCCGGTCGCCCAATCTCTTCTCTAAGACTTTCTCTCTGCGCGTGCGGCTGGAGGAGACCGGAGAGATCTACCGAGTGGCCAGCTGCCACGGCGACACCACCGTGCGGGAACTGAAGGAGGAGTTAGATCTGATGGCCGGGATTCCCTTCCACTTCCAACGCCTCTTGTACCTGGACCAAGGTGGCGCCTCGCATGTGGCCCGCCCAGGACCCGACCCTTCTGGGCATGCGCCCTGCATCTCCCGCGAGCATCCCCACCTGGTCTCCTCTGCTTAGGACCAGCAGCCCAAGCCCCCACCTCCTCCTGCCTGAGACCAGGAACCTCCACATCCCACCATCACTCTTCCTAGCCCTCAGGATCTCATCCCCACTCATCTCTTTATAGCCTATAGCCCAGATCCTGCTTTTGGGATTCAGGACCTCAAATGTCTCATCAGATCTCACAATCCTGGTCAAGTTCAGAATCCCAAATAACATGTTGGCTTCCTTCATCCCTAAGTGCCTCACATCGATTTGGGGACCTTGATTTTCTCCTTTCACTTTTGCCAGAATTCTAGGAATCTGAATACGTGATCCATGTTCTCCCCACTCGAATTAAAACAGGAGGCTTCAAGGAAGCATGAAGTTAAAAAAAACAAAAAACAAAACCCGGTCTTTTGACTCTAAACTGGGCCAGAGGATGTTAAGATCTGATTTTAGCAGGGATGAGGACATAATGGAGACAAAGATGGATGAACAGCAAAGTTGTCTTGCCAAATGTTTCTTTATTTTAAATATTTTTATTTTTGATGCAGACTTTTTTTTTCTTTTAGACTTTGAAATAGGTTGAAAAGTTTTAAAGAAACGGTAGAGGAGAAATTTTAGTTTTGTTTTAAAAGCGGTGGAATCTATTTCGGTTTTAATTTTTTTTTAAACTTTGTTACCACTATCTTCCACTAATGTGGAATTCTGATTCCTCATCTTGATTGTGGAATTCAAAAACTTTGGTAGATGCCCTGAAGCTCTTACTACCTAGCTGGAAAAGGTGCTAGTACTGCACCAGTTTGGAATGTATACTTATAATCTAAGCATTCACATGTTTGTAAAACTCAAGAAGCTATGGCAGGGAGGAAGCATTCACACTTCATTAAATCAGTCCAAGCAAACATTTAAGTATTGGGGATACATCGGAGAAAAAAGAATAACTCCTGCTCTTGAGGAGCTTTCATGCAGCTTAGGGAAGGAAATGCCCTAGGATCCTTTGAAAGATGTTGATAGTGCTAATGTGGAGGCAAACTGGCCCATTAATTAAAAAGAAAGAAAGAAAGAAAGAAAGTACTGAACTTGAAATCAGAAGGCCTAGGTTTGAATTTAGGCTCTGCCACTTACTAATTGTAACTGTGTGATTATGGGCCAGTCACTTAACCTCTCTGATTCTCAGTCTCTTCAGCTGTAAAAGCAGAAAGAGGAACAATAATGTTTGTACAATTTATGTCACAGGTTGTTGCATGGAAAATGTTTTCTAAACTTTAAATACCTACATAAAAAGTTTTTGAGTTAGTCAAATATCAAACTATTTTAAAGATACTTTAGAAAATATTAATAATTGCTATTTGTACCTTTTATTCCTCTTAGGGGAACACCAAGCAGTCTTAATATATTTTTTAGAGTTCTTGTGAAGGGATAGGCTCTTCATTCAGTTTCATGATTATCCTTTAACACTAAAAACAGGACCCTAATTAATGGGTCTGCTAATCCCCTGTTTACATACATTAGTCCAAGTTTCTGGGAACACATACTGTAGATATAGTTTTCATTTATACACTATTGCCTTGAATCTCATTCTTTTCATTTGGAATTTATGATAATTACATCTGTATTGAATTGAGTTTTACTTTTGTGCTACTTATTAAACAAAAACACAGGGACATAGTTAACTTTAATAATTTAATAAAAGTTACATTATATACTTGAAAACAACAGTCCTCAAGTTATTAGTTCATAGATGCCTTATCTAAATGCTGCTAAAGTCCAAGCTATATAATATAGAAATGCGCCATTCTAACATCTACATGAATGATCTAATAATGTAATGTCAATTACATATTCAACACTGGCAAATGCCAACATTAGTCACTCATGTGTTATATTTAGATTGGACCTTGTGAATATTTCATTAACATGCTAATATTTTTGAAAGATATGACATTGTTGTTCCATTAGCAGCTAAAGACATGAGTCATAGCTTATAAATTTATATTATGTGTAATATAATGTATGTACAATATAATGTACAATACTATAAGTTATTTTTGTTCTAACACCTACCTTTAAATAGATCTACTTTCAAAAGAGTCACTTCATATAATGATTTTACTGACCTCTATATTTTTCCATAGTATGGTTGAAATTTTTTATTTTAAAATTGTCATTATCTTTTGTTAGACTTTTGTTCTTGATAGATGAACCAAATTACATTTTAAAATGCTGTAATTACATACAATAAAGCTGATTTGTACAAATTCAAGTGATATTTGTTTAAAAAATTCAAAACAATTTTTTATATCAAATGTCAGAGAATCTCTTTAGTTGTCCAGTATAATAATTTGTGTCTAATACCTTATTCTTTTGTGGGGGGAATTTCCTTGTAGGAGTTTTGATGGATGATTCCACATTAGGGTTCCATGATATTGTTCCTGGTGGAATTGTTTCATTGTGTGTTTGGCATCAGGATGGATGGCAAGAACTTGTTTTGGCTGCTCTGGAAGGGGACACTAGTAAGGTGTTTTCATGCTTCTTTAAATGAATATTAGTCTTTATGAAGCAAAGATTAATCTTAGAGAAGTATATTATGAAGCTTTTTTCCTTAAATGTTTACATAAAAATTAAATACAAAAGAATCAGTCTTCTTGTTTATTAGGTGCTATATAATATTTCTGTTCAGTCTCTTGATTTGAACTGTTTTCCCCTGACCACCCACCAAGTTTTATTCACTCTTTCTCAAAATATATCAGTATTCCCTAAACATTTGCATGGTATTATGCAAATTGAGGCAGCTAGGTGGCACAGTGAATAGAGCACTGGGCATCAGGAAAACCTGAGTTAAAATTCAAGCCTGAGACACTAGCTGTGTGACCTTGGGCAAGTCATTTAACCTCTGTTTGCCTAAGTTTCTTCAAAGGTAAAATAAGGATAACAGTAACAACTACCTCCTAGACTTGTAAGGATCAAATGAGATAATATTTGTAAAGCACTTGGCACATAATAGATGCTATTTAAATGCTAGTTATTACTATTATTTTTGGCATCACTCATCCTTTTCAGAGTACTTTACAAGTTTTCATTTAGGACATTATACCATTTATCTCCATCACGAGCCTTTTTTTCTAGAAACTGCTTGATAGATGATTGAACATCTCCCTTAATAAAGTATATCTGAACTTATTAAGTATTCTTAGGTTTTTATGTAATTTATTTATCACATGGTAATTCCATTTTTCTTGCCAGCTATCTTGTCTAGGTGTTACTGAAGACTCTCTCTACAGAACTCCACATTCTTTACGTTTAAGAGCAGAGAAATTTAAGGAATGGATCGCTGAGAGAGCTTTTGTGGCTTTGTATATCGCAACACATAGAGGCCACTTTGAAGCTGTACGGTTTCTCCTAGAAAATGGTAATATCAATACCTCATAGCTTATATTTTACCTTGTTTAATTCTTATTGTCTGCAGCTTACCTTGTTTAATTCTTATTGTATGCATAAGCTTTTTGAGGAGGGGGAATAAACATTAAGTGCCTACTATGTGCCATGCCCTGTGCTAAGCACTTCTCAATATTCTCGACTGACCCTTACAACAACCCTCTGAAGTAAATGTTATGATCTTCATTTCACACTCGAGACAGAAAGAATAAAATACAAATATTTTGATTGTCCTACTTTATATCCTGTTCAGTCATGTACTCTTTGTGACCCCATCGACTATAGTAGCTATACAGTCCATAGGATTTTCTTCGCAAAGATAGTGGAGTGATTTGCCAATTTCCTTCTTTAGTGAATTAAGGCAAACAGAGGTTAAATGACTTGCCCAGGGTCACACAGGTAAGTGTTTGAGGCAGAATTTGAAGGACTCAGGTTTTCCTAACTCTAGACACAATGTTCTATCCATTGAGCTATCTAGGTGCCTCCACTTTATCTTTCCAGCTCTCCCTACTATCCTCCCTTTTAACACTAATTATTTTTCTGACCTTCCTGTTTACCCTTCACTTGCATACTGCAGAGTAGCTTTTTTGAGATTTTGGGGTTCTCAGGTAAGGATCCTAGCATTGATTTCAGTCTTGGCCCTGAAACTGACTAGCTTGGGTATAAGGCTATCTGAACCCATACCTTCAACCCCAGCCCAACTGCAGCTTCACCTTCTCAAAATATTAAAAAAAATTTTTTTGCTTTATGGAGGGCAATTGAGGTTAAGTGACTTGCCCAGGGTCACATAGCTAGTTTTTGTGTTAAGTGTCTGAGGCTGGATTTGAACTCAGGTCCTCCTGACTCCAGGGCCAGTGCTCTATTCACTGAACCACCTAGCCACCCCAACACTTTAAATTTTTAACTGGGACCTGCTTTGTTTTTTAAATTCTCAGCACCTAGCACCAGTGCCTGGCATATAGTAGGTATATAATATGTATTTACAGATTGAAATAATTCCCTAACACCTAGCACAGTGCCCTGTGCACATATTATATGTTTAATGAATAAATTTGGATCTCACAATTTAGCTTTACAATAAACATGTAACCTTACATATAATTTTATATTATAATTATTTGTATTAGAGGTGAAAACCAAATGCAATATGATGATGGGAGGCTCAATGGTTGCTATCTGACCGTGCCAAGCAATCCTTAACCCCTCTAGAAGTGGTGGAGCAGAATTGAAGACACAATAAAGCAGAGTCCATTATCCCAAGACTATTTGCTTGGTTTTGAGCTTTTGTTGTTGAGTCATTTTTCAGTTATGTTCAACTCTTTGTGACCCCATTTGGGGGTTTTCTTGGCAAAAATACTGGAGTGCTTTGCCATTTCTCTCTCCAGCTCATTTTACAGATGAGGAAACTAAGGCAAACATGGTTAAGTGACTTGCACAGGGTCACATAGCAAGTAAGTATAGGAAGTCAGATCTTGAAGATGAATCTTCCTGACTTCAGGCCCAGCTTCCTATCCACTGTGCTATCTAGCTGCCCCAGGATCTTGGATTTAGAAGACCTTGCCTTTAGAGCCCTGCCTATGACACTTAATAACTTCTCAACCCTGGACAAATCATACTCTGAGCTCCAATTTCCTCATCTCTAAAATGGGGCTAATTCTTGTACTCCCTATGTCAGGGGATTATGAAGAGAAAACAGTTTGTAAATCTAAAGTGCCAGATAAATAAGTTATAATTAATAAAAACCGTGATGAACATAGTAGAAAAGAGCATTAGATTTGGAGTAATGACCAGGGTTTCAATCCTATGAGTGATTTTCAGCAAGCCACTTCCCATCATTGTTGGCCTCAGTTTTCTCATTTATAAGTTGAGAGTTTGAACTTGATGGTCTCAAAGATACCTCCTACTTCTAAATTTTGTGAACCAGTGACTGGAAGATAATCCTATTTTTTCCATCTACTTATAGCTTTATAGACTTCCACAACATCAAACCCCTTTGTACTTTACCAGTCTAGACTTTTTTACATTTTAAGATAAAATAGGTATTTTTCATAACCCAGAAGACTTTGATGTATTTGAAATTTTGGTCATATCTTAAGTGGAATTTTCATGGTTGCTTTGCAGTGAAACTGACTTGGACTCATGGAAAATATTCTGGCTAACAGTTTTTTTTTTTCTGAGAAAGATTACTGGTGACACCAGTGTTACAAGAATCTATTTAAAACTCATAACCCCACAAATGAACAGAAATGAACTAAAAGCTGTGCCTATTTTATGTGCATTAACTTTTTAAGCATTTAATCTAAAATATTTATTGATACCCCATTCTCCCTGACACTTCTGCCATACACACCTCTACATATAATATAGTGCTTATACAGAGAAGACACAACTTGAATAGAATTCTGTGTTACTGGTACTTTGTTGTTGTTGTTGTTTAGCTGTTCAGTCATGTCCGACCCCTCATTTGGGATTTGCTTGGTAAAAATAATGGGGTAGTTTGCCATTTCCTTCTCCAGTGGATTAAGGCAAACAGAGGTTAAGTGACTTGCCCAGGGTCACATAACTAGTAAGTGTCTGAGGTTGAATTTGAACTCAGGTCTTCCTGACTCCAGGCCCAGCATTGTCTTTACTGAGCCACCTTGCTAGCTGCCTCCTTGTTACTTATTAAACCTATATGATGTGTCCTTCCCATTTGAGGTGAGAACCCAGAGCAGCAGGTCTATGACTTGCCCCTGCCTGCAAGGAATTCACCATTTTATTAAGAAATACATTCGTTAGTGTTATGGTTATGCTATCTTAAAAGATGATGTTTTAAAAGAACTCAAGTCTGATTATTTTTCCTGTTGTGTCAGAATGGGTCACCGAATGTGCTATTTTGCATCCTGGGTGAAAAACAAACCAACAAATAGAACGAAACTCCATAATATGGCCTCCTTATTTCTGCAGGTGCTAGTTGTCTAGCCAAAACACCAGTGGGCAGAACTGCACTTCACGTTGCTGCAGCCATGGGGCACGTCAACTGCATAAATATACTTCTTGATTATGGGGCACCTCTCACCGATAAAGACTTAAAGGGAGAAACGCCAGTTGAAATAGCACGCCGCCTGAAGCGTAAGAAGGCTGTCCAGGCACTCTTCATATATCAGATGATGTTGAGAACAGGAAATGTTGGACTCTCCCAAAGAATTCCTCTTCGTTTAATTCCACTATTCTCCTGAAAAGGGCAATACATAAAGTCTCAAGTCTCACTCTAAAAGTTTTGGATGCCAATGTTTATTTTAGGAAATCCTAGGTAGTTCCAATGAAAAAGTGGAGAAAGTACAATCAAAGACAACTCTCATTAAAGTAGACAGAACCTTAGAGGCCACCTGCTTCCCCCACCCCCTCATTTTACAGATGAGGAAATTGAGGCTGAAAAAGGTTGAGACTTGCTCAAGGTGCAGATATTTAGAGGCAAAATCATGGAAAGAACATCACAGATATAATCGGGAGACCTTGTTTTGAACCTCAGCCTTTACACGACTAATAATTTGACCACAGAAAAATCACTTAAACTTTCTGTCCCTCAATTTCCTCATCTATAAAATGGTAATAAAATCTACACTATATACTTTGCAAGGTTGTTGGGGAAAAAAGCCAGGACTAGAACTCAGGTTTTCTAACCTCCTAGTCCTAGTTCGGGATTTTACCCACTGTGACATTACTCCCTTAATTTGGTTCAAATACCAAATTTGGTTATGCCTGAGAATATCAAAAACATGTTGATTGTAGATCATCTTGTGTTCTGTATAGGCTATGGACTTTAAGAGTTGTAAGAAAAATCAGGCATTATGTAGTTCAGCTTCTCAGGCATCTAGATGCACACATGCTTTCTATACAATTTATACATACTCTTATGGCCCCTTACATTCATGGGTGTTGGATACCTAGTGTGTTGACCTAAATATGTATATGCTTCTACTAGATGGGCCAATCTTTATCAGTTACAAAACCCACGCAGAAAAAGTATGAGGAAATTCCATCAACCAATTCAGGTTGATGTCTACAATTTATAGTGTTATAGTACTCAGAGTTTAAGTGACACATCTGTGGCCAGATAGCCACTATGTGTCAGAGATAAGATTTAACAAAGTCGACCTGACTTTGAGGCCAGCTCTCTATAAACTAAATTCTGCTGCCCCTACCGGATTATTGTCAAATCAAAATCAAACCCCTTCTTTCTAGAACTGGTCTAGGGACCTGTCATATATTGGCAGAATGTCAGTAGGTAATTCAGGTATGTTCATGTGACAAAATGTCTCCCAGGATACCTAACATAGTGTATTGAGCATACATGCAAACTATTTGTTATATAAATGCTAACCCATACAACATATGATTCCTCAGTCAGTTTTGCTGATGTCAGGGGATTCAGGTATTTTATTCTCTAAAAGGGGTGGTCTGGGAACATAGACTTTCCCCTTTTCTTCTCCTATAATATTCCTCTCTCTTCCAGAAGAACGTGCCCACTCAGCCATTTAAAGTAGACAAATTCTTTTATTTCACTGCAAGAAAATCTTGGGGTATAAACTATAAAATTTGGGAAGGTGCAATAGGCTCCTTACTCAATACAGTTTGACAAAGATTTACACATAGATTGCTTGCTAGCCTTATGAATACTACTTTCCAAATCTATTCTTGGTTCCCCACTAACTCAGAGATCTGAGAGAAATAACCTGGCCACGAACTGGGGTTGCAAATAATTTCTGTCTTAGCCCCAGGTCCACCAATCCACTTTATTGTATGGAAAAGAAAGTGTGCTGGCACACCTGGAAGAAGCAAGTAAAAAGTGTGGCAAAGTCTGGAGTCCTGGTGCTCCCATGTGTTGTAATGCCTGGAACCGTAGATGTATATCATGAAGTAAGTGGAGTTGTAATTTGCACACTCCTTCTCCAGCAATGGCCTTCTTTTTCCACCCTTTCTACTCTCCTCCACAATTGATCATGCAGGGTCACACTCCATTTGCAAGAGGCCTGACATCAATGATCAACCTCATTTATACACATTTCCAGCTTGTTCTCTCTCCTTTCTCTTGTCCTGTCCTGTAGCTTATATTCCCAAAGCACTAAGTAGAAAACTAGTTAACCTTAAAAAGAAATTAGCCTCTGCTTAATGACAGGTGACTGTTTCCTAGGATTCGAAGATGGAAAGAGCCTTAAAATCTAGTGAAAACGCCTTGTCTTATAGATGAGATCCTAAGGTACTAAGTGATTTGCCTAAGATCAATTAAGTAGAAGAACTAGGACTCAATGCCAAGTTTTAGGACTTTGAGTCCATATTTTCGAATTACATTATATTGTCTCTACATCCCCACCAAGATAAAGTTGGAATTTTTCTAGGATACTAAAGTAAAAAGTATAAATGATTAGAAATAAGAGTTAAGGGAGTCCTAATATCAGCGCTCAAATTTAACGTGTAGAAAAAGATGGGCTTGGTTGGAAAACTATATACTTCCCATTCCCCTCCCCTCCCCAAACCCTACTAAAAGATGATATTTAAGCTAGATGGATTTTGGTTGGCACCATTGCCGGGTCCAGGAAAATCTTTAAGTTCTTTTTTCCAGAAAAGCAAAACAAAACCAAACCCTGGAACATTTTGGTTATCCTGTCTTCTCCTACTCCCTGTTTCTGGGTCTTATTGATCTTTGGATATGGGTCCCCTGATCATCTTTGGTTGCAGATTACAAATCTGCTTCTGCTCCACAGGTCACTCTGACCTCTCCAGGTCCTTCCTGATCCTTAATATGCCCGTTAAATGGTCTTTTCCTTAACATTAGGCCATTTTATACTGAACTAACAAACCATCAGTGTCTTCATAGTTCTGGAGGATTCTAGGACCCCAGGCCTTGGAAATCCTATGTTTGTCTCTGCTTGTTCAATTTGTCTCAATAACATTCACTCGGCATTTAAGGCTTACTCTATCCTTCCATTAAGCTTGACTTTTTCATTTGTTCTAAACTCACATAGGATTATATAAGTGAATGGACTTTAAAGATAATCTAATCCAATATTCTTTTAAAGATAATGAAACTGAGGCCCAGAAATGTAAGATAACTTTACTAAATAGTGTCACACACAGCTAGTTAGTGTTTACATAAGACATAAGATCAGTCCTCATAACACTATACTGTGACTATGCTATTCTACAGTTAGACTCTACATTGCAAACATTTTTTTACACTTTAGATGGTAAGCTGAATTAAATTTCATTGTATTTCTTTTTTTTTTAAACAAATGCTTTATTAACTTCTGTTTTACATCATTCATTTCCGCCATATTTTGAGTTACAATCATTTTCCCCCCATTATTCCCCTACTCAACCTCCCAGAATAGTAGTCCCACAAGTTCATTGTATTTCTAAGGCCTAGAAAATAAAATGAATTTCTAGAAAGTACAGAAATAAAGTCTGTTTGAACTATTGCTTTCTCTTTCATTTAAAAAATGTTTCTTTCCCTAAAATATGATGGAATGTTTATGGACATGCAAAAATTTCTTTAAAAACTTTTTTCTCCCTTAGATTTGGAAATATTTTTGACTGAAGAAGAAAATTCGAATAATTTGCTGGAGAATGGACAGTACTACAGTGCATTGTGGAATCTACAGTCAATTATTGAAGCTTCCAGCAGAGGGCACTGTGGGATCAGTCAATATTCAGATAAACTCCGGTTTTTATAAGTGCATTTTAAAATGCTGTAAGTATTGCAATTTATGTAACATCTTGAACTACAGAGGGTCTTCATGAGTTAAAGGATTTATTCTTAGTGGGGGGGAGTATGCTTTCACTAATAATCATCGAAGCTTATGTTTTAAAAATACTATAAGGTTTACAAAACACTTTCCTTATAACCACTATGAGGTAGATAATACAAAATTACTATCCCCATTTTATAGATGAGGAAACTGAGGCTAAGAGAAGTTAAAATGAAGTGCCAAGGGTCACTCAGTTGATGAGTTTGTAACATGCTTGACATTTCATTACAAGACTGAGAATCACTTTTCCTCACATTTTAAGAATGGTGACATTTTTTGTTTCAAGTTTTATTGTTGTAATATAAATTTTTTATAAAAGGATGAATATGTGAGTAAGCATATAGCATAGCATGTAGCATGAACATAAAATTGATGTTTTAGGTATAACATGGATGAATATATAAACATATACATTGAAAATAAGAGGTATAATCCATTATGTTTTGCTGTTGAAGTGCCCCGAGAAACCCAAGGCCTGAAGGAACCAGTCCCAGAAGGTATGGATACCTGTTTGTATAACTTTCAAACCCCAAATTTTAGATTTCTAGACCTCATGACTTGAAGATGCTTCCCAGTCATTTGGCCCCTATGGGATCTCCATTGGAACCTTTTTCTTCCTCTTTCTATATCATCTATTAGGTTTAGTTAACTCATTTGTTTATAACTCAGTGTTTATGAGATCAACCCACTGGATCACTGTGAAGAACTAGTTAACTTTTAATCTTCCTACCTACTTTTCTGTCTTCTTGCAAATGTGATCACCTGAAAATATGTAAGTGTGTACAGGGGTCAGTGCAACCCATACCACTTCTGAAAAACAAGACAATTTACACGTTTTACTGACAATGAATCACTAGCACCAGAAATATATTTGGATATTAAGAAAAATACCTACTTAAGAGTATAGTCTTTGTTTTACTGTCACACATAAATTCTTACTCTGTCTGAAATACTCGATTCTTTTCTGCAAAAACAGCAGAATGAAAATTCTATTTTGTTGAGGGTTGACCCTGGGAAGATTGTTATTCAATCATTTTTAGTCATGTCTTCATGTCCCCATTTGGGGTTTTCTTGACACAGATCCTGGTGTGGTTTACCATTTCCTTCTCTAGCTCATTTTACAGACAAGGAAACCAAGGCAAACAGAGGTAAGTGACTTGCCCAGGGTCACACAGCTAGCATGTTTCTGAGGCAACATTTGAACTCAAAAAGGTAGATCTTCCTGACTTCAGGCCTTGCACTCTATCCGCTGGGTCACCTAATTGCCCATGTGAATGAGCATGTGTAATTAACCTAGAAAGATAGGTTGGAGATAGATTACAAAAGACTTTAACAAACAAGAATTTGTATGTTAATCTAAAGGCAATAGAGAGTTAATGAAGCTTCTCAGGCCAAGAAATGACATGGTAAGACTTGTGCTTTAGCAGTGCTGATTTGGCAATGGGAAGATGAATCAGAAAGGAGAGAGACTAGATGAAGGGATCTCAATGAGGAGGCTATGCAATGATCCAGGTGAAAGGTAATGAGAGCCTGGGCTAGGGTATTTGTGCTACTGAATAGAGAAAAGAGTGGATGCAAGAAATGATGAGGTGGGTAGAAACAGCACTTCTAAGGGACTCCAGCCCACACCACTTCCAAATTTATGTAAAAGGGGACTCTGAACAATCTCTGGAGCTCCAGAACCCACAGAACGACACAGAGAAGCTAACCTCCCACTGAGGCCAGCACATTGCTCTGGGAGCCAAGCCCAGGACCATGTGAGTTGGCGGTTTTAGTCCCAGGGCTGCCGGACCAGCAGCCAGCTGGAGGGACCCCAGAATAGGTGTTTCCAGAATTATAAACACATACATGCCTAGGACAAAGTGAGAGGTCAGTATGGTATGGATTTTGGGACTGGTTGGGAGAGTGTGTTGGCCTCTTTCCCTGGGGGTGAGAGGCCACTGATTAGCCTCTGCTCAGAGAGCGCCATGTTGCAGCTTCAGTTCCTGGCCTGCCGACTGTACAGGGATCCAGCCATCAGTTCTGGTGGGGGGGGGGGGGGTAATCGCTCTTGCTTTAACCTTCCTGGATCTGGATTGCAGTCTGGGGTGGAGGTCTTAGGGTGTGTGACCAGCTTGCCAGAGTGTGTGGGGGCTTCATGGAGGGCATCCAACTAATACCTCCAGCAGCTGAGAAAACTCCAGTGTTTGGGATGGAAGCTCCCCTGGCTGGTGGCAGAGTCCTACTGTGGCAACAAGCCCAAAAGTCAAGTAATTGAGTGACAACATGCCTAGGTAAAGAAAACAAAATAAACAGAAAAATTCAGCATTAAACTCATATTTTGGGGGCAAAGAGGATTGAAGCATGGAGCAGGAGGAGGACTGGGAGGTCAGAACTCCTGCACCAAAAGCCCCAAATGAAAATATGAACTGGTTACAGGTCATAGAGGACCTTAAGAAGTAGATAAGAGAAGTGGAAGAAAAATTGGGAAGAGAAATGAGAATGATGCAAGAAAAGTATGAAATGAGAGTCAACAGCCTGACTGAGGAAAATAACACCTTAAAAAACAGACTAACTCAAATGGCAAAAGAGGCTCAAAAAAGCAATGAGGAAAAGAATGCCTTAAAAAGCCAAATTTGCCAGATGGAAAAAGAATCTCAAAAGCTCACTGAAGAGAATCATTCCTTCAGAATTAGACTGGAGAAAATGGAAGCTAGTAACTTTATGAGAAATCAAGATGCTGTTAAGCAGATCCAAACAAATGAAAGAATAGAAGGCAATGTGAAATATCTCATGGAAAAAAACCACTGACCTGGAAAATAGATCCAGGAGAGATAATTTAAAAATTATCGGACTACCAGAAAACCATGATCAAAGAAAGAACCTAGAAATCATCCTCCAAGAAATTCTCAAGGAAAATTGCCCTGATGTTTTAGACCCAGAGGGGGAAATAGAGGTTGAAAGAATCCACCAATCACCTCCTGAAAAAGATCCCAAAAAGAAAACTCTTAGGAATATTATAGCCAGGTTCCAGAATTCCCAGATCAAGGAGAAAATATTACAAGCAGCCAGGAAGAAACAATTTGAATACTGTGGAAGTGCAATCAGGATAACACATGATCTGGCAGCTTCTACAGTGAGGGATTGAAGGACTTGGAATATGATATTCTGGGGGTCAAAGGAGCTGGGATTAAAACCAAGAATTACCTACCCAGCAAAACTGAGTATCATCATGTTTCAGTGGAAAATATGGTCATTCAGTGGAATAGAGGACTTTCAAGGATTCTTGATGAAAAAACCAAAGTTGAATAGAAAATTTGACATTCAGATACAAGAAGCAAGAGAAGCATGAGAAGGTAAACAGGGAAAAGAAATCATAATGAACTTATCAAAATTGAACTATTTACATTCCTACATGGAAAAACAATAATTGTAACTTACGAAACTTTTCTCAGTATGAAAATAGTTGAAGAAGGGTATATGGGCATATAGAAAACATGTGAATGTGTATGTGTATATATATATATATGTTTACAGGTATACATAGATAGAGGGCACAGGTTGAATTTAATAGGAAGGGATGATACTTAAAAGGTGAAATTAAGAGGTGAGAGAGGAATATAACAAGAGGAGAACTAAACTATCTCATATAGAATAGTCAAGGGAAAATGGTTACAAGGGAGGTGAAGAACAGGAAGGCAAAAAGGCAAAACCTTATTCTCATTGAATTTGGATCAGGGAGAGAATGACATACATACTAAATAGGATATCTCACCCTACAGGAGAATAGGGGGAAGGGGATGAGAGGAGGACTGATAGAAGGGAGGGTGGGAGGCAAGGGTGGGAGGGAAGTTGGGAGCACCCACTTTTGAAAAGGGACAGGATCAAAGTAGGGAATAGACCAAGTGGGAGGTGGGATAAGAGGGAGGGAAATATAGTCAGTCTTTTACAATATATCTACTATGGTAATGTTTTGCATAGCTACACATGTACAACATAGACTGAATTGTTTATCTTCCCAGTAAGGGTGGGTGACAAGGGACGAAGGGAATGAATCTGGAATTCAAAGTTTTAAAATCAAATGTTTAAAAATGTATAACTACTATCATTAATACTATTTTACATGTAATTGGGAAATAAGTTATACAGGCATTGGGGCATAGAGATTCACCTTGCCCTACTGAAAAAGTCGAAGGGAGTATGGGAGAAGATATGGGAGAGAGCAAATGGGGTGAGGGGATATCCTGTGGGACTACTATTCTGGGGTGGGGGGAGGGGAAAATGGGGAAAAATTGTAACTCAAAATCTGATGGAAATGAATGATGTAAAGCAGAAGTTAATAAAGCATTTGGGGGAAAAATGATGAGGTGGTAGAATTAGCAGAAGCTTGATAACTGACTATGGGAGGTCAATGAGATTGAATAGTAATGATGACTCTTAGGTTACAAACTTGGGTACATAGAAGAATAGTGCAATACCTTTGACATAAATAGAGAAGTTAGGATGAGGTATGGATTTAGTGGGAAAGTTAATTAGTTCTGACAGAAGAGTTTGAAATATACCTATGGGACATTCAAATATGTGAATATATATTATATCCAGACCTTTATTAGAGATACAGGTCTGGAACTCAGGAGAGAGAGCAGAATTGGATATGTAGATTTGGGGATCATCTGCATGGAGATGATAATTTAATCCATGAACATTGATGAGATGAACATAAGAGAAATTATAGTAATATGCACTTTATAAAACAGTGTTTCACCTTTGAAGAGAGGCAATTATAATTACTATAGAAGATGGCGCCATCACTTCATCAGAGAAGTAACCTCAGAAAGAAGGTGATGTTCTGTAGCAAAGTACCTTTCAGAAAACTTTGAGGGTCATAGACTATATTTGAAGAGCATAAAGATCCCATGGACTCTACCCATTTCTACTTACTCACCCAAGTTTGTTGCACCTTAGTAGGACTATTTCTTAGGTAAATAGCCATTAAAAGAGCCCCACTGTTTTAAAAATGTCCTTTTTGTGTGCTTTTTAAGCTCATCTCTAAATTTGCAATAGGAAGTAAACTTCAGTGAATAATGATGTACAAGGAATACAGCTCAACGTACAACATCACATCTTGAAAACCTATGCTCTCATGGGTTAAATGCAAAAAAAAAGTCTTCCTCACCACAGGAAAAGTTGTAAGCTTTAAAAGCAGTCTCAAGATTTGAACAATGGCAGAAATGGTAAAGCTAGCAAAAGGTGCCTCTTGAAATATAATGAAAATCAAGTGGTCATCTTCCCTCCTTGTCAGGAAATTTAAAGAGGATAAGATTCTATCAAATTTCTGTCAGATGCAAAGTAGAGTGATGACCTTATCCTCCTTATTGAGTACCAGGCATCAATGACCCACTCATTGACACTGAAGGATAAGTCTTTTGAGCAAAAGATTTTGTTTTTTTCCCTTTCCCTAAATCCTTGGGTTGGGGATGGAGGCAATCTTCCAGTATTCTGTATTTGACCTAATTCAGATGTAGTAGCTTAGTTCTGACTCTGGCTCTACTGAAAAAATATATAATTTATATAGTGATAGATAGATGTTTCCCACCAAGTAGTGGGGGAAGTGTGGTGATGATGGGAAGTGGAAAAAAGCAAGAAGTTTAGCTTGTAACTTTCAGGTCCTTGTGAAAGCTTTCTTTCCAAGTGGAATCCTAAAGTCAATGCCTTTAGTAGCCTAAGGGAAGCAGCCACACCTTTGTGAAGGTAAGCACACTGAGTACCTAAGAGTCAGATGAAAAACTAAGTTTTGGCCTATCATTACTTCTTGCTTTCACCTAGGATGCAGCCCTGTATATTTGAGGGGATGCAGAATGGTGCAGTAGCTGAATCTCAAATCACTTCATGAGCATTTGTATGCATAAATCAGGCGCCTCTGTGGGTTAATTCCAGTGAGTATTGATTGAATTTGTTCCTGATAATAAACTGGATGAATAAATCTGCTGTGAATTAAGGTAGGTACAGGATATGTTGCTTATAAAAAAACATTTAAATTTAATGCATTGACCATGAATGGAGAATAATTTCACAACTGCATAAGTTTGCTGATGACATGAAATAGGGAGAGGGCAGCAACTGCAGAGGAACAGAACAAACACATTCAAAATGATTTGGATAGAACAGGATTATGGGCTGATAAGTGACTTATGCAGTTCATTGCAGAGCAGTGTAAGGTAATGAGGTTGGGGATGGCAAGTAATCAGAGTCTATGGCCAAAAAGAGAACCTCACAGAATACAGATAAGATCTTGATAGGAAGTGGAAGCGATGAGCACTTACAGATTTGAGGAATACAGACCTCCAAATGAAAAGTTTCCTCTGTAGATAACTTACTAAATCAACAAATCTGAAGATATTAAAGGACACCCATTACATTCTCAAATCTGTGCCAGACACTGCGTTGGGAACACACAGAGAAGTATAAGACAAGCCTTGACTTTCAAGGACCTTACAATCTTTCTGGGGTGGGGAAGACATGAAATAATAATAGGAAACAATCAAAGGCAGGCAGTTTATAATCAAGTGATAAACAGTGGTAACAGCTATTAAATATAGGAACAATTCAAAAGGGAGGAAAATTGAAGGTTAAAATGAAGATTCTTGGGGAAAGTAGAACTTGAACTGGTCTTTGGAAGGTTGAGTAGGACTGGAATTAATGTAGGGGGAAATGGAAAGTTTTTCATGTGAAGAAACTAACACAAACAAAGGCCAAGAGGCAGAAATGAACATGACAGGTTTCTGGAATAATGAGAAGGGAATCCCATTTAATAGCCAATCTTAAGCTATTTAGTTACCGGGGGGTAAAGACCTAAGACAGAAAATGAGTTAAAAAGGATAAAACAAGTCACATCTAGATAAAAATTATCTCCTTTGCAAATATGGCTCATTCTGTGTATTTGGTGTACTTGAACAGTGGAAAGAATACTGGCTGGCCAGTCAAACCTGGGCTATGGTCTCAACAATGCCACTCCAGTTTTGTGACCAGGAACAGGTTAACACATCTTTTAGCCACAGTTTTCTTTCTTTTTTTTATTCAAAGATGTTGGTGACTCATATTTTCCAGTCATTTTCTCTTTAAGAAATTTGCTATAGAGAGAAACATGAATAGCTAGCCACTAAAACATCCAAGCAATTGGCATAAAATTGACCATTTATAAACTCAACATAGAAGATAATGATTTCATTTCAAGCATCTTGGCACATGACTGTCTGATCTGGAGGCCTGTTGGAAAAATGAAGGAATTCTTGAAATTCTTGGGTGCCATTCTCTTCATTTTTTTTGTTGGTTTAATTAAGTTTCATATCTTTAGTTCCCAATTACCTTGATTTATGATTATATATCTTTCATCTTCTCTAACCAATCAATCAATCAAGCAATCAATAAACAATCATTTATTAAGTGTATATTATTTGCCAGAAACTGTACTAAATGCTGGGGAAGTTAAAAAGAAGGAAATGATCTCTATTTGTAAATATATAGAATAGCTATAAAGATGAAACAAAAATAACCAAGCAGTTACATAGAAGGTAGTTTTTTGGGGACACTAACAGTTGGAAAGATAAGGAAAGGCTTCATGAAGAAGGTGGTTCTTAAGCTTCATCTTAAAGGAAAGGAGAGGTGTAAGTGAGGAAGATATAGGAGCATGGAGACAGGAGGAGAGTTTGTGTGGGTAAAGGGTAAATGGAAGGTCATTTTGGCTAGATCAAAAAGTGATCCGTTCCTTGTATTAAGTAATAAAAAAGAGAAAGGGGAAAATTCAGTAAAGCTAACCGCATCCATTAAATGTGATATTATATGTAGTATTCTGCACTCATTGTCTGTCTATGCAAATTGAGGGAGATGTATTGTCTAACCTCTCCTTTAGGGATACACTTGGTCAAAACAAAGCATGCTGTTTTCTTTCTTTTTTCTCTCTTTTATTTTTTAATTTACATCATTCATTTCCACAAGATTTTGAGTTACAAATTTTCTCCCTATTTTTCCCCTACCCACAACCCCAAAAGAGCGATCCTACTGAATATCTCCTTCCCCAATCTGCTCTCTCATATTTTCCCCCATCCCCCCTCCAACTTTCCAGTAGGGCACTGTGGATCTCTATGTCCCAGTGCCTATATATCTCATTTCCCAGTTGTATGTAAAGTAATAGTAATGATAGTATATATATATATATGTATATATATACATATATATTTAAATATTTGATTTTAGAACTTTGAATTCCAGATTCTTTTCCTTCCCCCCTTGTTACCCATCCTTACTGGGAAGATAAGCAATTCTATATAGGTTGTACATGTGTAACTATGCAACATATTTCCATAGTGGATATATTGTGAAAGACTGACTATATTTCTCTCCATCCTATCCCACCCTGACTTGTTCTATTCTCTACTTTGATCCTGTCCCTTTTCAAAAGTGGGTGCTTCCAACTTCCCTCCTCCCAAAACTGCCCTCCCTTCTATTATCCCCCCTCTCATTCCCTTCCCCCCTACTCTCCTATAGGGTGAGATACCCTATTTAGTGTGTATGTCATTCCCTCCCTAAGTCAAATTCAACGAGAATAAGGTTGACTCATTTCCTTTTGCCTTCCTGTTCCCCTCCATTGTAACAGTTTTCCCTTGCCTCTTCTATGTGAGATAATTTACCCCATTCTGTCTCTCTCCATCTCCTCTCATTATATTCTTCTCTCACCTCTTAATTTCATCTTTTAAATATCATCCCTTCCTATTCAATTGGTCCTGTGTCCTTTGTCTACATATACCTGTACATATATATATATATATATACACACTCACATATATATTCATATGCCCATATACCATTCTATATAAACATATATATGTATGTGCATACACACACATTTATATTTCCTTCAACTATTCTCATACTGAGAAAAGTTTCATAAGTTACAATTATTGTTTTTCCATGTAGGATTGTAAGTAGTTCAACTTTGGTAAGTTCCTTATGATTTCTTTTCCCTGTTTATCTTCTCATGCTTCTCTTGCTTCTTGTATCTGAATGTTAAATTTTCTATTCAACTCTGGTTTTTTTATCAAGAATGTTTGAAAGTCCTCTATTCCACTGAACGACAATATTTCCCCCTGAAACATGATGCTCAGTTTTGCTGGGTGGGTGATTCTTTTTTTTTTTTTTAAGCAATTGGGGTTAAGTAACTTGCTCAAGGTTACACAGCTAGTCATTATTTATGTGTGGGTGCTTATTTTCTGAGGCCGGATTTGATCTCGGGTCATCCCAACTCTGAGGCCAGCGCTCTTACTCACTGCGCCGCCTAGCCGCCCCTTTTAGGGCAATTGGGGTTAAGTAACTTGCCCAAGGTCACACGGCTAGGTTTTTGTTTTGTGTGGGTTAAGTGTCTGAGGCCGGATCCGAACTCAGGTCCTTCTGACTCCAGGGCCGGCGCTCTACTCACTGTGCCACCTAGCCGCCCCCGGGTGGGTGATTCTTGGTTTTAAAATCCCAGCTCCTTTGACCTCCAGAATATCATTTTCCAAGTCATTCAATCCATCAGTGTAGAAGCTGCCAGATCCTCTGTTATCCTGATTGCATTTCCACAGTATTCAAATTGTTTCTTCCTGGCTGCTTATAATATTTTCTCTTTGATCTGGAAACTCCAGAACCTGGCTATAATATTCCTAGGAGTTTTCTTTTTGGGATCTTTTTCAGGAGGTGATTGTTGGATTCTTTCAACTTTTATTTTGCCCTCTGGTTCTAAAATATCAGGGCAATTTTCCTTGAGAATTTCTTTAGGATGATTTCTAGGTTCTTTTTTTGATCATGGCTTTCTGGAAATCCAAAAATTTTAAAATTATCTCTCCTGGATCTATTTTCTAGGTCAGTGGTTTTTCCAATGAGATATTTCACATTGCCTTCTATTTTTTATTTGTTTGGATCTGTTTAATAGTATCTTGATTTCTCATAAAGACACTAGCTTCCATTTGCTCCAGTCTAATTTTGAAGGAATGAATCTCCTCAGTGAGCTTTTGAGATTCTTTTTCCCTCAGACAAATTTGGTTTTTTAAGGCATTCTTTTCATCATTACCTTTTTGAGCCTCTTTTGCCATCTGAGTCTATTTTTTAAGGTGTTACTTTCTTGACTCAGGTTGTTGACTCTCATTTCATACTTTTCTTGCATCATTCTCATTTCTCTTCCCAATTTTTCCTCCACTTCTCTTATTTGGTTTTCAATATCCTTTTTAAGCCCCTCTATGGCCTGTAACCAGCTTATATTTTTCTTGGAAGCTTCTGGTGCAGGAGTTCTGACTTCGTTATATTCCTCCTGTTCCATGCTTTGATATTTTTTATCCCCAAAATAGGAGTCTAATGTTGGAATGCTCTGTTTGCTTTGCTTCCTTTGCTTGCTCATGTTGCTACTCAATTACTTGACTTTTAAGCTTTTTGCCATAGTAGAACTCTGCTTCTAGAGAGGAGAGCTTTGTCCCAAATTGCTGGTGTTTTCACAGCTGCTGGAGCTATTAGTTGGGTACCCTCTCTTGGGTACCTTCAACATGCTCTGGCAAACTGGTCACGCACCCTAGGACCTCCACCCTAGATAGCAATCCAGATCCAAGCAGGTTACAGCAAGAGCAATTACACCTCAGAGTGGTCACTTTGTCCTGCTAGGAGCTCTGAAGCAGCACAGCCCCAGAGCCTCAGCTGCTTCTTGCCTGGGGGCAAAGGCCAGATCACACTCTAGAACTCCCTGTTCCCATAAAGTCTACACTGACTTCTCACTTTGTCTTCGGCAGCTATGGGTTGATAATTGTAGAAATTGCCACAGCTGCTGGTGATCTGAAGTTTCTCAAGCTGGTGGCTGGTCAGGCCTCCCTGAGAGTAAAACCTTGGGCTCCAGCAGGGCTGGGCTGGGCTCCCAGAGCACTGTGCTGGCTCCTTCCTGCCGGCCTGCTGGGCTGTCTTCATAGGGAGGTTAGCTTCTCTCTGTCATTTTGTGGGTTCTGTAGCTCCAAAGTTTTTCTAGAGTAATTTTTTACATTAATTGGAGGAGGTAGAAGCTGGAGCCAAGTGGAAGTCCTGTTTTTACTTCTCCATCTTGACTGTGCCTCAAAGCATGCTGTTTTCTAAAAATTATTATTTTTCTTTCCATTTATATTCTTTTCATTCTTGAGAGGTGAATCTAAAATAGGAGTTCTTAGTTTTTTTATATCATGGACTGTTTTGGGAATCTGGAAAAGCCTATGGGCAGCTGGGTAGTGGATGAGTGCTGGACCTAGAGTCAGGAAGATGAGTCTTCCTGAGTTCAAATCTGGCCTCAGATACTTACTAGTTATGTGACCCTGAGCAAGTCACTTAACCATGTTTGCCTCAGTCTCCTCATCTGCAAAATGAGCTGGAGAAGGAAATGGAAAATCACTTCAGTATGTTTGCTAAGAAAACCCCATATGGGGTCATGAAGAGTCAGACACAACTGAAAATGACTGAACAACAACAAAACCTATGGACCCCTTCTCAGAATAAAATTTTTAAATGCATAAAATACATAGTGTTACAAAGAAAACCAATAATTTTTAAATATACCCATTAAAAAGTATTTTTTAATTTAAAGTTTAAGTTTACTGACTTGCTTTGTATCCCTTAGAACAGTATCTGCAATGTTTGTTTACTCCTTGCATATTTTTTTTTTTTTTTTGTTTTATGGTTGTTGAACAGGTCCAGGAATTCACCATCTCTGATTGATCTATAATCCAAAAGCTTGGGAGGTAGTATCTAATGGTATCTAATTCTTTGTCCTGTGCTCATTAGTTGATCAAAAAGAAGTCAAGACAAATAATCACAGCAGTTGAACACACAGTAACCATAATCATCTTCTTAATGCAGTTCTTATAATTTTCCTTCCACCATTCCCCACATGACCCGATGTCCAGAAAATATCTTTTGCCTATAAAGTAGAACATTGATGAACAGAAATTAAGATCAAACACCATAAATACCTGTACCATATCAAACACCATAAATACCATATGGTACAGGATTTTTTTGTTCAGTGAGGAAAAGGGTTGAGTCACCACTGAGGTTTGTGTTTTAAGGTGAACTGTGTGTGTTTTTAATAATGTAAGGATTTGGTATGGTTAAAATTGTCCATCTTCCTGGCCCCTAATGCTCCTCTGTTCCTATATTCATGTACCATACAGTAAATAAAATAAATTCAAGTTATAAATACTGTATTTGAATGGGCTTTACTCAGCTTTTTATCAGTAAGCTGCAGTACTTGCTGCTGCAGCATTTTCCTTATGAGTTTTAGAATAGGAGGCAGGGATGGCAGGGACTTTTCCTTTTAAGTTGGTTAAGTTATGAATTATGCATGTATTGTTGTATTGTAGTGATAAAGAACATAATTTTTTTGAAAGGTAAAGAATTGGAAAAGCCCAGGAATTGCCAGCATGACTTTATTTTTTGATTTCACAATGTACTATCCTGTGTGGTGCCAACAGCCATGGTAATAAATGAAGCAAAATCTGACTTTGCATTTTATTATTTAGCATTTATATCTTGCAAAGTGCTTTTCGCTCATTATTATTAGTTATGCCTCACAAAAACTCTGCAAGAAAAGTTGGGTTAGTATCTTCATTTTCTGGATCAAAAATCATGCAAAGGCCTTAATAATTTGTCCAGTGCTACTCTCTAATTTCAAAATATGGTCTGCAGAAAGATTTAACTCTTTTTGGGACATCAAGAAGTTATTTAATAAGTTAATGTTAATGAACTAAGTATCCCTTAGAAGCTAGGACCAGAAATAAGCTGCTGCACAGAGGACTGTATCATGGTGAGTGGGAGAAAGACAGGTTGATATAGTAAAATGCAGACTGATTATGTTAAGCATTACTGAGCTGGACAGGGTTAATTGTGCTAATGGGATTTACCTGCTAGTATACAATTTTTACCTCAAAATGATCTCCCATTGTAGTGAAGTACATTTTTACTCCAAATATGATGATCCAATATGGGGACCTGAGGTATTACATTATTGTTTGGGCCAAGATTGCAGTCCCAAGGTCATAGTGCAAAGTTGAAAAGCTCATTTTTTCTTTGTTTTTTTGCTGAACGTTTTTTTTTTTTTAAAGCAATTGGGGTTAAGTAACTTGCTCAAGGTTACACGGCTAGTCATTATTTATGTGTGGGTGCTCATTTTCTGAGGCCGGATTTGATCTTGGGTCATCCCAACTCCGAGGCCGGCGCTCAAAAGTGTTATTACTTTTTTTTTTTTTTTTGCCTTTTGGAGGACAATTGGGGTTAAGTAACTTGCCCAAGGTTACACAGCTAGGTTTTTGTTTGTGTGTATTAAGTGTCTGAGGCCAGATCCGAACTCAGGTCCTTCTGACTCCAGGGCCGATGCTCTACTCACTGTGTCACCTAGCCGCCCTGTTTTTTTAAAAAAACATTTTTAATTTAATTTTTTTATTTTAGACTCAAATATCAGAACAAAAATACAGAACAGAGAAAAGAAACAAAAACATATCATAAACTTAAATACAAGGTTAGAAAGAAAAAGCATGTTGTATGTAAAGCAGAACATGAGAGGATTCTAAATATGTAACTTTAAATTTTCATTTCAAGAAAGCCTGTATAATAAATAATACTCATTGTATTGAGAATTGTCTATCTTTCCTTTGCTTCCTTGTGAGCTTTTTTTCTCTGCTGTGCACTTTTTTACTTTGTTCTTTTTTCCCTCCCCCACACCCTCCAGAAGGCCATAATAAAATTTAGATTTGTTATTCTATAGCTATAAATATATACACACATATACATATATAATACACATATAGACATATACTTTCCATAACAAATTCTACTCCTGATCTTTGTCTTTGTGTTTGTGCATATCTGTTTCCTGTCCCTCCTGCCTCCTCTAGCCACTACCTTGCCCTTCTATTGCTTGCTTACCCCCCTCCAAGGATTATTCTCCCATTCCCTAAATCTAAACACCCTTCTATACCCCCTTCATCTATTCCCTCTTCCTTCCCTCTAAAAGTCCCTCCCTTGTCCTCTTCCCCCTCCCCATACCCTTACCATTTTATTTCTTCTGAATTTAAATTTTTATATTCTTCTAAATATATATACATATACATACACAATACGTATATGTGTATGTATGTGTATATATGTATGTGTGTATCTACACACACACACACAGTTTAAGTTCCCTCTTAAACCCATTCCTGATGAAAGCAAGTTACCAGAACTACCAACCCTTCTCACCCATCTAACTCCTCTCTAGTGATTCTTCCTCTTGCACCTCATTTGTATAAAATAATTACTATTTCTAGCTGTTCCTAAATGGTTTTACTTTTTAAATTTACATCACACTCAGGTTTACCCCAGTCTTTCTTATGAGCTACCCAACTATTAATGAGAATCTTAGACATACATTTTACATTATAAATATATATATAGTAAACAGTCTGTCCTTATGCATCCCTTGTAATCAGTCTTTGGTATGTACCTTATATTTCTCTTGGTTCTTGTATGTTGAATCTTCTATTTACCCTCTTTTCCGTGGTGCTGCTACCAGAGCTGAATTGGATAGGAGGGCAGTCTTAGAGTGCCCTGGGCATTTCATTATAGGGCACTAGATTACCATTTGGGAAAATGAAAGAGAGTCCTGTGATCTTTACTGCTAAAATTTGTCTCATTGGTCTTTAAATGTAAACTACATAAATTGTTGTTTATCACACAATTTTCTTTTCCTCTTAAATCTTAGCTCCAGTGCATTTCAACTTTCACTTTCTCTGATGGTGAATTCTACAGGCCAACGCATACTGTGAAAAATACTTCTTTGTATTTGTATTTATTTTACATAAAAAGGGGTGCTTTGGGGGTGATTTCTAGACCATTTTGTGAAAATCAAGACAGAAAGTCAGTAAAAAGTCCAACTTCCCAACAGGGTAGATAGGCATTAGCATTTATGTCTTACTGTGAGATCAACAACATCCTGTTCTGAGGATTGAGAACGAATTAAAACTAAATCAATCAACCCCTCCCTCTCAATATTTTTTTAGGTGGCTTATTAATACATTATTTGTTGGCTTTTGTAGCATTAGGGAAGATATTTTTCCTTTTTCTTTTTTTTTCATTGAGGAGGAAATAAAGATACCTTTAAAGTAAGAAAAATAAGAAGTATAAGAATCATCCAAAAGAATCTTTAATATTGGGGTTAACATTCAGAAAAAAGATCCAGTAGATTGTTAATCTGTATTAGAAGGACTAAAATTCTCATATGATTTAAAAACACTTTTTTTTCTGTTCCCTGAGCACTTTTAACCTGTTAGGTGGATTTTGTCTTCCAATGCCAAGTAAACTATAATAGTTTCTTGTGTTATAAAAAGCCAGAATTTTTTTTCAAGAAAAAGGAAGAAGGAAATAATTTAATGATTTTATGGCATCTGGGGTTGAACTTTTTAATTTGCTTCACCAATTCACTTAAGCTGAATGTATTTTCAGCTCATAGAAGACAAGGTGCTACCACAATAATCAGAATATAGGAGTTAAATTTTGGGAGTGGGAAAGTAGCAGCTGCTACTCTTAACCACAGCAAAGGCACAAGTCTGAGGAAGGGATCTGCAGTTAGCACATAAAAACTGGAAGAAAGTTTCTTTGCTGGTATTAAGGATTAGTTTGTCTGGTTGTCCTTGAAAGAGAGAGAGTTTGAGAAAGAAAAAAATAACAAAATTCATCTGGAAGAACAATATACAGTAGTAAATGATCATAGTTATCTAGTATTGTATAAATGCAATGATCCAAGCTTTGGGGACAAGAGCTAACTACTTGACAACAATTGCTGGGGAAATTGGAAAGCAGTTTGGCAGAAGCAATGTATAGACTAACTTCTCATACTATATAACAAGATAAGGTCCAAGTGGTAACATCATAAGCAAATGAGGGGAGCATGGAATATTTTACTTATCAGATCTATGGATAAAGGAAGGATTTTTGTCCAAACAAGGGATTAAAAGCATTATAAGATATAAAATGGATAACTTTGATTACATTAAGTTAAAAAGGTTTTGCACAAACAAAACCAACACAGCCAAGATTAGAAGGAAAGCAGAAAACTGAAGGAAAAAGTTTTGCAGCAAGTTTCTCTGATAAAGGCCTCATTTCTCAAAAATATAGAGAACAGATGATGGTCAAGAATATGATGGTCAGTCAGTAATACAATGATCTAAGACAATTCCAAACGACTCATAATGGAAAATGCTATCCACATCCAGAGAAAGAATATAGAATTTGAATGCAGTTCCAAAAATACTATTTTCTCTTTTTTTTCTCTCATGGTTTTCCCCTTTTGTTCTGATTCTTCTTTCACAAAATGACTGATATGGAAATAGATTTAATATAATTGTACAATGTATAGCCTGCATCAAATTGCTTGACATCTTGGGGAGTGAGCGATGGAGAAAAAATTGGAACTTATCTTAAAAAAGTGAATGTAAAGACAGTTTTACATGTAATTGGAAAAAATAAAATACTATTAAGTGGGGAAAAAAGAAAAGGTCCATGTCTCATTATAATATGCATTTTCTCATTACTGTCTAACCAATCGGAGTTGATTTCCACCTTCAGGAAAACCCACTCTTGCAAGGTTATTATAAGGGTTGGGTAGGTTCTATGAGAGGTCTTTGGCATTCAGGAGTTCCATTGACCCCTTTTATTAATTATCTTCTAGCATGATTGACAAAATAATTAATCATCCAGAAAAAAGAGTTATGATGGTCAAAGAATATGAAGAGGCAGTTTTCAGATAAAAAAATCAAAGCTACACATAGTGATATAAAATGCTCTAAATCATTATTGATTAGAGAAATGAAAATTAAAACAATTTTGAGGCACCACCTTATACCTATCAGATTGACTAACATGACAGAAAAAGACTATGGCAAATGTTGGAGGGGATGTAGAAAAACTGGGACACTAATGCACTGTTGGAGTTGCAAACTGACCATTTTGGAAAGCAATATGGAACTATACCCAAAGGGCTATAAAACTGTGCATACCATTTGAACCAGAAATACCACTATTAGATCTATATTCCAAAGCAATTTTTTAAAAAGTGAAAAGGACCAAATTGTAGAAAAAATATTTATATCAGATTTTTTTTTGTGGTGGCAAATAATTGGAATTTAAGGGAAAGCCTATCCATTGGGGAATGACTGAAAAAATTTTGGTATATGATTGTGATAACTACTGTGCTATAAGAAATGATGAGCATGGTGGTTTCAGAGAAACCTGGGAAGACTTTATGAACTGATGCTAAGTGAAGTGAGCAGAACCAGGAGAACATTATACACAGCAATATTGTACAATGATCAACTGCGAAAGACTTAGCTATTCTCAGTAATACAATGATCCAAGACAAGTATGAAAGGCTTATGATGAAAAATGTTACCACCTCCAGAGAAAGAATTGAGGGAGTCTGAATACAGATCAAAACCTACTTTAAAATTTTTTTTTCCTTATTTTTCTTTGTTTTTTTTTTTTTTTTGGTTTATTTTCTTTTGCATCATGACTAATGTGGAAATAAGTTTTGTGTGAATGCGCATGCATAATCTATATCAAATTGCTTGCCTTCTCAAGGAGCAGGGTAAGAAGGAGGGAAGAAGAGATTTTGGAACTCAAAATTTAAAAAAAATCATTTCTACATGTAATTGGAAAAGAATATAAAATTAAAAATAAGGAGTGTGCCAGTTAAGACCTTTGTATTATAAGAGCAGTGTGGTCTAAAGGAAGTTTGGTGTCCCTCAGCGATTTTCCCTGTATACGCTTGCTTTCCTTAATGGTGTATATGATTCACTTTGCTGTTTGAAATCCTGATACCATTTATTATAAACTAGCTCAGCTACTTTCTGTCTACGTGTTCTTGAGCAAGTGATTTTCCCCTTTGAGCATCATTTTCCTCATTTCAAAAATGAGGGAGTTAACAGGGGTTCTTAAGCAGGGGACTGTGAACTTTTTAAAAATATGTTTTGATAACTGTGTTACAATATAATTGGTTTCCTTTGTAATCAATTTATTTTATTATGCACATTTAAAAACATCATTCTGAGAAAAGGGGTCCATAGGTTTTGCTGGACTGCCAAATTGGTCCACGGTACAAAAAAGATGAAAAATCCCTGGAAATTTTCTCTGAGGTTTCATGAACCTTGAAATAAAAAAAATAATACCCTCCCTAAAACCAAAAAACCTGAAACCAGAAAAACAAAAACAAAAAACCTAAAGAAAGAATGAACTATTGATTCTATGTATCACACCTAGGATCATATTGATTAGCTGGCTGCAATAAATAGATTTAGAAGTGGAAGCAAGGCCCCTTGGAAGCTATCTGGTACAACTCTATTTTATAGATGAGAAGACCGAGTCATAGAGAAGTTATATGATTTTACCCAAAGTCACACAGATTGTAATTGAAAAGAGGTAATTCTGATAGTGAAGATAATGAAGGTCATCACAGTTATCATGTTGAGTTTTAGTACATGAAGTTGCTGTTGAGTTGTTTTAGTCCCGTCTGACTCTTTGTGATCCTATTTGGATGTTTCTTGGCAAAGATACTGAACCATTTTGCCATTTCCTTCTCATTTTACAGATGAGGAAACTGAGGCAAAAAGGAAGGATTAAATGACTTGCCCATGGTCATGCAGACAGATTTGAACTCGGGAAGATGTGTCTTCCTGCCTTCAGACCCAGCACTCTATCCTGTTGGCCACCTTAGCTGCCCTGAATACATGAAGTACTGTAACGTGCCTTTGACATCCTGGGTACTGACTAGGCAAAGCAGCCATGAATTTCTTACTATGAAAACTACCTCCTTTAACATCTGAATAATACAGGATAGAGATAAGAACTAGATTTAATGATTTCTTTAGTATAAGGAACTTGTGAGTGAGGAAACACCTTCTCTGGAGGCAGGTTGGTGTCTTCTATGTAACTTAGAGTCTTGGGTGCTTAGAGTACTGAGGGGTTGGTTGTATCTCTTGCCCTGGGTCATATAGCTAGTGTGTGTCAAAAGTGGTACTGGAACCCAGGTCTTGCTCAGTTCAAGGCCAGCTCTCTATCCACTACCTAGGGCTTTCCTTTCCTTTTTTTCTCTTATTTCCTGTATTTTCTATCCACCCTACTTGGTGAGGGTTGGGGGAAAGAATTAGAGGGAGAGAATTTGTAACTCAGAACTTTTTTTTTTGAAGGGGCAATTGGGGTTAAGTGACATGCCCAAAGTCATATGGCTAGTAAGTGTTAAGTGTCTGAGACCGGATTTGAACTCAGGTCCTCCTGACTCCAGGGCCAGTGCTCTATTCACTGTGCACCTAGCTGCCCCAGAACTCAGAACTTTTAAAAATGAATGCTAAAAATTGGGGGTTAATGTTAAAAGTTGGGGCTTAATTCTCTGCATCTGGGCAAGGTAAATACACAAAGGGATTTTGGTTGCCTATAATAATAGTAATAAAAACATAAAAACAGATTGTTGAAGTGTTGAAGAAAGATTCCCATACCATAGATGAACAAACAGAATAAGAGAGAAGTGATTTGCACATACTTACAAGTAAATAGTACTTGTGACATAAACCCAGGTCTTTTAACACCAAATAAGATATCCTTTTTACTATTTTTGTTGTTATTATTCAGTTGTTTCAGTTATATCCAACTGTTCATAACCCCATTTTTGGAACTTTCTTGGCAAAGATACCGGGAGTGGCTTGTCATTTACTTCTCCAACTGAGGCAGTTTAAATGACTTGCCCAAGGTCACCTAGCTAAGTGCCTGAGTCCAGATTTGACTCATTATTAAGATGAGTCTTCCTGATTCCAAGCCCAGTGCTCAATCCCCCGTGCTATGGTATAAAGAACCACTTTGGGTCATGTTCACTAGCTCAATGTGACTATTCTTCTGCTTTTGCCTCTCTTATATGGGATAGTGAATCTTCAGGGCAACTATTTGGTACTAAACTTATAACACTGATTCCCATTTGCAAAAAAATGTGATCTAGGCTGGACGTCTCAAACCAAGAAGCAGCTTTTTTTCTTATCTGTTCTGAGACTTCTAGGATAAACTATCATGGGCGTGGTGGGCTGCCTACCAAAGCATGGACAAATATACCTATGTAGAAAGTGCTATGACTGTCAGAACTTTTGCAAATAAGACATACCACTGGTCCAGTGTAGAAGCTTTGTCTCTTTAAACCAAAGTCCTGTAGTCAAAGTTCTTCTAAATATTTTATAATGAATGTGTTGTCTCTTTTTTAATATTAGATAAATTTGTTGATCTAACCTACATTTATGTAAAAATAAAGATGATGACAATTATAATTCTTTTCAGTCCCATGGTGCTTTTACCTTTATCAAACCATCTTCATAACATTATCTTATTTTACCCTCGCAAATAAAGTGCATATTCTTCTTCTTATTTTAAAGCTGCTAGGGGAGGCTAGGTGGCACAGTGAATAGGGCACTGGCCCTGGAGTCAGTAGGACCTGAGTTCGAATCCGGCCTCTGATGCTTGATACACTTACTAGCTGTCTGACCTTGGGTAAGTCACTTAACCCCAACTGCCCTCCAAAAAGCAAAATATACTCAACCCTATTTTAAAACTGCTTGTCACCCAAAGTGATGCCAAGTGATGAATTTATTGGCTATAGCATCTCATGATGACCTTCTTAAAAGCATGGAAGGGTTATGATCTTCAGTGATACATCAATGAAATCTCAAAAGTATTACAGAAATAGACCCACTCTACAGCTAAGGAAACTGAAACCCAGAGAGGTTCAAAAATTATCTAACGTCATAGAGATAATTTTTTGCAGAGCTGAAACTAGAATCCAAGGGCTATTGATGCTCAATCTAAGACTTTTTCATTAAATTTCACAATATATCAGTTGAGAAATGGTCATCCCCTTTAACTTGGATAGTCAATAAAACAAAAAATGTGGGGTTTTGTTTTTTATTTCAGATGCCTTTATGTATTTTTTCATAATGTGTGTTCAGGCTAATGAAGAACAGACTCTGTTATAGGGTAAGAGATTTAGAGCTGGAAAGGACCTTAAAAATCAGCAGGCCCAACTCCCTTATTGTGCAGGCAAGGGAAGCTACATAAGTAATATGAAGCAAGACCTGGAAGTTGAACCCAGGCCCTCTGACTGAAGCTGTGGTGATCTCTCCATGACCATACTGATCTGCTAAAAGGAAGTGATGTATTTAAGGAAAGGAATGCACTGAATGAAGACTGGGGAAAACTGGGCTGCCTCTGCCACTGACCAGCTGTTTGACCATAGGAAAGTCTCTTCCCTTCTCTGGACCTAATTTTCCTTATCTGTAAAAAGAAGGGTTGATGTAGTTTTATGTGAGCCCACATGATATAGTGTGATGATCGCTAGATAAGGGGTTGAATTTTAGGCCTGCTATTTACCAGCTCTCATTAGGACCAAGACCCTTTCCCTTTCTGAACTTCATCTATGAAAAGATAGAGTTGGACTTGATAATTTCTAAGGTATTTTCCAGTTCCAAATCCTATGATCCTATAACCATTTCAGTTCTAAACACTTGAATGCCCTGGAAGGATTGGGAACTTAAAGGGAGCCAAAACACCTGATCCTGGAATCAGGCTGGTCCTAGATAAGTTAGCTCTGGGTTTTCCAGTGCTGTGACCAATCTGTACTGTCCAGTCCTGGTTTTCTCAGTGATGTGCCTATATGTGAGAACTTGCCTGATACCCTGAGATCCAGGGCTCTGCCCTGTTCTGGGATATTAGCCAGAAGGTGTTAGCTCACTAATACATTTTACTTTTTTTTTTTGGAGGGCAATTGGGGTTAAGTGATTTGCCCAAAGTCATACTGCTAGTAAGCGTATCAAGTGTCTGAGGCCACATTTGATCTCAGGTCCTCCTGACTCCAGGGCCAGTGCTCTATTCACTGCTCCACCTAGGCACACCCCATTAATTAACTTTTAAATAGTTGCCTTAAACATGTTCCAAAGACACAACATGGAATGGGTTAATAGAAAGGAACACTTTTGGATTTTAATTCAATATTTCCCTATTCTCTTATCTTCTCTCTCTTTATGGCAGCATAGTTTGATAACTAAAGACCTGACTATAAGGACTGGAGACCTGGGTTAGAATCTCACCTTAGATACCACTTGTGAGATTATTGGGCAAGTAACTTACCCTTTCCTGGGCCTCAGTTTCCTTATCTGTAGAATGAGAATAGTAATATTTCTACTACCTATCTCACAGAGTTGTTGTGAGACAAGCATTTGGCACATCATACTATATTAATGTGAGTATAACCTCATGGCTTACATCTATCTGAATAAGACTCTCTTCATTGATGGAGGTTGATTATTCAATTCTGCACACCTGTCTGAGAGGCTGAGTTAGCCTGGAAGCCAGGAGCTTGGAAGAAGAAAGATCCTGGTCTTATGGCTTCCAGCTTTAAGAGAGAAAGACATGCTCTTCCAGATTTTCTTCAGGGAGAGGCCTCTGAAAGGAGAGAAAGGCTCTGTGAAGAATCTGACAGGTAGAGAATCCAGTACTTCAAATATGTCCCTATCCTCAGCTTGCTACTCTAGAGACTCTCTCTTCCAGTGGGAGGGCTCATTTACTCTATGTATTGTCTGGTAAAGTGGTGTCAAGTAGCAACATCCTTGCAGCTACACATTGACTTAGAAAACCATTATGTTGTATTTTCATTTATTTTGTTAAACATTTCTCAATTAGGTTTTAATCCAGTTTGGCTCCACTCAGGGTGTTTTGTGGTTGGGCTCTGGGTCGAGTTTGACACTTCTTGGTCTATCTATCTATCTATCTATCTATCTATCTATCTATCTATCTGTCTGTCTGCTTGTTTATACACACACACTATATATCTACTCTCTCTCTACATATATATATATATATATATATATATATATATATATACACACACACACACACCATATATATTCTTCCATTTGTATACTTTCTCTGATTTCTGTTTGCATAAATGAATAAATTGGAAGAAGAATTTATTGGATATTGAATAAATTATTTTCTATTCACTATTTGTGTTCACTGTGGAGTTGGCATTTAATGAGAAGGGGGTTAAGTCTTGGATATGTAGTTTGGAGCATTCGTTCTCTGTTGATTGATACCAATGAGGAGTGCAATTTGAATTTAACAATTATCTCCCCTGGAATAATAATATTTAGGGGGACACATATAATCCTAACTAATACTATTTCTTTAAGGAGAGGAGAGTGGCCCACTTCTGGCTCCAATCTCCTGCTTCTTCAAGTACACTCTTCATCTCTCCCTGTGAGTCACATTCAAATAGACCCATAAACTTCATGTGCACCACACACCATACCCCCATATATGTTTAAAAACTTTAGCCTATAATTTATTTCTCTGAAACTAAAATATATTGATTCATTCAAAGTAGTACAGTTCATCATTCAGTTTTTATTAAATAACATATTAAGTACCAGTATTTAGAAACATACTGTCAATCTTTTTTTTTTTTTAAAGCAATTGGGGTTAAGTAACTTGCTCAAGGTTACACGGCCAGTCATTATTTTTGTGTGGGTGCTCATTTTCTGAGGCTGGATCCAATCTCAGGTCATCCCAACTCCGAGGCTGGTGCTCTTACTCACTGCCCCACCTTGCCGCCCCTATACTGTTAATCTTAAAATTACATTTTACAAATAATAATTTTACACAATTTTTATTTTAATAATGGGACAATAGATACAACTGAAGCCTGCTTTGAGATAGAATTTTTCTAACCCTAGCTTTGTGGGGGCTTTTGGCGTTGATGAAAATAGAGGCATAATTATCAACCTGATAGTTCATTTGTTTCATAGAATTTATAGGGAAAAGGGACCTTTGAGCTAATCTAGTCAAACTCCCTCATTGTTTGAATATATTTTTAAATTAACAAGCATTTATTTTCTCCAATCCCACTGAGAAAGAAAACAAACCTTTGAAAAAATATGCACAGTTAAGCAAAACAAATTACTACATGAGCTATGTACAAAAATGGATGTCCCAATCTGCCTACTGGGTCTGTCATCTGTCAGACATGGAAAGCCTTTTTTTTATCACTGGTCCTCTGGAATTGTGACTAAATCATTGCATCAGTCAGAGTTCTTAAGTCTTTCAATATTATTTACTTTTACAATGTTGTTGTTATTGTACAAATTGTTCACTTGGGTTTGCTTGTTTAACTGCACCAGTTCATATAAATTCTCTCAGGTTTCTTTCAAACTATCTCTTGAAACTTTTTTTTTGAGACTTAGTAAACCTATGTGGATATGCAATATCAACTAATGAACCTAATACCACTACTGATCAGCATGGGAGGGAGCACTGACTAGCTTTATTTCTGATCTGATCAATTCACCCTTTCATAGACAACCTGGTGGCCTCCATTCCTGGGGGTTTGCAGGAGAGTGTTGGATTTGGTATGGATACCCAACTAGCCATAATCTGAGCCTAAGTCAGCTCAGAATTTCTGAGCTCAAGTGATTTGCCAGCTTCAGCCTCCTTGGTAGCAGAGATTCCAGGCTTATACAACCCCACCTAGCTTCATTTGTTATTTTTTTCCACACAATAATATTCCATTATATTTGTATATCATATTTTGTTCAAACATTGTTCAGCTGAAGGCCACCCATTTAGATTCCAGTTCTTGGTCACCTTAAAAAGAGATGGTGTAAAATTTTTTGTACATATGGGTCTTTTCCCTGTCTCTTTGGTTAATAGGCCTAATAATGGTTTCATTGGGTCAAAGGGCATGCAAAGATTAATAACTTTTGGGCATGCCTACAAATTGCTTTCCTGAATGGTTGGGCTAATTCACAGCTCTACTAATAGTTCATTTATATGCTTTTCCCTCACAGCCTTGCCAAAATTTGTCATATTTTTTGTCAACTTTGCCATTTTGATGGGTGTGAGGCAGAACCTCAAAGTTCTAATTTTCATTTCTCTATTAGTTATTTGTAGCATTTTTTCACGTGGCTATTGATAATTTGGATTTTTTCCTCTGAAAATCGACTATTTATATCGCTTGATCATTTGTTAACTGGGGAATGGCTCTTATTCTTATAGATTTCAATCAATTTCATTATATGTCTTGGAAAGAAGATCTTTTTCAGAGAAACTTGATGCAAAGACTTTTTTCCTTCTAGTTTTAATAGTATTGCTTTTATTTGTGCAAAACTTTTAATTTTATGTGATCAAAATTGTCCATTTTATTTTTTGTGATCTTCTCTATCTCTTGTTTGGTCATGAGCTCTTCTCCATCTATAGATCTGAAAGAGTAAAGGGAATTTCTTACTTACTCCTTTAATTTGTTTACAATGTGGCCTTTTATATTTAGAATTTAGGACTTGGAACTTATCTTGGTATATGCAGGGGTAGGGAGAAGAGCCACACTTGAGAACCTAGAGGGCTACATGTGACCTCGAGCTCCAGGTTCTCCACCCTGGTATATAGTGTCAAGTTTTAGCCTAATCCCAGTTTCTGCCAAATTGCTATCTAGTTTTCCTAGCAATTTTTGTTGAACAATGAGTTCTTACCCCCATAAGTAGAGTAATTGGGTTTATTAAACACTAAGTTACTAGCTATGGTTTCTCCTATATATTACATCCCTAATCTTTTCCATTGATTCAGTTGTTTTTTAACTAGTATCAAATAATTTTAATGATGATTATTTATAGTATAGTTGGAGATCTGATATTGCTAGGGTCCTCTTTACATATTTCATTCACTGTTTACCTTGATAGTCTTGATTGTTTTTGTTCTAAATGAATTTCAATATTTTCCTCCCTAGTTCTATTATCTGTTGATAATTTGGTAGGACACTGAATAAATAAATTAATCTAGGTAATATCATTTTATTATATTTTCCTGGCTTATACATGAACAAATACTATTTTTCCAACTGTTTAGTTCTTTATTTCCATAAAGAGTATTTTGTAGTTGTTTTCACATAGTTCCTGTGTCTTTTTTATTTTTTTTTATTTTAACAAATGCTTTATTAACTTCTGGTTTACATCATTCATTTCAGTCAGATTTTGAGTTACAATTTTTCCCCATTTTTGCCCGACCCACAACCCCAGAATAGCAGTCCCACAGGATATCCCCTCATCCAATCTGCTCTCTCCCATATCTTCTTCCATACCCCCTTCGACTTTGCCATTAGGGCAAGGTGAATCTCTCTGCCCCAATGCCTGCACATCTTATCTCCCAATTACATGCAAAGTAGCATTAATAATAGTATTTATATACATTTTAAACATTTAATTTTAAAACTTTGAATTTCAGATCCATTCCCTTCCTCCCCTGTCACCCACTCCCTCTGGGAAGATAAGCAATTCAGTATGTGTTGTACATGTATATCTATGCAAAACATTACCATAGTAGGTATATTGTAAAAGACTGCTTATATTTCCCTCCCACCCATCCCACCGCCCACCTGGTCCATTCCCTATTTTGATCCTGTCCCTCTTTGAAAGTGGGTACTTCCAACCTCCCCTCCCCCCAGAATGCCCTCCCCTCCATCATCTCCCTCTCATCCCCCTTCCCCCTACTCTCCTGCAGGGTGAGATATCCCATTTAGTATGTACGTCATTCTCTCCCTGAGCCAAATTCAATGAGAATATGGTTTTGCCTTTTTGCCTTCCTGTTCTTCCCCTCCCCTGCAACTACTTCCCCTTGCTTCTTCTACATGAGATAGTTTACCATACCCTGTCTCTTCCCATCTCCTCTTACCACTTTCCTCTCTCACCTCTTAACTTCACCCCTCAAGTATCATCCCTTCCCACCAAATTCAACCTGTGCCCTCTATCCATGTATACCTGTAAACATATATACACATATTCACATATGTATTCATGTGCCCATATACCCTTCTTCAATTATTTTCATAATGGGAAAAGTTTCATCAGTCACAGTTGTTGTTTTTCCATGCAGGAATGTAAATAGTTCAACTTTGATAAGTTCCTTTTGATTTCTTTTCCCTGATTACCTTCTCAAGCATCTCTTGCTTCTTGTGTCTGAACGTCAGATTTTCTATTCAACTCTGGTTTTTTCCTCAAGAATGCTTGAAAGCCCTCTATTCCACTGAATGATCATATTTTCCCCTGAAACAAGATACTCACTTTTGCTGGGTAGGTGATTCTTGGCTTTAATCCCAGCTCTTTTGACCTCTGGAATATCATATTCCATGCCCTTCAATCCCTCAGTGTAGAAGCTGTCAGGTCCTGTGCTATTCTGATTGTGTTTCCACAATATTGAAATTGTTTCTTCCTGGCTGCGTGAAGTATTTTCTCCTTGATCTGGGAATTCTGGAACCTGGCTATAATATTCCTAGGAGTTTTCTTTTTGGGATCTTTTTCAGGAGGAGATCTGTGGATTCTTTCAACCTCTATTTCCCCCTCTGGGTCTAAAACATCAGGGCAATTTTCCTTGAGAATTTCTTGAAGGATGATTTCTAGGTTCTTTCTTTGATTATGGCTTTCAGGTAGTCCACGAATTTTAAAATTATCTCTCCTGGATCTATTTTCTAGGTTAGTGGTTTTTCCCATGAGATATTTCACATTGCTTTCTATTCTTTCATTTGTTTGGATCTGTTTAACAGCATCTTGATTTCTCATAAAGTCACTAGCTTCCATTTGCTCCAGTCTTACTCTGAAGGAATGAATCTCCTCAGTGAGCTTTTGAGATTCTTTTTCCATCTGGCAAATTCGGCTATTTAAGGCATTCTTCTCCTCATTGCCCTTTTGACCCTCCTTTGCCATTTGAGTTAGTCTATTTTTTAAGGTGTTATTTTCCTCAGTCAGGCTGTTGACTCTTATTTCATACTTTTCCTGCATCCTTTTCATTTCTCTTCCCAATTTTTCCTCCACTTCTCTTATTTGGTTTTTAAAATCCTTCTTAAGGTCCTCTATGGCGTGTAACCTGCTCATATTTTCATTTGGGGCTTTTGGTGCAGGAGTTCTGACCTCACAGGCCTCCTCTTGTTCCATGCTTCGATCCTCTTTGCCCCCAAGATAGGAGTCTAATGTTGTATTTTTTTGTTTATTTTGTTTCCTTTGCCTAGGCATGTTGCCACTTAATTCCTTGATTTTGGGGCTTGTTGCCACAGTAGGACTCTGCCACCAGACAGGGGAACTTCCGTTCCAAAAATGGGGTCTTCACAACTTCTGGAGGTATTAGTTGGGTGGCCTCTGTAAAGCCTCCATACGCTCTGGCAAGCTGGATACCCACCCCAGACCTCCCCCCAGACCACAATCCAGATCCAAGCAGGTTAATGCAAGAGCAATTAACTCCCAGACTAATTGCTGGATCTCCCTACAGTTTGAATACCAGGAGCTGAAGCTGCCACTGAAGCTGCAAAATGGCATTCCCCAAGTACTGGTCCCAAAGTCCATAGGGCACTAGCCTCTCATTTTGTCCTAGGCATATCTGTGTTGATAATTCCGGAATCGCCACAGCTGCTGGTGTTTTGGGGTCCCTCCAGCCGGCTGCTGACTCAGCCACCCTGGGGCTAAAACCGCAGCTCACACTGGCCTGGGCTCAGCTCCCAGAGCTTTGTGCTCGGCTCCCAGAGTGTCTCTGTGCTGTGCTAGCTGCTTCTTGCAGGGCTGCTGGGCTGTCCTCAGTGGGAGGTTAGCTTGTCTGTGTTGTTCTGTGGGCGCTGGAGCTCCAGAAGTTGTTCAGAGTCCCCTTTTACATAGTTTGGAAGTGGTGTGGGGGGGAGCACTTGGAAGTGCTGTTTCTACTCTGCCATCTTGGCTCTGCCCTCTTCCTGTGTGTCTTGCTAGATAAACATCCAAATATTTTGTATATCCCATTGTTATTTTAAGTGGAATTTCTCTTTCTATCTCTTTTTCCTGGATTTTGTTGGTAATAAACAAAAACACTGATGATTTGTGTAGATTTATTTTTACATCCTGAAACATTATTTTAGCTATTGTTTCTATTAATCTTTAGTGTTTCTTTAGGGTTTTCTAGGCAAAACATTGTATCATCTGCAAAAGGTGGTAATTTTGTTTCTTCTTTTCCTCTGCTTAATTCCTCAGTTTCTTTTCCTTTTTTTACCTACATCTTTAGCCCTATATCAAACAGCAGTGATAAAATAGGATAGCATTTCTTTGCCCTTGTTCTTTTAGGAAAGGTCTCTAGTTTATTCCACTACAAAAAATAATAGCTATTGGTTTTAGAAAGAGACTAGTTCATAATTCTATCAACAGCACATTAATGTACTTTCCCACATCCTCTTCAGCATTTGTCATTTTCCTTTTCTGTCCTGTTAGCCAATCTGAGGTATGAAAAGTAATATCTAAAGTTGATTTAATTTACATTTTTCTAGTTATTAGAGATTTAGTGTATTTTTTCATGTGACTAAAGATAGCTTTGATTTCTTCCTCCAAAAACTGCCTATTCATATCCTTTGATCATTTATCAATTGGGAATTTGGCTCAGTTCTCTATATTTGAGAAATGAGACCTTTATCAGAGAAACTTACTATAATTTCCTCTTATTTCTAAACCATGTAGCCATTTTGAACTTATCTTCATATATGGTGTGAGAATGTTGGTTTATGCTTAGTTTCTGTCAGACTATTTTCCAGTTTTGCCAGTAGTGTTTGCCAAATAGTGAGGTTTCTTCCCCCAGAGAAGCTGGAATCTTTGGTTTTATCAAGCTCTAGGCTACCGTGCTCATATGCTTCTGTTTGTTGTGTACTTAATCTATTCCATTGATTCAACCTCTCTATTTCTTATCCAGTACTGAATTATTTTGATGATATTACTTTATAACATAGTTTGAGAAATGGTATTGCTGGGAACCCTCCTCTGCTTTCACATTTAAAAACAATAGATTCCTTTGATAGTCTTGAACTTTTGCTCCTTCAGATAAATTTTGTTATGATTTTTTCTAGCTCTATAAAATAAATATTTGGTAGTTTGATTGATATGGCACTGAATAAGTAAATTAATTTAGGTAGCATAATAATTTTCATTATATTAACTCAGTCTATCTATGAGCAATGAATAGTTCTCCAATTATTCTATTTAGATTTGTCTTTATTTGTATGAAGACACTTTTGTAATTTTGTACATATAGTTCTTGTGTGTCTTTGCAGGTAGATTCCTAAGTATTTTCTACTGTCTGTAGTTATGTTAATTGAAATTTATTCTTCTATCTCTTCCTGTTGGGTTTTGATGGTACTTTATAGAAATATTGATGATTTATGGGGGATTTTAAGTTCTGAAACTTTGTTAAAGTTGCTAATTGTTTTGACTAGATTTTTGGTTGATTCTCTAGGGTTTTCTAAGTATATTATTATATCCTTTGCAAACAGTGATAATTTTGCTTCTTCATTGCCTATGCTTATTCCTTTAACTTCTGTTTTTGTAGTATTATAACTAGCATTTCTATTATAATATAGAATAATAATGATGATGATGGACATACTTACTTCACACCTGATATTATTTAAAAGCTTTCTAATTTATCTTAATTACAGGTAATATTTTCTCTTGACTTTAGATAGGTACTACTTATTTTAAGAAAAGCTCCATTTATTCCCATGTTTTCTAATATTTTTAATAGGAATGGGTACTGTATTTTGTTAAAAGCTTCTTCTCCATCTATTGATATCATTATCTGATAGTTGTTTTTGTTATTGATATGAGAAATTATGCTTATAACTTACCAAACATTGAAGTAGCTCTGCATTCCTGGTACAAATCCATTCTGTTCAGAGTTATAATCTTTATAATATATTGCTCTATTCTCCTTGCCAGTATTTTACTGAAAAATTTTGCATCAATTTTCATTAGGGAAATTGGTATATGTTTTTTTTTTTGTCTGCTTTTACTCTCCCTAGTTTAGGTACCAAACATATTTCTGTCAAAAAGGAATTTGGCACAAGACTCCTTTGTCAATTTTTTCCAATAGTATGTATGTATGTGTGTGTTTGTAATATTGGAATTGATTATTATTTAAATATTTGATAGAATTTGCTTATGAATCCATCTATTCCTGTGTTAGTTATTTTTTTTGGGGGGGGTCCACTAATTTATCGCTTATTCAATTTATTTTTCTAAGACAGAACACTATTTAGGTATTCTATTTTCTCTTTTTTAACCTAGGAAATTTATATATTTTTATTCATTTCATTTAGATTATCAGTTTTATTCGCACAAAGTTGGGCAAAATAGCTCCTAATCATTACTTTAATTTCATCTTCATTAGTTGTGCATTTACCCTTTTCATTTTTTTTTTTTTTTTTGGCTTTTTGGAAAGGGAAAGGTAGGGCAATTGGGGTTAAGTGACTTGCCTAAGGCCACACGGCTAGTTTTGTGTTAAATGTTTGAGGTCAAATTTGAACACAGGTCCTCCTGGGCCACATGGGCTCCAGGGCCCATGCTCTTTTCACTGTGCCACCTAGCCACCCCCAGCACCCTTTTCATTTTTAATACTGATATTTTGGTTTTATTCTTTTTAAAAAACCAAATTAGCCAATGATTTAACTCCCCCCCCCCATAAACCAGCTCCTAGTTTTATTTGTTTATTCAATGAGTTTTTACTTTCATTTTTATTAATGTCTTCTTTTATTTGTCAGGATTTATAGTTTGATGTTTAAATGGGGAGTTTTAATTTGTTCTTTTTCTAGTTTTTTTTTGGTTGCATATACACTTCATTGATTTGCTATTTCTTTCTCTTGTTGATGTAAGCATTTAGAGATACTAAATTTCCCTCAAGTATTGCTTTGGCTGCATCCCACAAATTTTAGTATGTTGTCTCATTGTTGTCTTTATCTTTAATGAAATCATTGATTATTTCTATGATTTGTTCTTTGACCTTCTTGTCTTTTAGGATTAGATTATTTAGTTTCCAGTTAAATTTTGTTTGTTTGTTTGTTTTGTTTTTGGAGGGCAATTGGGGTTAAGTAACTTGCCCAAGGTTACATGGCTAGGTTTTTGTTTGTGTGTGCTTTAAGTGTCTGAGGCTGGATCCAAACTCAGGTCCTCTGACTCCAGGGCCAATGCTCTACTCACTGCGCCACCTAGCCGCCCTCCAGTTAAATTTTAATCTATGCCAAAAGTCCATACTGAATTTGATTTTTAATGCATTGTGTTCTGACAAGGCTTCATTTAATATTTCTGTTTTCTGTATTTGTGAGGTTTCAAAGCTCTGATACATGGTGAAGTGCCATGTATATCTGAGAAAAAGGTATATTCATTTCTATTTCCATTCCATATTTTCCAGAGGTTTATCATATATAATTTTTCTAAAATTCAATTCATTTCTGACTTCTTTCTTGTTTATTTTATGGTTATATTTATCTAGTCTGAGAGGGCTAAATTGAAGTCCCTGACTAGTATAGTTTTACTGTCTATTTTCTCCTGTAAGTCATTTAACTTTTCCTTCAGGAATTTGGATTCTATGCCATTTGTAGTTTAGTATTGATATGAATTCATTGTTTATTATACTTTTTAAAAATGTTGTTTTCGGGGCGGCTAGGTGGTGCAGTGAATAAGAGCGCCAGCTTGGAGTTGGGATGACCCGGGATCGAATCCAGACTCAGAAAATGAGCACCCATACATAAATAATGACTAGCTGTATAACCTTGAGCAAGTTACTTAACCCCAATTGCTTAAAAAAATGTTGTCTCCTTATTATCCCTTTTAATTAGATCTATTCTGACTTTTGCTTTATTTGAGATAATGATTATTACTCCTATATTTTTTACTTCAGCTGAAATATAAAAGAACCTGCTCCAACCCATTGTTTTAATTATTTGTGTGTCTACTTCAAGTGTGTCTCTAGTAAACAGCACATTTTTGCATTCTGGTTTCTAATTCATTTTACTATCTTCTTCCATTTTATGGGTGAGTCCATTCTGTTCATATCCACAGTTATGATTGCTAATTTTGTGTTTTCTTCCATCTTATTCTATTTATCCTTCTCTCTCTTTTTTTAAACCTGTTTACCTTGTTCCCTCCTCAAAAGTCTATTTTGCTTCTCTGCACTGTTTCCCTTAATCTACCTTCTTATTTTAACCCTTTCTCCCCTTCTTGTTTCCTTCCCCTCCTACTTCCTTCTTGGGTAAGATTAATTTCCATATCCAACTCTGTGTATAAATGTACATATGTATACACACATATGTGTTTGTGTGTGTGTGTGTGTGTGTATTCTTGCTTTTTTGAATAAGTTAAGATGAGGGTAAAGTTCAAGTGTTGCCCACTTCTCTCCCCTACCACTCCCCCCTCCATTATAAAAACTCTTCCTTTCATGCTTCTTTTATATGAGATAATTTCCCCCATTCTTTCTCTCTTTTTCCTTTTCTCCTAATGTATCCCTCTTTCTTATTATTCCATCCTTCTTTTAAGATCAACACAATATAATAGAACTCATACTCATGCCCTCTATCTAAGAAGACTCCTAACTGCTCTAATGCTGATAAAGTTCTTAGGAGTTATATGTATCATTTTGTTATATAGGCATATAAGTAGTTAAGCCTTGTTAAAATCCCTTATTATTTCTCACCCATGTTTACCTTTTCATATTTCTCTTCAGTCTTGTGTTTGAATGTAAAATTTTTGATTCAGTTCTTGTTATTTCATCAGGAATGTTTGAAAGTCCTCTATTTAATTAAATATCCATTCACCAACCCTCTGCCCCCACCCAGTAGGATTATACTCATTTTTTTCTGAGTAGGTTATTCTTGGTTATAGCTCCTTTGCCTGTTCTAGTGGTAGCTGCTAAGTCTTGTATGATCCTGATTGTGGCTTCACAGTATTTGAATGATTTCTTACTTCTTTCTGGATGCTTGTAGCATTTTCTCCCCGACCTGGGAGCTCTGGAGTTTGGCTGTAATATTCCCCAAAGTTTTCATTTTATGATTTCTATCAGGAGGTGATTAGTAGATTCTTGTAATTTCTACTTTTCTCCTCTGATTTTAAGATATCAGGGTAGTTTCCCTTTAAAATTTCTTGTAATATGACGTCTAGTATCTCTCTCTCTTTTTTTTTTTTAAACAAATACTTTATTAACTTCTGTTTTACATCATTCATTTCTGCCAGATTTTGAGTTACAATCATTTTCCCCCCATTATTCCCCTACCCAACCTCCCAGAATAGCAGTCCCACAAGATATCGCTTCCTCCAATCTGCTCTCTCCCATACCTTCTCCCATACCCCCATCGACTTTTCCATTAGAGGAAGATGAATCTTTGTGTCCCAATGCCTGCACATCTTATCTCCCAATTATAGGCAAAAGAGTATTAATAATAGTATTTATATATATATTTGAAACATTTAATGTTACGACCTTGAATTTCAGATCCATTTCCTTCCTCCCTTGTCACCCATTCCCTCTTGGGAGATAAGTAATTCAGTATATGTTGTACATGTCTAGCTATGCAAAACATTATCATAGTAGATATATTGTACAAGGCTGCTTATAATTCCCTCCCACTCATCCCACCCCCCACCTGGTCGATTCCCTACATGATCCTGTCCCTCTTCTATAGTGGGTACTTCCAACCTCCCCTCACCCCAAGGATGCCCTCCCATCCATCATCCCTCCTCTCATCCCCCTTCCCCCTATCCTGCTGCAGGTTGAGATATCCCATTTAGTATGTATGTCATTTTCTCCCTGAACCAAATTCAATGTGAATGTGGTTTTGCCTTTTTAGCCTTCCTTATTCTCCCCCTCCTTTGCACCCACTTCCCTACATGAGATAGTTTACCCTACCATGTCTCTCCCCATCTCCTCTTGCCACTTTCCTCTCTCACCTCATAATTTCATCCCTTGAGTACTCTCCCTTCCCAACAAAATCAACCTATGCCCTCTATCCATATATAACTGTAACCATATACACACACATTCACATATGTATTCATATGACCACACCCCCTTCTTCCATTATTTTCATAGTGGGAAAGATATCATCAGTCACAGATATTGCTTTTCCATATAGGAATGTAAATAGTTCAACTTTGATAAGTTCCTTTTGATTTCTTTTCCCTGATTACCTTCTCAGGCATCTCTTACTTCTTGCGTCTGGATGTCAAATTTTCTATTCAACTCTGGTTTTTTCCTCAAGAATGCTTGAAAGTCCTCTATTCCACTGAATGACCATATTTTCCCCTGAAACAAAATACTCAGTTTTGCTGGGTAGGTGACCCTTGGGTTCATTCCCAGCTCTTTTGCCCTCTGGAATATCATATTCCATGCCCTTCAATCCCTCAGTGTAGAAGCTGCCAGGTCCTGGGCTATTCTGATTGTGTTTCCACAATATTGAAATGGTTTCTTCCTGGCTGCTTGTAATATTTTCTCCTTGATCTGGGGATTCTGGAACCTGGCTATAATATTTCTGGGAGTTTTCTTTTTGGGATCTTTTTCAGGAGGTGATCGGTGGATTCTTTCAACCTCTATTTTGCCCTCTGGATCTAAAACATCAGGGCAGTTTTCCTTGAGAATTTCTTGAAGGGTGATTTCTAGGTTCTTTCCTTGATCATGGCTTTCAGGTAGTCCAATAATTTTTAAATTGTCTCTCCTGGACCTATTCTCCAGGTCAGTGGTTTTTCCCATGAGATATTTCACATTGCCTTCTAATCTTTCGTTTGTTTGGATCTGCTTAACAGCATCTTGATTTCTCATAAAGTCACTAGCTTCCATTTGCTCCAGTCTAACTCTGAAGGAATGAATCTCCTCAGTGAACTTTTGAGATTCTTTTCCATCTGGCAAATTCGACTTTTTAAGGCATTCTTCTCCTCATTGCCCTTTTGGGCCTCCTTTGCCATTTGAGCTAGTCTATTTTTTAAGGTGTTGTTTTCCTCAGTCAGGCTGTTGACCCTCATTTCATACTTTTCCTGCATCCTTCTCATTTCTCTTTCTAATTTTTCCTCCACTTCTCTTATTTGATTTTTAAAGTCCTCCTTAAGGTCCTCTATGGCCTGCAACCCGCTCATGTTTTCCCTGGGGCTTTTGGAGCAGGACTTCTGACCTCACAGTCCTTTTCCGCTCTATGCCCCCAAAATAGGAGTCTAGGGTTGCATTTTTCTGTTTCCTTTGCCTTGGCATGTTGCCACTTAATTGCTTGACTTTTGGGCTTGTTGCCACACTATGGCTTTAAGGCCAGATAGAGGAATTTTCGTCCCGAACGTGTGGGGGGCAACTTCCGTTTCTGGCAAGCTGTAAACCCACCCACAACTTCCACCCTAGATCACAATCCAGATCCAGGGAGGTTAAAGCAAGAGCGATTACCCCCCAAGACTGATCGCTGGATCTCCCCACGATTTGTAGGCTGGGAGCCGGAAATGCCTCTGAAAACTACAAAATGGCGTGTCTCCTCAGGCTTCTAGCCCCCAGGGGAGGGAGCTGACGCATTCCCCAAATACAGGTCCCAAAGTCCATAGGACACTAACCTCTTACTTTGTCCTAGGCAAGTCTATGTTGATAATTCTGGAGTCGCCACAGCTCCTGGTGTTCTGGGGTTCCTCCAGCCGGCTGCTGGCCCTGCCGCCCTGGGGCTAAAACCTCGGCTCAGGTGGACCTGGGCTCGGCTCGGCTCCTGCGCTCTGCGCGCTGCCGGCTCCCAGACCACTGCGCTGGTCCTTCCTTCAGGGTGCTGGGCTGTCCTCAGCGGGAGGTTAGCTTCTCTGTGTCGTTCTGTGGGTGCTGGGGCTCCAGAAGTTTTTCAGAGTCCTTTTTTACATAGTTTGTGGAGAATCTGGGGGCAGAGAGGCTTGGAAGAGCTGTTTCTACTCCGCCATCTTGGCTCCGCCCCTCTCTCTCTTTTTTTGATCATGGATTTCAGGTAGTCTGATAATTCTTAAATTATCTCTCCTCAATCTATTTTTCATGTTAGTTGTTTTTCCTATGAGCTATTTCACATTTTCATTCTCTCTCTCTCTCTCTCTCTCTCTCTCTCTCTCTCTCTCTCTCTCACCTCTCTTCTTCTTTCTAGCATTTTGACTTTGTTTTATTATTTCTCGATGTCTTATGGAGTCATTATCTTCCACTTGATCAATTATAATTTTTAAGTAATTATTTTCTTCAGTACTTTTTGTGCTTCTTTTACCAAACTGTTAATTCTCTTTCCATAATTTTCTTGCATAGCTCTCTTTCCTCAGTTTCTTTCCCCAATTTTTCCTCTATTTCTCTGATTTTTAAGATAATTGTTTTTTGCTCTTTAAGAAAATCTCTTTAATGCTTGTAGGAATTCATGTTGAGCTTGTGTCCAGCCTGCGTTTTTCTTAGGCTTTGCTTGTAGAGGTTTTAAAGCCATTGTCTTCTAAGTTATATCTTGAGCTTCCTGTCACCACAGCAGTTTTTTTGGCCAGGTTCTTTATTTTGTTGTTATTTACTCATTTTCCCAACCTATTTATTGACTTTGAACTTTATGTTAGAGTTGGATTCTGCTCACCTATGGGGTGGAGGGGATATCTGACCTCAGTTTATTGTCTTTTATGAATTGCTTCTGATTTTACAGTTCATTGGGTACTTAGAAGTTTTAGGTGCTTTCAAACTAGTGTGATCTGGGGAGAAGTCTCTGCATTGTCCTCCTTATCTGTGCTTTGATTCTTACACAATTAGGGTTCCTGCTCCCTTATGACTTTGACCACTCTTCTCTGCCTTGGAACTGTGCCCTATAGCTAGGTAATGGGCAACAAAGATACCAGTTGGCACCTAATCCTGTGCCCAGTGATAGAACAAGAGTTCCCAGGGATCTCTTTGTGGTCCCTGAGAGCTTAGTTGTTCTTCCTGCTGCTTCCCTTAGCCCACAGCTGGTACCACTTCTACCATGCTGCACCATTCTCCTGGCCAGCTCCCACCCCAGTGTTGGCAGACCTCTCTTTCTGCCTACTTAAGCTTCCCTGGGCTAGAAAAATGACAGCCTAGATTTTGGTTTGATGCTTTAAAAAATTATAGAAAAGTATATTGGGAGAGCTTAGAAAAAAATGCTGATTTCATGCTGTCATCCTGACTTCCTCCCACCTATTTAATTTTTTCCGAGGAATTTTGTTGACTTTCTAGTCAAGTGGGTTTTTCTTTATGTTTTTGCTTTTAATTGTTTTAACGTTACCCTCATTTTTATAGGCTTTTGTCTTCAGTGTTTCTGGATCCATAATAGCTCTACCTTGGGATGCTTTCTTTTATCACTTACTTATTCTTCTGGTTTTGATTCTCAGATTGGGATTTTATACTGGAGCCAGTCTTTGCATATTTTCAGAGAGAATTTTAGTACTTTTTATGATCCTGATCTATATCATCTAGTGTCCTGCTGCTATATTCAGTGGGTATTGAATGCTGAGTTCTTCTTTGATCACATGAGTGGCTCCAGCCAGAGTTACAAACTTTCAGAAGGCACTAAGAGATCACATCTAGAACACTGTCTGATTGCTGCTCTCCTGGTCTTCCTAGGCACTAGAGAGTTTTGGTTCTAGGTAACACAACTATAGACTTATATCTAGATGGAGTTTCATCAGATAGTTACTAGCCTTTTAAAAATTATTTATTTTAGTTTTCAACATTCACTTTTATAAGATTTTGAGTTCCAATTTTTTTCTCTCTCCCTTTCTTCCCTTTTCCTTCCCCAAGACAGCAACTAATCTGATATAGGCTATACATGTACAATCCTATTAAACATAGTTCCACATTAGTCATGTTGTGAAAGAGAAATCAGAAGAAAAAGGAAAAATCGTGAGAAAGAAAAAACAAAAAAAGTGAAAATAATGTGTTCCAATCTCCATTCAGACTCCATGGTTCTTTCACTGGATGTAGATAGCATTTTTCATCATGAAATTGTCTTAGGTTATTGTATTACTGTGAAGAGCCAAGTCTTTCAAAGTTGATCATCACACAATGTTGCTGTTACTGGGTATAATGTTCTCCTGATTCTTCTCACTTCACTCAGCATCAGTTCATATAAGTCTTTCCAAGTTTTTCTGAAATCAGCCTGCTCGTCATTTCTTATAGCACAATAGTATTCTATCACATTCATATACCACAACTTGTTCAGCCATGCCCCCAATTGATGGACATCCCCTCAATTTCCTATTCTTTGCCACCACAAAAAGGGTTGTTATAAATGTTTTTGTATATGTGGGTCCGTTTCAATTTTTTATAATCTCATTGGGATACAGACCTAGAAGTGGTATTGTTAGATGAAAGGACATGCAGTTTTATAGCCCTTTGGACCTAGTTCCAAATTATTCTCCAGAATGGTTGGATCAGTTTACAACTCCACCAACAATGCATTACTGTTCCAATTTTCCCACCCCTTCTCCAACATTAATCATTTCCCTTTTCTATCACATTAGCAAATCTGATAGGTATGAAGTGGTACCTCAGAGATGTTTGACAATTCTGCCTAAATTAATTTACTTAGTGCCATACTAATCAAACTACAAAAATTATTTTATAGAGCTGGAAAAAACAATAAAAAATTCATCTGGAAGAACAAAAGGTCAAGAACATGAAGGAAACTAATGAAAAGAAATGCAAAAACAGTTGCTAGCCTTACACCCCATCAGTTAGTTGGAAGTCTCTGCTGGTTCAGAGGAATAGATCTCTAAGCCAGTCCTTGCTTCTGCAGTCCCATTCTTTGGTTACTTACTCCTGGGCTAAATTCTAGATCCTGTTTTATGTTCAGAGAGACAGTGTTGCTGGTCTATTCCTAGTATGAGCCTGTGTAGGGTGGTGGATACAACATTCTTTTCTGGGGTCAGAATGGCAAAACTGTTGGTTCACCTCTTTGACTCTGAAGTCAGAACAACAGAGATTCTGGCACACTAGTGTTCCACTGTATCTGCTTTGGTTACTTGCCTAGAGACCAAATTTTTTATTTTGGGTGGGCAAATGACTCAATATAATTTCTCCTAATTCCCAATCACTACTTGGTCTTATGCCTTTCTTTGATCTTTGTCAGATTTGTTGTGGGGAGACCCAGACTGTACTATTTCCTTTTAATATGCCATCTTCTCCATTGTTCTTTAACATACACTAAGTTGTATAAAATTTGCTGAGAAAAATATCAGAACCAGCTTTTAGGGAAAAGAGCCTTTCTTATCTATTCTGAAAGCAAACTGGGTTTGACAGAATCATTCATTGAATCTTAAATCTAGAAGGAATTTTAGATATCACTTAGATCAGTTGACAGATAAGGAAACTGAGATTGGGAAGAAAATCAGACATTGTTAAGTATGGTACCATTTGGTACTTAGTACTATCTTTAGAGACTTGAGATGCAAATTTAGAGAATTCACCCCAAATGTTCACATGGGGTATTTGTGCTCAACCTGTGGAAAAGCATTCCAAGCCCATATTGGTCTGGTCAGTCACGGTCAGACACTCTGTACCTTGACCCTAGCATAGTGATGTCATTTTGGTCCTCCAAGGACAATGACCAACCAATCAACCAGAGATATACCACTCCACTATAGCAATCCCACTGTTAGGTTTCTTCTAAAAAGTACCAGTGTTCACTTAACACAGTATCATTAAAAAAATGGACTGATTCAATACTCGCCATAGGTAGAGCACTGTGCTAGACAATATAGAGGCCAGGAAGGTGACACAATGAATAGAATACTAGATTTGGAGTCAGGAAAACTCATTTTCCTGAGTTAAAATCTGGCCTCAGACTTACTAGTTGTGTGGGCATTCACTTAGCCTTCTTTGTCTCAGTTTCCTCATCTGTAAAATGAGCTGGAGAAGGGAATGACAAATCACTCCAGTATCTTTGCCAAGAAAGCCTCAAATGGGGTCATAAAGAGATGGACATGACTAAAACATCTGAGCAACGGTGAAAAAATTTGAGGATACAAAGAGAAGTGTAAAATATAACAAGGAGATTCCGATCTAATTGACAAGAAAACACACTCAATTCAACAGATGGACATAGCCCTTGGTATAGTATATGTAAGACACTATGTTAAATACTTGGGATTCTAAGAAAAAAATAAGTGTCCTATGCTTAAGGGAATTTACATCCTGCTATGTATTGTTGGCACATACAACAAAAGCATAATAAGTGTCATATTGAGACAGTTTCTGAGTAATTAATCACCAATTTATTAATTTGGCTAGCTGATAATCAACAAATTGATGGTCAGTGATCTCTCTTGGTAACCAAAGACCCTATCATAGAGATCACTGAATGTTTAAATACTTTTGGAAAAAGGGGGTGTCCCTGACAGGTCTAATCAACCCTGATTGAGGAACAATTAATGGGGGGTGAATTTACTATAATGAGGAGGTGGGCTAAAAGTCAGCAGCTTCTCCCTCTGAAAATGTGACTTGATCATGATGTTCAGCTGCCTCTAGCAATCTGGATAAAGGAATCTGGCTCAACCCAGACCACTCCCGTTGCTTTTCTCTTTCATGAGCTGATTTCTCCTAGATTGGAAAGAAGGGGTGCAAGGACATGGACTCAATGCTTTAGGACTGGAATGTACCTAGATTAGATTCTATTAAAACTACAAACAAAAGTAAGGCACCCTAGGTGGGTGAGGCCTTGACAAAGACACAGTGGAGAAAGAGTGGGACCTGGAGTCAGGAAGACCTGAATTCAAATCCAGCTTCAGACACTTATTAGCTATGTAATCCTGGAATGGGATTCAAACTCAGGTCATCTCATGCCACATCTGGGGTTTTTCCTATTACTCATTCACCCTTCTGAATCTCAGCTTCCTCATGTGTAAAATGAGAAGGAATGACCTGCCCATAGTCACTTACCTACTGTAGTAAGTGATAGAATGGACCCAGAGGATTAGGCCAATCTCATCTATCAACCTTGTCCTTCAGAGACTGGCTGAATGATCTACACTAGGGCCTGGTCCCTGAATGAGGAAATAGAAAGGAAAAACTTCAATCCTAATTTAATAATTGATTATTAGCATAATAGAAAAAATCACTTCTCTCAATATAAACCACATATTTGTAGAAATTTGGGAATTTTAGAGAAAGAAAGACTTGAATTAAAGGAAAGGGATTTAGAAAAAGGAATAGAGATGACGTTTTAACATTTTTTCCTGGGGAGTAGAGGGGAAGGACGTGAACAAAGGTCCTGAAGTGAGAGTGTACTTGCTGTGTTTGAGTGAACAGCTCGGTTTGTGTGGAGTTAGAGGAGAGGAGTGGGAGATGATAATGACTGGAGAATAAGGTAGAGACCAGATGGTAAGAGGCCTCCCTCCAGTGCCAGGATGAATACCATGCTATCAGGGAGCACACCCATTTGAGACTGAAGGGAGTGAGGGGACACTTCTTCTAAAGGGAATGAGAATGTTTTGCGAACCAGGAATCCAATCTAAATAGTTGTGTTTGAAACCTTTATTTTACAAAGAGATGCATTGGAGTGCCATGACAGGTCAGGGAAATGATTATAGGTTTCTAATGAGCACACTAATTAGCGCTCTCACAAGCAGAAACAGCCATTACTTGTGCCCAGCTGGCTCTGGAAACAGTAAGACTTATTTTGGGGGGTGGTCTTTGAAAACATCAAAGAAATTGCTTTCACCTCATTCTCAGAGCTGCAGCAGAATCCAGCTGAAACAGATAGACAATAGTCACTCTGAAAAACCCAAGGAGCAAAAGCTCAGTGGCTTTGGATAATCCTGTAGTAATAAGCAAAACATCAGATTTTGTATGCCTGTAGCACGAATGGGTCTTGTTTCCTTTGGAAATAATGTTGTTGTTTAGTTGATTGTGTGTGACTCTTCATGACTCCATTTGGGATTTTCTTGGCAAAGATACTGGAGTGGTCTATTTCCTTCTCTAGTTCATTTTATAGCTAGGGAAACTGAGGCAAACTGGGTTAAGTGTGACTAGGGTCACACAGCTAGTAAGTATTTGAAGCTGGATTTGAACTCAGGTCCTCTTAACTCCAGGCTGAGGGCAGCTAGGTGGTACAGTGGAGAAAGAGTGGGACCTGGAGTCAGGAAGACCTGAATTCAAATCCAGCTTCAGACACTTACTAGCTATGTAATCCTGGAATGGGATTCAAACTCAGGTCATCTCATGCCACATCTGGGATTTTTTCTATTACTCATTCGCCTCTCTGAGTCTCAGCTTCCTCATGTGTAAAATGAGAAGGAATGACCTGCCCACAGTCACTTACCTACTGTAGTAAGTGATAGAATGTGTGTACACCAGAACCCAGATCTTAGAATGGCAAGTTCTATACACTACAGTTTTCTGGGTGAGATTTTTAAAATTTAAGTTTTTGAATCAAATGGTGACCAAGTTTATTGGACAGCAAACAATGTCTTCCCATTGATAGTCAAAGAATATCACCTCTATGCTTGATATAAGGCGGAACTTTAATTATTTGTGGAATGTTGAATGACTATCTTGTTTAAATATACTGGCATCACCTGCCACCTAACAAAGGCAATGAATGATCTTCCAAGACAAGGCAAGAGACTTTTTTTCCCAGCAGCCCTGGACCAAGGAGGGACAGAATAGATGTGAGCAGAACAGAACCTATCAGCCTTCAACTCCCCACATAGCCAATCATAGCTTCTCTCCTGCATTGCTTGCTGACATTTCCGGTTTTAATATTCTGTGGTCCTTTCATTTTGTTATTACTCACTTAAGTGAATATCCTTCTGTCATTCTTCCCCCTCTGAGAGCGTGCAAGCATGCGCGCGCGCGCGCGCGCGCGCACACGCACACACACACACACACACACACACACACACACACACCCGTGTCCCCAATTCATTGGCATACTTAATGTCCTTCGTTATTAAACCGAAAACTGTTAACCTTGTCATATTTAGTGACTGGAAGCAGAAAAGTCCATTTGGTTCTCAGGGGAATGAATTCTAATTTTCTGCCTGTCAGAAACTGACGTTTTACATATTTTACTCTTTCCTCCCTCGGTTTAGTGCTAAATTTAAATGTGCATGTCATGGGGAAGGACCTTTTGTTCAGGACTCAAATCCTCCCAAAGCATTGGCAGGTTTCCAGTGTGTGAGACTCTTGACCAGGCAATGAGGCTGGAGTGAAATTTCATGAGTGGACTAGAATGGGAGGGAGGTGAGAATGAAAAGTTGCAGATGAGAGGCTGTTGCGAAGGACACATTAAATTTCCTTGCCAGATACCATTTTCTTCCCCCATCCATCTCCTCCCAATAAAATGGATGAGTAACAACTAATCTGGAAGTAAAACAACAAACAAAAACAAATTATGCAAATCTACCATGAGGGTGCCCGGTCTCCCTGTCATTAAGATATAATGATTCTTAGTCGGAGTCATAAACCACTGGGAACTTTTCAAGAACACATCATTAGGAGGAAACTGGTCCAGAGATAGCAAGGCTTTCCTCACTTGGGTTAGGGAATTGTTTGCTGTCAGAAATATTATTTGGATCATACATGTCTAGTAGTAACAATAGTTCACATTTATGTAGTGTGTTAAGGTTTGCAAGATGATTAGGTATCATTTGATCCTCACAATAACCCTGTGAAGTCGTAGCTATCATCATTCCTATTTTACAGATAAGGAAATTGAGATTCCCAGGGGTTGTGATCTGTCTGTGGTCACTCAGCCAGTAAATTCCAGAAGTAGGTTTTGAACCACAGTGCTCCTGGCTTCAAGTTGAGTGTTAAGGAAATAATGCCTTAAAATGATGTAGTAGGGGGTGGTTAGGTGGCACAGTGAATAGGGCACTAGCAATGGAGTCAAGAGGACCTGAGTTAAAATCTAGCCTCAGACACTTAACACTTTCTAGCTGTGCGACCTTGGGCAAGTCACTTAACCCCAATTGCCCTCCCCCCAAAAAATGATGTAGTACTTTTTTCACAACAACTCTGTAAGGCCAATGGTATGCTTACTATTATCCCCATTTTACAGATGGGAAAACAAGGCTAATAAGTATTATGTGGTAATCATTGGATCTGTGCTCCAACCAAGGTCATCTGATTCCCAGGCCACTTCTTATTCTACTATGTCATAATCTAAAGAACAGAATTCATGTTGGGCTTTCAGTTATTTGTGCAACTTTCATCAACTTTTTCTTTTTGAAGAACTGTAAAATGAATTTTAAATTGTATTCAACAATTCAGTTGACAGAAGTAGCTTGTTTTAATGTTATAGAATAGCTGAGAATAGAATGAGGGGAAGTTCAAGTAACTAGGTGTTAACTTAGACTAGATCATCTTATATTCTATCATTAGTGAAGCATCCTTACTCAACAGGAGCCATTGATAGATGCTTCCTCTCAAAGATCTCTTCAGAATCCAATAATTGGGGAGGCACTGTGTTGTAATGGACAGACTGCCAGATGTGAGACTGGCGAGCCTATCTTTTAGTCCCATCTCTGATCTTTTGCAAACGACACCTCCATTCTGAGTCTTAGTTTAGTTAGATGGGAATACTAAAACACTACCTACCTGACAGGACTAGCAAGAAGAGCATAGAAGATTAAGTAAAGCAACATGAAACGGGACGTGCCTTTGCCCTTGTGTGGGGTTGCTAGAAGGTCACCATCTTTGCTGTCTTCTCCAGTGTCTGTAGTGTGTTCAAGAGATTTTTCTAAACTTCAAGGTAATTTACATACCTTGACTTTTGTATATGGGAAGAATATGACAAGAATTAAAAAGAGTTATAGAAAGGCATGTGGTTTCCCCAATTCAAATAGTCTCCTTAGGTGGCCTTGATCATGGTGGAATGGGGATGGGAGGTGAAACACTGCCTGCACTATGAGACTGGGAAGAGATAAACGATATTCAGTTGCCCTACCATTGTTAAGAGTGAGGTCTGGGGTCCATTTGTGGAGCAGGATAGGTCAAGAAATCTTCCTAGCTACCCGAGGGGCCTTTATTTGTTCTGGCAAGTAAAGTTAAAGGCTTAACTAAAGAACTGGAAATGTGTTAATTAGCCTAGTAGCATGTTGACCCTGGTTATCTTATGGTAAAAGCTGTAACACTTTCCTGAGAAAGGAAACAGATGGCAGTGCCATCAATTGCAGTGAAGATTTCATTTTTTAACAAATGTCTATTTCATAATGTCTAAGAAATGCAAGTCTGTGTTGGTGCTGGGATGAACAAGACAAAAAACCAAAACAGTCCCTGACGACAAGGAACTTACATTCTATCAGGAGAATTATATGTATATTTTTGTTGTTATTCAGTCATTTTCAATCATGTCTGATTCTTTGTGACAACATTTGGGTTCGTTTGTTGTTGCTGTTTTTGCAGATGATACTGGGGTGATTTGCCATTTCCTTCTCCATTTCATTTTTACAGATGAGGAAAGTGAGGCAAACTGGGTTAAGTGACTTGCCCAGGGTTATGAAGTTATTAAGTGTCTGAGGTCAGATTTGAACTCAGGAAGATGAGTCTTCCTGACTCCAGACCCAGCACTCTTATCTACTGTACCACTTAGCTGCCCTATAGATATGTACGTAGCTAAATAAATTTAAAATACACATATGCCAAATAAAAATAAATTAATTTTGGTAGACCGAGAATTAGCAGCTAAGGGAGATGAGGTTAGTCCTTGTGGTGAAGGTGGCACTTTAGCTATGGATTCTACAAAGTGGAGACAGAGAGTACATTCCAAACAAAGGGACAAACTTTACAAAGGCCTGAAGGTGTTAGATGGAATATTCTTCATAGGAAACAATAAATATATTAGTCCTGTTAAACTACAATGTTGAGTGAATGAAACATAGTAATATGAAAAAAGCCTAGAAAGATGGGCTAGAGGAAGTTTGTAAAGGGCTTTATAGAACCTGAAAGTCTTAGTAGGAGGCAGAGACCAAGGCAGTATTGAGCCACCCAAAGGTCAGAGAGAGACAGAGCAGGAATTCTCTGCCTTTCTTCAAGACAACCTCAAATTCTGCTTCCTGGAGGAGGCCTAACTTCCTGACTACTATTCAGAGTGATAAGGTACCATAGCAGTAAACCCTGGACCCAAGGACCAAAAGTGAGAATCAATGAAGCATGGGCCATGAAACAGAGAAATAGAAATTGTGTCCTTCACTGCTATTGTTAGGGACATGTATCATTCAGTTCTAGGTTAGGGGAATCAGCTTTCAAATGACCTTCTTCCTCATGTAGTTGGGTCCCCCAAACCCAAGGATGATACAATAAGTCTGGAGCAACTTTATAGGTGACTGGAGGTGATGGGACCCACTGTAGGTGAAAGTTTTCACTGCCTTTCAGCTTAGATAATCATAGGTTCACGGGGCTGTTAAACCAGAGCTGAAAGGGACCTCAGAAACCATGGAGTCCAACTCCTCCATTTACATACAAGGAAAGTGGGGCCCAAGAAGCTTAAGTGGTTCATCTTTTTTGTATTTTCTTCTGTGTAATAAATCTGTTCTGTGTTCCATTGTTCTATGCCTTGTAGGGCCTAGAATGGCTACAGGGGAAATGAATTCCCTTAGACCAGAGATAACAAGACAGAGTCAGACGTTCCCAGAGCCTGGACCTTGAGAAGGTTGAAATGAGCTCTAGAGATGATTAATTATTGGGAAGCCCGGAGCTTTGTTGTTGGGCTACAGCTACATACTTTTATAAACTTTAAAGGATGTGAGCTAAGTTAGGAACTGTGGAAGTTATATTAAACTGGGTCAGGGCATGTGTAATGTATGTATTGCAATCCCAGGACAATAATGGTTTCCTGGTGACTGGAAAAGATTGACTCCCAACAGTTCCATTCCTAAATATTTAGTTCAAGGGATCAGCTCACATATACACAGAGGTAATCTGTATCTGTTTTTGTGGGGTGTGATTTTCCCAGGGTCCCTTTGTAAAGATGTATCTGGAAATGATATCCTTGGATATGCTAACCGGTTTAGTGAAGAGTTGTGGGAAAAATAGAATTTGCTATGAGTTACTTGCACAAAGTCTGTGAAAATAAGCTCTCTCTGCAAATGTTTTGAGAACAATTTATAGACTCCAATAAGTGACAACTATATGCATGTATAATTAGCAATAATGATAAATAAAAATAAAATATGGAATTATATATAGCCAATTATACATAATAAAGCTGTAATTCCATCGAGTGGTTCTGTAGGGATCATAAACCAAGAGAGGCAGGGACTCCTGAGGGTTGGCTCATATTTCTAGAATTCTGAAATGGAATTACAGCCCAACCTGCAAAATTCTGATATATTTTATTTTTTAATGATGTGACAGAGACTCAAGTTATTGGGAGCTCTGGGAATTAATGCATTGTGAAATTGAGTATGTTGCTTTTAGCAGTTCTCACATTACCAGAAATACTTCCACCCTCACCCCACTACTTGACAGGACCTGTGACCTAGGAGTTAGGTCTATCTGTGCACTTGGCTGCCACCCTTCCTCTTTGAGTGATGGGATATAGGAACCACCTAATTAAGGATTCCCCTAGACCAAATGATGATCTTGACTAAACTACATCACCCATATCCTCTTCCTTTTTCTTCCACCCCTCCCCTCCCCTCCTCTTCCTCCCCCTTCTCTTCCTCTTCCTCCTCCTCCTCCTCTTCCTCTTGTTATTATACTTGGTCTACAGCCTCCTTCTAAAAGCCAAATCCCTGGACAAGAGTAGCAAATGTGTTATAGTGGAAAGAGTGCTGAACTTGGAGTCATAGGGCCCGAGTTTGATTCTTGGCTCTACCATTTTCTATTTGTGTTATCTCCCTGCTTCTCAATTTCCTTTTCTGAAAAGTGAAAGGGTTGAATTGGATGAGTTCATCTATATCTAAATCCTATGATGTCTAAGATGAGAAAAACCTTTTAGTGCTATTGGCTTTATTCTGCAAGCCAACTCTGTACATTAGGAGACAAGGACTATAGTCCATGAATGCTATTGTTGCAGAAGGTGAGCCAAAAGCCCTAGGGATTCCTCTGAGCAGTCTTTGGAACTGATGGAGCTTCTCCAATAGTGACCCCCAGATGGGGGTCTCTGCCAAAAGCCAAGAACATGTGAGTAGAGAGGGACTCAGATTCCATCCAGAAGAGGGCAGCAGTAACACATACTTTTTCTCTTTCCTCTCTTGATGTCTCAGCATTTCTTTTGACTTATCATGTAAGTCTTTGGACATTTGCATAACTATGATTCTTACAGCAACAATAACAGTACCCAAGGTCAGGATGGTGATGGTGATCAAATTATTCTTTCAGTCATCAATGCCAGAGAAAGTTGTGAAGTAAAAGAGCCTCTTTTATTGATTCATAGAATTTCAGAGCTGGAAAAGGGGAGCACTTAGAAAATCAACAATTAATCAGTCAACAAGACTTTATTATATTCCAGATACTATGCTGGTTGTTGGGGATACAAAGATGAAAACAGAACCAGGCCCTGACCTTAAGGGACTTGCTTTCTATTAGAGCGAAGGACCAGGTATACTTATAAGTACATACAAATTCTATATAAAGTAAATACAAAGTAATTTAAGGGGAACACAGGCAACTGGGCTGAGAGGATCATCAAAGGCCTTCTTTAGGAGGCTGTGCTTGAGCTGAATGTTGAAAGGAGATAAGGATTCTACTCTAAGAGGCCGAGGTGAGGAAAGAGTACATTTCAAGCTTGGGGCTCAATCTATGCAAAAAGCAGATATGGGAGATAGAATGTGATGTATGTGGAATAGCAAGTAGGCCTGTTTGGTTGGTACATAAAAGTTCAGGAAGAGGACTAATATAAAATAAGCCCGGAAAGGCAGGTTGTAGCCAGGTTGTAAAGATCTTTAAATGCCAAATGAAGGATTTCTATTTTATCCTAGAGACAATACAGAACCACGGAGTGCCAGAGAGCTGAGACCTGAAGAAAGTTTTCCTGAGTAAGGGAATGGCAGAGTCAGACTTGTGCTTTAGAGAAGTGACCTTGCCAGCTCCCTGAAGGATGGATTTGAGTGGGGACAGACTTGAGGCAGGGAGCCAATTAGGAGGCTGCTGTAAGACTAGGTAAGAGGCCTTGAACAGAAGCAATGACCATGGGAGCATAGAGAAGTGAAGGAACATGAACAACAATGTGGAGTCAGAATTGACAAGGTTCAGCAACTGACTAGAGATAGGAAATGAGGGAGTGAATGATTCCTAGACTGCAAACTTGGGTGTCTGGAAGGATGGTGGTACCTTTGACAGAAATAGGGAAGGAGTGGTTTTTGGAGAAAAGAAAATGAATCCAATGTGGGATATGTTATGTTTGAGATACTTTCAAGACCTACAGTGGGAAGTGTCCAATAGGTAATTGGTGATGTGGACCTGAAGCTCAGGAGAGAAATTACGGCTGGATATATATTTAGATATCTATTTAGATTTAGGGATCATCTCCGTGGAGATGATGCTTGAACTCATAGAGTTGATGAACTCACCAAGAGAGCACCTCCATGAACTTTTACCAGCTCCATTGCCCACAATGTCTTTTGTAGTTATTCCCTATTTTTTATTTCTCCCAAAACGACTCCCTATGCAGGCTATCATTACTGTCTGCTTGATCTACTGCAATAGCCTGATAACAGGTCTTCCCACTTCCTGCATCTCCTTCCACTGATCCATCCTTCATACTGATGTCAAAATAATATTCCTTATGCATTTATCTTACCACGTCACACTGGTTGCACTCCTTTAAAGACTCCTTACTACTCATTGAGTCAAATTCATACCGCTTTGCCTGGCCTTTAAGATCTTCCACAATCTAATACCACTGTACCTTTACAACCTTATTACATTCTGCACTTTGTCCTTCTCACAGATTTCCCCTCCATTCTTACATAATCAATACTCTAGTTCAGATCCTAATAACCTCTCTCCTGGCCTATTTCAGTAGCCTCCTAATTGGACTCCAATCCATCCTCCATAGAATTCCCAGTGATTTTCCTAAAGCATGAGTCTGACCATGTTACTCCCCTAACCAGAAAACACCATCCTATTGGCTCTATGAGAAAATACAAACTCACCTAAATGTACTTTGCATTCTTCCACTTCCATATTTTTGTCCAGGCTATGCTCTATGCCTAGAATTTACTGTTGACTTCTTCCTAGTACTTTAAAATCCAACTCAAATACCACATCTTCCATGTAACCTTTATTGATCTTTTTATCCGTAACGACTTTCCCCCTTGGACCTCACAAAGCACTTTGTTTTACAGCACTCTACATTCACTTAACACTCAATATTGTGTATTATAATGATCTATGTTTGTATTTTATCTCTCTACAAGATTATAAACTCATTGAGGTCAAGGATCTTGTCTTATCTACAAATCAGATTTTATATGAGAATGTGAACTATTATCATCAATTATCATCTTTCTCCTCTAAATTTTATATTTCCCTGAGGCCTAATAGTACTCTGTATGTATTAGGTAATTGATAACCTAATTGTCAAATTATTTGTTGATTGCTCTCATCCAGTTCTTTCATTTTACAAATGAGATCTAGAGAAGTAATAAAGGAAAGCAGACATTGTGGAGGAGACACTAGGGTACCATAAAATCATCAGATTTAGACCTAGAGGAACCTTGGAAATCACCTATTCCAAGCCCCTCCTCCCCCTCTTTTTTAAATGGATGATGAAATTGAGACCAAGAGAGGTTTGGTTTTTTTCACCAGTGTCATAGGATTAGAATTAGAAGCCAGGTCTACCAACTACCAGTCCAGGGGTCCTTCCATTCCACCTCAGCTGCCTTTTGTTTAAGGCTCCTGCCTTTGCCAATGGTCCTTTTTTTCTTTATTATCAGTCTTTAACATGTCTCCCTGAATAGTGTGTTACTGACAAAGAATTGCACAGGAGAAGCAGCCTGAAGGCTATCATCAGAGAGATGTATGAGAGGAAAAGCAGACAGGGTTGTCATAGAGTGGCGGGGATGGCGGGGATGGTGAGGAGGGAGTTAGGGAGGGTAGAGGAGCAGAGCAAACCAGACAGCCTGCCTACTCAGCTTGTACCCATACAATATTAAGAAGGGCCTCAAGGAAGGCAATCCTTCTGTCGGGTGGCTCTTCTACTAGAGAAGGATGCAGAGAAAGGTCAGACATCATGCGAAAGCATCACTGGGACGTGATCTGCACATTTGAAAGGGGTGCCCACACCGAGGATATCTCAGATCTCTGGAAGCACACCAGTGCTTAGCACAGATCATGGCACACAATAGGCACTTAATAAATGTTTATTGAATGAATGAATGAATACTCTGACAATTTCTTTAAAAAGCTAAAATGCAGATTCTTTTCTCCCTGCAGAACAAAGGAAACAACATCCCCCCCCAACCTAGGGTCTTGGAGATTTTTAGAAGGGATTGTTAAACACACACATTTTGAGTCTGTGTATGTGGGAGGGAGGGAGGAGAGGGTCATCCTTGACACACTGAAAAAAACATCTTAATGTTGATCCTATAGGGCCAGGTTGAGACTAAGCTGGTCCTTTGGAATATTTGCACTTAAATGATTTAGATAGACCACAGGCTTGACCCACAGGAATATCTCCTACGCTTTTATTGTCTTATATCTACTTATTTTTAGGTACTTATATATTTTTTCTAGATCCTTACATGGGCTTCCTGACTGTCCCATAAACAAGGCACTTTATCACTCAGCTCTGGCTGTTTCCAATGCCTGGCACACTCTCCCCCCTCAGCTCTGCCTCCTAGCTTCCTTCATGGCAAAGATAGAATCCCATCTTTTACAGGAAGCTTTTCCCAAGTCCTCTTAATTCTAATGCCTTCCCCTTCCCTTTGGTAATTATTTTCCATTTATCCTTCCTATAAGTTTGTTCACATATATATTGTTTGCATATTCTCTCCCCCACTAGATGGTGAACTCCTTGAGAGCAGGGACTCTTTTGTTTCCTTTTGCATCCCTGCCATTCAGCACAGTTCCTAGAACATAGTAGGCAGTCAATAAGTGCTTATTGATCAATTGATTGCTGTATCTAATGTTCCCTAATAAGGAAATGGAAACATGGCTGATCAGAACAGATTTGACCTCCCCACTAAGTGCTCCAAGTACACAGTGGGATTGTTTCCACAGGCATGTGTACACTTGGGTCAGTACTTTATTAGATAGTTTTGAACCCCAGTGACTTCACTTGGTTTGTCTCTGAGCCCACGTTCCCACCATGATCTCTTTCAATAACGTATCAAACTGTGCAGAGGAAATTGTTTGCTTTTAGAAAGTGGACGTTTCTATGACTGCTGGGATTCACTTTTCACAAATTGAAGCCTTTGAGACTTTACTGCAACCATTTGAAAATCTACTTACTCTTATTAACAACAATTCACATTTATTCTTAGGCACCACATGCCTTCCAGCCTCCAAGCAACTTAGAGAAATTGCCTTTCAACTTTTAATTTTGTCACTTGGTTTATTTGGAGTGCTGAGATGAAAACTACTCCCAGGTCGAAATACCCTCAGTTATATAGGCAGAAACCTAGTGCCAACAGGAAAAGATCTTCCATATGGCAATGGTCTGTTGAATCAGTAAGGTGAGGGACAGAGAGCCCTGTTTTTCCCTGAGTACTTTTCAACCCAAATGTACTACATATTGGGTGGTGAATACTCAAGAAATCCATCCACATTCTATTTTGAGTTTCTAAAGCACAGAAGAGGGAATTTTCCTGTGGCATCCAAAGTAACACTCTTCTGGGGCCTCTCATCTGAGAATCTCAAAGCCTAAATTTCCAGGGTCAAAATTGACTTCTCTTCACCCTTTGGTGGTAAGGATAGGGTGAAAACTCTTTCAGACTTTTCCAGAACACACAGGACAGATTCATAGAATCAGAGAACTTCTTAACTAGAATGGTTCTTAGAGGTCTTGTAGTATGATCTCATTTTACAGATAGGAAAACTGAGGCCCAGAGAAGGAAAAAACTTGCACAAGATGATTCTCAGGAAGATTCCAAATTTAGCCTGAAACCCTGGACACTTGACCTCGGGGCGGTTGTCAGACTGTGGGCTCTGTTATCTCTAAAATGCAACCCATGTTTACAGTAATTGTGAGAGGAAAAGTTGAAGAAACTGTCATTGTTTTGCTTGGTAAGAGAAGGCTAAGGTTGAACAATTTCAGTCCACAATCTAAGAGAAAGGTCATTGTGAGAATCCAGCTATCTATTATTCTCCATGCCTTAAGGGTTCCTCATCAGTGTGGGCATTACCTCCTATGGTGCTGAGTGCAACACATCTGTGCCTTCTCATTTTGGATGGTACTTGTTCATGTTGTATTGTAGACTCTACACATATAATACATCCAATGTAATTTTGGGCGTTCCACTAGAAGAGAGTTTTAATCTTTTTATGTGTCATGGATCCCTCTGATAGTCTGGTGAAGCCTATGGACCACTTCACAGAACAATATTTTTAAATGCATTGAATAAAATATGGAGGATTACCAAGACAACCAATTATACTGAAATAATGATTTTTTTTTATACCATCCAAGTTCATGGACTCTTTGAAACTTATCCAAAACCTTGGAGATCTAGAGACCCTTGGTTAAGTATTCCTGCTCTAGATTGTTTTCCATTTCAATGTATCCATGGAGGAACACTCAAGCTATTTTTCTGTAGTCCCTTATTTGCACCACTTGACTATGCCCACTTCCTTTGCTACTCAGTGAAATCTGTAAGAGTCATTTTTTGAGTACAGGTCAGCAATGAAAATATACTCTAGCCTACTTATATCTACCACCATTGCCCTATTTCTCTCTATTCATAATTTAATTCCACAGGGATTGTAATATTCTGAGACTTGTAGTCATAGAGTGCCATCAAGACTCTATTGAATGATAAGTGCTTCAGAACAAGGTACCCGGCTCCCTTCACAGACCATTTCCCTTCACCCATAGGAGTATTCATCAGTGGAACCTCTTTCTACCACCTTTCCCTTCTTTTTTCAGTCCTTCCCCTTTCTCCTCACTAACTCCCCTGTAGGCTCTTTTCTTTCTGAGGCCACAGCAGTCATCTTTCCTTCATTGCTATGTTTGACAGTAGCGCATCTCACATTCCTCTCTCCCCCTTGCTCCCCTACCCCCCTTTCATGTATCCTTCCATGTTGTAATGTAGTTCTACAAAAAAAACATCAATTCACCCGTAGGCAGGGTGTCACAAGTTCTGTCTATAATGACCCAGGCCTACCTCTTTGCTCTTATGGATTTCCACCTTCACCCTTGTCCCCTTGTGTACATTTAGAAAGAAGTTCCTTAATGATCTCTCTTGTTGCTGCTGTCCTTGGCTATTGCATTGATTCATTTCTCCTGTGTTTCTGGGTTTTTTTTTTGGGGGGGGAGGTGTTGCTCATGAAGTAAACAATCGCTTTGGTTCTAGTTTTCTTTCTAAAAATGTTTCAAATCTTCCTTATTATTAAATGTCCATCTTTTTATGCATGGTTAAGCTTTTTTTTTTCTTGCTTTTTGGAGGGCAATTGGGGTTAAGTAATGTGCCCAAGGTCACACGGCTAGGTTTTTATTTGTGTGTGCGTTAAGTGTCTGAAGCTGGATCCGAACTCAGGTCCTTCTGATTCCAGGGTCAATGCTCTACTCACTGTGCCACCTAGCCGCCCCTTAAGCTTTTTTTTTTACATATGGGCAAGTTCAATTTTTGGATAGGTCACCCTGGGCTGAATCCTGAGCTCCATTGCTCTTCTAGACCCCTTATTCCATTCCCTCTTATGTTTTCTGGTGGGCATAGAATAATCTGGTGATGTTCAAATTTCCTTTCTTATTTGAAGATCTTTCTCTTGATTACTTACAGAACTTGCTATTTCTGAATTGAAATTTAGTCTCTATGTTGGAGTTTGCAGCCTTTGGTTTTTTTTTTCTCTCTGGGTTGATGTGTGAATTCTTTCAGTTGGTATTTTATTTTTATGTTTGGAAGTTCTGGGCATTTCTTTCCTATTTGTTCTTGCATTATGATATTAAGGTTTTTTGTTATCTTATGTTTTCGGAGATCTATGATCCTTTGGTTGTCTCTGTGTATCCTGTCTTGGAGATCAATATGTTTTGCTTACATAGTGAACATGTTTTCTTTTAATATTATTGATCTTTTTTGCTTCTCTTCTAGATTGTCCTTCACTTTTATATATTTTCACCCTTATATATTACATATTTGTTCTCTTGTTTCTTTGGTGAGGCTTGCCATTTGCAGACTATAGTTTTTTATAATGTCCATTATTTTTGCTGTGTAGGTCATAAATGCTGCTCTTATAATTCTTATTTCTCTTTTGAACTACTCAGGAACAGAGTGTGGTTCCATGTTCTCCTCATATTCCACAGGGTACTCTGTCTCATCAAATGTTGGTTCATTTTTCTTTATTTTATATTATTTATTCATAGATGCCTGAACTCATTTACTAGATCTGGAGGCTGTATTTCCTTCTGTAGTTAATGTTTTCCCTGTTGATTTATCTATGTATGTTCAAGGTCTTTAAGTTTTCTTCTTCCTAAGATCTTTGGTAATTTCAGTGTTTTGTTTCCCCTCTGATTTTCCCCTACTCACTTTCTGACTCCCTCTCCTGATAAGGATGTTTTCCTTGGGGACTATATCTCAAAGCATCTCAGTTGCCTCCCAGGCTGGACAATTCGCAATTTGCCAGCCTCGGTCTCTGCCCCATATGACTTTTGGGTGGTCAGAACTGACTGTAACAGGATGCTGTGCTCTTTCCCTCAGCCTTAATGGTATGTTGAACAGTACCACCCCACTCACTTATTCCCACATGGTGTCTTTTCCTAGTGTCCTGTCCCCTTCATTCTGTTTCTCAGTTCTCTGATCTGGCATTAGCAGTTTAGAGAGCTGTCCTGCCAATGCTACAGGTTTTCCAGTTCTCTGCCCCTGCAAGGACAGTTAAAGCTTTGCGGTACTGGAGCTTTAGGGTTGTAGCCCCCATCCAGCTTTTGCACTTGAAGGGCTGATGGCTACTACACACACTGGCTATCAGTCATTGGGAGCAAACTTGTAAAACCAAGAGCCAATTCTGCCATGGCACTGAAAAGAGGGAGAGGGGATGGGGTATGGGGGTGGGTTTTGTTGCAAGCCTGTGTTGCAAATCCTTGGATCTGTTAGTACAGCCTCATACCAGTAGCATGGGAGGTGGGAAAAAGGAACTAAGTGAGCTCAGGGTAAGTGAAAGTCAGTTATGGATCTTTTTGTTTTCTTTAAAAATTTTTCTTTTGAATTCTGACCTTGGAGAAAGATAACATTGCTTTATCTTTGGTGCATAGTTTCTGTTTTAGAGTGGTTTGAGAGTTCATGGGGATCAGAGAAAATGTCTACTCTTCCATCTTGTTGCTCACATGACTCAGAACCCTAGATAGCTTCAAGAAGGAAAAAGACAATACTTTACCCTTAAGGTGGCAGGGAGAGGAAGGATGGAGCAGGACCCTTCCTGATCTAGGATTTTATGATTCCAAATCTGTGTTTCAACAAAGATAGGAAAAGAATGGTCCTGGATCTCAGACTAAGTGAGGTCACTATTCAATTAAATTCTATGAGCCCTTACTAAGGCATATTATGTGTCAGGCTCTGTATTAGTCTTTGAGGACACAAACACAAAAATAAGGGGCCCCTGTCTTTAAGAAGCTTATATTCTACCATGTAAATAACTTGGTTCTTGAGTCCTAGACGGCACCCAATACATTTTATATGACTGATTCCCATATCCGGAAAGCTCTGCCTTTGCTCCAACTACTGACCTCCCTGGCTTCCTTTAAGACTCAGCTAAAAGGCCACGTTCTACAGGACGTTTTTTACAAACCCTCTTAATTGCAGAACCTTCCCATTTAAAATTCTTTCCTATTTATCCTGTATTTAATTTGCTCTGTATATACTTATTTACATGCTGTCTCCTTTATTAGATTGCAATTTCTTTGAGAGCAGGGGCTGTCCTTTACCTTTTTTCTTTGTATTCCCATTACTGATCACAGCACTTGGCACATAGTAGGCACTTAATAAATGTTTACTGATTGATGATTGATAATTGAAGACTCTAACAATCCTGCCTGCTTCCCATCAATAGCTTCTCCAGAGCAAGGCTTGCATGAATTTCTTTTGCTATGTTTAACACTATGTTCAAGTGGTCAAGGCTGCTTGCTTTTGGGTAGATGATGATGATGGCAAGGTCAGGAAGAATTCTTCCTTCCCCAGTACCTGATACCACATTTCCCTTTCTGCTTATACAAAGTTATCTCTCAGAAGAGACTAAAAGATATAGGGAAAAGGCAGCCTTGCCTAGTGGAGAGAGTACTGGACAGGAGAATCAGAAGACCTGGGTAGCAAGTCTGAGCTCTGTCACTTACTTAGGTGACCTTGGCCAAATCATTTCCCTTCTCTGGGCCTGTGTCTTCATCTGTTAAAAAGAAGTTGGAGCTTAAGGTCTCTTCCAACGCTGACAGTCTTAGCAGGTATCTGCTCAGTTCTTCCAGTCTTGTGGGCTTTTGCCCCCTGCCTGCTGAATGGAGCCAGCCTTTAATGAAGAGGAGACTGAGAAAAGCTCATTCACATTTCTCCTTTTTTTCTTTCATTTGCTCTGCCTACATTTCTCCTACTTGGGTGCAGCAGACAAAAGTCCCTGGTGCGTCTCTCCAAAAGAAGCAAAACCACCAGCAGTGGATTCTGGGCTGTCTGTGATGTCGCAGAATCTGTCTGCTGTAATCTCGCCCATGCTGAGAATTGTCCCAGGAGAAGAATCTGAGCCTGATTTTCCAGTGCACCAAGCTGGCTGATTGAAATCTGTAGCCTAGCCACAAACATCTGGTGGGGGCAGAGAAAGCCTTCAAACAATTCATTTCTTCCCTGCACATTTGCACAAAATGTCAGTGGGGGCTGATGCAGAGCAGACTGTACTTGTTTAAAAAAGAAAAAAAAATCACGAGGGGTTATTTGTGAGAGAGACGCTATAAATATTTCTTTTTCGCCCCAATGGAGCAAAGCGGGCCATTGATTTGCGTAGGCACGTGGTGGAGAGCAGGGCTCCTGCGTGTTCCAGTTTAACAAAGGATTTAAACTGTGCCTTGGTTGAAAGGGGGGCAGTGGTTCTACAGTTTCTCCAGACCGAGATAGTCTTTCCCTCCCAGTCTCCTCCGCGTCCCTCTCCAACCTCCCCCCATCCCCCGCCCATCCCGCTCTCAGCCTCCCCAATCTCCCCTGGAGAATGTTGTGTCTGTCGCTTGTCAGCAAAAGAGGAGGATTTTCGGGGCCCGGGGGAGTTTATCCTGCTCCCCCGCAAGGAATCAAAGCATTAACGGACTTTCTCTTGGCTTGGAGACAGTGGGGAGGGAGAGAGGAATACAGGAAAGGTGTAAGACGTTGTCAAGTGTGGATCAGACTGCAGTCCAGTTCTCTCTAGGCAGTGGACAGATAAAGCTGATGTCAAATGTCAGCCTAGGGCTGTATAAAAGTGCTTGGTGGTGAAGGTGGAGATGGTGAAAGTGGGGAGATGGTGGGGAGGATGATGAAGGCAGTTTCCCACCCTTTTTCTTTCTCCCGCCCCGCCCCCTCTGTGTTTTGTTATGGTGTGCTGAGACGTGACCTTTCAGAGAAGTAGATTCAGAAAATATTGCTATTTGTAGAGACCCATCTCAGAGAAATTGGCACTGGTCAGAGCCTTGTTTTTAAATGTCATCCCCGCCTATTCCACTCCTCCACCTCCCCACCCCCAACTTCCGTGCTTTTATGGATCCCTGAGTGCATTTATCCAAGAAGTCACAGACCTTCATATACTTGCCTTTTGCTTTCTCTTTCTCCCTAGTCCTTGTTCTTCCCACCCATACCCTATATGCTGGGACATATCGGAAAGCCATCCCTGCTACCTATCCATTTGCGGAGGTTTTTCATACGGTGTGCTGTAACCCCCCCCCCCCCCCAAGTATTTTGATAACTATTTTATATAATTCATTTCCTCTAAACATTTAAATCATTATTCTGAGAAAGGGGTCAACGACACAAAAAAGGTTAATGATCCCTGCTCTAGAAGGAGCCTAGCCCACTCTCCATGTGCATATAGACTTCTCTGAGCTCTCCTTATGGAGAGACCTTCAACTTTCTTATACTGTTTGCTTCCCCTGGAATGTCCTTCCCTTATTTCCCTCCTTCCTGCCTGTCCAAATCCCACCTATCCTGCAGAGACTTAAGAAGTTGCATCTCTTCTCCTTTGACCCACCCAGTCAGACATGATCTCCTCTGACTTCCCACAGCCCGTTTACTGTCTATATCAGCTGCATTTGTCCCATAGTCAGTAGGCTTGTTTGGTGGTTATTTGTGTCTATGTTTTAGTCTCCTTATTGACACATGAGCCTTTGTAGGGAAAATACTTACTGAATTTCCCCACTTAGATCCTGCACTTAGTAGGTGTTCAGTAAATATTATTCAATGAGGAATGAACAGAAAATTGAAAAGGGAAGCCCTACTGCTACAGGTTTTCCACTTTTTTTTTGAGTAGCAACACCTATTCTGTTTTGTTTAGGCTTTTGACACATGGATTTGAATACCTACCAGTAAAAAGTGTGGCATGATGTATATTAATTTTTAAGTATGTGAGAAAGCTAAAGAAGTTCCCTTAGAAGTTTTATAGTTCATTGTAATGACTACAATCAATTTTTATTGTTTTTTGGGGGGGGGGCAATTGGGTTAAGTGACTTGCCTAAAGTCACATGGCTAGTAAGTGTGTCAAGTGTCTGAGGCCACACTTGAAGTCAGTTCCTCCTGACTCCAGGGCCAGTGCTCTGTTCACTGCGCCACCTAGCTGCCCCGCTACAATTAATTTTATAATAAACGTGACGGGAGATTCCCTCTCCCTCCTCACACATCTTGATTTTGAGATTCCGAAGATCATTATCAATTATTAGAGCGCTGAACTTGGCGTCAGAGAGCGCTTGGTTTTAAACCTTAGCTCTACAGCTTACCATGTGACTTCTCTAGTACTCTATTTCATTTGTTTCAAAACCAGATTTATTTATTTTTAAAAGTTGTAGATGCCTTTTTACTTGTGGAGCTTAGATGGTGACTGCTACTAAGGAAACTAGAACATCCCTGTTACTCCCTTTGGTCTCCTTTGCGACCATCCTCCAGCATTCAATGAAATCCATCCTCTGCAAATAATGATGAGGAGGAGGAGAACAGGGCATAATGGGTAGAGTTTGCTCTTCAGTCATTTTTCTGTCATTTTCAAGTCTTCATGACCCCCATTTTGGGTTTCCTTGGTAAAGATATTGGAACAGTTTGCCATTTCCTCATTTTTTAGATGAGGAAACTGAGGCAAATGGGGTTAAATGACTTGCTCAGGGTCACACATCTAGTCAATGTCTGAGGCCATATTTGAACTAAGGAAGATGAGTCTTCTTGACTCCAGGCCTGGCACTTTACACACTGCACCACCTAGCTGCCTTTAATGGGTAGAGAGCTAACATTAAAGTTAGGAAAACTTATGTTCAAGACCCACTGCTGACATTTTGGTTGTGTGATCCTAGGCAAGTCACTTTAACTTTAATTGCCTGGAGTGATCCAGGCACTGTTAGAGGCATCCCAGGGCATTGGGATCCAAGCATTCCCTACAATGATCACAGGTGTAGATAGTCCCTATCCCTATCTCCTACCTCCCTACCAGAACCTTCCTACCAAATGTCCTTCCCTTGTGGCCCTCTCTTCTGCTTTGTGAGTCCCTGGCCCAGTCTCATGTCTGAGCACAATTTAATGAGATGCCCAGTCTGTTCTCACTTCACTCAATGACCTCATGCCTAGCATTCTGGACTTCTATTTATGGGCAGTTTTTTCTCTCTTAAAGGAGCATCCTCTACTTTCATCTCCTTTCAAGCTTCTCTTCATTTTTGTCTTCCTCCATTATAATATAAACCCTTTGAGGCTAAGGGCTGTATTTTTGTTGTTGTTTATATTTGATCTCTGGCACTTATCACAATGACTAGCAATATGCTTAATAAATGCTCTATCATCTATCTGTCTATGTATATATGTACACATGTATGTATGTATGTATCTATTCTTATCCTCCTAAGTAATAAATATGGCGAAAGAAAGATTATCTCTTCTTTTCCAACTATCTTCTTCATCATTTCATGACACAGCATAGGTAAATACTTCAATAGCACTGAATAGTAAAACTCATCAACTTACAGAAGTGATTAATTGTCTCAGGACAGCCATTGGTATGAATGCAGCCCAAGCAGCCCCAAGCAAGTGCTTGCATTTCAGGGGTGGGTCATGGAGACACTTTTCCATTTATTTTGCAATTAGCAGAGTAAATGAGTTATAGTGATGGGGGTGAAGTTCTAAACCATTTGATCTGAAAGGGCTGAGCTTCACTGTGGACAGTGGTTTATACAAAAGGGGTCTCTGGCCTCTGAGAAACTTCTTTTCCAAGTCCCCCTTTTTTTGCAACTGTAAATAAAATAGGGTATGTTATTGGGGAATGGGGTAGGCAGGGATTTATGCTTTGTACTCTAATAGCTTGACCTTTTCCTCCTTATTGGAAAAGATCAAGGGTAATTAATTTGCATCCACCATGGCAGGCTGTTTTTCTCTGAAGTATTCCATGGAAACAGGCCTCTCAGATCTAATGCTGCAGAAGAAACTTCAAAGAGCAGTGCACAGTGGGTATGGCAGGGATGATGGTTACATTAGAAAACGAGCATCCATGATATGCCTCTCTAGTCCATCACTCATTGGGCTAACTCCTGTGGGGATGTAAGCTACTTGCATGGAGTCTGTTGCTTAATTGTAAAATCTGGCTCCTTTATAAGGATTCATAAGATCCTAAATTTCCAGCTGGAAATGACCTTAGAAAATGTCTAGTCCAATTCCTCTCCCTCCTTTTTACAGATGAGGAAACTAAGGCCTAGAGAGTTTAAGTGACTCGCCCAGGGTCATACATACTAGGAGTTAGAAGCAGAGCAACTATTTGAATATTGCTTCTCTGATTTCCAAGTCAGTGCTCTTTCCACTGTGCTATGTTGTATTCCATTAAAAATAGTTACTCTCTAGGCTTGATATACCTTTTTTAAAATTCTAAGCTAAAAAGTTATTTCTATCAGAGTAGATAAAATTTATAGGAGCACTTAGAGCTGGAAGGTGAACTGAATCTTTAAGAAAGGATAGGATTCAGCAAGGCAGATGTTTGGGAATACCCCTGGATGTGGGATCAGATAACCTGGTTTCAGATCTTGACTCTATTAACTACTTGGACGTTTGGGCCTTGGTTTCCTCCTGTGTAAAATAATAACGAGGTTGGAATATATGGCCTTGAGGGACACTGAAAAGCAGTGTCCATTTAAGAAAATCCAATAGAAAAATTGTCTGGATGTGAGCTTGGTAGAAAGAGTGTTAGATTTGGAATCAAAGGGCTGGGGTTTGAATCCTAACTATATCAGTTCTGTGACCTTGGACAAATCACTTCATCTTTCTGGTTCTCATTTTCTTCATCTGTGAAATGAGGTGTGTGTGTGTGTGTGTGTGTGTGTGTGTGTGTGTGTGTGTGTGTGTGTGTGTGTTGGGGCTAGATGGCCCCTCCATCTCTGTCTCTTATTTTATCTCCCTCTTTCTTAAACTTTGCATCTTTCTCAGCACTGTGTTCTGCACATAAAACTAAATTTTAAGGAATGAATGAATGAATGCCTTCATAATACCTTTTGCACTAGCAAATGCCTTCATAATACCTTTTGCACTAGCAGAGTTCCTAGCCAGATAAAGATGATTTTCAAGTGTTATTATTGTGTAACAAAACAGTTTTTCCTGATCTTCATGTCCAGCAGTGATCTTTGACTTGCAAAAGAACTTCCATCTTCAAAAACATGAAGTTACAATAAGGAGGAGAGGCTGCCATATTTTGTATTCAATTTAGCAATGTCCTAAACTGTGGAGCTCCACGTAGACTAGCTTTCTGTATCCAGAGCTGTTTCCACTGGATCAACACAGCTGTCTTCATTTCTGTGATTAGGCATTTAAAGTAAATACATATGATGAGTACATTTGATCTCTGGCCTCAGTGGAGTCCTGATTTCTTGAAACAAATAGGGGTCCTGATTCTTCTATAAGGAAGATCTAGTTCATGGAAGACTAGAGTGGAAAGGGAATTTAAGAGATCATTTAAGAGATCCATTCTCCCCCACACCCCCATTTTACAGATGAGAACATGGAGGATCAGAGAAGGGAAACATCTTGTCCAAGGTCATGTGGATAGAACTTGGTCTAATACTTGGGGTTTTGTCTTACAGTAGAAATAGCATTTGATATAAAACCAGAAGGCTTGAGGTTGAACTCTGTTATTTGCTTCCTATTTGACTTAACCTCATTTGGCTTCAGTTTTTTCATTTGTAAAATGAAGGGTTGTATCAGGTGATCTTTTAAGCCCTCTTCCTCTGATTGGCTTCAGAAGGAAGCTTCCTTCAGAAGCTTCCAGAAGCTTCATTCTAAGGGCTAGCCATGTCTTCATTCCTCTCGACAATTCACTTCCCATTCTCTAGACTTTCTCTACCGTGCTATGTAAACCTCATCACACTGGAAAGTCACTCTACCCCTGGACTTCTCATACTGGAAGAACCAAAAACCCCTGTGACCTCTTCCTTTAACTGACCAGTTCTTCCTAGAACCTCCATTTTAAAGATGTCCAGGCCAGCCATGTCTTCCCTCCTCTAGCTACACTCTTGAGTCTCCCTACTTCCCCCCTTCTTTCTTCATCCCTCTCCCTAGCTATTAAGTTTTCTTTTATGTGTTGTTTTCCCTCCTTAGAATATAAACTCCTTGAGGGCTAGGACTGATTTTCATTCTGCTATGTTTATAGTCCCAGCTAAATGCTTATTGACTTAACTCTACATCTGATGATTATATAGGTATAGTTGATTTGATCTTCTGATACTAAGTCTCATGGTCTTCCTTCCTTCCTTCCCTCCTTTCTTTCTCTTCCTTCCTTCCTTCCTTCCTTCCTTCCTTCCTTCCTTCCTTCCTTCCTTCCTTCCTTCCTTCCTTCCTTCCTTCCTTCCTTCCTTCCTTTCTCTTTTGCAAATAGATTTAAATGACTTGCCCAGAGTCACAAGGCTAGTAGCTATCTGAGGTGGTCTGCCACCTAGCTGCCCCTCAAGCTCTTTCTACTAAATATGGCCTGGTAAATTTTCTCCTAGTTTGTATTTTCTGAGTTTTCTGTGTAACTAAGAGGATAAGAACTACTGCTGATTATTCTAATCCTAAGGCTTTGTGTTATTTTTTCCTGAAAAGGCTCATAGGATTAGAAATTTAGAGCTGGAAGGGACATTAGAGATAATCTAATCCAGCTCTCTATTTTTATGTGTAACCCATGCTTGCCTGGTCATGCCCAGTCCTGCTAACATGGAAGCTCCTTGAGGAGCCTTTGGGACATGTCCAGACTGCCTAACATAGAGGCTTCTGCACCCACACCATGTGGGTGGGTGTAGCCTGCTTTGACTGATTGCTTGCATCTTTAAAACTGGTGAGATTCAAACCTTTGCTCTTGTTTCTGTTACCCTTTTCCTCTGTGCAGTTTCCTGTGTTGTCCAGAGGGTGAAGGGCTCAGTTCATTCATGGCACAAACACTATTAACAGAACCTGTAATTGGGAAAGGATTGTCTTGCCCCTGCTCTCTTTTTTTATCCCAGCACTGAGAAATGGGCCTGGGAGAGTTTGCTTCTATTCTGTATTGTTTGTCCTTTCCAGTTTCAGGTGCCAGTGGTGATCCTCATTGGACCCAGGACTTAGAAACACGATGACCTTGGAGCCAGAATTGTAGGTGAGATGGTGCAGCCTGCCAGTCTGGTATGGAAGCCCTGAGACGACAGAGTGCCTGGGCCTTGGGTCTGAAGCAGGCTATATAGACTTGGAAGTGGAACTATGCTCTATGGAAATGGAGCCAAGCTATGTACCTAATCCTCTTCTCTTCCCCAGAGATTGAGGGGGTGAGAAAGGGGTTGGGGGTGGGAGATATGTTGGGAGAGTAAGGTTGTACATTTGTGATTATGTCTTCTGAAGTAAATATTTCTGGGTGAAAGCTAATGTGACTATGAATAGTTAAATGGAACTAGGGTATAGAGGACCTACCTCCTACAGTTGAGGGAACACCATTGGTGGGGGGCTAGAACCACTGGCAGGGAGCCTAGAAACATTCCCAAATGCCCTTAAGGGTACAAGAGAACCCTGGGGAGGAGAGCTGAAATGTGACCTACCAGGCCTTCAGGCAGTGTGGAGTCAGAGTGGTCAGTATCACACACAAATCAGATGAGGCTCATGGAGGTTATTAGGTGACTTGCTCAAGGTCCCACGGCTCCAGGATGTGAATCCACATCCTCTGACTAAGCCAGCTGTCTTTCTTCTACACCACAATGCCTTCTTGTGGATTGAGATGGCATAATCTTTCCTGTTTAGGAACATTTCTGATCAGAGACGTTGCTACAATTACCCATCATTTTAATTTACTACTCATCATTTGGATGAAGATAATGCTACTGACCCAACCTCAAAAGCGTGTGTGAATTTAAAGTTCTATTGTAGTAGATAGTACGGTTTACCCTGAGCCACCCACACTCTCTTACCTAACTCTCTTTGGGACTGGTAAGCTCAGCTAGTTAGAAAAGGGTGCTTCAAATCTGTCCTCTAGAAAGATATCAAAATTGATTTTCCTAAAGCTTGGGTGTAACCATTTCACCCTCTTCCTTAGGAAGCTTCCTGACTCCAGGCCCAGTGTTCTTTCCACTGTACCACACAGTAGCTCCTAAGATATGACCATCTCTGTGTGTAGCTGAGGTGGGGTGGAGGAGTAGGTCACAGGAAATGAATAAATTGAGGAATTAGGAGGTTAGGGGTTTTGAGATAATATATATTGAAATTTTCTAGTTTAAAGGCAGGAGAAAAAGCCAGGCACTGAACTCACTGAGGAAAGGAGAGGAGTATCCTGGAGGGCTGCTGACAGTACTGGCTTCCAGAAATTTGTTTGGATGATAGATATAGATCGAATGAATATCAAAGAAGGAGAACTTACTGGGGTGGTAGAGGCTAAAGTAGTAAGGGGAGCAAGGAGTATTCCAATATTTCCACCTTAAGCAGTGAGTTGGGGAATGAGGAAGTTTAGCCAGTGCTAGAAATGGTGACCTGGGAGGCTTTGTCATCAGGAGAGAGCTGGTGCTAAGTGAGATCCAGATGATGGAAGGAGAGGAAAAGGAAAAAAGAATTATGATAAAACATTCCAGGTGGTATAGTGGAAAGGGGGAGGTAGCTTTAATGTGGGACATGGTGAGGGGGGTAGAATTGAGGTGGATGGATATAAGAGTGTGAACAATAGAAGATAAAGAATGGAGTGGGCATGATAGCTGAGTGCTCTGAATCATTGGGATGGAGAGGGTATGGGGGGTGGCTATTTATGGTGGCTATTCCTCACTGAGGAATGAGTTCAAGTGGGTTATCACCATCTCTAGGAGTTGGCCTCAGAGAGGGCTCCTTTCAGGGTATGAGAAGGCTCAGGAGGAAGGAGTGTTTGTGAGGTAGTGATGGGAGTGGGGAGCTGAATTGAATTTCTCTCCTTTCCTTATAGAAAGGCCAGACCAGCAAGCCAGACCAGGACAAGAGATAAGCAGATACATCATATCCCATAACAGAATGTAAACTCCATGAGGACAGGGACACATCTGCCCTGAACTTTGCACTTCACGTAGTGCTCTGCACCATGTAGGTGCTCAGAGATCTGTTTGGCATATTTGGGAGGGAGACTATTGGCAGTAGCCAATCTTTGCATTCTATGCCTCAACTTTTCTGCCTCTTTGAGTGACTCAGCACCACTGAGACAGACTATATAACCCTAACCCATGGTCAGGAACAATAACACAATGCCAACCTCCCACTAAGAGGAAATAAATTGTTCAATTAATTCCTATAGGGAGCTCCTGGTGAGGAACTTCCTCATCAGTGCAGATGGCTACATTGTCTGCAGAAAGTACAGGGTGTCCCAATAGTCTTAGTACAGTCTTAACTTAAGTCAGGGAGACTACTCTTCTAAATTCAAATCTGGTCTCAGGCACTTACTAGTTATGTGACCCTGGGCAAGTCTCATAACCCTATTTGCCTCAGTTTTCTTATCTATAAAATGAACTGGAGAAGGAAATAGTAAACCATTCCAGTATCTCTTTCAAGAAACCCCAAATGGGGTCATTAAGAGTTGAACATGACTGAAATGACTGAATAACAAACTGCACTATTAATAGTTACCTGGAAGCATTGAGAAATTGTAATGGCAGGCACAGAAGTAGTTCACACCTTGTTTCAGCTATTTTGAGCCTTGTATCAAGTCTGTTAAGAAACAGAACATGTGAACCACACAATTTATGAAACCTAGAACTCATGAACTCCTGCAACAGGAAGGGGAGGAGCTAATGACCATATATAAGGAAAAGTCTTGGCTAGAGACAGCAGACCTGAGAAGAGGACTCTTGTGGTGGCAGAGTCAAGGAGGAGAAAATTTGTGGTATCCCAGCACTCTGTTTGCTCTGTCTGTGTTCATGTTTGTTTGTGATACTTTGTACAGAAGCCCTGGGACCTTACTGGAAGCCCTGAAAGAGGATTTTCTGGTTGTATGTTTACAGAAGTCCTGGAGGAGGGTTTTGGAGGTCCTGGTACTTTACTGATAATTTGTGCTGACCTCTTGGACCTTGTTTGTGGGTCTGTGTTGATTTCTATGTTGATGATTTGTGTTGAGTTCTCAGACCTTGTTAGTGGGTCTGAGTTGATTTCACAGGTAGATAGTGAATTGATGATGGTGCCGGCATTGTGTATGAATATCATTGTGGCTCTGTCAAGCTTTGTCTTCCCAGAAACAGGAACTGTGAAGGACTTGAAGTGGACTGGACACTGTGAACTTCAATATGGAACAGGAACTGGATGAAGAACTGGACAAGGATCTGGACAAGGAATTGGGAGCTCTCTGCTTTTTTTTTCCAAATGCTTTATTAACTTCTGGTTTATTCCGTCATTCATTTCTGTCAGATTTTGAGTTACAGTTTTTTCCCCATTTTCCTCTCTGCTCCCAAAATAGTAGTCTAATATTGAATTTTTCCATTTATTTTGTTTCTTTTGCCTAAGCAGGTTGCCATTCAATTACTTGACTTTTGGGCTTGTTGCCACAGTAGGACTCTGCCACCAGCCAGGGGAGCTTCTGTCCCAAATGCTGGGATTTTCTCAATGCCAGAGGTATTAGTTGGGTGGCTTCTCTGAAGCCTCCACATACTCTGGCAAGCTGGTCACATACCCCAAGACTTCCACCCCAAATCCAGATTCAAGAATGGTAAAGCAAGAGCGATTTCCTCCCAGACTGATCACTGGATCCCTCTACAGTCTGCAGGCCAGGAGCTGAAGATGCAATGTGGCAATGTGGAAACGCCACAGCTGCTGGTGATCTGGACCCCTTCCAGCCAGCTGCTGGTCCAGCTGCCTGGAGCTAAAATCTCCAACTCATGTGGGCCTGGGCTCAGGCTCCTAGAGCGTTATGCTGGCCACTCCCTGCTGGGCTGCCAGGCTGTCCTCAGTGGGAGGTTATCTTCTCTGGGTCATTTTGTGGGTTCTGGAGCTCCAGAGGTCGTTCAGAGTTTCCCTTTTACATAATTCTGAAGTGGTGTGGGCCGAAGCCCCGAAGAAGTGCTGCTTCTACTCTGCCATCTTGACTCCGCCCCCGAGCTCCCGGCTTTTGAACCCAGGTGACAGCTGGGGCTGGGACCATGGAAGAGGAACCATGGAAGCTGAGAGCCAGCCTCAAGTCAAGCTGAAAGAAGACTTTACTTGGATACTGTGTACTGCCTGGGAAGATTATAATTTACTGTGACTTAGGGGTAGAGAACTTTGATTTTTGTACTTTGTGATTGAATTAAGGATTTTGTGATGGACTAAATGAATGTACTTTGTTTAAAAATATGTGACCACTTTGGTGAAAACTATGTGGCCATTTTAGTGATAAGTTGTTCAGTTATGACATGGTGAATGCTGTATTTTAATTTTCTGCGATAAATTGTAACATTGTGAATGCTGTATTTTGATTTTCTATGAATGTTTTGTTCTGATTTGTTATTGAATAAACAGAGAGCACACTATACTATATAATTAGAACCTTGAAAGCTGTTCATAGCAGCTGTCCTCTGGAAAGCTGCTCATGTGTGGCTTTACAGAGATTAATTTATATTGTCCAGGTTCATAGAAGCAAGACTTGAACCCAGGTCTTCCTCACCTTAAGCCAGCTCACTGTCAACTACATTGCACTGTTTCTCTCTTGCTCATATTATTCATTTTATATTAGTTTTTTTTTTTTTTGCTTTTTTTTTTGGAGGGCAATTGGGGTTAAGTAACTTGCCCAAGGTCACACGGCTAGGTATTATTTGTATGTGCGTTAAGTGTCTGAGGTCGGATCCGAACTCAGGTCCTTCTGACTCCAGGGCCGATGCTCTACTCACTGCGCCACCTAGCCGCCCCCATTTTATATTAGTTTTGAAAGTAGGGAAAGTAGTAGTGCTGATTATATGCTAAGTGTTTTTTACAAATATTATCCCAACTGGCCTTACAACAACCCTCCAAGGTTAGATGCCCCATTTTAGAGTTGAGAAAACTGAGGCAGAGGTCACATGACCTGCACAGAGTCACAGAGTTATTAAATGTCTGAGGCTGGAGTTAAATTCGGTCTTTCTGTCTCCAGGCCCAGAGAGTACTATCCATTATGCTACCACCTGCCTCCAAATGCTTGTGATTCCTAAGAGACTGGAGTTTTAAAGGGATAGTCTGAGAAACCAAGGGAAACAAGTCTGAAAAAATTTTTAAATCTTGTTTCTCTTCCAAATTACCCGATGTGCTCCATGTTTAGAAATCTTTGGGCCACAAATTGGCAAACCAGTTAACAGCTTATGACTGTTCCGGTGCTTGATTGTCTGGGTTGGAAACGATTTTAGTAAAAATGTGCTCATCACATTCCCTTTCATGGGAATTTGCAATCTCAGGCCAGTTCTGTGCTTTCTCTAGCAAGATTTCATATCTGTGATTGGTCTAGCAACATGGAGAATGATAGATGGGGGTGGGGACATGCTATAGGGTAGGGTGGAATGACAGCTGACAGGTAAACCTTCATGTGTGTTTAAAATCCACCAAGTGAAGGATTCCATCTCTTCAGAGAGAAACTCCCATGGGATACAACCAGATTTATGCCACAATCATCCCGTAGCCACTCATTTACCTTACTTTGTCACTGTTCCCCACTGTTCATTTATTTTCCTAATCTAAGTAGAGCCAAGTGCTTACTTTTTCTGAGGGATTTTTAGGTGCCTCTGGCTCTGCAGTTAATTCTCATTTGGTCTTGTTTACTGCTGGTAGTCTTCTTCTGTTTATTCAGTCCTTAGTGAGAGGTGAATTGAATAACAAGGGTACCTGGGGGCTGATTGCATTTGTTCTGATGTAGCTGGAGGAGTAGTCAAGTTCATAGGATATTGGGGTATATTATACAGTAGAGCCTTACAGGAGAGTTACCCAGTTCAGTTCAACAGTTTATTTCAATAAACATTACAAAGCACTGTGCTAGGGGCTGAGGATACCAGAACAAAAAGATGAGACAGTCCTGCCCTCAAAGAACTTACATTCTATTGGGGGGTGGAGATAATTAAATGCCAGAGAACTCCCTGGCACCTGCTCTTTGTTCTCTATTCACAAAGACCTCATGCTTTAGCTCATGCACTTATCACCTTATTCCTAGATTACTGCAATAGTGTATTTGAGCTCCTGTCCTCAAATCTCTCTCCACTCCAATCCATCCTTCACCAAGCCACCAAAGTGATTTTTCTAAAGGGTGTGTCTGACTATGTCACTCAAGAAATTCCAGTGGTTCCTTATTACTTCAGTGATTAAAATATATATTCCTTGTATGGAATTTAAAGCTCTTTATAACCTAACTTCTTCCTCTTCTCACAAGCTAGCCCGGTTCATTTAGGGAGCTTGTACTTCATTATACATTATATATGTATATGTCTATAAATGTGTGTATCTATGGTCTCCCTATATATGTATATAAAATTTCCCCTAATTACATGTTAAAATAATTTTAAACTTTTTTAAAATAAAGTTTTGAATCCCCTCCCTCCTTTCCCCTCTCCCTGACATGGTAAGCAATCAGATAAAGGTTATACATGTACAATCACATAAAACATTTCCCTATCAGTCATTTTGCACAAGAAGACTTGAATAAAAGAAAGCTCTAAGTTTCTATAATCTAGATATGCTCAAAGTTTATACAGGAGGATAGAGGGATTGGCTAAGAAATCTGGGAACTTCCCTGACTTGGTAACCCAATTTGATTTAATTTAATTCAATTTAACATTTATTAAATGCCTTTTACATTCAATGCAATGGGCTAAGTGTTGTACATTCAAAGACAAAACAAAAATAGTACCTGTCCTTGAGGAGTTTACAATCTATTGGGAAGGGGAAAAATACAATGTGAACACAAATAAACACAAACATACAAAGTAACCTCAAGGGGGAAAGTGCTTGTAACTGGAGGAATCAGGGAAGCCCTCAAGTAGGAGATGGTATCTGACATGTGCTTTGAAAAAAGCTAGGGATTCAATGGCAGTGAGGAGAGAGTGCATTCCAGACTGGCATAGTAGTGGAAGACAAAATGCCAATTACAGGGAACAGCTAGCAGACTGGTTTGACTGAAGCAGAGAGTGCATGTAGGGAGTAATATAAATGAAAGCTGGAAAGGCAAAAAGGGAGCCAGATTGTAGCAGGCTTTAAGTGCTAACTTGAAGATTTTATATATTATTCTATAGCAGGAATTTAAAACATTTTTTTTTTTTGGTGCAGTTCATCCAGGAGTGTTCTGGAACCAGTTTGTGCTTGCTTTTTAAAGTTGATTGTTTTTTTCAGTGTGAGAATTTACACCTTGGAAATCCCTAATCTACAAACTGGCTTGATTGTTTAGATTTAAGAAAGTGATGGATAAAATGAAAATAATACAAATTAAACTTAAAAGGTTGTAATTTGTACAATATACCTTCCCTTCCCCCAAAGCTACTTATTAAATGTTTACCAGCACACCTCTGCATGGGTCTTTTTGTCAGTTTAGAGAAGCCTATGGACACCTTTTCAGAATAATGTTACTAAATGCATAAAATACATCAGATTACCAAGAAGTCCAATGACACTGAAATTTAAGCATAAAAATATATTTTACTAAAAAATGTTCCCATAACCCAGATTTAGAATCCCTATCTTGAAGAAGTAGGGAACCATTGAATATTTTTGAGCATGGAGGGGTGATGTTGTCAGAGCTACATGTTAGGAATATCAATTTGGAAGCTGTGTGCAGGATGGATTATCAAAAGGAACAAGAGACAGAAAGACCAATTAAGAGACTTAAAAAAATAGTACAGATCAAAGGTGTTAAGGGCCTGAAATAAGATTAAAATTGTCTGAGTAGAGAGCAGGGGGAGCTGCAAGAAATTTTGTGGAGGTAGGATCAATAAGACTTGGCAACTGGTTGACTATGGGAGTGAGTTGAGAGAGAGGGATATGGGAGTTAAGAGAAAGGGAAGAGTCAAAGTTGACATCAAAATTGTTCAACTGGACAACTAGAAATATAGTTGTAGCTTCAACAGAAATGGGGAAATTTGGAGGAAAGGTTGGTTTGGGGTAAAAATACAAGTTTCATCATAGCCTGGATTGGTGGAAGTATCATACATCAGCACACATCCAGCCCTGTTGTATCCCAGGACCATACCTCAGTCTAGGCTAGGGAATGACAACATTTTCTCTTCTTCCTCCGAAAGTTCTACAGTGGGAAGCCAGTCATATCCAATTGAGTGGGATGGAGTTGTGTTGAACACCATGACCACAGACAGTTTTCAGAGTCTCAGGCCAGGTCCTCTTCATACCAATTCCTATACTATACTCTGTACCACTCCCACCTATTGCTAAGAGTTCCAGCATTATTGGAGGTTACTGTCACATCCATGGCCATTGTCTTTGCTGCCCTTGCGGCTTTATTGATGATCAAGGTTGAGGAGAGTAGGGGAGCCCATGAACATAAATGATGCAAGCACACAGAAATTCAATGTACATATTTATAGGAATGGGATACTTACATACTGAGAAGCAAGATTTATTTCCTAATTAAATAAGAGCTCTCTGCACAGTAAATAAATCAGCCTTACATACATGCATTCTGCAGTCGCTTCGACTAGTAGTTAACTTTTTTCTCTTGAGGAAAAAATGCTCTCTATTGGCAAATACAACTCCCAAACCAAATCATCATTTGAATTTCATCTAATCAGAATCTGTGCGCACCGATGCAGAACACATCCTATTAAGCAAGAACCGACCCTCCCAAACTAAGACTCAGCCAATGTTCCTTATGGTAAAGTAACACAATCATAAGCAGGAGCTGGAAAGCCTAGGATGCTTCTGGGCATTTTTTCTAAAGCAACATAATATCAAGAACACTATGAAGAAAAAAGACAACACCCAGATTCTTTTTTTTTTTTTGTTGGGGGGGGGCAGAATAGTGTTACATGTTTGGATAGTTTTTCCCCCTATTGGTTTTTATATAGTCCCCATAGTATCTACTACTGGACATGTGGTAGATGTTTAATGAAAAGATGACTAGGTTCAGTTAAAATGTTAAGGTACTTCCCTTATGGAACTCATAGACTAAAAGAGAGAAGAGGTAATTACATTGGAAGGGGCAATACTGTCCACTGATGAGAATTTCAACTATTCTGTGACACATAGCTTTACAGCAAGGACTCTTGCTCTTTTTGTGTGTGGAGGACCCCTTTAGGAGTCTGATAAAGCCTATGGAACCCCTTCTAAGAATAAAATTTTAAAATGAATTAAACGAAATACATAGGTTTACAGAGGAAACAACTTATTCAAATACAGTTATAAAAACATTAAAAATAAATAAATTCACAGCCCCAGGTTAAGAATTCTTGCACCTTTGTAAAGAAAAAATAACCTTGAAAGTCTTAATTTAGGAATTTAGCATCCGTTAAATTGCAAACTCCTTGAGGGCAAGGACTGGCTTTTTGCCTTTCTTTGTATTCCTAGCACTTAGCACAGTACCTAGTAGGCATTTAATAAATGCTTATCCAGTCCACTGATCAACACAATGACAAACAATTCCAGAGGACTCAAGAAACATGATTCCCATCTCCTGAAAGAGATGCGATGAACTCAGTGTACAGATTGAGATATTTTTACTGGACGTGACCAGTGGAAATTTGTTTTGACTATCCATGTTTGTAACAGGGTTTGTTTTTTTCTCCCTTGCATTCTCACTTGGCAGCAGTGGGGAGGAGAGGGAGAGGGAGAGGATATATATCTGAAAGGAAAATAAAATTTAATTTAAAAAAGAATTCAGTGAATTTAAGTGCTTTGTGCAAGGTCACAGCGCTAGTATCTGAGACAGGATTCAAATTCAGGACTTCTTGACTCCAAATCCACTGTACAATCTAGTTAAATAGACACACACACACACACACATACAGACACATACATATACACACTTAGATATGTACCTATATACACACAGGTATGCATATAAAGATAACTACATAGGCATTGTTTGGTCGTTTCAATCATGTCCAACTCTTTATGACCCTATTTGGGGTTCTCTTGGCAAAGACACTGGAATAGTTTGTCATTTCCTTTTCAAACTCATTGTAAACAGATGAGAAAATTGAGGTAAGCAGGTTTAGGTGATTTACCCAGAGTCACACAGCTAATAAGTGTCTGAGGCCATATTGAATTTTGTGTCTTCTTGACTCAGTTTCAACACAATTTAGGTAGCTAGGTGGCATGATGGATACAGCATCAGGCCTGGAATCAGGGAGACTCATCCTAGTAGTTGGGTGACCCTGGGCAAGTCACCCCAATTTGCTTCAGTTTCCTCATCTATAAAATGAGCTAGAGAAGGAAATGGCAAACCAGTCCTGTATCTTTGCCAGGAAAATCCCAAATGGGATCATGAAGAGTCAGAATGAAACAACTGAACATCAGATTCCTGAATCCAGGTCCAGCACCCCATCCATTGTGCTACTGTGCTACCTGTGTGTGTGTGTGTGTATACATGCATGCATATATATGTATACATACACATATATCCACACACACCTATATACATATTTAAACACATACCTATACACACAATGTATATATAAGTACACACATAGATATACATATAGATGTATATTTACATGTACCTACATAGGTATCTATATAAGCATAGGTTTATATCTATACCTTTATCTTATATATGATATACATACATATACATATAGATGTGTATATATGAACACACATGAGCATGTGTGTATGTGTATGTCTATATATACACCTATGTATATATGTAGGTATATACATAGAAATATGTATATATATATACACAGGTGTACATATATTTAATTATATACATAATAATTTAATATATACATATTAAATTATATGTGTATATAGATTTAAATTATATACATACACTTATGAATCTGTGTATATATATATATATATACACAAACATATAATAGGTATATGTGTATGTATACATATATAATGCATACCTGTATATAGGGAGAAATATAGAGATACACATATATGTATATATAGGCATATATATACACATACACAATATACATAGAGATACACATCTATGTATATGTAGGCAAATATATGTGTGTGTTTACACACATACACATGCATACACATATATCTCTGTGTATATATGTGTATGTATATCTATATTTATCTATATCTATATATAGTTTTCCTGATTTTATTTATTTCACTTCATATTAGTTCATCTGTTTTTTTTTTTCCATGCTTCTTTGTGTAAAGGCAAGCTAATTTGACGGGGATGGGACTTTTTTCTTTATCTGTTCACTATTTTAGGAAATTTTTTTTTCTTAAAAATGTCTATTTTACTGGTTCCATAAATTGCTTTACTGACTTTCTTGCCAACCTTTAAATTGAAAATAGTGTCTGATTGGAAAAGATAATGGACAAGTGCTACTGTGCCCAGGATCATTGAAGGCCTGGGCATACTGCACATTTTTGGTGGCTAACATGATCTTTGCTTAAGAGAGAAATTAAAATCACATGCTTCCTTCCACAAGCATGTGCTTCATCCAAGGCTGAGAATGCATAGGTGTTCTCTACAAGCTGTACTAGATACCAAGACTGACCATTTCTGTTGTACGACTGCTTCAATAGTTCATTCAGAGTCTGGAGAGGGAGCAGTAGAATGAGAGGGAGGAGGTTCTAGACTTGGAGTCAGGAGACTTGAGTTTGAATCCTACATTGTACACTTAATCATTGGGAGAGAGTAAGCACACCAACTCTGGACCTCAGTTTCTTTATCTATAAAAAAAAGAAAACAATAATACCCGAGCTACTTGTCTCACAGAGTTGTTGTAAGGAGAGTCATTTATAAACCTTCTGGTTCTATCAGAACATTAGATGTTGTTATTAACAAATCAAACCGATAGGTGTTTATAGAGCACCCACTGAGTGCAGGGCCCAAATTTTTCAGCAAAGGGAGAGATATTTAAGATGAATTCTTCAAAGCATTCACAGACTATTTGAGGACTATGGTTGGGGGAAACACCTCAACTAATACATGACAAGTCAAATAACTTATGTGACAAAAACTCACTGAGCCTTAGTTTCCTCATCTGTAAAATATGGAAGTTGACAAGTTCTGAAGTCCATTTTACCTCTAAATTTAGATTTTTGTGATATGTAGGGAGGGAATTTCCTTTCCTCTATTGATACAGTAATTATTATATGTGAAGTGAGTCACGTTACTTTATAAGCTGATTGGAACTTATCTGTTCCCACCAAAGTTGTCTCCTTGCAAGCCTGTCTCCTTATTTTAACGATGTTGTCATTGTTCCAAATGACTAGGAAGCTCCTCATTCCCAGTGGCTTTCACAGCATTTGTTTTGAACATCTTCAGTACTACTTCCAAAAACAAAATCAACTCTGAGGCATGCTACTGAGCCAAGATGAGTCTGGCAAATACCTTTAGTGAATCAAGTTGTGGAGAATACCATTTGGGGTCCAAAACAATGTGGAAGTGTAAAGTATCAAGACTGAAAGATAGCTTTGACTGTCAGGTGGAATCTTGGGCCACCCAGCGAGGCAGTTTGTAAACAGCATTACGGAACCATGCGGACATTACTGAAATAAGTGACCAGTCTCCCAAATCTACTCTGTTAACAAAAGAACTTTTCTCTTTGCTTTGTCATACCTTATAATGTTATATTTTTCAGAGTTGGAGGGAAATTGTGATCAATATTAAGTAAAGCATTATTTTTTTTGAGGGGGGAAGAGGTCTTAACCTGTATTTCATCATAGAGGACTGACTCTAAGGGTGGGAATTCCTTTCACCTGAAATTACCTATAGCATTGAGAAATTGAGGGATCAACATTGGGCCACATTACTAGTGTGTAATTTCAGAGAGATGATTTGAACCCCAGGTATCCCTGTTTCTAAGCCTAGTTCATTATACCACACTGTCTCATATTTAAGTAATATTTAAACTGAAAAAAAGGATTAGAAGTCTATATGTTTATTTTACATTGATTTCATATTCCCGTGCCAAATATGCAATTCTCTTATAATTCCAATGCAGGAGATTTAATTTGGCTGGGACTGAAATATACAGGTCACAGCTTCTATTTGGTGCCCGCATCCCAATTACATGTCGCATCATTCTTGAGTTTAGTCATTTAAAAACAAATCCACTGGGGAGTTCATTGTCTTGATGTATTTCTTTAATGTGTACATTGAGTTTACTAGCATTGTTCTGACCTTGGAAATGTTGTGGTATTTTACAGTGTGTGGTGACATTTATGGGCCCATTTGGACTCCAATAAAGAGGTTGATTTCCATAGATTAAATGTCAAGTTCGAAACAGCACTGGGTAATTTAATACTCTGGTGTTGTCCAGTTGCATTCACAATTGGGGCAGTTGACTGGACAGTTCTCTCTATTACTAACTCACTATTGCAACTGAAATTGCTTAACATCGAAAGGTCAAAATATGAGTCTAGGGGGAATCAGGACAATCAGTGTGGTGTAATTTGATACCTTCAGAAGCACTTTTTTTTCTTTTTTAAACGCAAGTGCATACGCTGGTCTGTTGGTGAACACATTATTGAATTATTGATAAAGATGGTATTAGGTAATTCAAAGTCTATGTGGGAAAATACCCAAGCACAGTTTCCTGGGAATTTTAAACACTCTTTAGTTGTGGTTCAAAAGGCTTGACCTCATGCCTCAGGCCTATCTCAGCTTTTGTGGTAATGTCTCCCTGATGAGGGTAGACACAGCTAATGACTTGACTGTTGGTCTAACAGATTTTTGTGTCTAGACCAATTGACAGTGTAGACTGACTACATTCAAATGTCAACTGTCAAAATAGAGCTGTCATGAAAACAATTTTTGATAAAAGCAAATTGGTTGTTTGACTTATAACTTGAGTTTTTTTACTTGACTGTCTTTTTTTTTTTTGACTGACAACTAGGGAAATCAGTCAAAGCTCCAAAATCAGTTGGAGTTAACAGTGTAATATGACATATATTTAAAAAAACTAACAAAAATCAGGTTACATTATTAGAGGAGTGTCCAGGACAAGGGAACCGAGAGGCTTATGATAGTCTGCCCACTCAGACTCTAGCTCAAGTGTTATATAGACTGTCCTTGGAGCCACATTTTATCAAGGACACCAATAAGCTGAAGAACATCCATCCAAAAGAGAGTGACTAGGATGGAGGAGGGACTGGAATCAGAACTATAGAAGGGTCATCTAAAAGAATATTAGCCTAGAGAAGTGAAGACTCAAGGGCCTCTGCAGATACAATAACTGTTTCTAAGTACTTGAAGGGGCTACCAATAGTTTACTAATTGTCTACCAGTTGATGAACAATAAATTATTAAGTGCTTCCTATGTGCCATGCACTGTGCTAGGTGCTAGGGATATAAATTCAATAAATCAAACTCACTACTAAAAATAAACATAATCAAATAATAGGGACAACAATAAATATAAAAACAGCAAATACAAATAAATACATTACATTTATTTCATTTGGTGCTGGAGGGCAGAAGTAGAAGTAATGGGTAGAAACTGAAGAGAGCCAGATTTAGACTGGATTTAAGGAAAAGCCTTCAGCTAAAGTGGTTCAAAGGTTTAATGGGTTACTTTGAGAGGTAGCAAGTTTCCCAGCACTAGAAGTTTTCAACTGGAATCTGGATGACCATTTGCTGGGGATATTGTAGAGGGAGGAAGAGAGGAAAGAAGGAAGGAAGGAAGAAGAAAGGAAAGAGAGGAGGGAGGAAGGAAGGAAAGAAGGAAGTGGGGAAAGAAGAAAGAAAGGAAGGAAAGGAGGAAGGAAGAAAGGAAGAAAGAAAGGAAGGAAGGGAAGGAATGAAGGTGGAAGCAAGGGAAGGAATGAAGGAGGAAGGAAGGAAAGAAGGAAGGAAAAGGTGGAGGGAAAGGGGAGGAAAGAAAGAAACATTTATTAAGTACCTACTATGTGCTAGTCACTATGCTAAGCACATTATAAATATATGTCATTTGATCTTCATAACAGCCCTAAGGAGTAGGTGCTATTATCCTTATTTTACATTTAAGGAAAGTGAGACAAGCAAGTTAAGTGACTTGCTCAACACACAGGCTGTATAATTTGTCCAGGGTCATAGGGTCAATAAATATCTAAAGCCGTATTTGAACTCTGGTCTTCCAGATTTCAGGTCTGGCTCTCTGTCTACTGAGCCACCTGGCTGCCTCTAGAGAAGATTCCTGTTCATGTTTGGGTTGTACCAGATGTTCTCTGAAATCCTTTCAACTCTGAGATCCTGTGATTCAATCAAAAGGTTAACTTGATGTGTATATATGTATGCATGTGTGTATACATATATATGTATATACACGTAGTTAAAGATAGAAACAGAATATATAATATAACAATGTAAAATATAGTAGAATATAGACCCATATAAATATGAGATAATAAATATGTAGTTAAAGATTGAGCTTGGATTCATTTTGAAGTGGCAAGTACTACCATCAGAAGTGACACTTCAGCTGAGAGGCCCATTCCAAACCCCACTTGTGGAGTAACTCACATGTTGAAACCAGATTGAAATGAAATTCTTGTGGCAGAGAGATAAAGTATAATACAAAGGAAAGCCACAGCTCTAACTTAGCTGCCAAAAGTCATTGACAGGCTTTGAAAGCAATCTACAGTTTTTTTCTTTCTGTTCTATTTTTCATGTGCCACATGCAACAAAATGCTAGAGTGGGGGTGGGGGGACTGTTGACTTCAGTGTATTTCTTTAAGAGGAGACTCACAGACTCTGGCTAAAATTTTCATTTGTAATCCTAATGTTTTGGTATCATGTAGACAATCATCCAGTTGTTTAGTCTACAGTAATACTAAACATCTGGGCTGTCGGAAACGTCTGGATGACTGACTGCATTTTTCTCATGGTCTGGATGTTTTGGTAGACATAGCCATTTTGCCATAGCAAAACATCACTCAGGTAAAGTAGGTTATGTGTCAAAGAGAGGAGCAGATAAAGCTGCCCAGCATCTAAGGCCATTTCCTTTGTGCTCAGAAGTCAGAGTTTTCCAGTTTCATTTTCAGTAACCAGACTCCTTTGCCTTGGGGAAGCCTATCTACAAGCTTTGCATTTTCACCACTGTGATGACTTACACTGCCACCTGTGAGAGGCAGGAAGCCAAACAGGGAGCAGAAGTCAGGCCTACAGTAATGTTTGGGGGGTAAGGAGAATAGGAGCCCATTCTGAAGAGAAGCATGATTGGAAGCTTACCCCGGCATTCTGCCTCAGCACTAGGTAGTACACATTTACCAAGACACATCCAAACTCTCCTAGGCACCCAGGGGCTTCCTGCTTATGATTTCATTGTTTTAGGAAATGCCTGGGTGAGGAAACTCTCTCCTGATGCAGGTTCTCTGGAATTTATAATCTTAAAAGAATTGCCTGGATCACTCAGATGTTAAAATGACTTGTCTAGGGTCACACAGCCCAATGTGTGTCAGCAGTGGGTCCTGAACACAAGTTTTCCTAACATTAATGTTAACTCTCTACTCATTAAGGGCATCTAAGTGGTTCAGTAGATAGAGCATCAGGCCTAGAGTCAGGAAGATTAATTTTTCTGAGTTCAAATCTGATCTCAGACACTTATTAGTTGTGTGACCCTGGACAAGTCATTTAACCCTGCTTGCCTCAGTTTCCTCATTTATAAAATGGGCTGGAGAAGGAAATGGCAAACCTCTCCTACGTCTTTGCCAAGAAAATAACAAATAGGGTGACGGAGAGTTATTACAACTGAATAACAATTTCTCTCTCTAATTTGGAACTTGAATTTCTCAATGTCAGATGTTGCCCCCTCACTCCTTCACCCCCAAGGCACCACCAGTATTTTCTGGTATGCACCCCAAAGCAATCCCCCTCTTATATAGCATGATCAACTCATATGCTTATCCTACCATCACCATCAGCAGATTATTGGGATTCCTCAGAACTCCTACCCAGAGACAGTGACTTAAAGGATTGACTTGTCTTCCCTCATTTTAAAGATGGAGAAACAGAGGGCAATTTGACATGAAGATTGAGGTAAGTTAGCCTCAAACTAGAAGTAACAGGTCTCTGATCCTCCCACACTCCCTATGAACCTCAGGATTGCCTACTTTCATGCCAACACTAAATCTCAGACCTCCTAAGAGCCTGAAGTTTTTACTATTGTTTTGTATTTCCCATAAAAGTCCTTTAATGTCTTCTAAGCATATATCTTTCTAACACTAATATTCACCTGGTGATTCTATATAGCTGGGAATCATGGAACACAATTATCTCAGAAGAAGCATGGTTGGAGGTGACATAGAATGCAATGGAAAGATCCATGGAGGTGGGAAATTACCATCAATGATTTCAAAGAGAAGTGGGTGTAAAGGACCTTATCAAGGACTAGTATAATTTTAAAAGGTGATGCACCAGCCATAAAACAGAAGCAATCAATCAATAAGCTCTTATTAAGTGCCTAGTATGAGCCAGACAGGGCCACTAAGTGGTGCCACAGTGCTCAGAATGCCAGGCCTGGAGACTCGTCTTCCTGAGTTCAGATCTGTCCTCAGATACTTACTTGCTTTGTGACCCTGGCCAAGTCACTTAACCCTATTTGTCTCATTTTCCTCATCTCTAAAATGAGCTGGAGAAGAAAACCGCAAACCAGTCCAGTATCTTTGCCAAGAAAAACCAAAATGGGGTCATGAAGCATCAGACAAGACTGAATAGCAATATATGTATATATGTGTATATCTATTATACCGCATGTATGTATGTATATGTATACACACATATATGTAAGTGCATTGCATACTTTTATTTGTACATGTTCTTTCCTTAGAATGTAAGCACCTTGAGGGCAGGGTCAGTTTTATATCTGTGTTTGTATCCCCAACATGTAGTATAGCACTTGGTACATGGTAGACACTTACTGTTTGTTGATTGATTAAAGGGTTGATAGTTTTTGAAAGAGTCAAAGGTAGTTTGGGGCACAAATAAGAAAAGTTATGTGTTACTGGGATTTGGGGGAGGGGTGAGGGGGGAAAGAATAAGATTTCCTAAGCCCTTTGGCCAGTGATTTGAGGATAAATTATTCCCAGAGGACCAAATGAGGGAGCTGTGAGAGAAAGGTTCTTGCATAGGCTTTCAAATCCTTTACCATCTTGAGGGCTGAGGAGAAGCACATTCTGGAGGACTGTAGGCTGTAGCCTAAGCCAGAATGAACTAGAGAGGGCTAGTATCAAGTCTTTGGACAAAGGATCCTTCACCTAGATTTCATGAACATGGTTTTACAAAAATATTTTAATAAGTATATTTTGATATAATCAGTTTCCTTTGTAATACTATGTATTTTATTTTATGCATCTAAAACAGTATTCTAAGAAGGGGTCCATAGTCTGTAGGTTTCACCAGCTTGCCAAAGGGGTCCATGACACTCACAAAAGACTAGGAATCTAATGTATGCATGTATATGTATGCATGCATGCGTGTTTGTGTATTGATCTATCCATCTGTCTCTCTAGCAATCTCTCTATTCATCTATCTAACCATCTACTTATCTATCCACTGATCTATGTATCATTCTGTTATCTATTCATCTATCTATATCTGCTGACAGAGTACCAGGATTAAATATAAGATTCCTTGTAAATATCCATATCTTATTGGGCCTCTCCCTCTCCTCCCCATTATATATTTTGACTATAGTCTTTTACGTAAAACCCCTTTTAGTCGCTCAAGGGAATGGAGTGCTATTATTGTGGAGCAAGGATAGAGGAAACAGCAAATCCTGTGGTCTTCCTATGGGAGACCTAAAATTTAGGGGACCCTAGTATGAAGTGATGGAAGCTAGAAAGCTGAATGGGAGTACCAGTGACCCAAGACCTGGACTTGCTGTTAGGGGAAAAAATGTGGCATCAAGCGGATCCAGAGGCCCTTCTTGCATTTGGCACCATAGAACCCTATCAGTAAAATGAGAGGGGTGGACATGACATTAATAGTTCCCTTCTATTTCTCAAATTCCATTCTAGAGTGAGTCTGGGGGCAGGTTCTGGACAGTTGATGCTGAGGCATCTCTGAATGTTCATAATATCACTACCAAGATTTGATGACTCCAGGACAAAAGATCCCATATTCACAGTGTTGTAGGTGATTTAGTTGACTATGAGACTTTCTTGGCTGTTGTGAGATAAAGGTCAAAATATAAGCTGAAGTACAGAGGAGAGCAGATTCTTCACATCAATCATAACTGCTTCACAGAGCTATTACTAGGAAGAGGGGACCAGAGTTTTCCCACAGGACACTAAAATCTCAAGGGTAACGACAGTAGTTACACCCCTTTCACCCAGAAACAACTGAATTTAGCATCTAATTAGCAATAATTAGTTAAAATAGAAAGGTAAAAGATAGTGGACTTTCTTCCCTTGGTAGCTATATCTTAGAGGGCCCAGCAGCGGACTCATGTTATCTAAGGTTTTTTGTGTGTTATGTCTGATGAAACCTACAGAAGCCTTCTCAGAATAATGTTTTAAATGCATTACATAAAATACTTAGGATCATGAAGGAAACCATGTACAGGAACAGATATACAAAGTCTAGATTTTGATATGTTTCAATATAATTATATAATGTGTGTGTTTATTTACAATTATACACACACACACACACACACATATATATATATATATATAATATTCTCTCTCTCTCTCTCTCTCTCTCTCTCTCTCTCTTTCTCTCTGTATCTCTCTCTCTCTCTCTCTCTCTCTCTCTCTCTCTCTCTCTCTCTCTCTCTCTCTTTCTCTTATTCTCTCTCCCTCTCTCTATAAACAAATTCACAGATCCCAGTGAACAGAGCACTGGCCCTGGAGTCAGGAGGACCTGAGTTCAAATCCATCCTCAGACACTTAAAGCTAGCCGTGTGACCTTGGGCAAGTCACTTAACCTCAATTACCCTACCTTCCCCCCTCCAAAAAAAATAAATAAAGTTGATTTTAGAGCCATTAGGTTCTGTTTGCCTTGGGTGTGTTTTGTGAAACTTGCCCTATGGGTCAAAATTGCTACTCATAGCTCTGCTACAAGACAGACTTGGTGGGGATGGGGAGTGAGAACTCAATATGAAAATATACTGTAAGAATTATCCTGGCTATTTATTGAATCCTGTACAATTCTTCAATTATTTGCTCTTGCTGTTACCAGGAAACTTGAAGCTTGAAATACTTTCCATAGCGTCCTTCTCAACTAGTCTTTCCTCTCCTTTGATTTGTTCCCGAACAAAATGGCCCAAAGACCCATGACACACAGTCCTTATGGTTTGTGTAAAGACTAATATTGCTTGGCAGGACCTATGAACAAGATATTACTGACAGGTGACTCTCTGTCCTTATCATAAAGGACAAAATATTTGGCCAGTTTTTCTGCTTTTTGTACAGTCATGTTATTCCTTTACCTAGCAAGTTGCTGACCTCCAGAGAGAGGGCAAGGCTCAGAGATAATCGTGTTTGAGAAATCATATTTCTTCTGTGCCCAACTTTTGGGTTGGCTTCTCCATGAGATAATTTCCATGTCAGCATGTGCTTTAGGAGGGGAGGTATATTCCCCTTTTGAGGAGATGGGAAGAAGTTTAATTGAAGATGGATGTTTCTGTGTCATTTCTATTTCAGGAGTAGTGCATAGGACCATATACTTGGCTAAGTTTTTAGATTCATCATCACCCTCATCTTTATTACTATAGACAGTATAATTATAGTTATATAAAATAAATATGAGATATGACAATGTTATAATTATGCTACTGTTGTTTTGTCTCATTATTATAGCAAAGGGGGAGCACCCAAAGCAAGCCAGAAATGAGGGGGCTTCCTTTTTGCCTGAGAATGGTCTGTGGACATGGGAGTTTGGCCTCAGTGATCCCTTAGGTATATATTATCATTATGTCACAAAGATGCCCACTGCTGGACAATCTTTCTCAGTGGTGAGAGGTTAAACTCAATTGTGAAGATTAGAAGCATGCCTCTGAAGCCAAAATTCCAGGCTAGAATGTTATTTTCAGTTATCCTCTTGGATATCCTATGTGATCTGACTCTCAAACAATATAGAAGCCCATCATAAGAATCCTGTGGGAAAATAGGAGGAAATGGGGAAAAGATGATTGCTCTCTTTGGTTGTGCAGTAGACAAACTCACACACCACACCACCAGGGAAGAAAGGAGGGAAAAAACTGGACCACCACAATTGAGCTTCTGCGAGTTTCTAGGAGCCCTCTCTGGTCACTTTGTCTTTCCCTTATATGCTATCAACTCATACAAAGGTTGGGCCAATCTGACCAGGGAACACCAGCATTGAAACCAACTTAATCTGGCTTAAATACCTATTTCTTTCCTAGAGGATATCTGTGCTTATACATGTAAGTGAGTATAACCCCTGATAATCAGTCATCTCTAGAAGGGTCCAACTCCAGCCCCAGCAGAGCACTCTATACCCTCCACCCCCCATTCTTGTTTGTAAATAGTATAGAGCAAGAAAAAGTTGACTCACTAATTCTAGAGGCAGGAAAGACTTTAATGTCTCATTCTTTCATTTAAAAAGGAATATGACTCCAGTTATCCCTTACATATTGTGACTTTCCCCATTGTGGTTTTGCTATATCATGGGTCAGCATAAAAAATTAAATGAGAATTTTTTAGGAGTTTTGTGGAAGCTGCAGATGACATGTGAAGGCCAGCAGATGACATAGAAAAAGTTTAGAAGCTCAGAAATGCATAAATATATGTATAGTATTGTATAATGTCAACATTATATTTAAATGCCATCACAATTCAGACTTCTGCTCTGGCATGAAGAGAGGGCCAAAAAATTTTACATGGATTGTTGAGATCCCAGGGGCACTGGGCCTCTAGCCCCTGTGATTGGAAAGGATAACTGTATTTGTAATTCTTATTAGTCAAATTTAACAAAAAGCTTGTTTCAAAGTCTTACAAGTAAATACTCATATAATACCCACATTATAATACCCATAATATAATAACATAATGCTCATAGATACTTCTGTATCATAAAGAATACAGCAGAAAACACTTTGCATGTACAGGTATTGACCAGAAAGAATAAAACCAGGACACTTCTTTCAACAGAATAAATCTACCTGGCTTCTTGAAATGAGTGTGACCTGTCTGAATTCCAAAAAGTTTAGATTTTTTTTAGCCTATGCTAAGTACCTCATCATCATGCTTTTTTTTTTTTTACCAACTCACATAGTTATTTTAACTTCTTGTCTTCTTGTTAGTCTTAAAACGATCAAGGTTCTCATGTTCTTTAAGGAGGCACAAGGCCTACTCTGAGCCCTACACTATTCCCTTGGCTTCAGTAGATTCCTTGCTCAGGCCATTGAAGTTGTTTGGCATAGGCGCCTTTACAGCTTAGAATCTTGTAGTTTTTCTCAAGTTCCAGACCAGGAACTGTGGATCTCCAACCAATAAAACCCTGAGTAGTTTGAGGGACTGGTGGTGAAGGGTAGACCTGAAATGGAAAAAAGTCAAGACTTAAGTTATCTTTCTAACAGATTCATATTCAATTTAACAAACATTTATGGAGTACCTACTATATACCTGCTCTACTGTAAATACAAAGAAAGCTATGTAATAAGTTGTATTTTCAAGGAGCATAAAGTATACTATCACTCTGTTTATTAAGGGCTTATGGTATGCCAAGCACTCTGGTAATAGCTGGAGGGTACAAAGGAAAGACTCTGTTGTGTGTGTATCTCTGTCTTTCTCTGTCTTTCTGTGCATGTGTATATGCACACACACACACACACACATACACGTATATACACTTATAATGTGTATATGATATATATGAGATATATGATACATATCTCTCTGTATATACATATGCATATATATGCATAAACACATATATGTTCCCTGACCTCAAGGAGGGCATCCTAATAGGGGAGACTTTCATATAAATAGATATGTACAGGGTATGGTACAATATAGGGGGAAGATAGCTTTAGAAGGGAAGTTCTCTAGCAGCTGGGAGGACTGGGGAAAACTTCCTGAAGAAGGGGAGGCTCAAGCTTAGTCTTGAAGGAAGCCAGGAATTCTAAGAGAGGGAGGTAAGTGGGGAGAGCAAGCCAAGTATGGGCAATAGCCCATGCCAAGGCACAAAGATGGAGGAACATAGGTCAGTGCAATTGTGCTGTCAAGTGTGTGGAAGGGAATAAAAAGCAAGGAGATTTGAAAGTAGGAAGGGTCCATGTTGTGAAGAGCTTTAAATGGCCAGTGAACATTCTAAAGACGGGTATGTATGGAACCGAACTTAAAAAAAAGTAACATATTAAAACTATCCCTAAAAGAACTGAGATTTGATTGGTTTGGTTATGCCTTCTGCTAGTACAGATCATAGCAGCTCCGTATAGCCTTAGAGAATTTCTAATTCTAAACTATTGGCAGCTGGTGGTGCAATGGATAGAGTGCTGGGCCTGGCGTCCAGAAGACCTGGGTTCAAATTCAGCCTCAGACAGTTTACTAACTCTGTGACCCTGGGTAAATCATTTAACCTCGGTTTGCCTCAGTTTCCTCTTCCATAAAATGGAGATAATAATGGCAACTATTTACCAAGGCTGTTATAAAGATTAAATGAGATAATAATTGGAAAGTACCTAGCACAGCGCCTGGCACAGAGTGAATGCTATATAAATGTTGGTGTTGTTGTTGATTCTGTGGCCTGTACTAGAGAGGTGCTGACCCTTTCCTACTTTAGCTAGACTGATCCTAGAACATGGAATATCAGAGCTGGTACAACTGCCTCAATTTACATGTGAGGAAACTAAGACCTAAAGAAGGGAAATGAGTTGCCCAAGGTCACAATGGGACTAGAACCCAGGTATCTTGACTCCTCCAATATTCTTGTGGGAAGAGTAAATATCATTATCCCTATTTTTAGATGAGGAAGTTGAGACTCAGAAAGTTAAGGCTTAGTAATGGTAGGCACATAGAGTCCATCAGGGAAGCCAGTGCTCCCTGAATCCTTTTCAGTTTGGTAAGAAGGACCTGCCAGAGTTTGTGCCCCATTGCTGAAGCTTCAGAGACCCCAGAAACACTCCAGCACCACACTGACCCTTCAAGGGAGAATATCTACGGAGGATACAACAATATGAACTTTAAAATGCATATTAAGATCAGAGGCATTCTGTTGCTCACATCATTCCTGAAAATCAATTAAATACTTTTTATGATATAATTACTAACATCCCTAATACTTCTCTTCTAGTAAAATAACTTCATTAACAAAGAAGAATCTCATCTAAAATGTTTGACATTTTTGTGTCCAAGCTGCCCTTTATAAAATCTATTGCAATTGTGTCAGATGACATTCTGGCTGTGCAAAACCTTCCTATTTTGATTAAAAGGCTCTAGTGCACACACACACACACACACACACACACACACACCAAACAAAAAAAAGTCGCTCACTGTCTAGACCACATGGAATAAAAGAAAACTGAATCTAATTAAAACAAAGAAAATAGCATCATATCTGGAACGAAAGAACACAGTTCAATTTGTCAATTCAATCAACAGATTTGAACATTTTGGAAAAAGATGGTAAATGTTTAGAAAGGTTTTTTTGTGATTGTAATTTTACATAATCATCTGTTCTGCTATTACAAGGTGATTTAGACAAAGACACAGACTAAGGATATTAGATCTAGCAGAGTTAAGTGAGAGACAAGGGTGTTTAATATATTATGGATTACTATGGATACATCCTTATCTTCTTATTTTCCATTTCTGCCTGTAATAACCCCTTTAGCTGTCTGGGTTGGTTTAAACTGATGCAGAGAGAAGAAAAATCTGTCCTTTAATAGATTTTCTCTATCAAGTACTAAAATTAATCTCTAAGAAAATCCACAGAAAGCAAAAGAAAGCAAAGAAATGCTCAAGGAGCTGGAGTTGCTATTGGGACAGCTTAGAAAGAGAAATTAGTTTTAAGGCCAAATAGCCTAAAAAAAACTGGTCCTGGGGGATTCTTGTAACCAACACTTTAAGTAGGACCTTTTAATTCTGTGTTCAATGAGAAAGAAAGATGGCAAAGTAAAGGAATTGACCAATTTCACTGGATGTGTGTGTTTGTATACATATATATGTATATATATATGTATATATAAAAATCTTTGTATATGTGTATGTATACACACACACATTTATATGTATATATAGGTATATACCTATGGTTGTGTATGCATGTATATCTGTAGCTCTGAGCCAAGCAACTCAGCCCTGCTCTCTGCTTGGGGCTGGGCTAGAATTTGGCTGGAATGCCTGGGCTGCAGGAAAACAGCTCTGCTCTATGGCTTTCACATCTGGGGACTTACTCAATAGAGAAACACACGGAGAGAAAACAATGTTTCGGTTTGTTCTCTTGCCAGGACTATTCTTCTTTGTTCTCCAGCCAAGGCTGGAAACTGTTTGTGATACTTAGGTGGAGCCCCTTCCTTTGAAAAGATAATTATGGCGGTCACAAGTGCCACCCACTGAGCAACAGAATGGGGAAACCAATGCTCCTCTGTGCCGAAGTCACCAGGAGCCAGACTCCAGAAAGGAATGAGTAGGAGGTGGGGGGGGGGGGGATTAAATCTAATCCACCTCAGTGGAAAGGATACAGTCTGATGATCCATTGCTAACAGGAAAAGCAGACTGTCATTTTTATCCACAGATGTGAAGAGGATTAATAATCACTTCCCCCCCCCCCTTTGGCATTTTTCTGGGAACCCAACCCAGATCTCCTGCAGAATTCTAGCTGGGATGGTTCAGAACCTGGAAGCATAATCAAGGGCACACTAGAAAATATGATAGTGTCTTGGAAGACCAGACACTCATAGCAGTACAGAGGGGAGAGAAACTCTTTTATAGGAAAGGCTCCTGGGTGTGTGTGTGGGGTGTGTGTGTGTGTGTGTGTGTGTGTGTGTGTGTGTGTGTGTGTGTGCGCGTGTGTGCGCGCGCGCGCGCTCGTGAGTGTGTGTGTGTATGTTGTCAGTTATCACACATTTATTGAGTGCTGACTATGTACTAAGCACTGTGCAAAGTGCTTACACAAAGCAAAAACAGTTATTGCCCTCAAGTATCTTTTCCCTCCTCTTTTTCCATCATCATCATCATCATCATCATCATCATCATCATCATCATCATCATAGTCATCATCATCGTCATTGTCATCATTAATCAATCTATAAATTTATTGAATATCTACTATACGCCAGGCTAAGTGCCAGGTATAGAAAGACAAAATGTCTGCCCTCCAGGAGATTTTGTTCTATCATCATATGGATAGGTGAGGCAGTGGATAGAGTACAGGGCTTTGGGTCAAGTAGATGTGAATTCAAATACCTTCTTAGACACTTAATAGCTGTGTGACTTTGGGCAAATCACTTAACCTAGATTTATCTCTGTTTCCTCAACTATAAAATGGGGATAACAATAACACCTACCTCCTGGGACTGTTGTGAGGAGCAAATGAGATAATATTTGTAAAAAGTACTTAGCATAGTGCCTGACACATAGTAGGTACTACATAAATACTATTATTGTTTCATTATTACTGGCTTCAACAGTTTGCCTAGAACCAGCACAAGAGTGTGGTAAGAATATTCAATTGTGGATTCAGGAAACCTGGGTGTGACTTGTGGCTCTAGCAATGATTTGTTGAGTAATTTGGGGGAAATCGTTCTACCTTTCTGGTTCTCTAGCTATAGAATGAGGAGATTATACTCGATAATCTCCAAGGTTCCCTTCCACATCTAATAATCCGTGATCATATGATTTATCATAAAAATCACAATGATCATTCTCATCATTTGAATTCAGTCTGACATTCAAAATCTACAACCTGCTCCCAATCTACCTTTATAGCTTTATCTCCCACCAATCCCATTCACACCCTCTATATTTTTGCCAAACCAGGCCTTTTCCTGAAACTCTCCCACTTCCATACCTTCATTCACTTATCTTTCATATCAGATTCCTCTGTTTCTGCCTGCTAAAATCTTACCAATTCTAAAAGAGTCATGGGGGGGAGGAATTATCTCTTCTATGAGACTTCCCCAGTTTCTCCCCATCTTTACCCTCTAGATGATGCTTCCCTCTTTCAGTTTTTTTGTCTTACATTGCTTATATCTCTCCCATGCACTTAGCAAATTCTAATTGCTTTATAGTCATGTTCCTTATATTACCGCTCTCAGCTGTAAAACCTTCCTGAGATCAGGGACTGAGTCAGCCACCATCTTATCCAAAAGAAAGCACTATGCTTTGTCCATAGGAAGTTAAATAAATAACCAATGATTATGATGATTCATTTTAATGACCACAGGATTATAGATTTAGAAGTTAAAGGGATCCTAGAGGTCATTGAGGTTGACCTTCCTCTTCTCTCCATTTTTCAGAAGAGGAAATTGAGGCCTGAAAGGTTAGGTGATTGGACTAGGGTCACAAAACTAATAAATGTCTGAGGTGGGATTCAAATTCAGGTTTTCCTGATTCCAAGTCCACCCATTTTTCCCCTATACCATGCTGCTTCCAAGAAGAAACTAGTGTTTTTTGTTCTTTTTTTAAGTATAGGCAATTTACTCCAGACTCAGAATTAAAAGTTGTACTCACTCTTCCTCCCAATTTTCCATTTCTTACCCCTCAGGGAACAACAATTGTGCTCTCTGAAGCTTTATATGGAGAAAATCTTCCATCTGTTGCCATTGTCTGGAGCTTCAGAAAACAATAGCTAATTCTACTTATTTTGTTTTTTATTTCTTAAAGCACTTTGAAAAAATTAAAGTGCTATATAAATGTTAGCTATTATTATTATTGCCATCTTCTACAGGAAGCCTTCCCTAGCCTCTCTTAATTCTAGTGCCTTCCTTCTCTTAATCTTCTCCTGTTTATCCAATATAAAGCTTGTTTGTGCATTTTCGTTTGCATGTTGTCTCCCCTGCCATTAGATTGTAAGTTCCTTGAGAGCAGGAATGGCTGTCTCTTGCCTCTTTTTGTAACCCTAGTGCTTAGCAAAGTGCCTGGAACATAGCAGGCACTTAATAAATGTTTACTGATTGATTGATCATCTCATTATCAATATCATCATCATGCAGGTGGGACTTAAGTTGGGTCTTGAAAGATTGGTAACACTTGGATAGAGGAAGGAAATGGGATAGATATTTCAGGTGAGAGAAGATATGGAAAAAGAAAGGGACATGGAGTGACACAGGGAGGAGCCAGATTTGGGTGGAGATAAGAACTTGTTTGGTTATAGTGGAAAATGGGGTTAAACAAGGAGTGACGTGAGGGAAATGTTTTAGTTTAATCACTTTTAAAAAAAAAATCTTAATTTTTCCTTAAGTGATGTGGCATCATTCCTGAGAAAGAGCAACAGGAAAGGATGGATGTGTACTAGACACTTCGCAGTGTCTACCAGGCAATTGGAAGAGTTGGGTTCTAGTTCTGGCTTTGCCATTAAGTGGCTAGGTGAGCTTGAGGAAAGGGCGTAGATCTGTCAGATGAAAGGTTTGAACTTTTTTTGGGGGGGACAGGATTGTTAGCCTAATAGATGAGGAGAATGCTATATAATTCACTAGATTTTAGCAAATCTTTTGACAAACTGTGCTATTCTTTTTTTTTTTTGTAAGCAATTGGGGTTAAGTAACTCGCTCAAGGTTACACGGCTAGTCATCATTTATGTGTGGGTGCTCATTTTCTGAGGCCAGATTCGATCTCGGGTCATCCCAGCGCTCTTACTGCGCCACCTAGCTGCCCCCAAACTGTGCTATTCTTATGGCTAGGGAGAGAGATGTGGTCTAGATGATATTATCTTCAGGTAGTTCTGGAATTGTTTGAATATTTGAACCCAGAGAATAGCAATTAATGATTTGCCTGTAACTTAAAAGGAGGTCTCTACTGGAACACTCCAGGGATCTGGTTTGGCCCTATAGAATTTAACCTTTATTCCCTCAAATGCTCAATGTTAATTTTCTATCATGACATGGTAAACATCAGCAAACATAAATACTTCAGTATACAGAGAACAGCTAGGTGATGCAATGAGTAGAGTGCTGAATTTAAAAGTCAGGAAGACCGGAATTCAAATCCTGCCTCAAACCCTGTGTAACTATGTGGTTCTGAGAAAATCACATAATCTCTCAGCCTCAGTTTCCTCATCTGTAAAATTAAGATAATCACATAGCCTACTTTACAGGGTTTGTTGTGTGTATTAAATGAAATAATATTTGTAAAGTGCTTTATAAACTTTATTTTTTATTTTTGGATGATAGATTGTCAGGTGTATTGTAGAGGGGATATTGTTCAGGTGCATGTTATACTAGTGGGGCAGCTAGATGGCTCAGTGGGTAGAGAACAGAGCCTTGAGTCAGGAGGGCTTGACTTCAAATTTGATCTCAGATACTTCCTAGCTGTGTGACCCTAGGCAAGTCACTTGATCCCTGTTTTCTGTAATTTGCTGTAGAAAGAGATGGCAAACCACTCCAGTATCTTTACCAAGAAAACGCCATGGACAGTATGGTACATGGTATCACAAAGAGTTGGACATGACTAAAGAACAACAAACATTGTATTAGGTGACCTCTGAGGATACCTTCCAATTGAGCCAGCATTTATATGGTGCTGTAAGGTTTGCAAAGCATATCACAAATATTATCTCATTTGACCTTCACAACAACCTTGGGAGAAAAATACTGCTATTACCCTCATTTTACAGATGAGGAAGCTGGAGCAGTCAGAGGTTAAGTGACTTTCTCAGCTAGTTAAGTGTCTAAGGCCAGGTTTGAACTCAGATATTCCTGACCCTGAATGTAACATTTTATCCATTGTGCCACCTAGCTGCCTCTTAAATTGTACATTTTTTTGTATTTCTAAATTTTGTGATTCCATAGATTATGTTTGGCATCACATTATTCAGATGATTGCCTTCCCTTATAGCTAAGAGAAGTGAGAGAAAAGAGAATTATAAGTTTCTCCTATTTAGACACAGAAGGAATGGCACTTGACTAGAAATCAAAAGACTTGGAATCTAGTTCCTGCTTCATTATTAAATGTGTGTGATCTCAGGCAAGTTGCTTAATTTCTCATCTCTTAAGAGACTATACTAGATAATCTCTGAAATTCCTTCCAGATTTAATCTATGTTCTAAGACTCAGGTCTGATTATCCCCCTCTTCAATAGATTCCATTGACTCCCTATTTTTTCCAGGATCAAATATCTAATTCTCTGAAGTTCAAAACCCATCCTGCCTTGTCCTCACCTCCTCACTTTTTTAATCTTCCTAAACCTTACAGCCCACAAGTACTCTTTGATCCAGTGACAATGGTCTTGAACCAGACATTCCAATCTCTTTACTTGGGGTATTTTCCCTGGCTGTCCCCCATGCTTAGAATACTCTCCTTCCTGGCTTCCCTCAAATCTCAGGTAAAATCCCACCTACAGGGAAAAAAAAATCTTTCCCAGTTCTTCTTAGTTCCAATATCTTCTGAATAATCTGGATTGTTTCTAATGTATCCTTTATATAGTTTGTTTTTACATAGTTATTTACACTATTTCTCCCCCATTAGATTGTGAGATCCTTGAGAGCAGGGACTTTCTTTTACCTTTCTTTGTATCCCTAGTGCTTAGCAAAGCACTTGGCACTATTGGGTGCTTAATTAATGTTTACTGACTGACTAACTCCTTGCTAGCCTAACATTCTACCTTGTATATTCAAAGGTCCCTTTCAGTGTTAATATCTTAAGTCCTATATTCTAAAGGTCCTTCTAGCTCTAATATTTGATGTATCTGATATACAACACAGCATATCCTTCAATGTCCTGAAAACTAGAAAGGGATATTTCTATATTCTAAATTAAGATTCAGTGCAGTGGTATATTCTTCTAGCCTCTGAATTTTTATTTTTTTGCATCCAGAATGAAGATGATTTCCATTGTGGTTCATTTTTTATTTATGAAAACAGTATTGAAAATTCCATTTTCTAACCTTAATATATTTTTCCACTGGTGTCACGGGCCGGATTCGTAAATGTCCTGGAAGTTCTATCTTGGGCTTCGGAGGCTTAGGTACTTCCCCTTCTCTCCTCAGTAACTAAAACAGAATGTCTAGGTCACCAAATATTTGAATTCAGCATGATTATTTCCCCCAGAAAGCTGTCCAAACTGTTCCCAACTTAATTCCCCAAACTAAACTCAGAGGTAATGAATTCATACCTGAAAATCTGCCCAGTTTCTTAAGACTGCAGTCTAATGTTGGCATTGTATATATATATATATATATATACACATATATATATATACATACATATATATATATACTTTGCAAGGACAGAAGCAAAACATGCTCTGTTGTACCAAATCACAAATATTTGGAATCTATAGTTGTTATCATACTCATAGAAACTCATAGAACCTGGCCTAGTGTAGATTACTTCAAATGATTTTTAAATGGCAAGTGGATCATGTTTTACCTTGTTAAATTCTTCTTTATAAAATGGTCTTTGGGTGCATTGTAACCTATCCCTGCATTTAGACTTCTAGACTCTGGAGTCAGTCATAACTGATACTGATTTCAATGGAACTTAAAATTGAGATTGTGTGTGTGTCTGTGTGTGTGTGTGTGTGTGTGTGTGTGTGTGTGTGTATGTGAAATCAAATCCACTTTAAATCTTCCCCCACCCCTCCAGAGTTAACTGCAAATCTCCAATTACTGAAGAAAATGTTACCTTGAATTTTTTAACTTGCATTATCTCTATAGAAAGACTTTGTCCAAAGCATAGGAAATATAAACAAGATTTGTGGTAGGGGTAATGTTTATCCCAAAGAAGAAAATTCACTATGATAACAATATTTGATCTGTAGTGGAAAAGACAAGGAGGGGTCCTGAGTTTAAACGTTGTCTCCTCATTAGACTGTAAACTGCTTGAGAGCAGGAAATGTCTTGCACTTATTGTGTGCCTGGCGCGTAGTAGGTGCTTAATAAATGTTTAATGACTGATTGACTCAAGATTGGTGTCTAGAATTCCTTAGTGGTGTAACTTTGGATAACTTGCTCTACCATATAGGATGGAACAGTTAAAGATTTACAGCTGGAAGAGTCTGTGAATGGCATGGATATCCTCATTTTATAGGTAAGGAAAATGAAACTCATAAAGGCTGAGGGATTTGCCTAAGGTCATAACTAGAATCTCTTTAAACATCAGTTTCCACATGTAAAATGAAGGTGATAACAATTCCTTGACTACCTCACAAGGGTTGTTTTGAAGAAAGTATAAACAACTACTGTTTCTGTTAAAGTTAAGGATCCCTAACTTTTATTAGTTAACATTTTCTTAGTCAAATTTGAGTTGCTGAAGGGGATGTTATAAACTGAGCTTCTTTTTAAAGGCAATTCAAATTTTTTTGTTAATTCAAAACGGCCTGTCCAATTTTATCTAAGATTGGTTAGGCTTTATTGAATTCCTAATTTGAATGAATACATTGATATAGGCTGTAGTATGCTAGTAAATACTTAATAAATACTTAATAACTTGCTCTCAAAAGCTATTCGACAATCTAAAATTCAATCTGCATCATTAACATTTTCTCCATCACTTTCTTCAGTCTAGACAATCAACAAAACAACGAATTAAGTCTTGATTTGGAATATGAAAATTTCTCAGGTATAATCATTCACTCTCAGAAAGTTTAACAATTGGCTCTAGCTGGTAAGAACTGGCTCCAGCACACCGTTGGATATAAACTTCTTTTGAATATGGTTTTTAGAAAACAAAACCATAGAGAATGAATCATCTTCACTAAGATGAAGATGACCATTTTAGCCTACCCAAAAGTAGACTACTCCCCTCAAATGAAATATATTTGAAAGGAAAAAAGCACATAGATTACATTGTAAACACATAGCACAACTTTGGCTTACTTTTAGGACAAATTTTGAGCAAAGAGTAACCTAAATTTGGACCAATAGAATAATGATAATATCTCACATTTATATAGTCATAGATTCAGTGTTGGAAGGAACCTTAGAGGTTTTCTAGTTTAACCTTTTCATTTTACAGATGAAGAAACTGAGGCCCAGAGAGAAGAGATAATAGGATCATATGGGAAATAAGTGGCAGAAGAGGATTTGAACCCAACTTCTCTAACTCAAAATCCAATGTGCTTTCCATTACATTCTGCTGCTTCCCTAGTATAAAGCACTTCAGCATCAAGATCTAAGATTTAAAAAGAACTTTTGAAGTAATCTAATCCAACCCCCACATTTTAGAGATGGAGTCTGAAGCCCAGAGAGCTGGAAGGGACCTTAGAGGACATGTAGTAACTCATCATTGTTACTTACAGATGAGGAAACTGAGAGCAAGAGAGCTGAAATTAATTTTGCAAGGTCATAAGTAAAAAAAAACAACTTGGGTTTTGAACTCAGATCCTCTGACCCCAGTGGATTGTTATTAATTCACTGCTATTTCTGTCAAATCATAGAAACCTGAAGTATTTCTAGCATTGTTATCCTTGCCTCATAGAACATATGCCCCAAATAAATAGCATGATGGGGGCTGAATTATTTTCTGTGAAGAAAATTTTTCCTTATTGATTTCTGCAACATCACTGAAGATAATAATAACCCTATGAAGGAATCAAGGAAAAGTTCTTCTGGTTTCTAAATATTTGTCTTTATAAAACTTCATTTTGTTTCCCCCCCACCCAAAAGAAATGATATCTTATTTAGTTTTGCCTGATACTGGCTATTTTACTGGCAACAACAATGAAATTTGGAGGACTAATAGATTATAGTAATTTCAGTCAGTATCTGATACATTGCAATTTCATTCTTGCACATTGTACATTTCATAGCCTTGTACCTCTTAAAATTAACTATTACCTCTTCCATAGAGATTGTTAAAAATCCCCAATTCTTGGGCCAATTATGCCGGGCTTCTGACTCAGTTTGAAGGCGGTATTTCCTGAAAATTAATAATCTCAGAGTTATGAAAGCAAATTTTCAGAGCTATATTAGCAAATAATCAAACCCATGAAGTGTGCTCCATCATTGACTTACATTATTAATTTGTACTGTGTTATTAATTTCCCAGGTTAGACAGTTAAAGTGACCTAACAAACCTGGGGTAGAATTAGCAAGACAAAAAGAAGGAAACAAACATTCAATAAATATACTCTATATGCCAGGCATTGTGCTAAATGCTTCACAAACTTTATCTCATTTAATCCTCATGACAACCCTGGGTGCTAAGTACAATTATAATCACCATTTTGTAGTCAAGGAAACGGAGGCAGACAGAGGTTAAGCGATTTGCCCAGGTTCACACAGTTAGTAGGTATTTGAGGTTGGATTTGAACTCGTCTTCTTGACTCCAGGCATAGCACTCTATCCACCTCCCTACTTCGAATTATATGGTGATCATTAACAGAATGGCAGGATTTCAGAGTTAGAAGAGACCTCAGAGAGTAGCTGGTACAATCCTTCCCTTCATTTGCTCATTCATTTGAAAAACATTTAGAAAGTGCTTACTATGTATTAGGCAGTGTGTTAAGCTCTGGAAATATGGACACTAAAGTAAAACACTACCTGTCCTTAAGGAACTTACATTCTTCTGGGAGAAACAATAGGAATGAATGGAAATAAATACAAAAATATATACACAAAAATCATTTTGGGGGGCACTAACCTCTGGGAGAATTAAGAAACGCCTCAAATGTGTGATAACACTTGAACCAAGCCTCAAAGGAACCCCGGGATTTTAAGACAGAGTTCAGTAGGAAGGAAGTACATTCCAAGTATGGAGAAGCTAGGAGACAGAATGTTGAATGTGGGGAACAGCAGACAGTCAGTTTGCCTACAGCAGTGGCAAATCTTTTGGCCTTGACACCACATGTGGCTTTCTAGGTCCCTGGGTGCAGCCTTTTGATTGAATCCACGTTTTATAGAACAAATCCTTTTATTAAGGGGATTTGTTCTGTGAAGTGGGGTTCAGTTAAAGGACTGAACTTGAGGACCTAGAGGGCCACATGTGACCTCAAGGCTGCAGGTTCCCCACTCTACCCTAGAACATAGTAAAAATAGAGTAATATATAATAAGCCTGGAAAGGTAGTCTAGAGCAGTATTGTGAAGGGCTGTAGGGAGCCACTAGAACATTTTGGTCTGGAAAGTGACATAGTTACACCTCTGCCTTTAGGAATATTGCTTTGGCATGTGTGTGGAGGATAGATTGGAGAACAGAAGAGATGGGAAGACCAATTAGAATATGGTTGCCATAGTCTAGAAGAGAGGAGATTAGGGTCTAAGGGAGGGTAGTGGTTATGTGAATAGAGATGTTATATGGGAAGAATCAACCCAACTTGGCAACTTACTGGACATGTGGAGCAAGGGAAAATGAAAGGGTTAAAATGATTTTGAGGTTGTCAACCTGGATATCTGGAAGGATGGTGATCCCCTCAACAGATTAATAAGAAATTAGCCAGAAGGTAGGTTTGAGGGAAAAGATAATGAGCTCTGTTTGGTCATGTTGAGCCTATGGGACACCTGATGATTATCCTATAGGAAGTCTGTGATTTGTGACTCAGGCTTAGAAAAGAGACAGAGATCTGGGAGTCATCACAATCAAGATGACACTTTAACCTGGGAGAGTTGATAAGGTGACTGAGAGAGGGTATAAGCAGAATGAAAAGAAGAGAGCTCTAGGGAATACTCACAGTTAGGGTATGGGGCTTAGATGTTGAACTAGCAGAGCAGAATGCCAAGGAGTGGCCAGACAGGTTGTGGATCAACCAAGAGAGAGGAGTCATGGAACCCAGAGGAGAGAATATCTAAGACCTGATATATCGATAATAACCTCAATAGCAACTTCAGCAAGTGGTTATTCAGCCTTGGCTAGAATAGAGATAAGAACTACTACCTCTTAAGGCATTGCATTACACTTTTGGACAGTACTAATTGTTAGGAAATTCTTCCAGATGAGCCAAAACTTGTGTTACTGAACTTCCACCATCTTGGAGTTGTTCTTCAGAGCCAAGTTAAAAAAAAGTATCTTTATTAGGATTTTTCTTCAAATATCTGAAGAACATGATCACATATGCAGGCTTTTCTAGTGTAAGCCCCACTATCACTTCTTTGATCTTTGTATGAGATGCTTTCACCATTCTGGTTACCTACATCTGGACATAATTCATTTGTCAATGTTTTCCTAACTGTTAAAGTTTGCCCAGAACTGAATTCGGTTCTCCAGATATGGGCTGCTTATTAGGGCACGTGATAGCAGGACTATAGCTTTTCTCATTTTGAACACTCTCCTTTCTTTATGGAAAATTTAGGTATAGTTTAGAATTGCTAAATCTAGAAAGTCTTAGTGATTGCGGTTAAAATTTAAATGCAAGTCAAATTCTCAATATATGCTAATTGGAAAATAAAGCAAATAGGTATATCTTATTTAAAAATCCTATCTCAAAGATTTCACAGACCTTCAGAGCTAGAAGGGACATCCATATATCTACTTCAGCAAAAATCCTTCTGCAGAATTCATGGAAAATTAGTCTGTCTGACTCTACTTGAACACCTTCAGTGATGGGAAACTCACTACATCCTGTGATAGTTCTTTTATCTGATTTATAAAAGGATTGAGAAGGAAATGTTCTAGCTGGCCTACAATCCTAGGAGTATGAACTGTCTGATGAGTGTTTCCTTTACCTTTCTGACAAAGAGTTCTGTGGGATAATATAGCCCTTTGTAATAAAAAAATGACTAGCATTCACACAGTGCCTACTATGTACCAGGCTTTATGAATATCTCATTTTATCCTCACAACTCAGTGAGGTAGGTGTTATTATTATCCCCATTTTACATTGAGAAAACTAAGGCTTATATAACTAAACTAAGGTTAAATGACTTGCCCATGGTCAGGTTGAAAGTTCTTCCTGATGCCAGGTCCAGCTCTCTATCCATTATACTACCTAGCCACCTTTGTGCAGGGGAGCAGGATGTAGAAAAAGTCTAGTCATCAATTTTTGGGTGATTTATTTTGCTATTCTGTCCTAATTAAAGGCTTTACTATTTGATTTATTATTCTTGGTCTGTTGGTGGAGAGTGCCTTGGGGGAGTGTGTGGGTGGGCAGGGCTTGAGAGTTATATTTGTTTAACTGGGAATAACTATAATTGCCCATAATAACCCTCGAAGAACATGAAGTAGGGAAGGGCTCCTGAGTTGTCTGGGTCCTGTGCTATATATACTCCATGTATCTCAAGCTCTCCTCTCTCAAACTACTTTGTATTTCACTAATTAGTATATATTTGTATTAATTCACTTTATATTTATCCTTTGTATATTCTTATTCATAGTATTAGACTGCAAACTCGTTGTGATTAGGGATTGTTTCATTCTTTCTACTTATATTCTCAGCACCTGGTAGTGCCTTGGCACATAGTAGGTGCTTCATAAATATATATTAATTGATTGATCAGTATAAGGCATGGCTCATCTTTTCAATATAGAGAAAAATACAAAGCTAAGGCCTAGGTCATCAGCCTATGTCATGTCTCTGTAAATTCTTTGAAGTTACTTGTCTGTCTGTACTCTCTAGTCCCAACCCAATTTTCCTTTTATACCACCTTGGCTTTATTTCTGCCTCTCCAACCACCCCTTTCCCCCCTTTAGTCTCTTAGGTAGAAGTATTAGCCCTGAAATGCCTGCTGAAAGCCTGGCTACTGGCTCTCAACTTTGGCTGCTGCTCTCCTTTAATCCAGAATTAGAAAATTTAGTCATTCTGAGACCAGGGTGAGATCTGTCAGCCAGAAGGAGACCCAGGAAAATTTTGGTGTTGTTGTTCAGTCGTGTCCAACTCTTTGTGACCCTAATTGAGGTTTTCTAGGCAAAGATACTGGGGGTACTTTGCAATTTCCTTCTTTGGCTCATTTTACAGATGAGGAAACCAAGGCAAACAGGGTTAAGTGATTTGCCCAGGGTCACACAGCAAGTAAGTATCTGAGGCCAGATTTTAAGTCAGAAAGATGCCCTTCATATGTGTTTTATATATTATGTATGTATATATGTATGTACGTATATATCTATCTATCTTTCTACCTCACACATATAAATATATATTTTATAAAATGTATGTATAAATACATATTATATGAAATATATTTCTTCTGTATACGTACTTATATGAGTACATATCTTCTCTAATAGAATGTGAGCTCCTTGAGGGTAGGGACCCTTTTATTTTTGTCTTTGTATCCCCAGTGCCTGGCCCACAGTAGGCATTTACTAAACTATTTGTTGGTGAATTGATCCTGGTGGCCCTTCTTTGAATGTTCTTCAGCTTATCAATGCCACTTCTAAAATAGGATATTCAGAACTGAACACAGTACTCTAGACAGGGTCTGGCTAGGGCAAAATATAGTAGGATCCTCACTCCCCTAGTCCTGGACATAAGACTTCGTTTTTTAATGCACTTTAAAACTGCATTTAATTTTGCTTTTGGCTGGCACATTACCCTATTGACTTCTACTCAGTTGCATCCCATTAAATATCCCTGGTCTTTTGGTTTTTTTTTAGAAGAATTGCAAACTAGACACACATCATACTTTTTTTTTTTTTGGAGGGCAATTGGGATTAAGTAACTTGCCCAAGGTCACACAGCCAAGTTTTTTATTTGTGTGTGTGTTAAGTGTCTGAGGCCAGATCCTAACTCAGGTCCTTCTGACTCCAGGGCTGACGCTCTACTCACTGCGCCACCTAGCCGCTCCCACATCATACTTTTTATAACTGCAAAAGTGATTAGAAAAAAAAGAAAACAAATGAGTTGAAGGTTTTTCATTTGTCCTTAATACATTTCATTTTTCTAGGTTTGGCTCAAGGTTTATCCTTTCAAGATTGTTGTGAAGCTTTTGCCTTTGTTATCCAATGGATTAGCTAATTTTTTCTAATTTTGTGTCATTTGCAAATTGAGTAGGAATATACTATCTCCTTTTTTGTCCAATTCAGTAATAACCTTGTCTAAAAGGAAATGAAGCTCTTCTGTCATTACTGGTTCCTGATAAAGTTGGGATAATTCTTTGTGATCACAGCTTCCTTTTCTTGCTATTCACTAACCATCCTTTATAATTTGTTCTAGAATCTCTCCAGGAACAAAAATCAAGTTCACTAGGCTATAGTTAAAAGTCTCTAAAGATAGGGACAATATTTACCCTTCTCTGATTTCTGTCCTATTCTCTATGATCTTTCAGAAATCTCTAACAAAGATCCTTATCTGCCAGAGCTTTCATAATCCTAGGCTGTTTCCCATTTGGGCCTGGTGACTTGGATTCATCAAAGATACCTTAATGCTCTTTTACTGTCTCCTTATTTGTCTTGAGTATAAATGCCTTAGTAGTCATTTTTGGTATGTTCCTTACCGTCCTTCTCATGGGCATTCTCTCTGTTGACAGTTACCATTTTCCTATCCACCCCCTTTGTCCTCAGTGTAGCTTAAAACTCTCTCTCTCTCTTTTCCCCCTTAGCATTCCCTTGCCAAACTCAGCTCATTTTGAGTATTAGTGTTTCTGACACTATTCTTGTAGGACTTGTATTCAACTTTTATTATCTACCCTCACTTCTATCTTCTAAAATTTTTCTTTTCACATTCTAAGTTGGACAATACCTTCCTTGTGCATTTATAGCAATCTCTTTGGACAATCCCTTTTTTAATGTCAGTGGAATTATTTTTATGCCTTAAGAATCTCATTCTTGACAATTTTTCTTTCCACTATGGTTGACTTCCCCTGTAGAATTTCAGCATCGTAGGATCCTAATTACACTTTCTCTGAATCCATTGAAACCTAGTCTTCCAAATTTCTGCCATGCATGTCATAGCAGGTCATAAGGAATGTTGCTTAAGCAAGAACCTCACTGCTTATATAATGTAATCATTTAGAACGAGACTAAAATAAAAATTACCCAAGAGATCAGAGAACCATTTGAAATTTGGAGCAAGGGATGTTTGGAATATTTTAACAAAATCAAGCAAACAAACAGAGGTTTTGATTAAAATGAAGTTTCCATTTTCCTATCAATTTTTCTATGTTACTTCTAGAGAAAATGCATAGTGAAACTATGAAAACTATCTCATAGTTTTCATCACTTTTTGGGAAGACTATCTTATGATTTTTAGTATAGACAAATTTCATGTTTCATATTTTGGTCATATCTTTGCAGTCAGCAGAGTGTCTGGTTGAACTCTGATAAGTTCAACTGAAATGAAGAAGTTTAGAATGTGGAAGGTCATGTATTATGTTGGTCTTTGGAGAACCACTCTAACCAAATGTGAAGTTATACAAACAGAAAAATGGCTACTGGGTAATGTACTTTCCCCCCTTTTTCTCTCTTAGCAACTCTTAGCCTACTAAGGAAGTTTTATCTTCATCAGTGGAGGGAGACACCACACTGATCAAACACATCATTGAAATATGAAAGCACTATCCCTTATAACCTCAAAATATTTCTCTTACTATTCAACTTGCATTAGCCTCTATTTTCTTTAATATTGAATAGTGTGGAAAAACAGAAGGAGAAAATTGGTAGACAGCTAGACAGAGATTTCTCAGTGGTGAAACATATGAGAAAAGAGGTCACAAAAAGATTCTGGACACTCAAACTCGTGACCACTGCCAATAAGCCATAGCAAGTTTCAAATATTTTGCTTGAAAATGAATGTTGGGACTATAAAACATCTGGAAAATTTAGCCTGTCAAGTTTAACCATTATTAAAATTTATCAGAGAACTAAAAATAATGCTAACCCCCCCACATCTGTAATTGCTCAAAAAGAACATGGTTTTAAAATTAGGCAAAGTACCAAACTACTGAATCCATTTTGATTACAATAAAAAAAAGCAATCAACCAGGGATAAAACCTGCCCTGGCACATTCCAGTACTAGAGGATAATTTCTCATGAAGTTATGAGGCAGTAAGAAGTAAAGTTATGAGGCAAAGCATTTTGGTGGAAGTTCAGAGGTTAGTCATATCCCTCCAGGAATAATTCTCTGGGGACAGTTTTTCAACCAGAATCCCTTATGCCTCACTTTTAGCTTCTTTACCTTTCCTAGTCAAGGCTAGAACCTAAAATAGATATTGAACTGAAATACCAGGATTTGGGAAATGGGTAATAAAGGTTTGAAGGATTAAAGGAAGGAGGTTTGGGGATTAGGGAACGTGGTTTTGGGTTTTCTAGAGTGAACACTTGGGATATAGAGAAAGAAGGGTTAAGAAATGGGTTTTGGGGATTAGGGAATGGGGAATTGTGGATTAGGAAAAGAAGTCTGGGGATTAATATAGAATGAAGGATTAGAGATTGGGGGACTAGGGAATGGGGGAATAGAAGATTGGTGAATGAATGGCTGGAAATTAGAGACGGAAGGATTAAAGGTTTAGGATTAGGAAAGGAAGGGTTGAGAATTCTAGAATAAAGAATTCTGAGGTTGTGTAGAAGGAAATGACACACTGGGAAATAGCAGATGGATGGAAGTATAGCATTTTTAGTCAAAGCGCCACAAACAGGGTAGTATTGGTTCGGGGGAGTAGTCACGGGATCTCGGGCAATTTTTCTGGGAACTTTGGGCCGCGGGCAGTGTATTTCGGAGCTGGGGAGCGGGTGTGAGAAGGAAGAGGAGAAAGAGGAAGGAAAGAAGGTGGAGATGGAGCAGGGGCTGGAGCAGGGGTCAGGGGCAGTCGGCAGATAGTTGCTGGGACCCAGCAGCTCTACAGTTACCAGATCTCATCCTGTGCAACGAAATTGAATTTTTCGGCGGCAGAGTTGGTGAGGGGCTTCTGGGCCATGGCTGGTTCTGGTCCGAGTCGGAGTGCAAATGGCATGGGTGACTTGGGCTTCTGCCTGGGTCATTGTGCCCTTACAGTTACCCTTGGCAACTGGGTGTTGCCGGAAGATGGTGAGTGGGAGGCTGAGGCCACCTGTACAGGTCGCTGTCCAGGCTTCCCTTCTGAAGCTGCTGGGGGCCCCGCCCCTTCCCTCTTCGCTTTTACTTAAGGTACCTTACTTAAGCTCGAAATAAATCATTCTGTATTCCCTTCCCCCTTCTCTCCTTTGTCCCTCAAGAAAGCCCTACTTTTCCTTCCTCGGAGGCAGTGGGATGCGGTGGAATCAAGTTTGGTAATCAAGGTGGGGTTGGGTTCCATTCCCTGAATTCCATCCCTCTCCTGCTATGCCACCTCACAGAATAGAAAGCCAGAGCCGCAAGGAACCTTAGACCCCAAAGACTGGGACATTGGAGTCAAGAGACCTGTATTCAGATCCCAGCCTGGCTGCTTACTGCCTAGGTTAAGTCCTTAACCGCTCTGTTCACCAGATTCCTTATGTATAAAATGAGTTTGTTGGACTGGATGACTCGTAAGGTGTTTTCCAGCTCTGAATCTACCATCCTCTGAATACTTAAAGATGTGTGTTTCCCAAAGTTCTATCCTTATACCATTCTGAACTCTCATTCATAGAGGAGGAAACTGAGTCCCAGAGTGGTCAAATGATTTGTTTGTCCAGCATCACATGAAGTTGGCAAGGACAGGAACCCCTGTCCTGTGAATTCTTTGACTTCAAGGCCATTGACCCCCATCTCCTTCTGTATCTTTGCACTGGTTGACATCCATGCCTGGGATGTACTCCCTCTTTATTTTCATCTTTCAGCATTCCTAGTTTTCTTCCAGGTTCAGCTCAAGCACCTTCTCCTCCTCCTCCTCCTCCTCCTCCTCCTCCTCCTTCTTCTTCTTCTCCTTCTCCTTCTCCTCCTCTTCTCCCTCCTCCTCCTCCCCCTCTGCCTCCTTCTGTATGTGTATTTATTTCCCCCCAATAACATATTAAAAGCAATTTTAAAAATTGGGCTCTAATTTCTACTCTCCCTCCTTCCCCTCCTCCCTCCTTGAGATAGTAAGCAATCTGATATAATTTATACATGTACAGTCATGTAAAACATTTCCATATTAATCATTTTGTGCAAGAAGACTAAAATAAAAAATAATGAAAAAAAGAAAATGAAACACAGCATACTTTAGTCTGTATTTAGACAGTATCATTTCTTTCTCTGGAGACAGATAGCTTGCTTCATCATAAGTCCTTTGGGATTGTCTTGCATCATTGTATTGCTGAGAATATTTGTCGTTACCAGTTCTTCATTGTACGATATTGCTGTTACTCTGTACAAAGTTCTCCTGCTTCTGGTCACTTTATTTTGCATCAGTTCATGTAAGTCTTCCCAGGTTTTTCTGAAGTCATCCTGCTTGTCATTTGTTATAGCACAACACTATTCTATCATAATCATATACCACAGCCTGTTTTTCTGTCCCCCAATTTTGATGGGCATCTTCTCAATTTCCAGTTCTTAGCCACCACAAAAATCTGTCAAGCACCACCTTCTAATTAACACTGAACATTTACTGATCCTTGAAGATGTTAGTGATGCTCTACCTACCCTATCCTGTCCCTTTGTTTATTAATAAGAGCTAATATTTATGTAGCACTTTAAGATTTGCAAAGAATTTTACAAATGTTATCTCAGTTGCTTCTTGTAACAATGCTGTGAGGTAGGTGCTGTTATTATCCTCATTTCACAAATAAGGAAACTGAGGCTGAAAGATTTAGTTTTCCCCAAATCAAAGATTATAAATTTTCTCTAAAGTTTTCAGATTAGATAACTAAAAGTGCCTGATGTAGAATTTGAAACCAGGTCTTTCCAGCCACAAGCCTAGCACTTTGCTATGCCACATTATATCTATTCTGTATCTATTTTATATATTTGTTCAACTGTTTCAATTGTGTCTGACTCTTCATGACCCCATTTTTTTGGCAAAGATACTGGAGTGGTTTGCCATCTCCTTTTGCAGCTCATTTTATAGATGAGGAAACTAAGGCAAACAGGGTAAAGTGATATGCCCAGGATCACAAGACTAGGAAGTGTCTGAGGCCAGATTTGAACTCAATATATATTTTGTATGTATACATATGCAATAAGTACATTTTGTCTTTGCTTGCAAGACTGTAATCCCACTGAGGTAGAGATTGTTCTTTCTTTTTATTTTGCTATTGCTTAGCACAGTGCTTGGCATTTTGTAGATCTTTAATAAATTGGTTGTTGATTGATTATCATTGAATACTAAACTATTAAGGATAGAACCTTGGGCATATGACTTAACCAACATTGGCTTCTGTTTCCTCATGAAGATATCATATTTATAATGCCTTATAAACACTAACCCCCAATAACCATGTATAAAGTGTTATTAACAAACTAAATAATAGTGGAATTTACCCTCCCTTTAAATCATCTCACTCCCTAACGTTTTCTCTAATCCCTCTCCCACTTCCACTTTTCTCTGGTATTTTTTCATCTACCCAGCCTTGTTTCAGATTAGATAATCAAAATTATCTCACACTCTAAAGCTCTCCTGCCTTCCAGTGATGTTACCTAGCACCTCTACACTCCAAAAAGCCCTTTACTTTTTTCTTCCAGCTCCTAGATGCTCAAAACCCTGGGCCTCATATCTCTCTCTTCCCCCAACAAAGGAAATTTACTTACAGTAAGGAGACAGCTCTCCTCCTGACTTTGTTCATGTAATAAGCAATTCAGTGTTTACTAGGCACTTGGGGGGATATAATGATGCACATGACAAAAAGATGTGGGCCATAAAGGAGCTGACAATCTATTTTAGGAGGCAGGACCTATACACGTGCAAAGAAAACTAACTATATAAAGCTATATATGCTTAAGCCCTCATCTGAAAAGTAAAGGGTTGGACTAAATGATCTCCTGAGTCCTTTCCGACTTTGCCATTCTATAAATCTCTCATTTGTGATACAGATAGTAAAGGAAGCAGGGAGGAAGGGAAAGAGGGAAAGAAGGGAAGAGAAATAGAGGAAGGGAGGGAGGGAGGGAGAGAGAGATTAAGAGAGGAAGGGGGAGACAGAAAGAGGTGAGAGAGACAGAGACAGACTGAGATACAGAGAGACAGACAGACAGAGAGGAGGGAGGGAGGAAGAGAGAGAGAGAGAGAGAGAGAGAGAGAGAGAGAGAGAGAGAGAGAGAGAGAGAGAGAGAGAGAACTGGATTCGAAGTCCAGCTTTGCTGCAGCCACCTTGTGACCTTGGACAAGCCACATGGCCCCTATGGCTTCCAGTTTCCTCATCCATAAGAAGAAGTTGGACCAGGTGGCATTTAAGCTCCCTTCTAATTCCAAAATTCTATGATGCCTGGAAAGGGAAGGATATAGATCTGTTAAAATAGACATAGCTGAGAGGAACAGAAAATTGAGTGAACTTTAGTGACACAGAAGCAAACTCTCTCTTGCTTATGTTTTCCCATGCTTGTCAAGCTCTAGAAATCTAAGGCAGTGAGTGAACTCCTTTTGTGTGATTGGGCTCTTTGCTGACTAACAGAATCCATGGCAGCTAATTAGCCAAGCATCTCCTCAGCAGCAGAGGAAGGCTGTTTTTCCCAGGTCTGATAGCACTTATTTGTTCTGTCACAATCCCAGGGGGTTGTTTGCCTCACTCCCTTTTTCTGACCTCCCTTTATCAACAGATTTGTACTTTAACGGGGCGTTGGAAGGTTTCACAGCTGGTGTTTTTTCCTATTGTAACCAATTTCCCCAGACCCTAGCCGGGTGGTGTCTTCTTGGCTGCTAGAAACACATGGCAAAGACTCAAAATCAGGGTGGGTCACACATGCCCACTCAACCAAAATAGTTTAAAGAGGGAACAGGAATTGATTCTGGATTAATTAACATGTATTCACAATATGCCAGTGACTGAGCTTGGGGTTTACAGCAAACAGGAAGGCTATGATATTTCTTTAGATTTCTTTGTGAGTCCAAGTTTTCCCTCTAAATAGGGAGATAAAACAATTATTCCATGCTGCAGTGGATTAGGAGTCAGAAGGCCAAGGTTCAAATTCTACCTTTGCTGTTTTCCACCTTGGACAAGTCACTGAATCTCTGCATCTTACTTTCCTCATTTAGATGTGTATGGGGTAGTTGATCAGAGTAGTCCCTTATCAAAATAAGAAGTTGTTTTAAAATTTCTTTTCCTCAACTACATGTAAAACAATTTTTAACATGCATTTAATAAATTGTTTGAGTTCCAAATTCCCTTCTTCCCTACCCTCACACTGAGAAGGCAAACAATTGGATATAGATTATACATGTGCAGTCATGCAAAATGTATTTCTATATTATCCATGCTGCAAAATAAATATATACTCCCCACCACCACTAAAAAAATAAGAAAAATGAAGAAAGTAAAGAAATATGCTTTGATCTATATTCAGACTCATCAGTTCTTTCTTTGGAGGTACATAGCGTTTTTCATTATAAATCCTTCAGAATTATCATGGATCGTTGTATTGTTGAGAATTGCAAAATCATTCACGTGCCCACTGATATTTCTATTATTGTGTTCTCCTAGGTCTGCTAACTTCATTTTGTGTCAGTTCTTGTAAGTCTTCCTGGGCTTTTTTGAAAGCATCCTGCCCATCATTTCTTATTGCACAATAGTATTCCATCATAATCGTATATCACAACTTGTTCAGTCATTTCCTGTTGATAGGTATCCCCTCAATTTCCAATTCTTTGCCACCACAAAAAGAGCTACTATAAATATTTTTGTACATATAGGTCCTTTTCCTTTTTCTTTGATCTCTTTGGAATATAGATCTAGTTGATATTGTTGGGTTCAAGGACGTACATAATTTTATAGTCTTTGGCCATAGTCCCAAATTGCTCTCCAGAATGGTTGGCTAAGTTGACAATTCCACTAATAGTACATTAGAGTACATTAGTGTCTTGATTTTTCCATACCCCCCTCCAACATTTATCATTTTCCCTTTGTTAGTCAATGTGATAAGGGTGAGGTGGTATCTCAGAGTTGTTTTAATTTGCATTTCTCTAATCAATAGTGATTTAGAGCATTTTTTCATCATATGACTAAAGATAGTTTTATTTTTTTCTCCTGAAAACTGCCTGCTCATATCGTTTGACCATTTATCAATTGGGGAATGACTCATATTCTTATAAATTTAACTCAGTTCTCTCTATATTTGAGAAATGAGGCCTTTATCACAGAAATTTCCTGCAATTTTTTCCCTCAATTTCCTGCTTTCCTTCTAATCTTGGCTACATTACTGCATTACTTTTATTTATGCAAAGACCTTTTTAAATTTAATTACCATTTTACATCTTATAATTCCCTATATCTCATGTTTGCTAATAAAATTTTCCCCTTATCCATGGATCTAATAGATAAAATATTCCATGTTCCCCTAATTTGTTTATGATATCACACTTTATGTCTAAATCATATACCCACTTTGACTTTATCTCAGTATATGGTGTAAGATGTTGCTCTATACTTAGTTTCTGCCAAACTGCTTTCCAATTTTCCCAGCAATTTTTATGAAATAGTGATCTATCTAGTAAAATAGTGGTTCTTGTCCCAAAGGCTTGGATCTTTGTATTTCATATACTAGATTACTATGATCATTTATTACTGGGTATTGTGTACCTAATCTATTCCCCTGATCTACTACTCTATTTCTTAACCAATACCTGATTATTTTGATAATTACCATTTTGTCATACAGTCTGAGATCTGGTACTGCCAAGTCATCTTCCTTCACATTTTTTTCATTGATTTTCTTGATCTTTTATTTTTCTAAATGAATTTAGTTATTTTTTCTAGTTCCTATAAGATTTTTGGGGGGTTGTTTGATAGGCATGTCACTAAATAAGTAAATTAACTTAGGTAGAACTGTCATTTTTATTATATTGGCTTGTCCTACTATGAGCAATTAATATTTCTCCAGTTGTCTAGATCTGACTTCATTTGTGTGGAAAGTGTTTTGTAATTGTGTTCATATAGTTCCTGGGCAAGCAGACTCCCAAGTATTTTATATTATCTGGTATTGTCTTAAATGGAATTTCTTTCTCTATCTCTTGCTGCTGGATTTTGTTGGTAATATATAGAAATGCTCATGATTTATGTTGGTTGATTTTATATCCTGCAACTTTGCTGAAGTTAATTATTTCAACTAGTTTTTAGACCATTCTCTAGAATTCTCTAACTGTACCATCATGTCATCTGCAGAGTGATGATAGTTTGTTTCTTCACTACCTATTCAAATTCCTTCAATTTCTTTTTCTTCTCTCATTGCTTTAGCTAGCACTTCTACTGCAATATTGAATAATAGTGGTGATAATGGGCATCCTTCCCCCTCCCCATCTTTGTGGGAGAGCTTCTAGCTTGTCCCTATTATAGAGATAGATATTACTTATCATTTTAAGAAAAGCTACATTTATTCTTATGCTTTTTTAGTATTTTTAGTAGGGTGAGTACTGTATTTTGTCAAAATATTTTTCTGTATATTTTGAGATAATCATATGATTTTGTTGTTTTTGATATTGATATGGTTAGTTATGCTGATATTTTCATAAAATTTAACTGGACCTGTATTCTTGGTATAAATTCCATCTGGTCATAATGTACAATCTTTGTGAAATATAGCTATAATCTCCTTGCTAGTATTTTATTTATACTTATTTAGTGCTAGTATTTTATTATTAAATTTTTACAATAATATTAATTAGGAAAATTGATATATAATTTTATTTCTGTTTTTGCTCTTCCTGGTTTAGGTATCAGCACCATATTGGTGTCATAAAAGGAATTTGGTAAGACTCCATTACTTATTTTAAAAAATAGTTTATGTAGTATTTTAATTAATTTTTCTTTAAATGTCTGATAGAATTTGCTTGTGAATCCATCTGGTACTGGGGCTTAGGGACTTTGTTTATGGCTTGTTTAATTTCTTTTTCTAAGATAGGGTTATTTAAGTATTCTATTTCCTCTCCTATTAAGCTGGGCAATTTATATTCTTGTAAGTATTCATCCATTTTACTTAGATTGTTAGATTTATTAGCATATAATTGGGCAAAATAGCTCCTAATAATTACTTTAACTTCTTCTTCATTAGTGGTGAATATAACTTTTTATTTTTGATGTTGGTAATTTAATTTTCTTCTTTCTTTAAAAAAAATCAAATTAGCCAACGGTTTATTTTATTGATTTTTTCCTCATAACCAGCTCCTAGTTTTGTTTATTAGTTCAATTGTTTTCTTACTTTTAATTTTATTAATAACTCCTTTGCTTTTCAGAATTTTTAGTTTGGCATTTAATTGGGGATTTTTAGTTTCTTCTTTTTCTAGTTGTTTTTTTTTTTTTAATAATTGCATACCCAATTCACTGATTTGCTCTTTCTCTATTTTATTTTATTTTATTTTTTGCCTTTTGGAGGGCAATTGGGGGTGACTTGCCCAAGGTTACACGGCTAGTTTTTTGGTGTTAAGTGTCTGAGGCCAGATCCAAACTCAGGACCTCCTGACTCCAGGGCCAGCGCTTTACTCACTGCACCACCTAGCCACCCCTCTTTCTCTATTTTATTGATTTAAGCACTTGATATAAATTTTCTCCTCAATACTGCTTTGGCTACATCTCATAAATTTTGGTATGTTGTCTCATTGCTATCATTTTCTTTAATGAAATTATTTATTCTTTCTATGATTTGTTCTTTTACCCATTTATTTTTTAGGATTAGATTATTTAGTTTCCAATTAATTTTATCCATGTTTGCATGGCCCTTTATTGAATGCAATTTTTATTGCATTATGATCTGAAAAGGATACATTTAACATTTCTACTTCTCTGCATTTGGTTGTGAGGTTTTTATGTCCTAATAAATGGTTTGTTTTTGTGAAGGTGCCATATATAGCCATATAGATGAAATTAAATTTTCTCCACAGAACTGTCATAGCTAACTTTTTAAAAATTATTATTATTATTATTATTTGGTAATTCATTTGTTTTTATTTCTTTTTTTTTAAACAAATGCTTTATTAACTTCTGTTTTACATCATTCATTTCCGCCAGATTTTGAGTTGCAATCATTTTCCCCCCATTATTCTCCTACCCAACCTCCCAGAATAGCAGTCCCACAAGATATCGCTTCCTCCAATCTGCTCTCTCCCATACCTTCTCCCATACCCCCATCGACTTTTCCATTAGAGGAAGGTGAATCTTTGTGTCCCAATGCCTGCACATCTTATCTCCCTATTACAAGCAAAAGAGTATTAATATTAGTATTTATATATATTTGAAACATTTAATGTTAAGACCTAGAATTTCAGATCCATTTCCTTCCTCCCTTGTCACCCATTCCCTCTTGGGAGATAAGTAATTCAGTACATGTTGTACATGTCTGGCTACGCAAAACATTATCATAGTAGATATATTGTACAAGGTTGCTTATAATTCCCTCCCACTCATCCCACCTCCCACCTGGTCCATTCCCTACATGATCCTGTTCCTCTTCTATAGTGGGTACTTCCAACCTCCCCTCACCCCAAGGATGCCCTCCCATTCATCATCCCTCCTCTCATCCCCCTTCCCCCTATCCTGCTGCAGGTTGAGATATCCCATTTAGTATGTATGTCATTCTCTCCCTGAACCAAATTCAATGTGAATGTGGTTTTGCCTTTTTAGCCTTCCTATTCTCCCCCTCCTTTGCAACCACTTCCCCTTGCTTCTTCTACTTGGGATAGTTTACCCTACCATGTCTCTCCCCATCTCCTCTTGCCACTTTCCTCTCTCACCTCATAGTATCATCCCTTGAGTATTCTCCCTTCCCAACAAATTCGACCTATGCCCTCTATCCATATATAACTGTAACCATATACACACAAATTCACATATGTATTCATATGACCACATACCCTTCTTCCATTATTTTCATAGTGAGAAAGATATCATCAGTCACAGTTATCGCTTTTCCATATAGGAATGTAAATAGTTCAGCTTTGATAAGTTCCTTTTGATTTCTTTTCCCTGATTACCTTCTCAGGCATCTCTTCCTTCTTGTGTCTGGATGTCAAATTTTCTATTCAATTCTGGTTTTTTCCTCAAGAATGCTTGAAAGTGGGGGCGGAGCCAAGATGGCGGAGTAGAAACAGCTAGTCCAAGCCTCTCTGCCCCCAGATTCTCCACAAACCATGTAAAAAAGGACTCTGAAAAACTTCTGGAGCCCCAGCACCCACAGAACGACACAGAGAAGCTAACCTCCCGCTGAGGACAGCCCAGCACCCTGCAGGAAGGACCAGCGCAGCGGTCTGGGAGCCGGCAGAGCGCAGAGCGCAGGAGCCGAGCCGAGCCCAGGTCCACGTGAGCCGAGGTTTTAGCCCCAGGGCGGCAGGGCCAGCAGCCGGCTGGAGGAACCCCAGAACACCAGGAACTGTGGCGACCCCAGAATTATCAACATAGACTTGCCTAGGACAAAGTAAGAGGTTAGTGTCCTATGGACTTTGGGACCTGTATTTGGGGAATGCGTCAGCTCCCTCCCCTGGGGGCTAGAAGCCGCTGAGGAGACACGCCATTTTGTAGTTTTCAGAGGCATTTCCGGCTCCCAGCCTACAAATCGTGGGGAGATCCAGCGATCAGTCTTGGGGGGTAATCGCTCTTGCTTTAACCTCCCTGGATCTGGATTGTGATCTAGGGTGGAAGTTGTGGGTGGGTTTACAGCTTGCCAGAAACGGAAGTTGCCCCCCACACGTTCGGGACGAAAATTCCTCTATCTGGCCTTAAAGCCATAGTGTGGCAACAAGCCCAAAAGTCAAGCAATTAAGTGGCAACATGCCAAGGCAAAGGAAACAGAAAAATGCAACCCTAGACTCCTATTTTGGGGGCATAGAGCGGGAAAAGGACTGTGAGGTCAGAAGTCCTGCTCCAAAAGCCCCAGGGGAAAACATGAGCGGGTTGCAGGCCATAGAGGACCTTAAGAAGGACTTTAAAAATCAAATAAGAGAAGTGGAGGAAAAATTAGAAAGAGAAATGAGAAGGATGCAGGAAAAGTATGAAATGAGGGTCAACAGCCTGACTGAGGAAAACAACACCTTAAAAAATAGACTAGCTCAAATGGCAAAGGAGGGCCAAAAGGGCATTGAGGAGAAGAATGCCTTAAAAAGTTGAATTTGCCAGATGGAAAAAGAATCTCAAAAGTTCACTGAGGAGATTCATTCCTTCAGAGTTAGACTGGAGCAAATGGAAGCTAGTGACTTTATGAGAAATCAAGATGCTGTTAAGCAGATCCAAACAAATGAAAGATTAGAAGGCAATGTGAAATATCTCATGGGAAAAACCACTGACCTGGAAAATAGATCCAGGAGAGACAATTTAAAAATTATTGGACTACCTGAAAGCCATGATCAAAGAAAGAACCTAGAAATCACCCTTCAAGAAATTCTCAAGGAAAATTGCCCTGATGTTTTAGATCCAGAGGGCAAAATAGAGGTTGAAAGAATCCACCGATCACCTCCTGAAAAAGATCCCAAAAAGAAAACTCCCAGGAATATTATAGCCAGGTTCCAGAATCCCCAGATCAAGGAGAAAATACTACAAGCAGCCAGGAAGAAACAATTTCAATATTGTGGAAACACAATCAGAATAGCCCAGGACCTGGCAGCTTCTACACTGAGGGATCGAAGGGCATGGAATATGATATTCCAGAGGGCAAAAGAACTGGGAATGAACCCAAGGGTCACCTACCCAGCAAAACTGAGTATTTTGTTTCAGGGGAAAATATGGTCATTCAGTGGAATAGAGGACTTTCAAGCATTCTTGAGGAAAAACCAGAATTGAATAGAAAATTTGACATCCAGACACAAGAAGGAAGAGATGCCTGAGAAGGTAATCAGGAAAAGAAATCAAAAGGAACTTATCAAAGTTGAACTATTTACATTCCTATATGGAAAAGCAATAACTGTGACTGATGATATCTTTCTCACTATGAAAATAATGGAAGAAGGGGTGTGGTCATATGAATACATATGTGAATGTGTGTGTATATGGTTACAGTTATATATGGATAGAGGGCATAGGTTGATTTTGTTGGGAAGGGAGAGTACTCAAGGGATGAAATTATGAGGTGAGAGAGGAAAGTGGCAAGAGGAGATGGGGAGAGACATGGTAGGGTAAACTATCTCATGTAGGGAAGTGGGTGCAAAGGAGGGGGAGAATAAGGAAGGCTAAAAAGGCAAAACCACATTCACATTGAATTTGGTTCAGGGAGAAAATGACATACATACTAAATGGGATATCTCAACCTGCAGCAGGATAGGGGGAAGGGGGATGAGAGGAGGGATGATGGATGGGAGGGCATCCTTGGGGGGAGAGGAGGTTGGAAGTACCCACTATAGAAGAGGGACAGGATCATGTAGGGAATGGACCAGGTGGGGGGTGGGATGAGTGGGAGGGAATTATAAGCAGCCTTGTACAATATATCTACTATGATAATGTTTTGCATAGCTAGACATGTACAACATATACTGAATTACTTATCTCCCAAGAGGGAATGGGTGACAAGGGAGGAAGGAAATGGATCTGAAATTCGAGGTCTTAACATTAAATGTTTCAAATATATATAAATACTATTATTAATACTCTTTTGCTTGTAATAGGGAGATAAGATGTGCAGGCATTGGGACACAAAGATTCACCTTCCTCTAATGGAAAAGTCGATGGGGGTATGGGAGAAGGTATGGGAGAGAGCAGATTGGAGGAAGTGATATCTTGTGGGACTACTATTCTGGGAGGTTGGGTAGGGGAATAATGGGGGAAAATGATTGTAACTCAAAATCTGGCGGAAATGAATGATGTAAAACAGAAGTTAATAAAGCATTTGTTTAAAAAAAAAAAGAATGCTTGAAAGTCCTCTATTCCACTGAATGACCATATTTTCCCCTGAAACAAAATACTCAGTTTTGCTGGGTGGGTGACCCTTGGGTTCATTCCCAGTTCTTTTGCCCTCTGGAATATCATATTCCATGCCCTTCGATCCCTCAGTGTAGAAGCTGCCAGGTCCTGGGCTATTCTAATTGTGTTTCCACAATATTGAAATTGTTTCTTCCTGGCTGCTTGTAGTATTTTCTCCTTGATCTGGGGATTCTGAAACCTGGCTATAATATTTCTGGGAGTTTTCTTTTTGGGATCTTTTTCAGGAGGTGATCTGTGGATTCTTTTAACCTCTATTTTGCCCTCTGGATCTAAAACATCAGGGCAATTTTCCTTGAGAACTTCTTGAAGGGTGATTTCTAGGTTCTTTCTTTGATCATGGCTTTCAGGTGGTCCAATAATTTTTAAATTATCTCTCCTGGATCTATTTTCCAGGTCAGTGGTTTTTCCCATGAGATATTTCACATTGCCTTCTATTCTTTCATTTTTTTGGATCTGTTTAACAGCATCTTGATTTCTCATAAAGTCATTAGCTTCCATTTGCTCCAGTCTAACTCTGAAGGAGTGAATCTCCTCAGTGAACTTTTGAGATTCTTTTTCCATCTGGAAAAATCGGTTTTTCAAGGCATTCTTCTCCTCATTGCCCTTTTGGGCCTCCTTTGCCATTTGAGCTAGTCTATTTTTTAAGGTGTTGTTTTCCTCAGTCAGGCTATTGACCCTCATTTCATACTTTTCCTGCATCCTTCTCATTTCTCTTTCCAATTTTTCCTCCACTTCTCTTATTTGATTTTTAAAGTCCTTCTTAAGGTCCTCTATGGCCTGCAACCCGCTCATGTTTTCCCCTGGGGCTTTTGGAGCAGGACTTCTGACCTCACAGTCCTTTTCCTGCTCTATGCCCCCAAAATAGGAGTCTAGGGTTGCATTTTTCTGTTTCCTTTGTCTTGGCATGTTGCCACTTAGTTACTTGACTTTTGGGCTTGTTGCCACACTATGGCTTTAAGGCCAGATAGAGGAATTTTCGTCCCGAATGTGTTGGGGGGCAACTTCCGTTTCTGGCAAGCTGTAAACCCACCCACAACTTCCACCCTAGATCACAGTCCAGATCCAGGGAGGTTAAAGCAAGAGCGATTACCCCCCAAGACTGATCGCTGGATCTCCCTACAGTTAACATGCAGGCCGGGAGCTGGAGCTGCCTCTGAAAACTACAAAATGGTGTGTCTCCTCAGTGGCTTCTAGCCCCCAGGGGAGGAAGCTGACACATTCCCCAAATACAGGTCCCAAAGTCCATAGGACACTAATCTCTTACTTTGTGCTAGGCATGTCTATGTTGATAATTCTGGAGTCGCCACAGCTCCTGGTGTTCTGGGGTTCCTCCAGCTGGCTGCTGGCCCTGCTGCCCTGGGGCTAAAACCTCGGCTCACGTGGACCTGGGCTCGGCTCAGCTCCTGTGCTCTGCGCTCTGCGCGCTGTGCGCTGCCAGGTCCCAGACCGCTGCGCTGGTCCTTCCTGCAGGGCTCCTGGGCTGTTCTCAGCGGGAGGTTAGCTTCTCTGTGTCGTTCTGTGTGTGCTGGGGCTCCAGAAGTTGTTCAGAGTCCCTTTTTACATAGTTTGGGGGGAATCTTAGGGCAGAGTCGCTTGGAAGAGCTGTTTCTACTCCGCCATCTTGGCTCTGCCCCCCCTTACTGCCCATAGCTAACTTTTTAAAATATTCTATTCATCTCCTTAACTTCTTTCTTGTTTACTTTTGGGCTAAATTTATCTAGTTCTGAGAAAGAAAAGTTGAGGTCCCTCACTAGTATAGTTTTACTCTTTATTTCCTCCTTTTCACTAATTTAACTTTTTAAAGAATTTAGATGGCACTTTGGGGTCTGTAAGTTTTTTGTTCTTCCAAGGTGTTGTGATCTAAGGAAAGGTATGGCCTCTCCTGGTCTGTGCTCTGTTTTGTGAGTGATCACAAGCTCTCTTCTCCACCTGGAACTGTGACCAGGGCCTCTACTGCCCTGTGACTCAAGCACTAGTGTGCTAGTTCTCCTCTTCTTTATCCTAAGACTGTGACCCAGATCCTGTACCCAGTGCCAGCAAAAGGTTCTCCTGTAATTCCCTTCCTACTAGTTGTCTGATCCCCTTACAGTCTGGAGGTTAAGAGCTCCAGAAGCTGCCACTGCCACTGATGCAGCTGCCTCCTAGGCCTGCTGCTGACTTGCCAGGTCTTGAGGTCTAACCACTACCCTGGTGAGATAGACCTTTCCTGTCAACCTTCCAAGTTGTTTTGGGTGGGAAAACTGTTTTGCTCTGGCCTTTTATTGGTTTTGCCACTCGAGAATTTGATTTGAGGTGTTATTTTTGAGTTGTCTGGAGGAAAATTTGGGAGAATTGAGGTGAGTTCCTGCCTTTTCTCCACCATCTTGGCTCTATCACTAAATTAAGGAGTTCTTAAAATAATATTGTGAGATTGTAAGGAGTGCATTATTGTTTGAAGGCTACTGACAGGACACAGGGAATGCCTACTGTTTTTTGGACTGAAGATCAATAAAGATCTCTGCAGCTATGTGGTACAGTGGATTGAGTCCTGGACTTAGAGTCAGGAAGACACATCTTCCAAAGTTCAGATCTGACCTAAGACACTTAATAGCTGTGTGACCCTGGGCAAGTCACTTAGCCCTGTTTGCCCAAGTTCCTTATCTATAAAATGTGCAATAGAAGGAAATGGCAAACCATGTCAGTATCTTTGCCAAGAAAATCCCAAATGATCTTGCTAAGAATCAGATATGATTGAACAATAAAAATCTCTACTTACGGCTTATAAAAGTTTATTTAAAAAACAGTTTATAAAAGTTGTTTCTATTTTATGAAGCTCTGGCTTTTGAGAACTTGATCTTTAACTTTACCCTTAAGTCTTTTTCCTGAAGTGCAGGGGTCAGGGGTGCAGTTAATTTCTCTCTTCTCTTTCTCTCTGATCTGGAGCAGCAAGGCTATTTACAGAGGAGTACCTGGAAGGAGCAGGCATTTGCTTGAACAAATCCTGAGAAGAGAGTTCAAGGATACTAATCCAGAACCCCAGCCTCCTTTTTATAGGAGGCGGATTTTGAATTCTTTTTATGGAATGATGCTGTAATTTAGCCTTTTAACATGGAAGGGAGACTTTCTACGTCGCACACGTCACACACTCTTTAAGAGTTGCCTTGAGGGTAACTCCAAGTTCAAGGGTTCTTGAGTTTAGGAGTTTGGATACTCAACTTCTAGAGGAAGATTTCCTGATGCATCCTGCTACTTAAAGGAAGACATCAATCTCAATTGCTTCTGCACATCCTGCTTGCAAGTAAAGCCTGAACTAAGACAGCACAGTTCCAATGTGAATAGTATTTGCTGTTCAGCAAGCTCCAAAGGGTGTTTGCTTTTTGTGGGGAGTCTAAACCACAGGGTGGTATGATGAGTCTTGGAATCCTGTAAAGAACTGAGGGAAAGAAGGACTCAGTGGAATGATAGAATATTGGTCCAACAGCAAACTCAAGTTTAGTACCCTTGAAGGGTGGGAAGTAGAGGAGAGTGATGAACTGTTTAAATAAATTTGGTATTTGATCATGGACTCTGGTGACTGCTTGGAATCCTATAGATGTGTTAAAACAAAGACTGCCCTATGCTTAGAACCACATTTTTTAGACACTTTGCAAATTTGGAAATTTTGATATTCACATTTGAAACACTCTAGACATGAGTTATATATACCTGACTTTAAAAAAAAATCATCGGGGCAGCTAGGTGGCGCAGTGAGTAGAACGTCGGCCCTGGAGTCAGAAGGACCTGAGTTCAGATCCGGCCTCAGACACTTAACCCACACAAACAAAAACCTAGCCTTGAACTTGGGCAAGTTACTTAACCCCAATTGCCCTCCAAAAAGCAAAAAAAAAAAAATAATCTCGTTGGATTTTTACTAGGAATAGGGAGGAGGAACCAGAGAGAGACTGAACCTTTGGTATCAGCCCCCCCAGAATCAGATCCTGTCTATGTGATTCCAGAATCCTTGGGGAACCCTGGCTTATAGGTTTTACAAGTAAAGTGAAGGTATCGGGCTAGATGTCTTCTGAGGTACCTTCCAAACTAAATATGTGTGTATGATTCAGTTCATGAAGTGGGTTGAAGGTTGCTTTTGACATGGCAGTGAATTTTCATTTACATTCAGTCATTTATAATAGAGAATTGTACCTGGAATCAGGAAGACCTGAGTTTAAATCTGGCCTTAGACACTTAATAGCTGTGTGAGTAAGCAAATCACTTAATCTCTGATTGTCTCAGTCTCCTGGCACATAGTAAGTGGTTAATAAATTCTTGTTTCCTTCCTTTGTTCTACCAGGAAAAAAAGAGCCTATTTGAATATCTTGTTGTCTTCCTTGCTACTGTTCCCCTTCCCTTTACCTGTGACAGCCAAACTCTAGACCTGACCTTCAGAGACTACATCTCCTTGTTCCACTGATCTACTCAGTTTTAGATCTCCAGCCTGGGACTGGATATTCTGATTGATGAGAAACCTAACCCCCAGCTTTACATATTATGAAGTCATCCACCAGAAAACCAGGGTCTACTCTAGGATCTAACTATCCACCCTTCTTCATGTCAAGGCCCCTTACCCTTTTATGCCTCTTATTCTGGGAAAAGTAAACAAATCAACACTATCATTGCTGTTAGAAAGGGTGTAGCAACTGATTGCCCTATCACTCCATTATTCATTCCTGTGGTTCTCCAGACCAATGCTCTTTCCCCTTTCCTGTCTCCCCGTCTTAGAATGCAATCCCCTTGAGGCCAGGGCCTGTTACCTCATTTTTGCAAAGCACAATACCTGGCATATTTTGGGTACATACTAATACTTTCTCATATATTCATTTGGGGAAAAAGTATTTATGTTCTCATGTGAAATGACAGCTTGTTTTAAATGTTGGAGCATATAGAAATGAAGAACAGTGCTCAGCACATAATAGGTATCCAATAAATATTTGTTGATTGATTGTAAGATGGTTGAGCCATGGTAGCATAAAAGAAAGACTAAATTCTTTCCATCCCCCAAAGTAGGAAGATGCAGAGAGACTGGATCCCAAACATTTTCTTTTTTAATATATCGTGGTCTCCTTTTCTTTTTTTTTCTGGGAAGTGGAACCTCGGCAGTCCCCCAAGCTTTCTTTGGTGTCTGGATTATGAAGTTACTTTTCCTCAGCAGGTATTTTGGAATTACATTGAATTTGGCTAATCCGATGTCTGTAGCCATGGGCTTTTTACCCAGCAGACAAACACCCTCTGTCACAGATATTCATGCTTCTTTCTTGTTGATTTCCTTTCTATAACTTCCTGATAGCTGTTGCCCAAACCATCTTCTTTCTGGTATTTAGAAAAAGAAATGTGTGGCCCCTTGACAAAATACAATAACTTCACTGAATGATATTTGTGTGTGTGTGTATGTGTGTGCATGTGTGTGTGGTGTGGTGTGTGTGTGTCTAAAATTTATTATTCAGAATAGATTTCAAACTGGAAGGATTTGAAAGAGAAAAGGACTGCTATACTTTATGATTCTATGTGGGGAACCAGGAAAATATTTACAGCTTGCAAAAAGTTCACTATGTTCCAGTATATTAATATTTTTGGCCCTCAATCAACTTTTCAGTACAATTTTTCTCCTTGCCGTTGCTATATAAAACATTTCAACAACAATGGAGCCAACTGGCTCTTTTTTCGTTTATAAGCTTAAACAGTTTTCTTTCTTTTTTTCTTATTTCACTATTATTATTATTTTTTTTGAACCAAAGAATGCTTTGTGCACTGAACTATTACCGTTAATGCGTCTTTTCCCACAGCATGGGATGATTATTATCTCTGAGACACAATGAACGCCATGAAGACTTGAGCTAAATGTGCCAATTTACAGGTACTGTTCTTGATAGCTTGCCGACATGTGTGTGTTTCAGCCCAGGAACCTGAAAGTTTTAGTCTTCGCCCCTTGATTTATTATAAAGCCTTTACTCAGAGCCAAACCCTTCTTTCCTTCACAGACAAATCGTTTCCATGCCATACACCTACACTAACAATTAACATCACTCCTTGGGTCTGAAGGAAAAAAATCATTATCCTTCTATAAGTACCATAGAAATTCTCATTTAGGTCTAATTATCAATTAGGTCACCAATTAGAGGACTCTGAGTCCATGGCTGAGACTCTCCATGGTCCTGTTTATTTAGCTCCTGCTGGTTTTCCCTTGTTCGGCTCTTAGGCCACAGGGGCTCCCCTGAAAGTACTGCATGCAAGGAAAGGGAGACTAGTGAAAATCAATGTCCTTTGAATGCAAGGGAAACAAGCTACTTTCATTTCAAAGTGTGAATAATGCTTAGTAATCTTGATAATTTAAGGTCTTAAGTGCATAGAAACCTTTCTTTCGGCTCCATTACCAATCCAAGCAGAGTTAGTAGATGGTTATGGGGAAGATTGTTCCAATTCAATTTGCAATTAAGTCTTAATGTATTGGGAATGATTCTTTATTTTAGTACTGCATATACTTAGAGAGAAACATTTTAAGGTATATTGTTTGGACTCTAAATTGTTTATAAGTCACTTTAAGTCAAAAATATTGAACTTGAATAGGAACTTTGTATTAATGTAATTCTCTGCTCCTCTTAAGCTAGATCAAGAAATGTCTGCTAATAAGATACCAGTACTCTGGCCCTCTCCTGAAATGCTCTTTTAATGTCCCTTGCTTTCTGGTATGGAGGTGACCCTGGGTTCTTGAAAATCATGCAGCAGAACACAAGCTCTGATGGGTCCTTCCAAGGTGGAAAAGCTTTAGATATAAGCCTGACAGGTATGAGCATGTTGAGTCAAGATACATGTGGAGAGGCTTATCAGTAGTTAATTTGGAAGGTGTGGGGGTTGTGTGTGGTGGGGGGTAGGGTAAGCACAGCCATTCATATAACTATTAGAAAGAGATAAAGTTTGCCCTCCACAGAAAGAAACATTTGGTAGCTATATGATTAGGAGAAGGGGCTGGGAAAGAAGCATTCAAGGTCCTGCTTTAGCAGGAGACATGCTAAATCGCAGGGTGAAGATAGGTCACAGTGTTTCCTTAACTGTGCTTGCTTAATAAATTTCATGCATATTATCTGACACACCCCACATAGAATTAGAGCCTCGTTATCCAAACATGCATCCCATGAACAGGAAGAGGATAATAGGAAGGAGTGATGTAATGCAAACATACTAGGAACTGTAACTGGGAAGGGTCAGAATCACTCCTGACCTGGAAGAGAGGGACACTGCTAAATTAACCCTATACCCTATAAAGGTTTGCTCTGCTTCTGTATTGGCAGGCTCGTGCATTTTGGCATGGGGCATCCACTTCTCATGAGAACTGTAATAAAAACTTTCCTTCACCCATTCCATTGTATAAGGTTTTTTTTTGGCTTTGGGTATTTCTAACATAACCATTTATCTAGTCCTGTTGGGACTGTGACCTGTGTCCATGGAGGGCCATCTCCATTGATTCAAGGTTATTTAAAGTATTAAATTAAGGGATTGGTAGTCTGAGAGAGGAAATGCCTTTCTCTAGATTACATAGAAGAACTTGTACTGCAGTATAGGTGTTTGGCCCTAAGTCTAGTGCTTTTTTTTACTCTAGCACACTTTATATAAAGATTGGTTATTTCTTATTTTCTATCATGAGTTGCTTTAAGGGGTAGTTGAATACAGTGAGAAGTTGAACTCAGAGAGAGATTGTTAAAACCAACAATAAGTCAGCACACATTTATTAAATGCTTGCTGTGTTTCAGGTTTTGTGTTAAATTCTGGGAATACAAATTAAAGCAGGGAAAAAGATAGTCCCTGATCCCAAGTTTATATTCTAATGGGAAGACAACACACAAAAGGGAGCTGAAAAGAAGGAAGGAAAGGAACTGGGGGCAGGGCAGAAAAAGGTTCTGTGGAGCTCGAGGAAGATCAAGTGGCAGTTCCTTGTGGAGAGGAACAAGGAAGACGTGGTCTGCCTGGGCCTCCTCCAACTGGGAATTCGGGAAGGAACCAGCCAATCCGAAGGAGAGGCTGCTGCGCTGGAGGGCACTTCCAATGTGAGAAATAGACCAAAAGATGAAGCGAACTTCCAGAGGGAAGAGCCTTCTATGGCATGGTGGACAAAAGTCCTTTGGAGTTGTCAGTAGCATAGCCTGGAGAGGAATAAAATAAATATACGAAAAGGAGGAAGGAAGAGGAATGACGGAGACAGCATGGGGCACAAATCATACTTTCTATGATTTGTTGTTTTAATTTAGGATGACAGGCTCCCACCTAGTTTTCCATCCTTATTTCATACTATTCCCCTTCATGAATTCTATATTCCATCCAAACTGGACAAGCAGCTGTTCTCAGGCTTGACAATCCATATTCTACCTCTGTGTATTAGAACAAGCTATCCTCTGTCCCTGGAATGCACTTCATCCTTATCCTTTCCTCTTAATGTGTTTGTCTTCCTTCAAGACTCATATAAAATCATATCTTATCTCTGTGAAGCCTTCCCTGAGTTCCTAATTCTCCATGTCTTCTCCCTCTTCATTTTTTCCTCTTACTATACATTTTGTGCATATATCATATCATACCAGGAAGACATAAATTCCTTGAGAGCAGTGACCTTTTAATTTTTTTTTTGTATTTTCAGGACCTAACACATCACTTTGCATATAGTTGGTACCCAGTGATTATTGGTTGACTTGAGTTGAACTAGTTAGCAAAAAATTATTCAGCACCTTTATGTGTCCAGGACAATACTAAACACTGGTAGATAGAAGGCTATATAATATGTAATATTCTTATCTCAAACTATAGACCAGTGAAATTAATTTCAATTCTGGGCAAATTCTTAGAGTACGTTATTAAAGGGATAGCTGTAAACATTTAGAAAGGGAACAAAATGGCAAAGAGCCAGCATGAGTTCATAAAGAATGAGTCATAGCAGATTAACTTTATTTCTCCTTTTGGTAGATTTATCACAGTGGTAGAATGAGAGAATGCCATTGACATAGTATGCTTAGATTTCAACAAAACATTTGAAAAAAGCATCCTTTTGGACCAGAGGTTCTTAAGCAGGGGTCCATAAACATGACTCTGAAAATATTTTGATAACTGTAGTTCATTATAGTTAGTTTCCTTTGTAATTCCATACATATTATTTTATGCATTTAAAAATATCATTGTAAGAAGGGGTCCATTGGCTTCATGAGACCACCAAAGGGGCCTATGACAAAAAAGGGTTAAGACTTAAGTTAGAGGGATTCAGAACTGTTTGAATGACTGTATCCCAAACATGGTGATACTATTAACATGAAGGTAGATTCCTAGTAAAGTGGTTCAAGTATCTGTCCATGGCCCTAACCTATTCAATACTGATCAATGATTGGGATCAAGATATAGGATTTGCTTCTAAAATGTTTAGATGACATGAAGCTCTGAAGGGTGTAGGAATATCTGAAAGGCTGGGCTCTAGAAAGATTTCAATAAGCTGAAATGACAATAAATGTTGAAATATAAAGTGTTTTACTTCAACTTGAAAAAATCCAATTCCAAGAATATTGGATGGAAAGAAGTAGTAGGATACCAGTTTCCATGAAGAAGACCTGTGGTTTTTAGTGGACCCAGAAGCTACACATGATCAAGCAGTCTGACATTGCAGACAAAAAAACCTAAGGTGGTTTTTAAGCTGCATGAATAGCAATGAAGAATGCTGGATGAGGGAATTAGTGCCCCTACTTTACTCTGCCCTGATCAGTCCACGTTTGGAGTGTGGTATTTTGTTCTGAGGGACACATTTTAGGAAGGCTATTGACAAATTAAAGCACTTCGAGGAGCAAGGTGAACAGGTGATCCAAAAACATAGAGAGACAATAATATTATATCAGTTGTAGATAAGCTGAAGAACTGTGGATGTTTATCTTGGAGAAGAGATTTAGTAGGAACGTCATGCCTGTAATCAAGTATATGAAGGTTTCCTATGGGAAGGAAGGATTCTATGTATTCTACTTCTCCTCAGAGGGCAGAGCCAGAATTAATAAGTGGAAGGTGCAATGATCTTAGCTTGCTATAAGGAATAACTTCTTAATAATTAGAGTCTAGAAATCAGTCAATAAGCATTTATTAAGCACCTACTATGTACTAGGCACTATGCTAAATGCTGGGGATGCAAAGAGAGGCAAAAAATAGTTCCTGCCCTCCAGGAGCTCAGTTTAATAAGAAAGACACAATGGAAACAACTGTGAATATGAAACACAATCTATATAGGATAAGGAATAAATTGGATAAAAAGGATAAGTTAGCGATAATCAACAGAGGCAAGCCTCCATCATTAAAGAAGGAAGGAAATAAGCAATTATGAAACACCTAGTATGTGCCAGGACCTGTACTAAGTATTTGGGGTGCAAAGAAAGGCAAAAGACTTTTTTCCCCTGCTCTCAAGGAGCTCATAGACCGATGGGAGAAACAACATGAAAAAACAAGCAAGTATGTCCAGGATAAACTAGAGACAATGGCAGGATAAACTGGAGATAATCAATAGAGGGGAGCACTATTATTCAGGGGAAAGAAGAAAACAAGCTTTTATTGAGCGCCAACTGTGTGCCAGAGACACTGCAGGTATACAAATATTATCTCATTTAATCCTGACAACAACTCTGGGAAGTGGGTACTGTTATTAACTTCATTTTACAGCTGGGGAAACTGATGAAGGCAGCAGTTAAATGACTTGCCCAACATCACAGAGCTTGGAAGTGTCTGAGACCAAAATTGAATTCAAGTCTTCCTGATTCCAGGGCCAGTGCACTATCCACTGCACTCTCTAGCTGCCTCTGCTCAGGGAAGACTTCTTACAGAAGACAAGACTTTAGCTAGGACTTGAATGGAGCCAGAGAAGGTAGAAGGTAGGGATGAGGAGTATTCCAGGCATGGGAATAACCAGTAAAAAGGACCAGAGTCTAGAGATGGCAGAGCTGGAACAGGTTGGATGATGAGGTAGCATCCTCCCATTCACTGGAGGTGCTCAAGCAGAGACTGAAAAGTCACTTGTTAGGCGAGTGTAAGCCCACGTAGCTAGGTGGCATGGTAGATAGAGTGCTGGGCCTGGAATCAGGAAGAACTGAGTTTAAATGCAGCCTCTGACACTTCCTAGCTGTGTGGCCCTGGACAAGTCACTTAACCCTATTTATCTCAGTTTCCTCATCTGTAAAATGAACTGGAAAAGGAAATGGCAAACCACCAGTATCTATGCCAAGAAAAGCCCAAATGAAATTATAAAGAGGCAGATGTCACTGAAATGTCCAAACAACAAGGTTAAGCCTGGGTCATTTCCGAGACCATCTTCCAATCCTTATGTTGTAGTGTGACTGTGAACTCTATGAGGATTGGTAATAACAATAGAAATAATGAGAGAACAAATCAGTACCAAAATGTGGGGTGCTGCCATTCTTAGTGGTTTGATTGTTTTTGTTTCATTCAGCTTGCAGTGAAAATGAAGGTGTGACAGTGTTGAACTTCATATATTTCAGTTAAGAATCAGAATGTGTCTGGGGGTTGTTTTCCTTTAGTATCTCATGTCGAGGGTCCTGGGAAGCATTCCATTGCGGTTTCTTTTGTTCCTTTTGCAGGCAACCTGATATGACATGGATTTTAAATGAAAACTTTGGGGTATAATGAAAACCAGGCGGGAGAGTCACCATCTTTTAGGAGGCAGCCTAGACAGAGTAATGGATTTTGAGTCAGAGGATCTGGGTTTGAATCACGGCTCTTCCTCTTATTGGTTGGAAGACTGTGACCACATAAGTTTCCCTCTCTGAGCTTCAGTTTCTTCATCAATAAGGTGTGTTATAACATGTGTTTTGCTTATTACCTCTCAAAGTTTTTGTGGAAGGAATGCTTTTCAAGCTCTGAAACCCTATGGAAATGTAGGCTATTATTATTTAAGACATTTCAACTGGATCAACTTGTGGGTGAATTTCAGAGACTGTCCTATAGTAGCTCATATTTATGTAACTCTTTTTGTAAAGTGAGAAAAATGATTTTCTTCTAGTAGTCCCACGAGGAGTTAGTACAAATACCATATTAATAATAATAGTTAACTTGTCTATATAGTGCCTTAAAGCACTCTATAAAAGCACCTCTATAAAAACACTTTGTAGACATCATCACAGTAACTTTATGAAGTAAGTGCTATCATTGTCCCCATTTTACCCATGAGGAAATCTTGACAGATAGGTTACTTGCCCAGGGTAACATAATTAGTAAGTGTCTGAGGCCATATTTGAACTCAGTTCTTCCTAACTCCAAGTTCAGAACATTATGTACTGTGTCACCTTTAAAAGGAGGAAACTGATGCTTAAAGAGTTAAGTGACTTACTGAATATCACACAGTTAGTGAGTGTCAGAATCACAATTCAAACCCTATTTTATGAAATTCAGGTCCAGTACTCTTTCTATTACACCACACTGCCCCTCCAGGTATATACTGGGGCTTTATGCCGGGACTTTACTGAAGGAGACTATTTTGCCTCAAAATACACAAAAAGATGAATTTGCCCTCCACCCCAACCCAATCCTCATTGAAGGGTATATGAAAATCACGCTTATTTTCTTGGACTGTGTTTTCCAGTTCGATTTCATTTTAGTGAGCCTAAGAAAATGTTCCTGCATGTCTAACGTTGTGCAAGATTTTTTAAAAATGGCCCCAAATGGTCATTGATGTTCCTTTTGCTTTCTCTATGCCACATCCGCCAGTGTTTCTGGGTCAAGTTTCTGTTGTATTCCTGAAACCTTCCCTTCTCTCTTTATGTAAATGCAGCAAAAGTTCAAAAAAGGCATCAGAGTTAGAATGAAAACCAGAGTAAGGTCAACAGAAAACAACAACAACAACATGAATTGGTGGAGGGGGGAGGATGGGAATGCATAAGGGAGCATAAATAATTCAGGCCCACAACGTGTCTCTAACACAGCCGTGGTCATCATGGCATGCCTCATTGCACAGAACAGTGAGTCACAGACAGTCATCTCAGCCACCAGGGGCTCTCAGGCAAGCAGAGAAAAAAAAAAGGTTTAGAAAAAAGAGATGTAGGTTTCTGCTTCCTGCACTTTCCTTTGGAAGGGAATTTTTAATTATTTGTCTAGTGTCCAGTATTTATTGAATGACCACTTTGTGCAAGCATTATAGAGAGGATAAAAGAAGCTCGTCTTGAATGTGGGAAAACCTGGCTTCTAGTGCTGCCTCCCATGCATCCCGGTTGTGTGACTGGGGGCATTGCTTGCTGACTTGCTTTGGTAGAGGAAGTTTCTCAGTGGAAGCTTTGTCTTTCAGTGAAATAACAGGTCTTTTTCACTAACCATGATACTCAGTGGCAGGTATAGGAAAGCAATGGAAATGTATAAAACAGCAACCCAGCCCTTGGGAGGCTCTCAGTCTGGTTGGGAAATTAAGAGTATGGTGTAGTGGTAGTAGGGATAGAGCTCTGGATTTGGAGATTGGAAGACCTGGCTTAGAATCCCATATCAGATACTTAAAGCTGTGTGACTTAGATATTTGCTAGCTATGTGACCCTAGAAAAGCAAAGGGTCTGTTTGTGTGTGTGTGTGTGTGTGTGTGTGTGTGTGTGTGTGTGTGTGTATGACCATTTATTTAGCAATTACTATGTGCCAAGCACTATATAATATGAGCTCTTTTGATCCTCAAAACAATCCTTGGGGGTAGGTGCTATCATTATTCCCATTTTATAGTTGAAGAAACTGAGGCAAATGGAATCTCAATGCCTTTCTCAGAGTCAGTAGCTGAGCTAGGTCTTCCTTACTCTAGGCCTGTTACTCTATCCTCTGGGCTTCAGTTTCCCGGATCTAGTAAATGAAAGGCTTCTGAGGACCCTTCCAGCTCGAAATCCATAGTCCTATGATTTGATGACCGACATACATGAAATGTAAAAACAAGCAATATGGTCCAAGGCACCATGTGCCAAAGGCCAGTGGGTAGTTGTATGAAATGTGCTATAGGACTTGAGGGAGGGGAGGGAACATCAAGGGGCCACTAAAGGCTTGGGGGTGGGGGAGAGGGGGATTCCATTGAAGATATGGATCTTGAAGATTTAGACACAGGATCTAGGACTGGCAGGGACCCTAAAGTTCATCTGATACACATCTCATTTTACAGATAAGCAGAGTGAGCCCAGAGTCACTCTTCCAAATTCATGCAGGTAGCCACAGGGCCAGGTTTCAAACCCACTTCATCTGACTCCAATCTGGTGTGGTTGCCACTATGTTTTGCTGTTGACAGTGGATTGAAGGGGTGGAGGGAGGATGTTTCAACATTATGGGCTGGAGGAAATCTCATGAACAAAGTGTCAGAAGCAGAAATATACATGTTATGCTTGGAGGACAACAAGACCAGCCAAAAAGAAGCAAATATTTGCCTTTGGAGAATAATGGGAATTAAGGCAAGATGATGTTTGGACACTAATCCTGTGGGCAATGGGGAGATGTGAGGTAATACAAGTGATGGTGTTGGGAAAATTTCTCTGATAGCTGTGTGAAGGATGGTTTGGAGGTGGAATAGACCAGACACTTGAGAAAGGGATCCGTTAAGAGGCAATTGCAATAGGCCAGGTGAGACATAATGAGGGCTTGGGCTAGGGTAGAAATAGAAGGGCATATGCAGAGGACATCACCTGACTGCGTTTTAAAATAGAGGAAAACATGGAATATTAACAGGATGATAGGACCATGAAAGGATCTTAAAGACCATTTAGTACAAGCCTGTATTTTTTACAGATGAAGAAGCTGAGATCCAGGGAGGTTAGCATGACTTATTCAAGGACCCACAGAAAGGAGGCCCAGAATAAGAGCTCAAGCCCAATGACTCCAACTTCAGCCTCCTTTCCACCATACTGCTTGGTTTTCCATTTGGAAATACCACCCAAAGACAGACAATGTAGTGAAGAGGAAAGGATTTGACCCTAGGTGTGAATTCCTAGCTGTTTGGTTCCTCGCAGCTTCCTACAAGAGGCAGTGTGATTCAGTAGACTGAACGTTTAGAGTGGGCTTAGAAGGAGGAGGTGTGTGTTTAAATCCTGACTAATATATTAGTAGCTAGCTATGTGATCTCAAGCAAGTTATGTAACTTCTCAGAGCTCAAATTTCCTCTTCTGTACAATGGGATTGATCATTTTACTTGCTACTTACCTCTTCGGGTGGTTGTGAAAAAATGCTATGTAGATTTAAAACACAATATGAACATGAGCTTTCATCACGACTACTTGATTGACCTTGACTAAATCACCTTTATCTTGTGGCCTCGCTTTCCTCATCAGTAAAAGCAAGTATTATACTAGGTGATCTCCAGTGGCATCCATATGATCTTGATGCTTCATGTGTGATGGATTTTGTCCAAATGAACTGAGGTCCCCAGACTCTTCTCTTCATTATTATAGTTGGATTCTCTATGGGAAGAATTGTGACTTCCAGTGGGGTCAAAGATATTCAGTGGCTAATGAGCATATTGCATTCCTTGAAATGTGGAATGAGCTTTGTTGGGGGAGGTGGTGGTGGGTTCTTTCTGCTATGGAAGTCTTCAATTGTTGATCACTTGTTGGAGATGCAAGTGATATACAAGTCGTTCCCCCATAGGTTGCAAGTCTTTTGGTTTTGTCTTTGTACTTTGGGTGCCTAGCATGGTTTCTTGCAACAGTAGGTGTTTAATAAATGCTTATATGATTTAATTAAATTAGATTGAGTGTTCTAAAGACAATTTTTTGAATACGTGTATTGAAGTAGGTATAGATCAGTCTTTGAACTTCCTTCACTCTATAAGATTCTCTTGCTTCTACACAGAAATACTTCCCAACAAAAATCTAGAAAACTTCTCCCACAAAGTACATCCCCCTAAAATAATTGAGCAAAACCTCTGAATACTAAGCTTTCAACTTCTCATACATATCACTTTCTACTTTTGTAGTTTACTAGATGTTAGTACATAGGAAGAGAGACAGCATGATAGGGTAGTAGATGAAGGGCTAGTCTCAGACTCTGGAAGAATTGGGCTCAGGGCGGCTAGGTGGCACAGTGAGTAAGAGTGCTGGCCTCGGAGTTGGGATGACCCGGGATCGAATCCGGCCTCAGAAAATAAGCACCCACACATAAATAATGACTGGCCGTGTAACCTTGAGCAAGTTACTTAACCCCAATTGCTTAAAAAAAATAAAAAAAAAAAGAATTGGGCTCAAGTCTGACCCTGACACATGCTGGTTGTGTGACCTAAGGCAAGTCATTCAACCTCTCACTATCTCAGGCAACTACAGAGGTAGAGTGGGTTACCTCACTGGGAATTAACTATGCCAACTAAATCACCTGTCTGGGGGAGATTCTCTCTCTCTCTCTCTCTCTCTCTCTCTCTCTCTCTCTCTCTCTCTCTCCCTCTCCCTCCCTCTCTTTCCCGCACCCTCTCTATTTCTATCTCCATCTCTATCTACAGCTATAGCTGTAACGTCTATCTCTAGCTATAGATTTATCTATATCCATATCTAAAGATACCTGTATTTTTATATATCTATAGATAGCTGTCTCTATGTATTTCTATGGATCTATCTGTATTTATAGGTCTATGTGTATCTATTTCTATCTGTAGATCCATCTGTATCTATACCTGGATATGGATCCAGCTCTTTAGATCTCTCTCTATATGCATGTGTGTACATGTCTCTCTGTATACACACACACACATAAAATGTATACAGACATCTATATCTATATCTATATGTCAGATGTAGGTGCTGCCACTGATTGTGTGGCACAACTCTATCCTTTGTAACTGACTTGAGTTTTGTTTTCTTTGGGTGCTGTTTTCATTTACATCGCTGTTATTTTCTAGACAGCTCTTATGGCTCTACTTTCTTTGCTCTGCATCACTTTGTACAAGACAGTTGAGCAGAGAATCTCCTAAGAAAGACTGATTTATGTCAGGCTGATGTGGCCACTTCCCTCACTTAGCTCTGCTCTTTTCACTTTCAATCAACAAATCTCTTAAGTACCCAGTCCTGTGCCAAACTCTGCTGGGGATGCTAGGTTGATAGAGTGGGACAGTAGAGAGAGCACTGAATTTGAAGTTGGAGGACTTGGATTCACATCCTGGATCCGCAGCTCATGACCTTTGTGATGTGGGCTAGTCACTTTATCTCAAGCTGTCTCATTTGAAAAACATTGGGGTTGAACTGGGTGACCTCTGAGGGCACCTTCCAATTCTAAAACTATAATCTTGCAATTTTATATAGCCTCTGACCTCTGGGAAGGAGATCATAAGCTACTTAGGGAGACACAACTAATGTATATAAAAGAAATGAAGGACAATTAAATGACTTTCTCTGATAAGGTAAATGTTGCAGGACTTTTTATAGCTGCTCCCTCTTTTCCTCCCATGGTACCCACTATTTTTCCTCCCATCTCTAATAGTCAAGTGCGCAGTTTTAAGTTATCTCTTCCTGTGGTAACAAAACTGATTATTAGAGCTGGACTTAATCCTAATTCTTCTGACCCCTAGTCCAGTGTTTTGTTTTTTTTTTACTAGGGTAGGCTGTTTCACTTACTAAAGACCCTAACTGTGTGACTAATAAAACAAAGGCCTCACTTAGTGCAAGCTCTGAGGTCCTTCATCACAAGCCATATAGTCCATTCAAATAGAATAGGAGAGAGAACATCTGGGCTTATAATAACACCTTTAGTGGTGCATGGCTTGTATTATAGGACTGGTATTGATCTGACCTTCAGTCTCTCATTCTGTCTCTTTTTCACATTATATCTCATATAGAATCTCATTGTCCAGCAACATCCTTGATTCCCTGGTAGCTGTGTCTTAATCAGGGGAGAACAAGGTAGTTTTATACTTTCTGCTTTCCTTCACCTTGCACAATCAATTAATCACACTTAAAGTGACAAAGATCTCTGTTCCATGGGAGAGACATACTTTATATGGTCTCTCCTATAAAGAAAATTTTCCTTTTCCTTTTCTTTTTCTTATACACAATTATGTTGTACTAGGATAATTTCTATGGCCAGAAACTGGAGAATTCTGTTTGGAAGTCTCAGTCAGACTACTTCATCTTCATCTAATTCAATTACATTAATTGCAAGACCAGTCTCTTTACTGTTACTCCTCCCCCTTAGTGCTAAGGGCACTTCTAGGAGATCTCTAAGGTCCTTCTTGGCTGAAGAATCTTTGGAAGATGATTACTTTTGCACCCTCACTGGGAAATACCTCAAATTCCTAGTTATCTTGGAGTTAGTTACACAATCTTAATAATCTTGGTAAACCTAAAGCACTGACTTATTTTTTAATAAAAAATCTGACATCTCTTTTCCCTCTACCTCCAACTAAGAAAGAAGGAAAAATAAAGCCCCTATTATGAACATTCATAGCCAAGAAAAATGAATCACCTCACTTCCATGTTCAAAAAAGTACATCTCAGTTTGCACTCTGAATCTATCACCTCTCTATCAGGAAGTACATAGCATGCTTCATCATGATTCCTCTAGAGTCATGGTGGGTCACTCCATTGATCAGAATTTTTAAGTCTTTCAGAGATTTTTGTCTTTCTAATAGTGTTGTCATTCTATAAACCATTCTCCTGTCTCCTGGTTCTCCTGACCTCACTCAATACCAGTTCATACATGTCTTCCCAGGTTTCTCTGAAATCAGCTAGTATTTATTTTGAAACCATCCTCTTCATTATTTCTTATGACGTAGTAGTATTCCATGACATTTGTATGTTATGACTTAATCATCCACTTTCCATTTGATGGGCATCATTTTCTTTCCAATTTTTTGCCACTGCAGAAAGAGCTGCTTTTTATGTTTCTCTTGACTCCTGAGTTTGTACTTTGAAGTTCCTGTGCAACTCTGATTTTTTCATCAGGAATCCTTAAAAGGTCTCTTATTTTATTAAAGATCCATTTTTCTCCCTGTGTATTATAGTCAATTTTTCTGGGTAAGTTATTCTTGGTTGTCAGCCTGTATTTTTTGGTTTCTAGAATATTGTATTCCAGGCTCTCTATTCCTGTAGAGTGGTTGCAGCTATATCATGTGTGACCCTAATTGTCATTCTTTGGTACTTGAATTAATTCTTTCTGGCTGCTTGCAATATCTTTTCTTTGACCTTAATTTGTAAATAATATATGCATATGACCTATAAATAATATTCCTGGTAGTTTACATTTTGGGGGTATCTTCCAGGAGGTGACTGGAAAATTATTTTTATTTATACTTTGGCCTCTGGTTCTAAGCGATCTGGGAAGTTTTCTTTCATGATTTCTTGAAATATGATGTCTAGACACACACACACACACACTCTCTCTCTCTCTGTCTCTCTCTCTCCCTCCTCTCTCTTTTCAGGAAGTTCAATGATTATTAAATCATGTCTCTTCAATTTTTTCCCACATCATTTGCTTTTACTATGAGGTACCTTAAATTTTATTCTATTTTCCCCAGTCTTTTGACTTTATTTTAACATTTCTTTCTCTCTCATGGAGTTACTGGTTTTCGTTTTGGTCCATTCTAATTTTTAGGGAGTTTGTTGCTTGGGTAGGGTTTTGTATCTCTTGGGGCAAAAGTTGTTAACTTCCTTTCTTATTCTTCCTTCAATAGGTCTCATTTCTTTTCTTTTCCAGCTTTTTCCTCTAGCACTCTCATTTCATTTATAAAAAAAATTAAATTCTTTTAAAAACTTCTTGCTTTATCTCTTTCATGAATGTTGAACTTGTGCCCAAGCTATGTTTTTCTTTGAGGTTCTACATGTGATGTTTTGAAGTAATTTTATTCTAGGTTTCTGTCTTGAATGTCCCTGACACCATAAAAGCTTTTGGTTTTAGGATTTTTTTTTTCATTGCTCATTCTTCCAACCTACTTTCTGACTTCAGACTTTATGTTAAGGCTTGACTTGTGGAGCCAAGGGGATTCCTGGGCTTATTTTGTTACTGCCTTCTTGAGGAATTGTGTATTAAATTATTCCAGGATCTCAGAAAAAGAAGGCTGGGTCCCTGCAAGTTGTTAGTACTCCCAAAGTAGTCTGATCCATGGCAATGTCTAACTTCTTTCTTTCTGATCTGAATTCTGCCACTTTCTGGCCTGTGTTTACATACCTATGGGTTTGCCCCATTTGGAGTTCTAGTAGATGACTGTTGGACCCATCCATTTTCAGCCAGCTAGAAAAATCTCCTGGTTCACCATGATAGAATTGCAGATCCCTCTTTGGTCTGGGTTTCCTGCCATAGTTATTCCACTCAGGCTTCAGACTCAGGTAGAGGCTAGAAGTGTGATCCTACTTTGCTCCTGGGCTTGTAACCACATAACTGCTGCTTGCTTCTGAACTTGCTCTTTGCTCCATAGCTGAGGGCCTATGAATACTTTCTACTTGAAAACCACTCCTAGGTAGAGGTCCCCTCTTTAGGGATCCCTGGATCTGTGACCCAGAGCTGGGTAATCAGCAATAGATCTGCCAATTAGTGTCTATTCCTATACTCTGAACAATGTTGGGTCCCTCTTTGCTGGATTTGGAACCTCTTATTTTCTTGGTTCACAGTCTCTCCCTGTTCTAGAATGTTCCATTTGGCCATTCCTGGCTAGACCCCACTGTCTTCAGACCTCTGTCTTCCTAGATCCACCTGGTCTAGAAAAGGGATCCATTAGGATATTTTCTTGGATTTCCTGCATGAAACTTGGTGTGATGAGTTTTCTAGACCTGTTTGGAGGTATGGTCATGGGAGCAAACTCAGCTGTACCTCTTGTTGCTGTTCTGCCATCCTGGCTTTACCAGTATTGATTTTTTTTTTTTGGAGGGCAATTGGGGTCAAGTAACTTGCCCAAGGCCACATGGCTAGTTTTTTGTTTGTGTGTGCATTAAGTGTCTGAGGTCAGATCCAAACTCAGGTCCTTCTGACTCCAGGGCTGACGCTCTACTCACTGCGCCACCTAGCCGCCCCCAGTATTGATTTCTTAAGTGGATTTAGTAGTTTCCATCTGAAAATTTCTAAACATCTTATCATTAAGGATGAAATTTCTATTTGCATTTTGACAATGAACAAGCTGAGACCCTCACCTAGAATATCTCAGTTCAACAAGAACTTATTTTGTGCTTGATAGGTGCAGCATACAAAATGTATAGTGGTTCTTGTTGATTTCATTATATTTTTTAAAGTTTTATTGTGTGTTTTTTTTTTTTTTTACAAATTTTGTAACTTTGTGTATCAGAGGCGGGCCAATATGGCACTATAGAAAGAACACTGGTTCTGGAGTCAGAGGGCTGGAGTTCAAATTCTGTCTCTAGTGTTTACTATGATATGATCATGAGTGAGTCACTGAACTTCCCTAAGTCTCAGTTTACTTATTTGTAAAAGGAGAGGCTTGGATTAGATGGCCACTGGACTCCCTTCAAGCTCTGTGCCCGTGAGCCGTCCCCAGTCTGGCTTTTTACATACAAATACTGCACTCAAGACAAATAACTATCAGGCATTTCCTGATGTAATTTTCAAGGAGTGTGTTGCTTGGGTGGGGTTCTGTACCTCTTGGGTCTGTTCACTTCTTCCTCATCTGCCTACTGAAATCCTTTCTATGCTTTAGACCCAGCTCAGATGCCACCTTATTATCCATGAGGTGATCCTCTTCTCCTCTCCAACCTCCACGATTTCTCTTTCCTCAAATTTTCCTAGAGTGTTTTGTCTTATTCTCCCCTTTACCCCTTCACATTCTACCTAATATGTATGCCATATCCCTGCTATCATATCATAAGCACCTTGAGGTCAGGTACTGTATTCTATCATCTATTTTGTATCCTTCTTAGTCACTGAGCTTTCCAACATAGTAGGTAAGTAATAAATGTATGTTAAATTGAGTTGAATCAAATTAAAATGTGCTAGGTATAAAGGATATAAAGTTAAATATGACACATAACTGCTTTCAAGCTTATGACTAAATTAGAAACACACAAACACACACTTGCACATGCGAGTGCAACTACAATACAGAAGAGAATGAGAAGAGTTCAAGGGGAACATCCAGGTAAAGGAGAAATTTGAAGAGGAAGCCATCCCTTTCAGCTGAGGATGCTGGGAGGGTGGTCAGGGCAGACTTCTTGGAAGAATTGTCACCTATGTTGAACCTTGAAAGAATGGAGGGAATTTGGTTTGCAGAGACAGGTTGGGACATCAGAGTGTCTTTCCCAGACAGAGTGTCTTTACCATTGTTTGGATGGTATGGTAAAAGCAAATCTATCTACTAAATAAAACAAAATCCTTAGCTCTCAATTCTAACCAACCACTCATAATATTGAGAGATTAGGATTTTGCTCACTGGAAGTATATTTTTGGAATCCTTGCCTGTATACGACTCAAAAAAGGGGATTTAATTTTCCCTCTCATTGTGGTAGCTGGTGTTTTGTTCCATGTGTCCCAAAGGCCTTAGCTAATAGGACAATAGAAAACAATAGATGAGAGACTCTTCTACCACAGAGCACTGGAGGGTTGTTACAATAGTGCACTCATGAGAAATCTGGTGACAGCAGATGATCTGGAAATTAGAACCTTTCCTCATTGTATGTTCTTTTAGTGGAGTTCAATGTCTGTCAGTGGTTAGACAAACTTGGCTATCTTCTTGAGCCTTGCTTTGAACAAGTTCATTTAATTATTTAATAAGGAAAGAGTACAAACCTCACGTTTTATTCCTTAGCACCAACTCATATTATGGCACCTCCAGCAGGGATAGGGTTCCGCATTCAGTATTCCAGGCCTTCACTGTAGCTTCCTGGGTGACTCATTCTGAAGCAAGGAGCTGCTGGGCATAAATGTCTATGAGAAAACCTAAACACATTTGCCCAGAGATGAGCCTGATAATAAATGTGAACAATTCTCTGAGCTCATAAGAGGATACAACTTGATTGCATATTTATTGAATGTAAGGTATTGTTTTGATGACAAAATAATAGCAATGACATTGGTGGACCTTTGGTCCATCATTATTTCCTTCTTTGGGTATTTTCTTGATCTCAAGACTGAATGTTATCAGATGTAGGGAGGGTGCAAAATGGAAACAGAATTCCCTAACAGAATCCCCAGAGAGGCCCCAGGACTTGATTAGGTCTTTGGTTGGAAACAATCTTCAGTCTAGCAACATCCATTAAGGCAGAAGTGGGAAGACTTAACTTTGAATTTCCTGGCTTTTGGGGGGTTTAAGTCAAGCTCTTAATGTTATTTCAAAGTCACTTTTTAGGGTATGTTTTATACAGTGCATGTTTCAAATCAAGGAAAGAGCTTTTTTTTTTCCCCCATGAAAGGCAGGGGGTCTAAGACATTTTAATAGCTTTCATATTCCTTGCTCCAAATATATTATTTCAGCACAATAGTTTCTTTGCAGGAGAATTGCTTAAATGATTCAAAATGGATTTAAAAATATATTTCAAGTTTTAATTTTATGCGCAGAACATTAATGAACAGCACCCCTTAGAGACATTCTGCCAGTTTAACATATTCACAATATTCTCAACACAGATGTTATTCCATCTAAATCCTCTTAGTGGGAAGAAACCAGTAATTTTTTCTTGGAGGATGTCAGAAAATATATTCTTCTGGAAATCATATTTTGATCCCAGAATACAGTGTAAAAGTAGCATTGTTAGAAGTGTATGCACTTGTGAAGTTCTTTGGACACAGATCCCTTTCCTTTTGACTTTGAAAAAGTTCTCTGATTGTTATTTTCTTCATGCTGTTGTCTCCCTTTTAAATTGCTACTTGGTGGCAAAAGGGACATTCTGATATTTTAATTTAATTGAGTTAATTTCTGTAATGGGGCCACCACTATTTTGACTCTTGCATATAAGGAAAGAAAATTTTTGAGTTTACCTTGTATGAACAAAAAGCTTGGTTCTTTTTTTTTTAACATATTTTTCAAGATGTGGTCTTCATTTTGTTAAATGTTACTCTAGATTGTAAACTTCATCTTATCAAAGTATTCCACTCCAAAGTATTCCTTCTCTCAGCTCAGAGGTTACCCTTACCTCTTGAATAATGTGCCAGTGTAATGCAAGCTCTGCCAATCTAACAGGGTTGGGGACATGAGCTTGACAATGGATTGTATGACTATCATTGGAGTACCAGGCTACTAAGTGTGCAATGAAAGACTCACATCAGAAGGTTGGCCACAAGGGAATTATTATTATCACTGTTATTATTATTGTCAGTAGTAGTAACCAACAGAAGAATACAGTGGAAAATGTACTTTAATTAGAGTAAAAACTCTCAATTCAAATTCCAGTTCTGTTAGGATTAGATACTACCTTTGTGGTCTTGGGCAAATCATTTAACCTTTCTGGGTCTCAATTCCCTATCTACAAAAAAAATTTCATATTTCGAGTTAGTCCAGATGGCTTCTAAGGTTCCTTCTATCCTCAGAGTTATGGTTCGATGATCTATGAACATTGATTTTACTTCTATGAAATTGTTCATGTTTAAAGTTTAATACAAAAGAGTTTAATTCAACTCATTGCTAACATACTTTATATTCCTTCCTTCCTTCCTTCTTTCCTTCCTTCCTTCCTTCCTTCCTTCCTTCCTTCCTTCCTTCCTTCCTTCCTTCCTTCCTTCCTTCCTCCCTCCCTCCCTCCTCCCTCCCTCCCTCCCTCCTTTCTTTCTTTCTTTCTTTCTTTCTTTCTTTCTTTCTTTCTTTCTTTCTTTCTTTCTTTCTTTCTTTCTTCCTTCCTTCCTTCCTTCCTTCCTTCCTAGAGGGGGAAAGGCAGGGCAGTTGGGGTTAAGTGACTTGGCCAAGGTCACATGGCTAGTTAAGTGGTAAGTGTCTGAGGCTGGATTTGAACTCAGGTCCTCCTGACTCCAGGTCCAGTGCTCTATTCATGGCTACACCTAGCCGCCCCCAAACCTACATATCAATAGGAAAGCCATGTTAATATTAAAAAAGAGGCATTTTCTTTCAGGACAGATTCATTTTAGGGACCTTGTTTCATTCTGTTATTGATCATCTTAAGAACCACTTTCTTCATGAAGTATCCCTTGAGTTAACCCTATCCTATAATCATCTTTCCCTAACTTTCCTCCCCTTCTCAAAATGTTCTCCTCCACATACTCTATGCTTCACTCATGGTGGGCTATTTTTTATTCCTTATACATTCCTGAACTTTTCTCACCTCTATGTTCTGTGCTCTTACTGTTTTCTATGCCCAGAATGTTCACTTCTACATCCCTCACCATTCAAATTTATACCTCTCCATTAAATGCCTAACATAACCTATTCAAGAAAACCTTCCCCAGATCCCAGTCAGGAATGCCCTTTTCCCTTTGGTTCTGTCACAGTAATTTGTTCATTCTTTTTTCATTGCCTATCATTTAATATGAGTTAATCCATTCAATTTTGGAACTCTGCCCTGGAGATGAACTGTCCTCATTGGTGAGTGAGTGTAAGCTCAGCTAACTTGATATATCTGGCTGTCTCCTAACCATGCCTTCTACTATCTATCCCAGGCATTTTGCCTTTTGGGAATAGTAATCAAATAACTATAATTTCTTCTAGAACAGGTGTTTTCCATTCATTCATTCGTTCTATTCTAGTTACTTCTGTTTATGTCATATCCCCCTTATAGACTCTAAATTCCATGAAGGAAGGGACTGTATCTTACCTAAATTTTGTTATTCCTTACAGTATCTAGAATGGCGCTCTCCAGGAAACAAGAGCTTCATAAACATTTGTTGAATTGAATGTCTTTTGGCATTTAAACCTCTTCATACTCTGACTCCAACCCATCTTTCCAGGATTATTACCCATGGCTACCTTTCTTGTGCTCTCAAATCCAGTCGAATTGGCTGACCTGTTCTTCAAATCCAACATTTTGTCTCCCATCTCTGTGCGTTTGCATAGGTTGTCCCTCATGTCTAGAATGTTCTTTCTTTTCCCCCTTAGCTTCAAGGCTCAATTCATGCATCATCTCTAATGGGAAACCTTTCTTGATCCCTTACTTCTTAATACTCTCCTTTTCTTTCTCAAATGATTATGTAGAGACTTTATTCGTTCTTCCTGAGGTCAGGGGCCTGTTTTTCATTTTGTCTTTCCAAATACCCAGCTTATTGGACTAGATTCTATTAGATTGGGTTTTTCTATAGTACTCTTAAAATTTAATGGTGCTTTAACATTTACAAAAAACTTTCATATCCATCATCTCATTTGATCCTTACAACAACTATGTGAAGGGAGGGTGTTGGTATTTCCTTTGCACAGATCTAACGCTTAGAACTATTGCTGAGCCCAAGTGGTTGGGGCATTGCACCTTCTCCCTGTCCACTAAGAGGTCCCTCTATTTCTGGATCAATGGTCATAGTAACCAGGTTTAGTCCTTGGGAAATCTGGGTCTAATGAAAGAAGTTAAGCTTCTTTTATCACACTCTTTCACTCTCTGTACCCCCAATTTAGTGCCCCAGGGAAAATTACTTGACATTTCAGTTTTGGCTCATGTCTAGAGTCTCCCAAAATGAGGGAGTAGAAAGGTATTTAGTGTACATTGCTGATCAGATTAGGGCGGCTATTTATTTCCTCTACACAAAATAAGTGCTTAGCATACATAAGACTTACAAGTGCTAATTGACAGCAAACCTAACGAGCAGCAGTGATAAATTTACTGCTTTACTCTCCTGGAAGTTTGATGGTGTACTTTGTGGGCCTGCTAAAGAAAAATATTTTATATTTTATGTTGGCTCTGAACTGTCCAAAGAATTTCCTTCAAGTCTGTACAGATAGGCTATCTAGTATGGCTGGGTCTTCCTTGTACCTCTCCTGTACATAGTCTGTAGTCTTGTAGAAAATAGAGAGACCCAGTAAGGGTCAATCTTTTCTAAAGACCTACTGACTCATCCATTTTTCCTGCTTATCAGCCAAGAGGAGTTTTGTTTCACCATTAGAAAGTTCCCAAGTCCTGCAGGGGTTGCTGTTTTCCTAGAACTGTCCAAGACACAGGCTTAATATTCTGTGGATGTGTCCTCCATTCAAATTTCCACTGCAGCACAGAGAAAGTTAAGTGACTTGTCTAAGGTCACAAAAGTAACCTTGTTTGTCTCTTAAAGCCCCTTTATACCTGGCCTCAACCTGTCTTTTCAACCTTATTAAACAATAGTCCTCTGCCCACACTCTACAGACCACTCAAACTGGCTTTCTTCTTATCGTTCCCATACCACATTAAATCTCCTACCTCCATGCCATTGTATGGGCAGTCCCTCACAGCTGGAATGCCATCCCTTCTTACTACCTCTTCAAATTTCTTGTTTCCTTCGAAACTCTGCTAAAGTGTCACTTTCTTTCTAAATGAAGCCTTTCCTAATCCACCCCAACTGTAGTGTCTTCCCCTCCCAATCTTCCTTGGATTCATCTTATACATATTTTTTATGTCTCTGAGAGAATGTAAGCTGTAGGAGAACAGGGATTGTCTTTGTATTTCCAGAGCCTTGCACAATGGTTGGCAAGGAGCGGATGCTTCATCAATGTGTATGGATTGATCGATTGATTACTTCTGCCAGCATATTTCCCACTCAAATGTACCATGTCCAAATCCTGTAATTCTTCTTTACTCTTGATAAGATAGCTCCACCTCAGTGGCTCTGCAAACGAGAATTGATTTGTATTATGGGTAGCATGGTTGCCAAGCTCTTCTGACAGGAAAAACTGTGATAGAATGGTTCATATACTAGCCAGGAAAGTGGGAAGAGAACGCCCACCTGTATCCCTTTCTCTCCTCCTCACCCTCACGCGTATGCTGTGATAACTTGCCTGACCAGCAGCTGAGTGTGGCCAGGATCTGAGTTCTGAGGTTTTGAGCTCCTGAAGTTTTTGTCACTGCCCCAGGGTGAAAAAAGGAGCCATTAGGTTCAGGAGAGCCCAGAAGAGGAACATGGCTACCATCTGGTTATGTCCTCCACACTGTCGAAGCTGAGAGAGATTGTAGGGAGCATCATCTATTTCCTCTTCCCCCAATTTTATAAATAAGAAAACTGAGGACCAGACAGGGGAAGTGACTTATTTTAACTTACCCAGCTATGAAGTAGGCCACTTCCTCCTATCCTAGCTCATTTATCTTATTTTTGGTTGGGTAATAAGAGTGTCCCACAGATCCGAAATTTAAGACAGCAATCTTTTAGGCTTAGATAAAGAAGATGACATGTGATTGTAGTGTGTTTGATTTTGTAGGAAGGCGATTGCCCCATTGTCTTGTATTAAAACACACACACACACACACACACACACACACACACACACACACACACACACATGACCTTACATATCTTTTAGCCCAGCTCTCTTATTATACACATGTGGAAACCAAGTCCTGGAGAAATTAAATAATTTGCCAAATCACAAAGAAAGTTAGGAGCAAAGCCAGAGCAATAGCTCAAGGCTTCTTCTTGTTTCACTAATAGCCTATTGAATTGGGAATCACATTTCTATAACTCTTTACAAAATACTTTCCTTATACAATCCTATGTTGTAGGTAGTACAAATATGTTTACACCCATTTTTAAAATGACTAAATTGAGACTCAGAAAGGTGATTGCCTGTTGTCACACAACTACTGAGTGTCAGAGGCAAGATTCAAATTCTAGTCCAAGACCAATGGTTCTTCCATTGTGCCACATGGTCTTCCTCATTTCCCCTTCCTGCTATACAAACAGGAAAGACAGAAAGAAGAGCTGATTTTTATTTCAATTTAGTGAAATAGGGCTAAAACAGAAGAACCGCATGTTAGTCCTAGAAACATCCATACGCTCTGAGGTTGGCAGGGCTTCCAGTACAGTCTTAGAATAGCTCCCACAGAACATAATTTATCTTTAAAATGAAGAGTATGCCTTTGAGTATGACTCAAATTTAAAGAAAACTTGCATAATCCCACCACTAAATTTTTCAAAATGTCCGATAAATTTTTTATTATTTGAACTAGTAAATGTAGTATTTTGACATGCACTGAAATATTTAGAGAAATTTGGCTGTAGACACTGACAATAAAATACTACTGCATTTTTTAAGAGAGAAGGGAGTAATAATTTGATGGAGTCCTTGTAAGTAGTTACTAATCACCCCTGAGGTACACATCATTAGCTTCCTCTGCATTTGGAAAAGTAGTATATAAGAGCTTGGCCGGAGTTAGCCATGAATTTGGGTCTTTTGTACTGAGGAATTTTCCTGCCTGATAATGAAAGATTGGTTATTCTGAAAGTTGGATTAATATAGAGGATATATCTGTGACCCAAGGAAATTCTAGGAATTTTTTTTAAAATCAGAGTTATTCTGCTAGTGGAGTGGGGGTAGAGCTTCATATTGTTTCTTATAAATAATTTTGAGAACATGTTACCCTTCTTGCCTTGAGACAATGCTCTGATCAACAGAATACTGAGGGAGGGAGAACAAGGCATTATTCTAGGAATGAACAATAATTTGTGGACCCACATTGAATATGGTGAAGGATCCATTTAAATTTGAAAGAATATTTTAAAAGTTCTTGATTAAAGTCCTTCTCTGATATCACACTGTGGCATGGCAGGATTACACAAACATAGGTATATATACATACATATAGGCATATATATATATATATATATGCCTATATGTATGTATATATGTGGAGAGAGAGAGAGAGAGAGAGAGAGAGAGAGAGAGAGAGAGAGAGAGAGAGAGAGAGAGAAATGGGACCTTAGAAATAATTGAAAACAATCCTACCCTTATTCAACAGTTGAGGAAGCTGAGGCTCAGGGAAGGTAAGGATGACCCAAGATTGCATAGATAGTAAGCTATAGAGCCAAGATTTAAACACTGGTCCTTTTGATTCTAAAATAGTTCTCCTCTCTTTTTGCCATGCTGTCTCCCTAAATTCTCAAAGACTGTGATGCCAAAGAAACACGAGCTGGTCCTACCACATTGAAAAGTATCACAGGATCATACAGATGTCCAGAACACTCATGGGATTACAGACTGAGAGGTAGAAGGGATCTCAAAGGCCATTGAGTCCATCCTCTCACTTAACAGTTGAAATATGTGAGGATCAAGGAGATTAAGTAACTTGGACTCACACAGGTTTTATGCATCAGGGGCAGGATTTGAACCCAGGACCTCTGACTCCAAAGCCAATGCTCTTTCCATTGTACCACATTGCCTCCATGTTTTAGTCTCTTTTGTCTAAGGATGCAAAGCCTTCCCGGTCAAAGGTTGGCCACCAGGTGAATTTTTATTTTTGGACATGGCACCTCATGAGGCATGGAGGGATTGCCATCTCCATCATTTAAGGAGTGCTGACACTAATAAACATCACAGCACTTTTGATGTAATAATACCAACCACTGATATTTCTGAAATAGTAATACTACATAAGATCACAGGATTCATGTGTTGAAAGTCTAATAAATAATTCCAACCTTCTTCTTTTCCATATGACAAACAGAGACCCCCTAAAGCCAAGCACCTTTCCTCAGGTCACACCTCAACAATTCATGTTTCTATAAGGTCATAGATTTAGAACTGGTCAGTACCATTGGCTTTATCTAATCTGACTGCCCCATCTTACAGAAGAGGAAACAGACTCAGAGAGGTTAAATGATTTGCCTAATGTCACACAGGTACAGCCAGGATTGTAACACAGATCCTCCTATTCCAAATAGTTTTCTACTCCACCAAGGCTTAGCCTTCACTGAACTCATGACAAGTCTGTGAGGCAGGTAATGTAAATATTATTGGCTCCATTTTACTGAGGAGGAAACAGACACTCAGACAAAGATTGCCCAGACTCACGCAGTATGAGACCCAGCAATTGAACCCAGCTTCTGACCTTAGGTGTTTTTTTAAAGCATTATTTTATCTTGTTTTGAGAACATGTATTTCTAGGTGATACTTTTCCTCCCCTAAGTCCTCAAAAAAGAAAGCACAATTCCAAATGCATTGTGTGTATTTGCTCCAAGCATAAATGTGGCATATTTGACGTTTTCCTGGCCTCCTGAGGAGTTCTCAGTATCTAAAAATCTTCCAGCATTGTTAAAAACAAGTTCTTCTAATTAAGTTCATTCAACTAAGGGAAAAGGGAAAAGACAAAGATGGCTGTAGTATGTTACAAAGGAATAGTGAGGATGAAAATAAGGAAAGAATTCACCAGAGGTACAAAACTGCAAACCAATTTGAATGGTGTTCTCATTTTCTACCACAAGCTTTCCCCCTGAGAAACCAAGTTCAAAACCATCAGCAAAACATGATTACCCAGCACCTAATAGGAATACAGATGAGCAGGAGCAAATTGGATATGAGAGGAAGTGAACAGACAAACACAATGGAGGAGGTTTGTGTGTGTGGCTGGTGCACGAGACCCAGAGGGAGTCTGTTAGAAACGGTATTCAGAAGTTTACCAACTTCACTGAGGATGAAGATGAAAACACTTGCACCTTTGTTCTCCTGTAGGAGCAGGCTGGAGCACAGAGACACAACAGTTGCACCTGTGTGGAGAGCCAGCCTTGACTCAGTATCCTTAGTCATTCTGGTCAGTCGACTGGTATCAGCAAAGAGCAAATGCTACTTACTGTCCATAAGCTGACTCAGGCTGGCAGTGAGGGCATATGGAGAGTGAAAAGAGAGGGGCATGAACAACAACAGATAATAGTATTTATTCTTTAGTTATCTGCTCTAAATACTTTTTTTTTATTCTAGTCTCCCAAGCAACAATAGCTCTTCTTTTTGTAAGCTGTAGCATTTACAAAAAATTTTCCTCCTAGTAACATGTCACAATGGAAAGTATGCTGAATTTGTGGTCAAAGAATCTGGATTTGAATTCTGCCTCTGTCACCCACAACGTTGGATTCATAGGAATTATTTGTGCCTGACCTGTGGGAGAACCTTCCTAGCTTGTACTAATTTGATCAGCCACAGTCAGACACACGGTACCTCCACCCCAACATGGGGATGTGATTTTAGTCCTCTTTGAGAATGAAAGTCAACAGCCAACCTTGGGAAAGGCATTCCATCTTCCTATGCCTCAGTTTCTTCATCTGTAAAATGATGAAGTTGTACTCTTGTTGTTGAGTCATGTCTGGCTCTTTGTGACCCTATTTGGGGTTTCCTTAGCAGAGATTCTGGAGGGGTTTGTCATTCCCTTCTCCAGCTCATCTTACAGATGAAGAAACTGAGGGGAACTGGGTTAAATGACTTGTCCAGGGTTACACAGATAGTAAGTGAGGCCAGATTTGAATTCAGAAAGATATTTCTTCCTGACTCCAGGCCCAGCACTCTATCTACTGTACCACCTAGACTGCCCTAGAATTGAACTACCTCCTTCCTAAAGTCACTTTGAGCTCTAAATCCTAGAGGGTAGGTAGTACAGATGTTATTGTACCTAATTTCATAACTCAGTGGATGCTGTGTTACTAGGGTTTTGTCCCTTGTCTCTGAAACTGGGAAGGGTGAGTCCTCATAGCATCTGTTATCCCTCTATCTTGTGTTCTGGTCATTTGACAGCTTATATGGGCATATAACACAACTCTTCCCAGGCTGCTGCTCCCTGCTATCCCTTTCTGAGAGCTTATCTTCAATTCCTCAGGGGTGAGGGTCAGACTCTCAGGGGACAGGCATACCAGTACCCAAAGTCAGACTATCTTTCATCCCATTACATACTTCCTCCACTTCTTTCATTCCCCCTTTGAACTACACTTTGTGTCACCACCTCCTGTTCCCTCCCCCCAAACTAGTTTCTACTCAAACTAGTTTCTACTTCCTAATAATGGATTTCTCCATTTTACAGATGAAGAAAAGGAGATTTAGAGGGGAAGTGACTTGTCCATCATTACATGGATTCATAAACATAAAAATGAAATTTCAACTCAAATCTTTGACTCCAAATCCATCGCTCTTTCCTCTATGTCAATATTGCCTTTCACTCATGAAAAAAAATTAAGGACCTACTGTGTACCCAGAATGGTGCCAGAGGTTGTAGAAGATATAAAGGAAAAAGAAGATAGCCTATCTTTGCCTGAGAAGATAAGGCCTAGACACATAAAACAATGAGAGACTAAGACAGGACAAATGTGAGGCTGAAAGTTACAGATGAGAAGAGTTGTCGGTATTGAAGGAAAGGGGGAACCATTCTGGGATAGGTACAACCAAGGCAGGCTTCCTGGTAGAGGCGAAGGCCTGAGCCATGCAGCAGTAGGAATGTTGAGACCAAAGTAGATAGATATAGTTCAGTCTTTAGGCTGTCTGAAGGCAGTGGTGTGTCTTCAAGGAGTTCTCTTAAGAACTTTTCATGTTTTCATGTTAAGCAGGCCCACATCTACCACCTCCAACAAAACATGTAGCTTTGTTAAAGGGCTCATCGATTTTGAAATCAATGAGATCTCTCTTGACAGCTGAAGGTCAAGATGTGAATTTTGGACTGGGTTGGAAAGAAAGGTTGAATTTTTAAATGTATACATACCAAGCATAGAATCTCTTCCCAAGCTTGAAATTTAAGGGCAGACAGGGATAATTTTAAACCAAAAATTCTAGGGGTGAGTGTTACTTCAAGTCACACACAGATCATTCTATAACTCAGGAGAAAAACATTTTGGACAAACGGTATTGATGATCTGGTTTTATGTTTGGTTGAAAAGCATATTTCCCTTCCAATTAAATGAGAAATGGAAATTTTGAGAAAGCTCCAACCCTCAGCTTAATGCAGCTGGTACATATAGGCAACAGAACACAAAGTATTTGGAATCAGGACTTGACACTAAACAAAATTCAGGGCACTCGCTTCAATGTTCCAATTTACAAAAAAACAAAAGTTACACATAGCAAGAGGTTCATATGGGTCTTTAATCACAGCATCACACTTCTAGAGGAGTTTGGAATCCTGCCTAATATTGGCAGTTCTAGCTATCTGCTGATATTGCATGTGGTGGGAGGACTCTCTGGATATAACTTGTGGTCAAAAGAATCAATGCAACCTTTCTCTACTATGGCCCTTCTGGAGTGATCAATATTCTTGGCTTTTTCTTGATGACAAGACCATGTGAATGGCTTGTGGTCGATTGATCCTGCCAATAGAGCTGGCCTTGCACACCCTCAGTGCTATGATAAGAGGGGGGTCTGGGAGTTCTTGTCAAAACAGATTTCTGCAACCATTTAGCAGTAGCGCCTGCAATTTCACCATTTCTGTCACTACTTGGATGAAGACTTAATCTCCAGAAGTGCTCCATAGAAATGCAAGTATGTTCCCAGGGAGAAGTGACTCATTTTCATCACATTAGCAGGCCCTAGGGAGGTGGACAGGCAGCTAGGAGTCCTGGGTTTTAATGTCATCTCTGTATGATCCTTTTCTGGATCCTTTCCTTATCTGTATGCAAGGTGAGGGTATGGGACTGACCACTAAGACCTCTACGAGTCTGAATTCAGAGAGGCAGTGTGGTGTGGTTTCAAGGTCCCTGGGTCTGGGGTCTCAGGAAGTGAAGTACAATTCTAGTCATGCTGCTTAGTAGTTGTATGTCTTTAGACAATATGTTAACCTCTCTGGGCCTCATAAAAATAAAATAAAATAAAATAAAAATGAAAGTATGAGCCAAATGTCACTGAGGCTCCCTTCTCATTCTAAATTCTATGTTCCTGTGATCTAGAGTCCTGAAAGAATGGAAGGTTAAGTGAATTCTTCTATGGGTGCAGGGCAAAACCACATGCAGGATGTACACTCCACCTGGCTTAGGTGGGCATCCAAAGAACAGACACTTTTAAATGGTAGGAACGATAGGAGAAGAGAATCAGTCAGAGGGGGAGGAATCGTGAACAAGCTGTCCTATGCACTCTGTCTCTGTAACGCCCTCCTTCCTCGCTGCCACCGGTCAGAATTATTTTCTTCCTTCCAAGCTTGATTCAGCGACTACTTCCTCTATGAAGTTTTCCCAGGCCCCTCTCCACTAAAGTGCTCAAATTTTGTCATATGTCTCTTTGTCTGGATTTTTCTCCCCCACCCTCCAAGTCCTTACCTTGGGTTAGATTTATTTGCTTATCTACTGCCATCTCCCTATTAAAATGTAAATTCCTCAAGGGCAGGACTGTTGTTTTTCCATATTTATATCTCCAGGACCTGGCAAAGTACCTGGCACAGGTGTTCAGTAAATGTTTGCTGAAATAGAATGAAATCAATTTTCGAGTTATCCACAATTTGGCCTAAAGATAGTCCAGTCGCTGTCAGAGAAGGTCAATAACCCTTTTCTTCCCATTTTCAAGGAAATAACTTGATGGACTGCTTCCCTCACCCTTCATTTTTTAGGACATATTTTGCAGCACAGGGTCCTGTGGCTAGTAGGCACTTAGCAAAGACTCTTTGAAGTCTCAGCTCCTTGTTTAAAAGTACAGCACTTTTTAAGAGAAAAAAAAAAAACTCCCAAGGAGGTCAGGTTTTTTCTTTTTTTAGGGAGGACTCATTTTCTTAGCACACTTCCATGGGAATAATGCTTCAGTGTTGACAGGAGGTACAGTGTGATAGAAAGACTGTTAGATCTGAAGATAGAGAACCTGGGTTCAAGTTTTGACTTTGCTATATGCTATATGTGTGACCTTAGGCAAATTATTTCCCTGTCTCTGCGTCTTAATTTCCTTAAAATGATGAAAGTCAAATCCCAGCCACCACACCCTGGTCTGCCTTAGATGGTTGTGAGGATGAAATGAGAGACCATGTCCATAAAGTACCTTGTAAACAACCCAGGAGATAGAAATTGTCAGTTCGTATTAGTTCGCTTGTTGGGTCTAAAGGAATGAGTTGAGCATGCACATGAATCCCTGACTAAGTTAAATGAAAACCATCTTTGAAATAATCAGGCTTAGAATAAAAGGAGCCATCCCCACCCCCATCTTTCTTTAAATCCCTAATTGTCTGTGTGGCTCAGAATAATGAATGCCATACAGAATCTACTGGTGACTTAGCAGAAGCAGAGTTAAGGCAGGAGTGGGGAACAAGATGAAGAAAGGGTATGGTGTCTGTAGTAAGTGAGGAAGCATCAGGTGGCCAGGAGGCTAAGTAGGTGTGATCCCTGTAGGAGGAAGGGAAGCCTGGCAATCTTGAAATTTATGTACCAAATCACATCAAAATCAGGTAGCTGTTCAATTCTCTTCCTCCCTAACAATTTATAGCTGCTGGTGGTTTATATGTATGTGTGAGTGTGTGTGTGTGTGTGTACACACATGTGCATGCACACATGAGCATGTGTTTGCTTTCTGCTTCAACTCCAACCCACCATATGAAGCTCAAAACACTACTGATGACTGGTGGTAGTGACTTATGTCTACACTCCCTGCTACCCAGAGAGCTAAGGCTTCTGGATGGGTTGAGGTTGGCAGTTTTGAGCTTCAGTGGATTAAGCCAATCCAGTGTCTATGCTAAATTTCACACCCAATAGCTGCTAGGTTGGTCAAGGAAGGGGTAAGCCAGACCAGGCTGGAAAAAGAGCAGGTCAAAGATCCTGTAGCAATGAGAGTAGAATTGGGCTCATAAATGGCTCCTGCACTTCCAACCTGGAGTAGATAGGAAGACCCCACTATGCGTATATGTATATATATGTGCAAATGGCTATACACACATGTATGTATGTATACACATGCATGATGTAATGCAATACATAGAGTTTTGTATGTAATGTATACATACATGCATATATGTATATATACATATATGCACACATACATGCATATATGTATATATAGTTGATGGAAGACTACAGTGTGATTCCCCCAGAATCACAGAATGTTCAAGCAGGAAGGATCTTCTCTAGTCCTACCCACAGTGAAGTAGGAATCCTTTCTCTGACATCTCGGCAAATAGCCATTTAGCTGCCATTTGATGAACTCCAGAGATAAGGAGCTCACTATTTACTGTGACTGCCATTCCACTTAAGGACAGCATTGATTGGGAAATTTTCCATATACCAAATCAAAACTTTCCCCTCTGTAACTTCCTCCATTATTCCTTCCTTTGCCTTATGTGGCAAAATAGGGCAAATCTTTTTCCCCTTCTATGTGTGACAGCCCTTCAAGTACATGAAGATGGCTGTCATGATAGGCAACCACCCCCCCTCCTCTCAAGCCTTTTCTTATTCCTCCTCAACCTCTCTCTCCTTAGATGCTGGATTCAGGGGGAGGGGGAGTGCAATAAGTGAAACATACAATCTCAGTCAAACTGAATCCACCTTCAGGAAAGGTCCTCTGAGCCATAAAAACATGAAGGCTCCCATTACTGGAGTGACAGTGATGAGCGGGAGGATCAGACCTATTTAAGGAAATGAATAGAAAAAAATTTCCTGTCACTGTTTTAAAAATAACAGTAATAATAATGATCTTGACATAGAGACAGAGACATAACATTAAAGAACTTAGAAGGGACTTTTAAAGTCACCTAAACCAACCCTTTTATTTTACAGATAAAAAAACTGAGACTAGGAGAGGTGATTGGACTTGACTAAAGTCATATTGTCAGTCCGTGTTTTCTTACATTTGTACAGTGTATGATACCTGAGTTATGAAATCTATTCCAAGTGGATCCAAGCCCTGGCAGGTTCTACCATGCTGGAAAGACTAATTGCTTTTCCAGAACTGAACTACTTAAGTATAGAGAAGTCCATTACTGGCAGGGTAACCATGGCAACCCATGAAACAAAGAAAAACACAAACTGCCTTATGAACTGTGTGGCTCTCTTGTGATCCAGCAGTGATGATTGCAGAGTAGTGCGAGAGGGGGCAGAGAGTGTTAGGAATTGAACAAGTTTTACCTTGTCTACAAATATTTATTTATCTATTGGTAATCTCAATGTGATTTTTTTGTCCAGTGACCTATGAGTGGGCATGCTACCAGAGAAACAAAATCATATCAATATTGACATTCCTAATATAAATAAAAGCAGAAGATGAAAGGGAGTGGCAGCAAAATGGAAAGGTGGACCACGGATTCTCCTGTGAGAGGCAAATAAAAGAGTGGGAAGAATTGGTTTTTAATCATGTGTTGAAACACAAGATAAATAATTTAATTGGACATTTGGTCATTTTGTATCACAGTGGCCATGACAAATATTTGAAAAATGGCCACCATGAAAAATAATTGAAATTTATGTGCCAACACCTGTTGCAGAATTCATCCTTTGAGTGAGAGGAATTCAACAAAGAAGTTTATAGAACCCTTCAAAATAATTCAACATATGATTTGATAATCAATGATTTTGATGACAAATGGGCAAAGGCTAGGATGATGAAAAATACTTTGAAAAAGGTCCTTAACATAAGAGAGATAGTGGATTGATATAAAAGAACAAGAAATACATTTTTAAATTCAATTTTCTTTTCTTTTTCAGTTTGGAATTCTCTTCCTCTCACTATCCTTTCTTCCTCTCATTGAGAAAGTAAGAAAACCTATTACACACACACACACACACACACACACACAAATAGGGTGTGTATATATTCATACAAAACAAATTATCAGTTAAAGTGATCTGGTCCAGATAAGGCTGAAGTGCTGTATGTTTCTGGTTTAATTCCTTTAGGTTTATACTTATATTTATTGCAATATCTTTCATTTCTAGATCCTTCAAGCTAGTCAGTTTGTTCATATTTTCCAGAAGTTTATAATCTTTTCTGGGGGCTGTCAGCTTGCCCGTCAGGTACGTGGTCATTTTGGAGAACACGTCCTGGCACAACCCAGTGATGTCTGTGGGCTCCATGGCCTCCTCGGCTGACTCCACCATGGTTGCATCTAGGCTGAGGAAGGGAGAAAGGAGAAAGGATGGAGGAGAAGGATGGGGATGGGAGAGAAGGGAGAGGCAGAGGGGAGGGGACAAGGAAGGGGAGAAAAGGGGAAGGGTGAGGAGTTGGAGAGGGAGATAAGGGCTGTATGATTTCTTGTGTTATTGTTTTCAGAATATTTGACTTGTGTTCTTCTATATCTATAATCTTTAAGTTGTCTCTAGTCTCTCTATATACTGTTTTTAAGAGTATTAATTTTGCTCATATAGAGAGCATGGTTTTTTTTAAGTTATCGCCTTTTGCTTCTCTTCTTCCAGACTGCTCCTCACTTCTTTGCATTTGCATTCCCAATCAATTATTCTACCTTTTGTTTATCTACTGAGATTTGTCACTGTGTATTCAAGTTTTTCTAGTCTCCCTAATAGTTCCATTGTGTAGGCCATAGATTCTACTACCGTAATTCTTATTTTTCATTTAAACCATTCTGAAACAGTAGACTGTAGTTCCATGTTCTCCTTAAAATACACAGGGTCCTCTACCTCATCAGGTGTTGAGTAATTGAATATTTTTGCAATATTTATTTATATATGTCTGAACTCTTTTACTAGATCTGGAAGCTGTATTTCCTTCTACTATTACTCTCTTCCCTGTTGATTTATCTGCTTATTTTCAAGGTCTTTAAGGTTTATTTCTCCTAAAGTCTTTGGCAATTTCAATCTTTCCCCTCATTTTCCCCTATTACTCACTTTCTGAATCTCTCCCCTCTGATGTCAGTTTCCTTAGGGACTGTATCTCAAAGTGTCTCAGGTTCATCCCAAGCTGGGCGTGGTTCACCAACCTAGGTCTCTGCCTTAAGTGACTTATGAGAGGACAGAACTGGTCCCAAATTAATGCTGGGCTCTTTCCCTTAGGCTTAGCTGACTGCCACAAAGCCCTCCCATCCCCAGAAGTCCTGCCCCAGTTCCTTCTGTTCCTCAGTTTTCTGGCCCAGTGGCAAAGAGCATTGCCACTGCTATTATAGCTTGAGCAAATTTCTACCATATTGGAGTTTAGATCTCTATGGTACTGAGAGGAAGAAAAATTCAGAGTGTAGAGCTGAACTCTATTATAAGCCCAGGCACATGTCCTCCTCTCTGGCCAAGGCCTGTTTTAGCACAGAACATTGCCACTAGGCTATTGTGGCATGAGCAAATTTCTACAGTTTGGAATTTGGATCTCTGAGGAAGAAGCACAGTGGTGTCAGAGTGTAGTGTTGAATTATGTTGCAAGACCATGGGTTGACCTGGGCAGTCTTGCTACCAGCAGCATGTTGGGTGTTGGGGGAAGGGATGCTAAATAAATTATCCTTAGGGGTTGGGGAATATTGGTTTTCACTGCTGTTCATCGAGTTTTTACCTTGTTCAAGTTATTGGTATCCTAGGCAGTGTAGGAAATTGAAGTTGTTTTTTTTTTTTGTTTCTGGTGCATAATTTATATTTTGGAGAGTTTTGAGAGGTTGTGAGAATCAGAGAAAAGGTTTATCCTCCATCCTGTTTGTCACATGACCAATAGATCTATTTTCCCATATAGACAATTTTTTCTTGGAATAATAAATGCAAAACACCTTGATGAGAGTCTTAGATATGAAAAGGCAGGCTTTCACAACATTGCATTGATTTTCTACTGTAATACAGCCAAATTGGCCTTGTTTTTGTTCCTCACACATGGTACCTCATCTCTGATCTCTGTGTTTTCCTATGGACTGTTTTTTCATGGACTGTCCTCCATGTCTAGAATGTATACCTTTCTCATCTCCTACCATATAGAATTCCTTCTTTTTTTTTTTTTTTGCTTTTTGGAGGGCAATTGGAGTTAAGTAACTTGCCCAATGTCACACGGCTAGGTTTTTGTTTGTGTGTGTTGAGTGTCTGAGGCTGGATCCGAACTCAGATCCTTCTGACTCCAGGGCCAGCGCTCTACTCACTGTGCCACCTAGCCACCCCGTTCCTTCTTTAAGATACATCTCACACACCACCTTCTATCAGAAGCCTTTCCTGATCCCCTCAACAGCTGGTGCATTCCCTTTAGATTACTTTTTATTAAACTACTTAGTACTTATTTTCTTTATATTCATTATATATTATGTATTTACATATTTATGTAATACATATAAAACATAAACCAAGAGAAACATTTAAGTATGAAAACCAAAGGAGCTATAGGGGGAAGTCATTGGGTTGAGGGAGAAAAAAGAATAGGTTTTTCAAGTTAGAGATTGGAACATTGTTCTCCAACCTCCATATAGAGTTGGGGGCCTGGGGTCCAAGGCTCACACAGTGAGCTTGCAGTGACAAAGCTGTTTGTAGATCTTCCAGTGACATTTGGGCATGTCTAGGTGTGTGAAGCTGAAGGGCTAAGACAGGGCCAGGTACTTGCAGTCCTGCAATATAAAGGCACCACAGTCACTGTCATTTTTTCTGGCCACACTCACCTTGAAGTAACCCTTTCATCCCTGGTGGAAATCTATACTTATATCTTATGCTTATAAATATTCATTATATATCATATACTTACAAATGTACTTATTGTCCTTCCTACTAGAATATAAGCTCTTGCAAGTACAGACTGTATTATTTGTTTCATTCATTATATTTGTATCTCCAGCACCAAGCATCATTCCTGACACATAGTAGAATACATATTTGTGATTGATTTTAAATAATATTTTATTTTTTCCAATTGCATGTAAAGATAATTTTTAACATTCTTTTTGGAGACAACCAGTGTTAAATGACTTGCCTGGGGTCACACAGCTAGTAAGTGTATGAGGCTGGATGTGAATTCAGGTCCTCCATTCTATCCACTGCAACACCTAGCTGCCCCTTTAACATTCATTTTAAAAAGTTTTTGAGTTCCAAATGGTCTCTTTCTCTCCCTCACCCCCCCCCAATAAGATAAGCACAAAAAATAAAGTAAAAATAGTATGCTTTGGTTTGCATTCAGACTCCATCAGTTTTTTCCCTGGACACAGATAGCATTTTCTGTCATGAGTCTTTTGGAATTGTCTTGGATCATTGTATTGCTGAGAAAAGCTAAGTTATTCATAGTTGATCCTTGTATAACGTTTCTGTTACTGTGTACAATGTTCTCCTGGTTCTGCTCACTTCACTCAGCATCAGTTCATATAAGCCTTTCCAGGTTTTTCTGAAATCTGCCCGCTCATCATTTTTTACAGTACAATAGTATTGCATCACACTCATATACCACACCTTATTCAGCCATACACAGATATTTATTGATCAACTGAGCAGGCCACACCTTTGCTATCACAAAGTGACTGAACAGTGTGGAAAATAAGAGATCTCTCTATCTTCATTGCTTATTGATTATACAGAGTATTGTTCAGTGTTCAGTGTCTGATTACTAATATTGAACAAAGCATAAAATGGGAGGTGTATGCTTGACAAAGGTGTTTGCTACCATTGTGGATGAGATTAATACAGAGTACAAGTAGAGGAGGGTTTTCCTATGGATGTTGAGGCCTTCCAGATGTTCTTGTTTGCAGATACATGGTGCTGATTGTGTCAAATCTGAGAACATTACCAATCCTCATAAAGGAGATTCATCATCACTCAAGAGTTTGTTCTAAGTTGGCTGCTTGTTGTCCTTCACACTTGGAGAGGACCAAAATGACATCCCTATGTAATTGTCAATGTATAGTGTGTGGGGCTGTGGCTGATCAGACTGATACAAGCTTAGAAGGCTCTACCACAAGTTGGGCACAAAGAGTCTGTAAGAACATTTGGAATGGAGATGTTTCTAAATTTTCACATCTCATGTTTCTTATGAGCTTCTGCAATTCTTCTTTGCTCATACAACAGGGCACCTTCTTTAACGTGGGCACACCATGCTGGGCAGTCCTGTGCTAGTGTCTATCATGTCTCACAATTGACTCTAAAGTTCTTCAGAGAAACCTTGAGAATGTCCTTGTATTGCTTCTTCTGGCCCCTCTGTAAGTGCTTTGTGCGAGTTCTCTTTAAAAATAGTCTTTTAGGCAAACATAAGCTTGGCATTTGAACAACATGGCCAGCCCATTGGAGTTGCACTCTCTGTAGTAGAGTTGGAATGCTTGGCAGTTCAGTTTGAGAAGGGACCTCAGTGTCTAGTACCTTGTATTTCTAGGTGATCTTCAGAATCTTTTTAGAAATTAAAATGGAAGTGATTACATTTCCTGGCATGTCACTGGTATAGCCCAGGAAATAGGCATACAACAATGAGGTCAGCACAATAGCTCTGCAGACCTTCACTTTGGTAGGCAGCCTAATATGTCTTCTCTCCCACACTTTCCTTCAGAGACTCCCAAACACTGAACTAGTTCTGGCCATGCATGTGTCAACTTCATCATCTGTATGTACATCCTTGGAAAGTATACTTATACACAGCATTCAGAATTTCTCCATTTGCTATCCAGTGGTTCCATGTATGAATGGTGTGATGCTGGCTGGTAGAGAACCTTTGATTCCTGGTGTTAATTGTCAAGCCACAATTAGCACAACTGGCAGAGAATTGATCTACACTCTGTTGCATCTCAACCTCAGGGGCTGCCTTGAATGCAGAATCATCTGGAAACAAAAAAGCCATGCACCAACTCTCCTTCCATTTTATTCTTGGTTTATAATCTTGTCAAGTTAAATAATTTATCCTCAGTGGTAATTGACCTTGATGCCATTTTTGTCTTCATTGAAAGCATCCAACAATATTGCTTAAAACATCATGCTAAAAAGCATGAGAGAAAACACACAACCTTGCTTCATTCCCTTGGTGACTGGAAGAGCATGAGAGCACCATCCATTATCCAGTACTTGTGCAAGGATGACTGTCATACAATACTGATCAACTTCTCTGGCCACCAGATTTTGCCGTGATTTTCCAACAGCCTTCATGACTGATAGTATCAAAGGCCTTGGTCAGATAGATGAGCATTGTATACAGAACCTTTGCTCTGCTCCTAGCATTTCTCCTGAGGTTTTTGGGCAAAAAATCCCTTATCAACTGTTCCTCAGAGTTTTCTGAAGCCACACTGATTTTTAGGTAGATGACCATTTTCCAGTTGAAGGATCAGTCAATTAAGGAGGACTCTGGCAAGAATTTTGTTGGCAATAACTAAGAGACAGAATGCCGCCCCCTCCCCAGAAGAGCAATGTCACTGGACAGCCTATTTCCTTCTTCTTTTAGAGAGATGGACAATGGCGGCATCCTTGAACTCCTAGGGGATACCCTCCTCGTCCACACAGGAAAACCCAAGTAGATGCAGTATGCCTGTTGCACAGTATATAAAATGGAAGTTGATGACAATCTAAAGAGATCATCTCTCTCTGTTTCTGTCTCTCCCTATATGTGTGTAGATATAAATACAGTTCTGTATCTATCTAGATAACTATCTTGATATCTGTCATCTATCTTTATTATTATCATCATCATCTATCTTCTATTTATATCTTGGGAAGACACTGCAAATGTACCCTTAGCTTGGTCTAGAATTGTAAAAGAAGAGGTGAATAGGCAAGATTTCCTTTGGGAAATTGCAAAGTTCTTTTAGTGACTCCAGGTTTTCTCAGAAACAAAGGTCTATTACAAATGCCAGTATTCTTCTGGTGATGTATGGCTGCAAGTCATAGAACACAACAGTCACGAAAGAACTAAATTTGTAGGTCATGTGAAGGGCAATGGAGGGGTGCATGGTGAACCGGTTTTAGTATATTATAAATAAAAAATTATGTAGGGGCGGAGCCAAGATGGCAGAGTAGAAACAGCTCATCCAAGCCACTCTGCCCCCAGATTCCCCCCAAACTATGTAAAAGGGGACTTTGAACAACTTCTGGAGCCCCAGCACCCACAGAACAACACAGAGAAGCTAACCTCCCGCTGAGGACAGCCCAGCAGCCCTGTAGGAAGGACCAGCGCAGTGCTCTGGGAGCCCGCAGTGAGCAGCACACAGAGGAGCCGAGCTGAGTGGAGGCCAGGTCCCCGTGAGCTGAGGTTTTAGCCCCAGGGTGGCAGGGCCAGCAGCCGGCTGGAGAGACCCCAGAACACCAGCAGCTGTGGCGACTCCAGAATTATCAACATAGACATGCCTAGGACAAAGTAAGAGGTTAGTGTCCTATGGACTTTGGGACCAGTATTTGGGGAATGCGCCGGCTTCCTCCCCTGGGGGCTAGAAGCCTCTGAGGAGACACGCCATTTTGTAGTTTTCAGAGGCAGCTCCAGCTCCCGGCCTGCATGCTAACTGTAGGGAGATCCAGCGATCAGTCTTGGGGGGTAATCGCTCTTGCTTTAACCTCCCTGGATCTGGATTGTGATCTGGGGTGGAGGTCATGGATGGGTTTACAGCTTGCCAGAAACGGAAGTTGGCCCCATCACACGTTTGGGGTGAAAGTTCCTGTCTGGCACCAGGCCATAGTGTGGCAACAAGCCCAAAAGTCAAGTAATTAAGTGGCAACATGCCAAGGCAAAGGAAACAGAAAATGCAACCCTAGACTCCTATTTTGGGGGCATAGAGTGGGAAAAGGACTGTGAAGTCAGAAGTCTGCTCCAAAAGCCCCAGGGGAAAACATGAGCGGGTTGCAGGCCATAGAGGACCTTAAGAAGGACTTTAAAAATCAAATAAGAGAAGTGGAGGAAAAATTGGAAAGAGAAATGAGAAGGATGCAGGAAAAGTATGAAATGAGGGTCAACAGCCTGACTGAGGAAAACAACACCTTAAAAAATAGACTAACTCAAATGGCAAAGGAGGCCCAAAAGGGCAATGAGGAGAAGAATGCCTTAAAAAGTCAAATCTGCCAGATGGAAAAAGAATCTCAAAAGTTCACTGAGGAGATTCATTCCTTCAGAGTTAGTCTGGAGCAAATGGAAGCTAATGACTTTATGAGAAATCAAGATGCTGTTAAGCAGATCCAAACAAATGAAAGATTAGAAGGCAATGTGAAATATCTCATGGGAAAAACCACTGACCTGGAAAATAGATCCAGGAGAGACAATTTAAAAATTATTGGAGGGGCGGCTAGGTGGCGCAGTGAGTAGAGCGCTAGCCCTGGAGTCAGAAGGACCTGAGTTCAGATCCGGCCTCAGACACTTAACGCACAAATAAAAACCTAGCCGTGTGACCTTGGGCAAGTTACTTAATCCCAATTGCCCTCCAAAAAAAGAAAAACAAATTATTGGACTACCTGAAAGCTATGATCAAAGAAAGAACCTAGAAACCACCCTTCAAGAAATTCTCAAGGAAAATTGCCCTGATGTTTTAGATCCAGAGGGCAAAATAGAGGTTGAAAGAATCCACCGATCACCTCCTGAAAAAGATCCCAAAAAGAAAACTCCCAGAAATATTATAGCCAGGTTCCAGAATCCCCAGATCAAGGAGAAAATACTCTAAGCAGCCAGGAAGAAACAATTTCAATATTGTGGAAACACAATCAGAATAGCCCAGGACCTGGCAGCTTCTACACTGAGGGATCGAAGGGCATGGAATATGATATTCCAGAGGGCAAAAGAACTGGGAATGAACCCAAGGGTCACCCACCCAGCAAAACTGAGTATTTTGTTTCAGGGGAAAATATGGTCATTCAGTGGAATAGAGGACTTTCAAGCATTCTTGAGGAAAAAACCAGAATTGATTAGAAAATTTGACATCCAGACACAAGAAGGAAGAGATGCCTGAGAAGGCAATCAGGGAAAAGAAATCAAAAGGAACTTATCAAAGTTGAATTATTTACATTCCTATATGGAAAAACAATAATTGTGACTGATGATATATTTCTCACTATGAAAATAATGGAAGAAGGGCGTGTGGTCATATGAGTACATATGTGAATGTGTGTGTAGATGGTTACAGTTATATATGGATAGAGGGCATAGGTTGAATTTGTTGGGAAGGGAGAATACTCAAGGGATGAAATTATGAGGTGAGAGAGGAAAGTGGCAAGAGGAGATGGGGAGAGACAGGGTTGGGTAAACTATCTCATGTAGAAGAAGCAAGGGGAAGTGGTTGCAAGGGAGGGGGAGAATAGGAAGGCAAAAAGGCAAAACCACATTCTCATTGGAATTTGGTTCAGGGAGAGAATGACATACATACTAAATGGGATATCTCAACGTGCAGCAGAATAGGGGGAAGGGGGATGAGAGGAGGGAAGATGGATGGGAGGGCATCCTTGGGGGGAGGGGAGGTTGGAAGTACCCACTATAGAAGAGGGACAGGATCAAATAGGAAATGGATCAGGTGGGGGGTGGGATGAGTGGGAGGGAATTATAAGCAGCCTTGTACAATATATCTACTATGATAATGTTTTGCATAGCTAGACATGTACAACATATACTGAATTACTTATCTTCCCAGAGGGAATAGGTGACAAGGGAGGAAAGAAATGGATCTGAAATTCGAGGTCTTAACATTAAATGTTTCAAATATATATAAATACTATTATTAACACTCTTTTGCTTGTAATTGGGAGATAAGATGTGCAGGCATTGGGACACAAAGATTCACCTTCCTCTAATGGAAAAGTCGAAGAGGGTATGGGAGAAGGTATGGGAGAGAGCAGATTGGAGGAAGTGATATCTTTTTTTTTTTCTTGTGTTCAGTTTCGTTTAATGACTGGCACCTCCCTGCAGAGGAGGAAGCAGGCAGCTTGGTGGTAGCAGGGGAGGGTGTTCACTTGAAGATCTTGCCCTGATTGAAGGGTTTGCCCACGTGCTGGAAGGCCCCCTCCCAGGAGAAGTACTCTCGGACCATGGTCTGGACCTCCTCACTGCCAGGATCCGGCTTACGCCATGTGTAGGACTCGTAATCTACCTGCCAGTCTGGACTCAGCGGGAAGGCAAGTTCCTGGCCCCGGAAAACCCAGACTCCAGAAATGGCGCTACTATTGTTGGTGCCCAAAAGGATGACGCTGGCAAAGGCGTTCTTCCTCGGCTTGTCCAGGCGTTGGAACATTCCAGTGATGAGGTTGCAGCTCATGAAGGTCTGGCTGAGCTCCTGGGGGAAGCGGTACTCAGCATACCACAGGGACCAGCCGTCCCGGTCGAAGTGCTCCCAGAAGTACGGCAGGGCCACCGTCAGCGTGTCCTCGTTGGAGTACTTCCGCTTAAACTCATCCAACACAAACGTGCTCTTGGGCAGGTGGGCAAAGGGATCCTTGGCCTTGGGCTCTGCAGCTAGGGCCTGGTCACACTCATCCATCTCCTCCTCAGGGCCGGGGGCCGCAGCTGCCTTCTTCTCTTCCTTCCGCTCAGCCTGGGCCTTGGGTTTCTCTTCTCGCTGTCCCTTCTCTTTTCTTGGGACCTCCTTCTTGGGCTGACTCTCAGCAAACTTTTTAGCATCAAACTGCGCCATCTTCTCACAGAGCTTCACCTCTCCCAGCACAGCCCGGAACTGGGGCTGGTGGATGCAGGTGAGGAACCAGCGGTTGGTGTTGGGGAAGGCTTGGCGGAACGATGGCTCCAGGACCTGCTTATAGAGCCACAAGAGGGTGCACACAACTGTGATGTCAGCCAGAGTCACGCGCTCCCCCACCAGGAAGGTGCGAGTCTTCAGGTGGGTATCAAGCGGCCCCAAAACCCACCTCACCTCCTCTTTTGCATTCTCTGTAGCCTGTTTGTTGTGGTGCATGATGCCGAGAGTAGGAAACACCCAGGTACTGGCTGGAGGGACGATGTCACTGTCAGCAAAGCTGACCCATTGGATCACCTGGGCAGCAGCCTCCGGGGTTGAGCCTCGAAGGTCATCATTGCTCACATAGTGTGCAATGGCGTTGCTTTCAAACACACAGAACCCATCATCACCCTCAAACGCTGGAACCTTGCCTGCAGGAAATTTTCGGAGGAATTCAGGGGTGCGGTTGGTCTGACCAAAGTGGAAGTGGGGAGGTGCGGACAGCACACGGATCTGGGCTCCACTGTACTGTGCAGCAATGAGGGCCTTGAAGGCCCGCCAGTTTTCAGGGTATGTGTACAGGGTCCCGGCCGCCATGGTGATTCCGCAGAGAAAAGCGAGGAAGTGATATCTTGCAGGACTGCTATTCTGGGAGGGTGGGTAGGGGAAAAAAGGGGGGGGGGAAATGATTGTAACTCAAAATCTGGCGGAAATGAATGATGTAAAACAGAAGTTAATAAAGCATTTGTTTAAAAAAATTATGTAGAAGTATAAATGATGTCATTAATGAAATATATAATTGAAAGAGACAATAGGCTTGTCATATGGTAAGAATGAGGACAACTGATAAATAATTTGGATGTTTCACGGTTATTTGTGATGTCAAGAAAACCAGAGCAGCCCCTAGTGTGTTGGGTGGGTCTTGTGTGGTAAACTCAGGCGAGGTTATGGACAAGAATCACACATATCAGGCAGGCATGGATAGGTTATGATCTGGAGAAGAGGTAAGTACAGTGGTACCATCTGCTGGAGGAAAACCAACAGAGTGGAATATTAAAGCAGAGGAGAGGATAGCCCTGTTAGTGAGAAGGCTCCATAACACTTTCTAGGAGCAGAGACAACACTATTAGTAGGACAGTAGCAAAGGATTAATAGAGCGTCACTGGAAGGAGAACTACTGGCAACAGAGCAACGATGTACAGACCATTGGTACATAGGAATGAACCCTGGGATTACTCTTTTTTTGGGCCTCAGCCAAAGAAGTACTATAAATCTCAGGGACTAAACAAGTGCCTGAGGGCAAAGAGTGGTTCATAGTGTGTAACTTAAGTCTTTATAGGATCAGATGTGAATTCTTTACTATGTAAATAAAACTGTTCTTAGTTGAACCCTCAGTGCTTGACTGCTTATAAGGGGATGTTGTGGCTATCTTCGGCTGGAGGGGGGTGGGGATGGCAGATACTGAATTTTCCAAGTTCCATCTGGGTGGGGACAATTAACCAGCAAAGTGAAGGGTTCTCAATGAGTACCTGGACCCATTGTGTCAGGAGGGAGTCTCTGACCCAATGATCTTAGAATAATGACCAAGCAGATGTTTCAATTTTACATCTCTGGAGGCCAGTGACCATGATTGCTATTGTTTCTCTACAAGGGTGTGTATATGGAATATTGCTCTCCTGAGGGGTCATATTTTTTATTTTTGTTATACTAAATTCAAAAAGTAAATAAAACAATGTGGTACAAATAAGACTTATTTTTAAAAGAACAACTCTTGATGTTGCTTAGTTTCATTTCCTGCTGCTAAGAAATGAAAGAGAGGATGTAAGTTGGGGATGGGGCTTATAATAAACCTGGGACCTTTCTCCTGCCCTGACTCCTCTCACACAAATGCTACAGATTAAATCCAGGGACTCAGAGTGATATAGTGACAAGATCCCTAGATTTGGAGCCAGAAGATCTGATTGAATCTTTGCTCTGTCACTCATTGACTCTGTGTCCTTGCATGAAGTCGTTGCTCTGCTTTGAGCTTTGGTTTTCTCATTTATAAAATGAGGGAGTTGGACTTGATGACTTGTAAAGTCTTTCTCTGAATGTGGTCACCCAATGGACTCTACTGCTCCCTTTGCAGGGAATGTGATGGTCTGAGATCAGGGTGAGGGGTGATGAATTCTCTCCTGCCCCTTCATTTAGCATTAAGGCTCTGAACATTGTGTATAAATTTTAATAGCTCTCAGTAATCTGCAAGCATTAATTAAGAATAGTTGACACTAATTTAAAGCTTTCATATTAACAAAGTTCTTGTATATATTATTTCATTTGATCTGCATTACATCCCTGTGAGGGAGGTATGTTTATCCCTTTTTTTATGGAGCAGAGAGATGAAGTGACTTGTCCCTGGTCACACAGCCAGAAAGTGGAAGAAATAGGAAATCAAGTTGAATTCAACAAACATTACCATCACCATCATCATCATCATCATCATCATCATCATCATCATCATCATCATCATCATCATCATCATCATCATCACCACCATCACCACCACCACCATCATCATCATCATCATTATTTTGCTTTTTGGAGGGGCAATTGGGATTAAGTGACTTGCCCAAGGTCACACGGCTAGTTTTTTTTGTGTGTTAAGTGTCTGAGGCTAGATTTGAACGCAGGTCCTCCTGACTCCAGGGCCAGTGCTCTATTCACTGCACTACCTAGCCACCCAACAAACATTATTAAATGAAACTTAAGTGCAGGCTATTCTGCTAGGAGTGGATCTACAAAGATAAAAAGGAATAGTGCCTCTCCTCTAAGAGTTCACATTCTACTGAGGAGAGAATAAACACCCAGGAAGCGAATAGGAAGTATATGCTAAGTAATACAAAGTAAATTTAAGAGGGAGATGGTGTTACTACCTGGGGGAATCAAGGAATGCCAGAAGTAAATGGTGAGTCAGATTTGTGCTTTCAAGGAAGGCAGAGATTCCAAAATCAAACATCTAAGGAGAGAATATATTCCAGAAGCACCTAGAGAGATTACTTTTGCAAAGGTTTAGGGGCAGGGGATGGAATGTTATACCTAGTGAACACCAAGAAGATCGATTTTTTAAAATTGTATTTTTTGGGGGGGGGCAGAGCCAAGATGGCAGCATAGAAGCAGGGAAACTCCCTCTGCTCTCCCCATAACTACCTCAAATACCTATAAAAATGACTAAACAAACTTTAGGGCTACAGAACCCACAAAGTGACAGAGAGAAACAAATCTCCTGCTGAAGACAGCATGACAGGCAGACAGGAAGTGTTCATTGCACCATGCTGGGAACAGAGCCCAGCCCTATCTGAGCCTGCAGGTTTTAGCTTCAGCACAGCCCAACCAGCTGCAGCTAGAGGGATATCAGGAGAGTAGATCACCAGCAGCTCTGGCAGTTTCCAGAATTATCAACCCATAAATGCCAAAGACAAAGTGAGAGGTCAGTGTAGACTTTGGGAAGAGGGAGTCTGGGAGTGTGGTCTGGCCTCTGCCCCCAGGAAGGAGAAGTAGCTGAGGTGCAATGGCTGTAGCTGCATAGCTGCTTCAGAGCTCTGGACCAGCAGATTGTAGGAGGACCCAGCAACAATTCTGAGGGGTAATTGCTCTTGCTTTAACCTGCTTGAATCTGGATTGCTGTCTAGGGTGGAAGTCCTGGGGTGTGTGACCAGTGAACCAGAGCATGTGGAGGCTTCAGAGAGGGCACCCAACTAATAGTTCTGGCAGCTGCAAAAACCCCAACAATTTGGGACAAAGCACTCCTCTCTAGAAGCAGAGTTCTACTATTGCAAAAAGCTCAAAAGTCAAGTAATTGAGTGGCAACATGAGCAAGCAAAGGAATAAAGCAAGAACAGCAATTCAACTTTGGATTCCTTTTTGGGGGGACAAAAAGGATCAAAGCATGGAACAGGAGGAAGACAGAGAAGTCAGAACTCCTGCACCAAAAGCTTCCAAGAAAAATATGAATTGGTTACAGGCCATAGAGGAGCTTAAGAAGTCTTTTGAAAACCAAATGAGAGAAGTAGAGGAAAAATTGGGAAGAGAAATGAGAATGATGCAAGAAAATCATGAAAAGAGAGCCAACAACCTGATTGCATAAAATAACATCTTAAAAATAGATTAATTTAAATGGCAAAAGAGGCTCAAAAAGCCAATGAGGAGAAGAATGACTTAAAAAACCAAATTTGCCTGATGGAAAAAGAATCTCAAAAGCTCACTGAGGAGAATCTTTCCTTTGGATTTAGAATGGAGCAAAGGGAAGCTAGTGACTTTTTGAGAAATCAAGAGGCTGTTAAACAGTAGGGGGGAGGGGATGAGACAGGGGATGATGGAAGGGAGGGAAGGTTCAGGGGGAGGGAAGTTGGAAGCACCCACTTTTGAAAAGGGACAGGGTCAAAGTAGAGAATAGAACATGTGGCGAGGGGATAGGATGGAGGGAAATATAGTCAGTCTTTCAGAATATATCCACTATGGAAATGTTTTGCTTAACTACACATATACAACCTATATTGAATTGCCTATTTTTCCAGTAAGGTTGGCTGATGAGGGAGGAAGGGAATGAATCTGGAATTCAAAGTTTTAAAATTAAATGTTTAAAACATATACAATTTTTTTACTTGCAACTGAGAAATAAGATATACAGGCACTGGGGTATAGAGATGCATCTTGCCGCACTAGAAAGTCCCAGGGGGGATAGAGGTGGATATAGGAAAGAGAAGATTGGGGGAGAGGGATACAGTGGGATCACTGTTTTGGGGTGGTGGGTAGGGGAAATATGGGCAGAAAATTTGTAACAAAAATATTGTAGAAATGAATGATGTGAACTAAAAATACACAAAATTTAAAAAAATTGTATTTTTTTTCAGTTAGAAAACATATGGATTCTCACTGCCCCCCCCACCTTGAGAATGAAAGAACTAACTGTGTTATAAACATGTATAGTCAACTGAAACAAAGTTCTACATGGACCACGTCATAAAAATTTATCTCATCGGCAATCTCAGTCCTTTGCCTCTCTGTCAGGAAGTGAATAGCTTGTTTCATCATTGGTCCTCTGGAGTCCTAGTTGGTCATTACACTGATAAGAGTTCCTAATTCTTTCTGAATTGTTTACCTTTACCATCTTGCTGTCATTGTATAAATTGTTTTCATGTTTCTATTTGCTTCATTCTTCATTGGTTTATATGTCTTCCAAGATTTCTCTTAAACCATTTTTGTCATAATTTTTAATAGTAAAATAGTATTCCATAACATTTATATGCCATAAATGTTTGTCCATTCTGAAATTTATGGAAACCTCCTCAGACTCCCATTGTTTGCCATCTTAAAAAAACTTATAAATAAACTTGCATATCCTTAGAAGTTGTTTTCTTTGAGACTCTTCACTCCTTAATCTACACTTTAAGTTCCTTTTCCCACTTTTCCCTTTCCATCTTATTTTGTGTTGAATGAAATATACTTCTGTTTGCAGTGTGTGTGTATATGCATTCTTCCCTCCTTTAAACAGTTAAGATGAGAGTGAGGTTGAAGAACCAGCTGTTCCCCCTACCCACTCCCCCTTGCTAGTATGTATATCTACTTGTACACCCAAATTATGTGACATAATTTTCCCTAACCTTTTCCTTTCCCTTTTTTCTCCTCCTACCACCCCCAAAGTATTCCTTTTCCCCTTTCTTTGCATTCTTCTCTTAAGATCATTCAGACCTAACAGAACCATTCCTGGCCTTGTCTCACTGAACTCCCTCTATGAACCCTGGTGATGACAGGACTCAAAGGATGCATGTATATTATATCCCTAGGTTAGAATGTAAACAGTTTATCCTGGCTAAGTCAGTTAACAATATTAGTTAACATTCATATTTACTTTTTTATGTTTGTCTCAACTCTTTTGTTTGAACTTCATAGTTTCTCCACAGCTCTGGTCTTTTCATCAGGAATGCTCAAAAATCCTCTATTTCATGAAAGACCCACTTTCCCCCTACTGTAAGCATTATACTCAGTTTTATGGGTAAATTACTCTTGGCTGTAAATTCATATTTTTTTGCCTTCTGTAATACTATATTCTAAGTTCTCTGCTCCTTTATAATTAGTAGTGGCTACTAAATCTGTGTGATTCTGACTGGTTCCTTGGAACTTGAATTTTTTCTTTCTGTCTGCTTGCATTATGTTTTTCTTTGACATGGAATCTTTGGATTTTGGCTATGATTTTCCTTGGCTTGATCATTTTGGGGCTCCTTCAGGAGGTGACCAGTGAATTCTTTCAATTTCTACTTTGCCCTCTGGCTATAAGAAATACGGGCAGTTTTCTTTTAAGTGTTCTCAAAATATATAGACTTTATTTTTTGTCATGGCAGTCAAATAGTTTAATGATTCTTAAATATTTTTCTCCTTGATTTGTTTTCCAGGTCAGTTGACTTTCGTTATGAGATATCTTATATTTTCTTTTACGTTTTTCAACCTCCTGACTTTGTTTTAATATCATTTGTCTCATGGAGTCTTTCTATTTGGTTCATTCTATTTCAAGGAGTTTGTTGCTTGGGCAAGGTTTTTTTTTTTTTACCTCATGTCAAACTATTAATTTTCTTTTCAATTCTTTCTTCTATGCTCTCATTTCTTTTCCATTTTTCTGTAAGCACTCTGATTTCATTTATAAAAACATTTAAACTCTTGCTTCATTTCTTCTAAGAATTCTTGTTGAGTTAATACACAGCCTGTGTTTTTCTCCAAGCCTTTATTTGTAGATGTATTTAGAGTCATTCTTTTCATCTGCGTTTATATCTTGAGCATCCCTAATAGGTCATCCATAATAGGTCACTACAGTACAGTTCTTTTCTTCTTTGCCCATTCTTCCAGCCTTCTCCCTGACTGGATTTGGTGTCAAGGCTAGCCTTTACTTCACTTCTAGAGGGAAGGTCTGAGCTGGTCTTATTGCTATTTTCGTGTGTGTGTGTTTGTGTGTGTTTGTGTGTGTGTGTGTGTGTGTGTGTGTGTGTGTGTGTGTGTGTTGAGTGTTATGTTATTCCTGAATCTCAATGACAAGCTGGGGACTTTCAAGCTTTCAGTGTTCCTAAAGTAGTATAATCCAGGACAAAGTCTCATTGCTGTTCCCCTAGTCTGAGCTTTACAAGTTTCTGACCTGGGTTTCAGTCAGAGCAATAATAGAATGATGTTGGACTCAGCCCCTATCAGTCAGCTAGGAAGTTCTACTAATTCAGAGTGATAGGACTGGAGACTTTCCCTTGTGGATTCCTCTGCAGGCTGGATTAGACCCTGGCACTGAGATCCTCCTTTGCTCCTACAGTTTGCTGGCTTCTGAAATTCCTTTTTTCAGTACACTGAGCAGAACCTCCCATCTCAGGAAGACTATCTCTGTGCACAGATCCTTCCTTGCATCTGTGCCTCAGAACTGGGCAGTGGGCAACAAAGCTACTAGTTGGCAGTTGCTGTATCACAGTGTCTTGGTGTAAGTGTGAGGTGCCCTTCTATGTCCTTTTGTTCTGGTGCACTGCAGTCTCTTCCTGGGCACTGGAGTATTCCATGAACTGTGTTCTTGCCACAACGTAGTCCCCAGTGTCTGTAGACTTCTTTGTCTCCCTGTGCCAACCTGGGTCAGACTTTGACTTTTTCCTGGATTTCCCCATCAGGATTCTATCTGGTGCATTTTTTAGTTCTACTCAGAGGAGTTTTGTCAATGGCTGTTCAGCTACATTGCTTCTTTTGATTTCACCATCTTGGCTTGGCTGCTTCTAACAGATCATTCTGAATGAAACTTAGACTGTATGAAGGGGGATTAAGATAAAATGAGACATATAAGTTAAAGAGACTTTGTTGATGTTGTTGTTCTAGAGGTGAGAGGGAGCCCTGGAGCTTCTTAGGGGATGGTTGACATAGATGTGCTTTAGATATAACAGATTGGGACTTATGTAGACTGTAGAGAATGAATTTGAGAAGGGAGAGAGAAGAAGTAGGGAGACCAATTTGGAGGCAATCACAACAAAGCAGGTGAGAGATGATGGAGACCTGAACTAGGGGAGGAGCTATGTGTGGAGAGAGAAGGCAAAGAACTTTGGGAGGTGTGGAAATTGGATCACAAGAAAGAATTCAGGAATTAAGGGAGAGAGACAAGCCAAGGATGATTTCCAGTTTGAGAACACAGATTTCTCCAGACTTTCCATAATACCACATTTTCTCTACATTAAACAAAATTGTTTCTCCATTATAGTATGCACAAAACACTAGGATATAGACTACGGGAAATGTTAACGTAAATGAAATGTATCTTATGTTGAAGGGTCTTATGGTTTAGTAGGCAAACAAATTAAATTCACTATCATTCTCCTCGTTCTGGACACTAGGCTTCTAATGACCCAGACTAAAATTTATTTATTTATTTATTTTTGCTAATCTCACATCATCGACTCATATCGAGTTTTTAGTTCATGAACACCCTCAGATATTTTTCACACAAATTCTCATTGTTCTAACCATATTTTAACCATTCTTTATTTGCTTTTAAATTAGTTTTTTTTCAATTGAGTAAAGTGTATTTTTTATTTTAGAGTCGTAGCGGCTTTATTGTGGACAAAGTTGGCATTGGGGCCCTTCTTGCCAAAGGTGGGCACTACGTTGACAAAGCGTCAGTTGTACTTCATCCTCCTCTTAGCTCTCCCAGTCTTCTTCTTCTTCTCCTGCTTGGCCACCTTGGGAGTCTGACCCCTCACTTTTCCAGCTCGGGCCAGAGAGCCATGGACTTTACCTCCTAGCATCTGGCCAGCCACTTCCAGGGTGGACAGGGGCTCCACCCCACACTGCCTCAAGATGGCTTCATCCTCCAGCGGGGAGCCCCTTAGAAACAGTACCTTATCCCCAGGGGCAATGCCCTCCAGGGATGCCACATGGGTCTTGATCTGGGCGACGGTCTCTGGCCCAGTCACTTCGAGGGTGTGCAGAACCTGCGCATGGACAAACAGCTGCATAGTGGCCACTTGGACATACTAGTCCTGCTTCCACTGCATCGAAGATGGAGACCAGAAAAAGATGCCAAAGGTGGGGCTGCACCAAGTCTATTTTTTCTACCTCCTACTTCTACCCTCAGTTGAAAAACAAAATCAATACAAAGCCCTTGGATCAAATATTCAAAGTCAAAGAAAACAAATTTCCACATTGGCCATGTCCAAAATAAGTATGTCTTATGCTGTATCCTGAGTTCATTACCTCTCCGTCAGATGATGACTAGCATGCTTCATTTCTGGTCCCCTAGCATCATTATTGATCATTGCATTGATCAGAATTCTTAAGTCCTTCACAGTTGTTTGTTGTTATAATGTTCTTATTATTGTATTCCACTGATTCTGTTCATAATCAATTTGCATCAAGTCCATGCTGGTATGTCAAGTTTCCTCTGAAATGGACCCTTTTATAAGCACACTAGTATTCCATTACATTCATATAGTCACCATAATTATTGGGCCATTCCTACTTGAAAAGAACCTCTTTAGTTTCCAGTTCTTTGTCACTATAAAAAAAGAACTGTTATAATTTTTTTTTGTATCTATGGGCCTTTTCCCACTTTTTTTGGATTGATTTGGAGAACAGAACTAATAGTTGTAACAATGGATCAAAAGACATGCAGAGTTTAGTAATTTGGAAGGCATAGTTTGGATCTGCTTTCCAGAAAGACTGGACCAATTTAAAGCTTCCCCCAGTGGTGCATTAATATGTCTATTTACCCTCGAGCTACTCCAATATTGGCAATTTTCTTTCTTTTTTAGGGTCAGTTTTGCCAAACTGACAGATATGAGGTGGAACTTCAGAGTTGCTTTAATTTGCATTTCATTTATTTGAAGTATTTTTTCATATGGTTAGTATTAGCTTGGATTTCTTCCTTTGAGAGCTTCCTATTTGTAACCTTTGACCATTTTTAAATTGGGGAGTGGCTCTTATTCTTATAAATTTCAATCAGTTCCTTATGTTACTTTGAAATGAAATCTTTATGAAATCTGCAAAGACTGTTTCCCAGTTAACCATTTCCCTTCTAATTTTAATTATGCTGTTTTCACTTGTGCAAAAACCCTTAATTTTATGCAGTCAAAATTGTGTGATCAGTTCTATTCTTTCTTTCATCATGAGCTATTCTCTTCTCCATAGATCTGAAAGGTAATTTCTTCCCCTCATTTGTTTATGATGTTATCCTTTATGTCTAAGTTATCTGTCTATTTGAAGATTGTCTTGGTATATGGTGGAAGTTGTTGGTCCATATCTAATTTCTGCCAAACTGGTTTCCAGTTTACCCAGAAAGTTTTGTTGAATAATGAATTCTTTCTACAGTATCTGGGATCTTTGGGTTTGTTGAACACTAGGCTATTATGTTTGTTTGCTTCTGCCTGTTTTGTACTTGATCTGTTCTACTGATTGACCTATTATTCAAGACCAAATAATTTTAATAATAACTGTATAGTTTGAGTATAATGTAAAATCTGATACTACCAGGACCCCTTCCTTTCTACATTTTTTTTTCATTATTTTCCTTGAGGTTCTTGTCTTTTTGTTCTTCTGGGTAAATTACATTATTATTTTTTCTATTTCTATAAAACAATCCTTTGGTAGCTTGATTGGTATGGTACTAGTCAATTACTTTAGGTAGCTTAATTATTTTTTTTACCATATTGGCTTAGCCTACCCATGAGCAATTCATATTTCTCCAATTATTTAGGTCTACCTTTATTTCCACAAAAAGTGCTATGTAGGTGTTCCCATGGATGATTTGGTAGACAAAACATCAAGTATTTTATACATTCTATTATTATTTTAAATGGAATTTTTCTTTCTCTCTTTGTGCTGGGTTTTCTTGGGAATATATAGAAATGTTGATGATGTATATGAATTTATTTAATATCCTTCAAATTAGCTGAATTTATTATTTAAATTAGTTTTTAAATGGACTCTCAAGGGTCCTCTAAGTAAACCATCATATTTACAGAAGCAGTAATTTTGTTTCTTCTAGTCTTTGCCTATGTTATTCCCTCAGTTTCTCTTGGCATGTTGTTATAGTTAGCATTTTGGGCACCATATAAGGTAGTAGGGATGGAAATGAACATTCTTGTTTTATTACTGTAGTCATTGTTTTCCTGCTTCTATTTATTTCATTTTGCATTAGTTTATACAAACTTTCTTATGTTTCTCTGAATTTCTAATATTCATCATTTTTCACAATAATATTCCATTGCATTCATTGCATTCTAAACCACAGTTTGCTCTGTCATTCTTCCAATCAAAGGACACTGACTTTGTTTTCACTTTTTCACTACCAAAGAAAGTTTTGTTATAAGTATTTTGGCATATATTGAACCTTTTTTTCCCCTATCATCTCTCTTGGAGTATATACCTAACACTGGGATCTCTAAATCAAAGGATAGGAACAATATGATTAGAGACTCTTCTTAGGTAGCTGCAAATTGTTTTCCAGAATGGTGGGATCATTTCATAGCCCCACCATTATAACAATGTTCCTGTCTTCCCACAGTCCCTGAAACATTGACCATTTCTGTTATATATCATCTTGACCAACTTTATGGGTGTTAGATGAAACATCAGAGTTATTTTTAAATGCATTTCTTTTACTTTTACTGATTGGGAGCAGTTTTTAAAATGACAGTGAGTTTGTAGTTCTTTTGAGGATTGTGTGTTCCTATCTTTTGACCACTTACACATCGACATTTTCTTTGTCTCCCAAAGCTTTCCTTTAAAGAGGACAGCATTTGGACAATCCAGCTCCCCCCACTTTTTTTTTTTCTTTTTGGAAGGGGGAATGCAGGGCAATTGAAGTTAAGTGACTTGCCCAAAGTCACAGGGCTAGTAAGTGTTAAGTGTTTGAAGCTGGATTTGAACTCAGATCCTCCTGACTCCAGGGCTGCTGCTCTATTCACTGTGCCACCTATCTTCCCCCTCTCTCCACTTTCTATCTGGGACTCTACTTGGTTCCAATTCCACAAAACAAGTTGTCCCTCCCAGGATAAGCTGCTCACTTCATATCTCATCACCAGGGAGACAACTCAGCTTTGGATACTCAACCCCTTCCTACCTTCCTCAGTTCCTCTTTGCTCTGATTGGAAGGTTAGAAGATGGAGCACCAAATTCCTCCCAGGGGCTTCTTCTATAGAGGGCAGGAGCTAAACTTTCCAACTAACTCTCCCCTTTCTATCTGTAGTTTCTACTCAGTTTCAACTCAATGAAACAAGATACTCCCATGCTGGGGTCTTCCCCCCTCCCTTTCCAGTTTCCTTTAGTATTTTGTCTTCCTCTATTAGATTATAAGCATCTTAAGGGCAGGGCCTATCTTTATTTTTCTTATTTATATCCCCAGGGCCCAGCACAGTGCTTGGTACATATCACATATTTAATAAGTGTTAATTGAATGGAATCTTTTCTAAATTCTAGAGGCAGTTAGGTTTGTGCAGTGGACAGAGTGCTAGAACTAAAGGTAGGAAGATCTGAGTTCAAATCCTGCTTCAGACACTTGCTGTGTGCCCCTAGGAAAGTCATCTAACCTCTGTGACTTCACTTTCCTCACCTATAAAATGTGAATAACAATAGTACCTACCTCTCAGGATTGTTGTGAGGATAAAATTAATTCATATTTTTAAAGTACTTAACAAACCTTAAGGCAGTATATAAATGCTAGCTGTTGTTATTGTTATTTATTATCTAGAATCTCTTGCATTCTTAGTTATTTTATCATGTGAATAATCCCAGCTAGAACATGAGCTTCTTTTAAAAATTAATATTTTTCCCAATTTATATGTAAAAATAATTTTAACATTAAAAAAAGTTTGAGTGCCAAATTCTCTCCCTCTTCCCCCCCATTGATATGGCAAGCAATTTGACATAGTTTATACATGTGTAGTCATGCACAATACATTTCCATGTAAGCCATGCTGTGAAAGAAAACACAGACAAAAACCCCAAGAAATATTAAGAAAAAGAAAAAATGTCTTCAGTCTGCATAGAATGTGAGCTTCTTGAGGGAAAGGATCATGTATTATACTTTTTTATTTTTGATTTCCTAGGTGTAAGCACAGAGCGGGCACATTATTTTGTCTATTGGCTATTGATTGACTGTCACAAAAGTCTGTGTCATTGGAATACCCCTGCCACTAATTACTTCAGTTTCATTTGATTGCTTATCATTTTGTTTCACATGAATATTTTTTTGTATATAATATAATTTTGTTTCACATTTTGTTTTACATGAATCATGTAACTTGTTAGAGTTTAAATTGAAAAAAAGCTAAGGGTTTCCAAAAGAGAATAGAGGAGAAAAATAGGGGCTGTTTAAAAATGGAAAAATTTTATATTTTACACATCTTTGTTACCAGAGCTGTCACTCTGTTACAATTACAGTTACAATTACAATTACACATGGGTAACATGCCTGAAAATATTTGTTAGAAGCTGGAAAAAATCTATAGTGTGTGCCATTGAAATGTTATTTCTATGACTCCAATGTGCTTGCCGCTCATGACTGGCAAGCTCTTCTCTCAGTCTCTGAGAAGTGGAATCACAGTATGCTTGACCTAAAAACGACCTTAGTGGTCATTTAGAGACAGTAACAATAATGTTCCTGACATACACACTGTTGGAATTGAAGGAGCCTTTAGATCTTAGAATAGGGAATAGACACCTTAAAGTTAGAATCCTGGAACATCTGACTTGGAGCATCCCCTGGCATCTGGCACAGGCATTCCTAAGAGAGGAGGGAAGGACTCAGAAGTTGTTGTCAAGGATACACTTCACTGGTCTAACAGCATCAGTCCATTATTGCCCAAGCTGTGAAGTGTATGATGTACGTTAATATCTCTAGATGTTTGTCATATAGCTTACTGCACAAGACACTCTCCAGGGCACACATGACCTAGGAGAAGACAAGAGAAGCCACCTCACCATCCAGACTCCCCAAAGCTATACTGCTTTGCTACACAAAAACGCTCATTCTACTATACCATGCTGCACCTGCAAATAACACAGGGTAGACATTTACCTGCTCTGCCCTATAGACCAGAATGATCATTCATAAGAGGGTACAGCCAACCTGACAGAGAATCAAAGCTGGATAGGGTGGGCTCCTGCATTCCTGGCAGTCAGTTACTTTGCACTGCTTTTAAAAAGGCTGTTGCTAATAAGTGATTTCTAGTGCACATAAAATTGTCTTCCTATCTTTGTGTTTAATGAGTAGATTAAATTGCAAATCATAATCATGCCTCTTTTACAATTTATTTTTTTGCCTTAGTATAAGAATTATAGCTATACATAAATGTTGCCTCATGAAGTTGTGAGTTGGTGGTGATCTTTAAGCAGACAGACTGGCTTAGTGGACCACTTGTTGGTAATGTTTTCAAGGAGATTCTTGCTCAAGTTGGTGTTGGAGTATTTGACCAGTGAGATTCCTTTCAACTCCAAGATTCTGAAAATAGCATATTACCCAGATAAAAGAGCTAGTTCAGAGGTTTTCAATAGTTGCTTTGTGTAGGTGGAGCCCTGACAGGAAGAAATCCCAGGATAGGATTATTTGCAAGGTAGACATGTAATTTATGGGAAGATGGAGATAGTGAGCTTAAAGGGGATCCTTGGCTTTCTTCACCTCAGCAGGGTACTACGGCAAGAACATGCCCTCTGATGTCTTTGTGCCAAATTCGTTTTGTAGAAGATCCTAATTTGTTTTCAGCACATTCTTGGGTTAAGTCCACAGTTCCTCCAATAGAAGAGAACATAAAAGAATGGTCACCCCCTTGGCCTAATGAGTGAGAGACTCTGGTAGCATTGATGAGCTAAGGAAGCAGGAGCATCACCTGCATCAGGAAAAGTACCAGGGACAGCAAACGGTGTCTGTATCCTCTTCTGCTGAGAGAGGGCTCATTACTGGGGCACTTGCAGAACTGTGAATGTGTGAGTCTGGCAATATGGGGATCTTGATGGAGAACATGTTGTGATGGAAAAAATAATGAGTATTTCACATGACACTTTGCAAGAAGAAAAAAACAGAAAGGTCACATCCAAATAGATGGAAATGCTATCAAAATAACTGTTTCAGTGCTCCTGTGGATGTCACCCAACTTGGGGCTCACAACCCATTCTTCCCGATGGATTGTAAAAGACAATTATTGCTTTAACAAAGCTCTTTAGTATTGCCTCAGGGGATCTAATCTGGTCTCCTGTCCTTGGTTATTGAAGGCACTGCTGAGGTGAAAATGTATATTCAAGGAGAAGTTGATTTTTCTTATATTAAAGGCAGGGTCAGAGAATCAAGAATGTTTGCACTTCTAGGCTGACACAGTCTAATGGTTCAAATGTAGCCTGTTCTATTAGGCTAAACAGATTGAGTTAACATAGGGCACAGTATGTTGCTTTGGAGAGAAATTATTTTTGTGAGCGTTCTCTGTGTGTGTGTGTTCTAATCAGTTTGTACATGTGAAAAGATACTAATTGAATGGACTACAGACAGGAAATCTTTGTTCCATACCCAAGGACAACATGATTTTTTCCTCCATGATTCCATATCCCTAGGGGTAACCAGCAGGGGCCATCTTGGGAGAAAAGGCATTATTAAATGTTTCACATCAGCTGGACCAGAAGCTAAGCCTGTCTCTTGTTGGTTAAATGCTCTGCAATTTATTTAAAACTTGTTCCTAATAACTATCCTGTGGGTTCATGACTTGGGGCTATTCAAACTAAACTGATTTTCTTAAGTAGAATAGAGAGGTACAAAAATAAAACAGAAATTTGAAAAAAAACAACAACAATCATTGACCACAAGGAGCTTATTACATTCTATGGGAGAATGCAACACATATCAAGGTAAAGAAATCTTCCATGGATCATTTGTCCCTACCACTACATGGTAACCAGAGGAAAATTTACCTACCTTCACATATGTTGAATTTGTCCATAAAACGTAATCTCCTTGTGGATAGGGATTGGTTCCCCCCACCCCCTTTGTCCTTATCCTTATCACAGGGCTTTGCACAAAGTAGGTGGTGGTGAAATTGAATTGAACCAAGAACTTCAACCTGATCTTCATGATCATGAAAGACTAGTTGACCTTAAAAGAATTACTGTTTTAATTTTTGAAGAGACTCTATGACACAAGCATCATGGTTTAGTGGGAAGAGCACTGAGTTTAGAGACATAAAGCAGGGTTAAAATCCTGGAAAAGTTACCTTCTGCCTGCATGACATTGGCAAAGTTACCTCCTAATCTCTGGGTCTTTGTCACCTCACTTATTCTTTTTTTTTTTTTTTTTTGCTTTTTGGAAGGTAGGGCAAGTTAAGTGACTTACCCAAGGTCACATGGCTAGTTTTTTGTTATGTATCTGAGCCGGGATTTGAACTCAGGTCCTCCTGACTCCAGGGCTGGAGCACTACTCACTGTGCCACCTAGCTGCCCCTACCTCATTTATTCTTTTGAAGGATTATATTCAATTTTTCTGGATAGGTTATTCTTGGTTGTAATCCTAGCTCTTTTACCTTCTATATCAGCAAATTCCAAGCCCTCTGTTGCTAAATTTTGTGTGATTCTGACTGTTGTTCCATAGTATTTGAATGATTTCTTTCTAAATGCTTGAAGGATTTTCTTTTTGACCTGGGAGTTTTGGTATTTGGTTATAATAATTCTGGAAGTTTTCATTTTGGGATATCTTTTAGGTGGTGATTGATGGGTTCTTTCAATTTGATTTTTACCCTCTGTTTGGAGGATATCTAGGCAGTTTTTCTCGACAATTTCTTGAACTATGATGTCTAGGCTCTTTTCTTTGGTTATAACAATCAGTTAAAATCAATAATTTCTAAATTATCTATCTTGGATCTATTTTCCAAGTCATTTGTTTTTACCTATGAAATATTTCACCTTTTCTTCTTTAATTTTTTTGACTCTCTTATTTTTTCTTGATGTCTCATGGAGTCATTGGTTTCCAGCTGCCCAATTCTAATATTTAAGAAAATATTTTTTGCAATGAGCTTTTGTACATCTTTTTCCATTTGGACAATTCTGTTTTTAAGGTGTTATTTTCTTCAGCATTTTTTCTGTTTCCTTTACAAAGTTGGTGTCTTTTCATAGGTTTCTTCTTTTAGTTTCATTTCTTTGACCACTGTTTCTTCTGCCATTCTTACTTGATTTTGAAAAGCCTTCTTTTTAGCTCTGCCAGGAATTTTTGGGGGGTTAGTGTCCATGTCACATTTTTCTTTGAGTCTTTGCTTGTAGCAGTCTTGACTTCATTGTCTTCTTCTGAGTTTGTGTCTTGACATTCATTTTATGATTAGACTGTTTTAAAAAATTTGCTCATTTTCCCACTCTATTTCTTGATTTGGAACTTTATGCCAATGTTAGACTCCATTCCCAATATGAGGTGGGGGTAAGAGGGTCACTGTTTCAATCTTCTTGCTTTTTTCCATTACTGTTTTCAGAGCTAGTTCTGGGGGTTTGGGAGTTTTTGGTGCCAAGAGGCATGGTCACTTCTCTCCTGGTATGCACTCTAGTCCTTACCCAGGAAGGGTCCCTGATCTCTTAAAATTTTGTTCAATACTGGTCCTCAGGGCTGATTCCTGGGGACTGGAAGTGATGCTGCCTTTTAGGGTTTCAACTCCCTCTTGATTGAAAGTGCTCTTCTCTGCCCTCGAACTATGACTCAGAAGTGGGTATAAGCCATGGAACTGCCAAACAGAGTCTGGTTTGGGATACAGTGCAAGCACAGGGGTCTCTTATTGTCTCTTTCTGAGCATTTGGCAGGACCCTTTACTGACTCTAACTTGGGAGCTCTGAAAGCTGCTGCTGCCTCTGTTGCCACAATCTATTCTCACCACTAGTGTTTTGTCCATGTGGGCACTGGGTCAGTCTCTTCCCCCATGTCACAGATCTCTTTGAACTGAAAAAGTTCAGAAAAGTTTGGGCTGGAAAAACGTCTCACTCTGACCTTTTGTTGGCTCTGTCACTCAGAATTCGATTTGAGGCACTATTTTATTTTATGCAATTAAAAATTTTAATATAATATTAATCCCCCAATTATACATCAAAGCAATTTTTAAACATAAAAAAGTTTTCAGCTTCAAATTCTTTCCTTCCCTTCCCCCCTCCCTGTGATGTTAAGCAATCTGGTGGGATAATTTTAAAGTTGTTTGGAGGGGAATGTTGGGAGGGCTCATCGGAGTACTTTCTCTTGGTTCCATCCCCAGTCAGCTTGGCTCCATCCTCAGAAGCCATGCCTTGACTTTTCTATCTCATTTATACCCAAAATTAAGTGACTGAACAAGATGACCCCTAAGGTCTTCTCTAACTATAACTTGCATATCTGTCTATTTTATTAGTGTGGATACTCACTCCACCAGTGTAGATTACCACTTATCTAGAGAGTTCATGAAGTTTCTAAGAATGTTTTCTGTGCTGGGATGTTCAGGCTCAATCTGATTTTGGGCCTCTGGATTTAACTCATGTACTCTTTTGTCATTCCAAGTCTTTTAGGTCATGTGGTTTAGGATTAGAAAAAAAATGACTTCTCTCTTGCTCCTGAACCCTCTGCCCACCGTTCTTGGAGAGTGTCCTGGAATCAGATAGGATTGGTAAGGGTGTTGGTTGCCATCATCATTTTAGTATCTCTCTCTCTCCCCCTCACTCCCCCCTTACCTCCCCCTGCCCTGCAACTCTCCATCCTTTCTCCCAATCTATTGAGTTGTGAAATCTCAGGATTTAGAGTTGGAATGGATCATAGGGAAGGAACACTATTTTTGAAGTCAGAATACCTGGTTTCTAACCCATGGTCTGCCACTGCATGGATATGGCCACGTCACGTTTTCTCTCCACTCTGAAATGAGAAAACTGAACCAGATAATTTCTAAGGTACCTTCCACATCCAAATTAAGAATTTAGGAAGATCACCTAGCTCATGGGCTCTTAACCTAGGGATCTGTGAACTTGTTTTTTTAAAAAAATATTTTAATGCAACCCAGACTTCACTGGGCATGCCCAGTTCTAAGGAGATGCCTTTGAGAGGCTTTTTGAGCATGTCCAATTTGCCTAATAAGGGCCCACTTTATCCCTTACCATATGGGTAAGAATTTCTTTGATTGAGTGCCTGTATATATATATATATATTTGGCTTTTTGGAGGGCAATTGGGGTTAAGTGACTTGCCCAAAGTCACATGGCTAGTAAGCATATCAAGTGTCTGAGGCTGGATTTGAAATCAGGTCCTCCTAACTCCAGGGCCAGTAATGTATCCACTGTATCACCTAGCTGCCCCAATTGCCTGTATCTTTAAAACTGGCTAAACTAACCACTGAATCTCCTTTTAGTTGTGCTCTTTCCGTGACAGGGTGAAAATGCTAGTTCACCCACAACAAGGATGCCATGAACTGAGCCAACAAGGGGGAAGGATGTTCCTTTCCCCTTACCTTCTTTTACCCCATTTCTGTGAAATGAAATGGAGGTGTTAGTTTCTGTTCTGTGTTGTTTATCCTCAGTTTTAGGTGCCTCCAAAGGGGTTCATGATGCCACCAAAAAATTAGCAACCTTTGATCTAGTCCAACCCCTCTCAATTTACAGATGAGGAAACCGAGGCCCAGAGAACGGTCATGACCAGCACCCCTACACTTCAGCCAGGCTTTCTCTGAACATGGGTGCCAACCCCCATTACTCAAAGATGAATGTTAAAAGGAAGCAAATTGTGAAGCCCCTTAATGGAGTTACAAGCTTCGCCATAATATATCTTATTACTGTTAAATGGCTGTTAAGCCACTGGAGTTATAGAACATATAATTTAACATAGAATATAATTTAATGAAAGCCCCCATCTCTTCTCGGCAGCATGTTAAACACTTCCTGCTTGGGTATGAGTAGCTTTGCACATTAAAGTAATTGAAAAAGACCTATAAGAACTGAAGGAAAGTTTACTCTTTCTCTTTATAGTGAAAACAAATGGCTTTTTTCTACAGAATCTGCCAAGCCCCGGGTTTTAATGATTTAACAGATGGAGCCGGCACATGTGAACCTGGGAGATGCAGCTGTCTGATTTTTCCAGTCTGAGGGTTTTTTTTTCAACTGCGCTAATGGTGCAGACAACAATAAAGTATCACCTCCTTGGGTGAATCTCAGCCCCTAGCCCATGATGGCTTTGAAGAAAAAAAGGGGAGGGGAGGGAAGGCAAAAGACTAGATTGAAGGAAAAGACCAAGAAATGACAATTTGAAAAGTTTAATTGTTGTCTCTCTTTGATGCATAAGAATTGCAAACCCCTTTCTTCCAAGATCATTTTTCTTATCTGGGAGAGAGTGATGGGGAGGAATGAAGGGGGCCAGGGGCTTTACAGCCAGTTTTATTATCCAGCTTTCCTGGTTTCTGCTGCTTGCTTGCTCAATATAATAAAGAAAACTTAAGTTGGGAGACCAGTAAGAATAAAAGTTTGGGGCTTTGCTCTTTTGTCTTAATTTTTGGAAATATCAAGTGACTGAGGGTTTTTATTGGTTTGGTTGTATGTGAAGTTATCCCTCCCCTCCTCCCCAGTCTAATTGTTTTTGTTTATTTTTTTGTTTGAATTGGAGATGCCCAGAATTCCTAACTTCTGCTCATTAATCACTTGACTAGAAAATGGTTCCCAGCTTCTAAGTGTGCCCTATGAAGACTTTAGCCAAAATGGAAGCACAAATATTTAAAATATTTTGATACCTAGAATTATGAGTAATAACTCTAGTCAAAATGTGAATTCATGGAATGATTTTCATTTCCTATGTAGGAGGGTCTCTGAGATGGAGTATGACTGGAAGTGTTGCTGTTGTTCAGTCATTTTTCAATTGTGTCTGTATCTTTGTGACAGGTCTTTTCTTGGAAAAGATACTGGAGTGGTTTGCCATTTCCTTGTCTAGATCATTTGTACAGATAAGGAAACTGAAGCAAGCAGGATGAAATGACTTGCCCCAAATCACACAACTAGTAATTGTTTCAGGCTAGATTTGAACTATCCAATGTGCTACCTAGCTGTCCTTTCATTCTTCATTCATCCTATAATTCTTTCTTTTATTCATTCAAAGTCTAAAGGCATTGGGAATCAAGAGATTTAGATTTGGGGCGGCTAAGTGGTGCAGTGAATAGAGCACCAGCGCTGGAGTCAGGAGGATCTGAATTCAAATCTGGCCTCAGACACTTGACACACTTACTAGCTATGTGACGTTGGGAAAGTCACTTAACCCCAATTGCCCTTCCTTCCCCCTTCCAAAGAAGAAAAAAAAGAGATATAGATTTGAATCTTAGCTCTGACATTTATTAGCTTTGTGTCCAGAGTAGGAACATTTATCTTTCTAGACCTCTGTTTCCCCATTAAGATGGATGTTATAATATTCCCACAACACATCTCACAGGATTGTTGGGAGAAGTCTATTTGGCAAACCTTACAGAGTCAGGGTGGCATAAAAGGTACTGAAATCAGGGTAAGACATGGGTTTGAATTCAGCTATATGAACAGAAGCAAACCATTTAACTAGTTTTAGCCTCAGTTTCTTTATCTGTGGAATAAGGCCTTTGTATAAATTTTCTTCACTGATGTAGGTCACCAACTCATCTGTAACTTACACTTTAGTCAATTGCCTGGGCCCCTGAGAAGTTAAGGGACTCATCTCCATACTCATAAGCAGTATGTGTCAAAGTCAGGATTTGAACTCAGGCTATACAGAGTTCAAAGGCAACTCTACTCTGCAGGGCAGTTAGTGGACAAAGTGGATAGAGTGTAAATCCTCCCTCAGACACTTACTGGCTATGCAACCCTGCACAAAGTCATTTAACCCTTTTGTAATCTGTAAAATGAGACTAATAATAGCATCTACTTCCCAGGGATATAACAAGGATTCAATAAGATAATATAGAGAGAATGCTTTGCAAGCCTTAAAGTTGTATATAAATGATAGGTAGTAGTCTTACACCTGGAAAATTTCAGTCAGCTTTTGTATGAGGAATGGACCCCCTACCTTGTAAATCTCAGCTGGAATAGAATCAGCACCAGGTGCTTTACCACATGAAAGGAACCTAATGGCATTCAAAACTTCTTTAGTTGGAACTTTAGCTAGGGAGGGATTGGCTTTAACCTGGGGTCAGTGGCCTCAGCATTGATTGATGATGGTCTGTTGAGAACACTATGGAAGTGTTCAGCCCCTCTCTCTAGGATCATGTCCTTATCACTAATCAATGTGGCTCTGTCAGCACTGAGTAGTTGATATTTACCATAGGTCTTTGGCCCATAAATAGCTTTCAGGGCATCATAGAAACGCTTTAGATTGTTACTATCAGCATAAAACTGAATTTCATCTGCCTTCTAGCCAGGAATTCGGAATCTCTCTAAGCTTTGCTTAAATACTGTCTTCTTAGAGATGGATACACAATCTTGCTGGTAAATCCTGTGGAGTTCTTGTTTTTCATTTAGTAGCTCCCGAATTTCCCCATTATTTTTATCGAACCAGTATTGGTGTTTTTAAGTGTTCTGACCCAGATGAGCAAATGCAGTGCTATATACCAAATCTCTGAAAGCTTTCCACTCCTTTTCTGCTCCATGGTTGCCAGTTGTGTGTTGGGTCAACTTTCCCTCCAAGTTAGCAACAAACTGTTCCCTCTCAGAGAAGAGCTCTAATTTGTTGACATTAATTTTTCTGGTAGTCATTTTGTCTTGGGGGCACCACTTTTGATCAATGCAAATATTTATCTTGGAAAGTTCCCTTACATTTAGCTGTGGATAAGTTCACTTACTTTGGTAGTGTACTCTCCAGGGATGTACACATTGATAACGAGGTTGACACAGGCATTGCCAGAGCTAGCTCAGTGTTTGGGAAGCTCCAAAGGAAGAATGAATACAAACAGTTCAGAGAATACAAACAGAAGTTACAAGCAGACAAAAATACAGACAGAGAAAATAACACAATTCAGCATACCAACAGACAGGACTTCTGTCTGACCATTACATCCATACCTAGTTAGTCACCACAAAGAGAAGCACCAACATCTGGGTTCAAAGCTGGGGGGCTCAATGGCTGCCTAGAGTCTCATCTGTCCAAATAGCTCTTCCCAAAGTGAGCCCCAAAGCAAAACCTCACATCAGAGGTATATATAGACTTCTCCAGGGTCAGAGAACATCACAAGCCTGGTGATCCACTTGACTTCAAAGTAACAAAAGTTGTGCCTTCCTGAAAAGCAAGCGTCCTACCATGTGATCTCATGTGACCACATGCAGCCTATTAGGTGCAGGGTATATTTTCAAATCAGGAAAGGTCCTCAAATTCACCTAAGCCTGTTAAGGAGCAGGGAAGATTTTCAAATTCCTATTACCATTATACTGTGGTAGAACATTCTGAGCTCCTATTGGTCTGATCAGTTACAGTCAGAGACATTGAAACTTGACTTTAGCATAGTGATGTCAATTTTGGTCCTCTTCCACAACAACCAACCAACCAACCAGTTTTACACCATGTTTCTACTCATTCTGTGTTATTCTTTAGTCACTTCCTGACTCTTGGGTGGTTTTCCAATTCTGACTTATTTTAGGAAGGAGGAAATTGAGGTTAAGTGACTTTCCAAGGGTCACTTAGGTAGTAGGTGTCTGAAGCCAGATTTGAACTCAGGATTGTGAGACTTTCTGATTCCCAGCCCAGTGTTCTATCCACTGTGCCACCTAGTTGTTCACTCATTCTATGACTGCTGTTATTATTCTCAGTAGTATAACATCTGCCATTTGAGAGCACTGTGCCTGAAGAAGGTTCAGAAGGAAGTACAGAGAGGACAATTTTGAAAGTCATGTGTAGAGTATTATTTGCTTAAAAGAAAAGCAAGTGATATGAAATGGAGATTCGTGGTTTCATAGAGAATCTTCATTTTGTGTTTCACTGTGTATAGAGAAATGCTCTTTTTTTAGGTGTATAAATTAAAAAAATAATGCTCTACATAAGGATTAAAATCCTCATTTATTATTGGATGGGAACCAGTAATTTTGCCACTGTTAAAGAATTAGGGTAAAGGTTGCAATAAATGCTTGGGGGGTAGGGATGGGGGGCGGGGAGAGCTGGAGAGGTAGAGTCTCCTTTAAAGGAGTATATAATCTTACGAAGTCCTGTTCCTGGTTCCATCTCAGATTTTCTCAATGACCTTAGATAATCCAATTACCCACCATGCCTCAGTTTCCATCTCTGCCCAACAGATAATTAAATCTATATCAGAACTCTTTTAAAACAGTCCTCAAAATTTGGAACTCAAAATTTTGTGGAAGTGAATGTTAAAAACTAAAAATAAATAAATAAATTTTTAAAAAAGGTAACCTCAGATAATTAATTAGATAAACTGTGGGGTTTATTGCTTCCTGAATAAAATATATATCATATAAAACATATTTTTATTTATAGTTAAAAATTAATAAGTAAATATAAACATATAAATATAGAATACTTGACATGTATGAAATATTAATAAGTAAATGTCACATGTGAATATATACATATGTATAGACATACCATGTGTTTATAATTAAATATTAATATATAGTTTATAAATATGTTACATGCATAGATATACTTGACATGTTTTCAATTAAATTAAATATTAAAGATTAAATCTTTTATGTAGTGTATATAGACACACTTGTCATTTATAATTAAATTAAAATTTCAGTACTTAAATATAATATAAATATGTGCATAGGCATACTTGTCAGATAATTATATAATTGTTAATGCTTAAATATATTATATTATAATATAGATATGTAATATAATATGTAGTAAATATATAGACATCATACATTTATAATTAAATTAAATATTAATAAAGAAATAGATGTATAGACATACTTGCCATGTATTTATAAATACATTAAATATGAATAATTATATATCACACACTTGCCATGTATTGATAATTAAATTGACTTTGCTTTTATGTTACAATTGTTCCAAAAATGTTTTTCCTTTCCTCTTGCTGCCTCAGTTGTAATGTTTAAAAGGTGGAGAGGGTTTCACCAGGGGACAAGACTAAGTAAACCTTTCTTTCTGCTAAGTTCAGCCTTAGGCTAGTAAAGGAATAGAAGTCAATATGCACAATTAGCATTAAGAGCAGTTAATATGTTGGGTTGGTAGCCAGACTCGCTTCCCAAAGGGTCTTTTATCACTTTGTAGAGGGCTTCACTCCAGAAATAACTCTATCCACTCTGCTCAAAAATGCCACTTCTTCCAAATAAATATTTGCAATAGTTGGAGAGAGCTTCATCTCTCATCAATTCTGGACAGTTGAGGGCAATGAGTAGCCAGTAGGTGTGTTTGGAATCCTTCCCAGCATACCTCCAGCTTTGGAATCGCATGGATCAAACCCCTCTGTTCTTTGCAAAGCATGCTTTAGATTCCAGCTTAACTGGCACTTCCAAAGATACCACTGGTTCTTTGTTTCAAGACGTGAAGCACTAACGCTTCACGTTAGTGGGGTAGCCCGGCAAATCCTTGGAGGCTGGGAATGTGCCTACTTTAATTTGATTTTGGTTTAGGGCAGAGGTGTCAAGCTCAAATAGAAATTAGGGCCACTAAAGCATACATAAGCATCTCTGCGGTGCATGTTGGTTTAGAAAACCACATATTCACAGTATCTATGTCTTATTGCATTTTTAAATTTTGTTAAATATTTCCCAATTATGCTTTTATCTGGTTTGGCAGCACTAGGGAGTGTGGCCAGGCACATGCTGCTTACAAGTTTAGTGTTTGTCACTTCTTATTTAGAGGAATGGAGAAAAACAGCTGCAGTTCAGGTCTGCAGTTCAAATGCTTTTGGAACTTTTTTCCCAATAAATGATTTGTTTCAATCAAACTCAAGCCACACTTGCTACAGCATTTTTAATCTTTCCCTGTGTGTGCTCATGCCAATCTCTGGGGATGTAGATCTTCAGTATTCCTTAGTCCCTGGGGATCACTCCCCTAGGGATGGAAGGATCTTCAGGGGCCTTCTATTCTGGCTCTTCCCCACTCTGTTTTACTGATTAGAAAACTGACACCCAGGACACACAGGAATAGGTGTCAGAGGCAAGATGGGAACCCAGTTCCTTTGACTCCAGAGCCAATGCTTTTCCATTGTACCAGGCAGTTGTTAACCCCACTTGCTCTGGTGCTATTTTGCACCAAAACCTTAGGGTCTTTCACCTCTCCTGTAGCCCTGACATGTCAGAAAGTTCTATACTGCAGCCCAGTCTGAGCCCCAAAAGGTCAGAGTCTGGAGTTAGGAGATTGCCTGTTAGACCCCAGGGAAGTGTGTCTCAGTGGAAAGAGCATGAGATTTGGTGCCAAGGGATGGGTTTCCAATTCTAGCCCTCCTACTTACTACTTCTGTGACCATGAGTCTTGCTGCCTCAGTTTCTCATCTGTAAAATGAGAGGATTGGACTAATCTAAGAATCCTATGATTCTGTTTAGTTCTGTCTGACTCTTCATGACCCCATTTGGGGTTTTCTTGGCAGGGATACTGGAGTATTTGCCATTTCCTTCTTCAGCTCATTTTACAGATGAAGAAACAGAGGTGAATAGGGTAAAGTGACTTGCCCAGGGTTGCATAGCTAGTAAGTGTCTGAGGATGGATTTGAACTCATGATGATGAGTCTTCCTCATGCCAAGCCCAGTGCTTTATCCATTGTACCCCCTAACTGCCAATCAGTATGGCAGAGGGGGAAAAACAGGAAGAGAACAGACTATGGGAAAAAAGAGATAAATGTGTGTGTTTGTGTTAGTGTGTGTGTGTATTTTTGTATGTTCTATAATTGCCCTACTTTATCTATAAAGGATGTTAAATCAACCCATCTGTAAAAACCCTGTTGGTCCCAGTGGGTCAGTATTACTATTTAGAGATCCAAGAGATGATCATTCAGATCAGAAAATCTGATGTTCCTGGGAAATTGAAACAGTTTGTTTGGGTGCCATGATATTGGTCTATTCAGTAGGGTTTGGAGGTGTGTAGGAAATAGAGATATATGGTAGATTATCATATCATTAATGAGTCTGTCTACAGGAGAATATCAAAGGGCTTTCTTTTGAAACAACGAAAGTGGTTCACTGGTTTTGAAAGCCAGTGGTATGACTGTTTAAAAATGTGTGTGGGAAAAAGAGCCATCACACAAACCAAAAGAAACCTTACAACTGCTTTGAAATCTTACAGAACCCTGGGGAGATTTTAGTACTTTTCCTTTCTTGGGTCCATGTGAGTCTTGGAATTTTTTAAATTTAAATTCCAGTCCTAGGGTTATATGCTGGTTTTGCTTACTGGAGCCTTCTCCTACCCCCTTGAACTCAAACACCTTTGGCCAACCTTAAAAAAAAATTCCTTTCATCTCCTCTGTTTGATGTTTTTGTGTTAACTCCCAGGAGACACTGTGTGAAGGAGGTTTAAGTAAATAATTGGACTGTACATGGAATGTAGGTGGCATTTGTTAAGATGATACTCCACCCTCACCCCTTACTTTGTTCATTTGGATTCCACAAGTATTAACCTGGTGAAGTACCATGAGTGGGGCTTTTATCTGGGAATGTCTTTGGGGGATGGTCCTCATATCCTAAAAGAGAGGGTAGCACAATGGATTTAGGGAATAGCCCCAGAAGAGTATTCTAAGATTTTCAGGAGCCCTCTGGTCCAACCCTCTCATTTTATAAGTGAGGAGAGGGAGGTCCCTTGTCCAAGGTCACACATAAGAGGAGGCAAAGCTGGGATTCTTGCCTCCAAATTCAGTGCTATTCATTGTCTGCAGTCTGTCTTGCTTGTGCTATTCCTTCTGTGTCCTGTCCCCACAGACTCCTGTCTCTTTATTCAGAAACTTCATCTGCAGAAGACATGTTAAGCACCATTTATTTTGCAAGAGCACTATAGCCAGTGCTGAAGGAGATACAAAGACTGATAATTATGATTCGCATTTATTTAGTGTTTCTAGGTTTGCTAGGGCCTTTTCTAAAACGAACAACTGAGTCAGGTACTAGTGTTATTATTCCCATTTTATAGGTGGGAAAACAAGCTATGACACCCTTGCACAAGGACCCATAGCTGGTGTCTGAGGCAGAAGTGAGTCCAGATATCCTTATTCTAAGGCCAGTGTTCTCTTTCTTGTACTAGACTGCACTCAGAACTTGTCTGAATCACACAGTTCAAAACTTACTTGAGCCAGAACTCAAACTCCAGCCTTTTATCTTGAAGCCATGGCTTTTTATACTTTACCATACTTCCTTGTATTATTAAGTCTCTTTTCACATAACTGATGGGTGTTGATGGAGAATAAACTCTTTAACCTGACAAGGTTTTTTAGAAAGAATATTATTGAATCATTTGACAGATGAGAGCCAGATAAAAGGCATGACTTCCCCTCTTGAATCTCTATTAGGTCTCACATTCTATGGAGTTCAGACAAGGGTACCAGCACATAAACTGCTGCTGCACATAGTCAGTTTGCTTGAGATGTACATAAGCAGGCAAGTATAAATATTCAATAAAATTTTGTCAAAGCCAAAATTCAAGCCATTGGGGAACAAAAAACACAAGCTTTTTGAGTGGACCCAAGACTTTGGTGGACCCAAAATAAGACTTGGGCAGGCATCCAAGCATTCCTTTCAGCCAGCTTCCCTGGAGGGTCTCTGAAATCAATATGACCTATGGTAAGCTTTGGATTAGACAATTTCTAACCACATAAAACTAGGTTCAAACAATATTAATAAATAATAAGTTGTTTTCCACACAGAGGGCAGAAAGTCTCATTCATCTTTGTTTCTTCCATGGTACTCAACACAATTCATCATGCATTATGGGTAGCTGTTAATAATATTTACTCATAGTTCTTTAGTACTTACAGTAAGAAAATTTTTTTAACTTAACAGACAGTAAAATTATTATTTCCATGTGTGAAATAGGACAGAGGAGAAGGAGGGTTGCATATGAAATGGAAACTTTTCTTAAGCAGACCTTGCTTTTTCTTTAAGGAATATAATCACTTCAGCTCATCACTTTCCAAGCTGTCCTGCTTGTCTCTGTCTCCTTCTGGTTGTCCTGTTTTCTTCTAGCACTTTAACATTTACAAAACATTTTCCTTGTAACAACACTGTGAGATAGATAATTATTATTCCTACTTTACAAGTGAGGCAACTGAGATGTGAATTGGCTTGTTTATAGTCACAGCTAGTAAGTTCCATAGCTTGGATAAGGCACAGTCACCTCCTTGTGGAGGTCACAATACAGTGGGAAGGTGAGGCGATGTACAAATAATGCAAAATGGGACATGAGAAGGATATATAAAAGGTGAAAACTGCATGGAAAAGCTGAGAAAAGAAAAGTCATTGTTAACTGGGAGGATCAGAGAAGGCTTTGTAGAAGAGGTAATGTTTGTGCTGGATTTGAAAAGAGGAATAGAATTTCAGGAAGTGGAAATGGAGAAGTACATGAAAAGGAGGGCATTCCAGGCATAGAGAACAGCTCCAAAAAAAGCCTAAGGCATATGTTGCAGCATAGAATTCAAAGTGGTTGGAGCATCACAGGGTGTGGAGGTGAGAGATGAAATACAACTGGAAAGGTAGAGTGCTGCCAGGATGTGAAGAACCTTGAGAGCCATGCTAAAGAGTTTGACCTTTATTTGTCTATAATAGGGAGTCACTGAAGGGTTTTGAGTGGGGGAATAACACAGTCAAAGAGCATGCAGAAGGAAGATTAATTTGACAGCTGGTATGTAGGATGGATTGGAGCAGGGAGAGAGTGGAAGCAGAAAGACCAATTAAAAGGCTATTTCCCTGGTTGAATATTAATGAAGGAAAAATGCAAGATGTTGCTTTCATAATCAATAGTCAATAAATAATTTATTAAGTATCTATTATGTGCATGCCATATACCTACTATGTTCTTGGGTACATACCTATGGGCACAGTGTCTGTACTATGCCAAGCACTGAGAATGCAAAAAGAGGTAAAATAAAGTCCCTGACCTCTAGGAGGTCCCAATATGATGGACAGCAAGTGTGATGATAAGTGTGAACCAAGTCCTTTGTGAGGCCTGAGTAGGGAAAACTTATTACTTGATCTGGGACAGCTTCATGGTAGAAGTGTTGTTTGACCTAGACTTGGATATAATCATAACAATAATTTCTGGCATTCCTAGAAATCTTTAAGATTTGCAAAGTACATTGATCCTCCTAACAACCCTGGGAAGTACTATAATTGTCCCCATTTTATAGATGTGGAAACTGAAACAAACAGAGGTTGAGTAACTTGTCCAGGTTCACACAGGTAGCAAATGTCTAAGGTTATATTTGAATTCAGGTCTTCCTGACTCCAGACCCAGTGCTCTATCAATGTGCCACCTAGCTACCTCTGGATGTAGTGGAAAGAATCAGGCCCAGGAATATGGGGCAAGTATATTAACAAATTCCTTCCCACCAGTCCCTTTTCCAGTGCCTAAAGATGTCTTCTTTGTTGAGATATCTCAAGTGACCTCATTTCTGTTGATGGCCTCCCAACTGTAACCATCATTCAGTCTTCTTGGAGGTTGTGGAAGGAGAGATTGATTTATAAGTTTAACCATCAATTGTAGTGATGCTGAATTTTCTTAATTCCTTCTTAGTAGTTGACCTCAGGATCTTGGTGGATATTATCTTTTGATTTCTCATGGAATCATAGATTTCTGAGCTAGAGAAGACCTTAAAGATTACCTAGGCCATCTGATATCCCTATTTTCCAAGTATAACAATTGAGACCCAGAGAAGAGAAATGAGTTGCCCAAGGTGATACAGTAGCTGGTGGACGATCTAGGGGGAGAAAGAATGGAGACCTTTGGACTCCCAGTTTGGTGTTCTTTCCACTCCATGACAAGGGGTCAGGGAGAGATGTGGCAGCAGGGAAGCAGGTATTTGTTAGATGCTGGGGTTCTCTCCCTTTGTGATATCTGTGCATTTCTGTCCATTCTCAGAGGCAGTTACCACAATCCAAGTTACATACATTTAGTGCTTTTCCTTCTTTGGATCATTCTTTGTAGGTTCTTCTTTGAACTCTCTGTTTAGGATATTTCATTACTAGGAAATTGCAGAGTCAATGAAAAAAATGATTCCTGGAGAGATCAGTTTCCCTTAGAAAGGCACTGTACTTGCCCTGCAGGACACAGGATCTAGATCAGGGAAGCTCCAAAATGTGCTGTCCATCTTTGTTCTCAGATCAGATTCCAAATTGACAATTCTCTGACCATTCCCCATCATCTGGGGCTTCCTACTGGCCTTGCTGCACGTCGTATGTTTGATCATGCCACCAGAAAATCAGCATTTGAATTTATTTTTCCCAGATGCATTAGCCTACATTTTTAACAAATTGAGTATCATTTTGTTATTTTCTGCCCATGTTCCTAACCTCTCTGGGGCCTTTTATATTATTCCTCTGTCCTCACTGCTGTCTGAAATATCTCCCAATTTAGTATCATCTGTGAATTTAATTAACGTGCTGTTTTTTAAAAGATGAGCTCAAGTGTTATTAAAAAATATCCCTTCGTGACCGCCTAATAAAGAGATGTTTGTGCGATAGGGAAGAATAACTACCCGATTTCAAGTGGGGCTCTGACTTGTTAATTTATGATACTTTTAACTCTCTGTTTCTTCCTTCTTATGGCTTTGCTGTATTATCTCAGGTTGCAATTACCAAGGAAGAGGAAAAGTTTCATTGACTGTGGGTGCAGATAAGAATTTTATCTATGGTTTTTAACTGGGAGTGCAATGGTGACTGGTACAACTTCCCAATTCATACATTAGAAAGAGTACCAAATCCTTATCCTTTGACCCCCACCTCCTTGAAACAAAGTGATGTGGGCAAAGCAATGGAATGAAACAGGATTCTAACCAGTCCAGGAGAGTGGAGAAAGAAAAAGTAATTTTTTTTCTTTCTGGGTTTTTATAACAAAACTATATTTTAATAAAGTTAAATTCATTGGGTTTTTCCTACTGAAAAGAGTCATTAGAAAAAACAGTAATGAATTTTGAATTTAGATGCTTTATTGTCTAGGAGGAGCTATAGCCACAAGTCTTACTTTAATGCTTATTCTGCCCTTGGAAGCTCTCTATAGGAAAGATTCTGTGGTGCCAGAGAGGATTCTGGAAAGATGGCGGAGTAGGTCAGAAAATTCCAAACTCTCAAGATTTTCCCCCACAAAAGAGTTAAAATAGCACCTTAGGGAAAACAAAGTGTGGGTGGAGATAGATAAGAACAGGGGCATAACTGGGGTCCTCCTGGGACAATTTGAGAAGAGCAGAAGAAAAATCCCAGGATGAGGTTTGGTCCCTGTGAAGAAAGAGTAAATGCCTCCAACCTAGGTTCTGTTTTAATAGCAAACTGTTAACCTCTTAAACAACAAGCAGCAAGCCTTGGGATGAGTTGGTTTGAGAGGCTGCCTCACTCTAGCCACCAGAACTTTTACCTGGGGGATAGTGAGGGGAGTTGAACATTTGAGCCAGGAAGCTCAAGTCAACCTCTACTGACCAGGAATTTCAGACCCAGCTGTGCTGCTAAGAGCGGTGGGTGGGGTGAGAAGGAACCAGCACATGCCCAGTGAGTGCAGAAGCAGTGGGGCTGGAAGCCCCTGGATGGGGACACTTACAGGAGGTTGGAGGTTTGACTTTAGTTTCAGGCTAGAGGGAAGAACTGAAGAGCTAGCGCAAGAGGCACCCAGGACTAAAGGTGATTACAAATAATTAACCTATTGCCACAAAAAATGTACAGCCAAAGGAGAAAGAATCCAACCATAGAAATCTATAATGGGAATAGAGTTGAGTAGGGTTCATCTTCAGAGGAGGATACTGAAGTAAAGAAACCCCCAAAGAGTAACATCAAATGATCACCTGCTCAAAAAGAATTTATAGAAGACCTAAAAAACGACTTTAAAAATCAAATGACAGAGATGGAGGAAAAACTAAAAAAGAAAATAAGGATAATCCAAGAGAAACAAGAAGGGTATGAAAGGAAAGTCAACCAGTTAGAAAAAGAGATCCAGAATCTTAAGGAAGAAAATGACTCCTTGAAAATTAGAATTGGGCAAAGTGAAGTCAGTGAAATTATAAGAGATTAAGAAATGATTAAATAAAATATGAATAATGAAAAAAATAGAAGAGAAAGTGAAACATAAGAAAAACAACAGATTTAGAGGATAGATCAAGAAGAGAAAATATAAAAATAATTGTACTAACTGAGAGTTACAATCAAAATAAAAATCTTGATTCAATAATACAAGAAATAATTAAAGAAAATTGTCCTGAAGCATTAGAAAAAGGGGGGAAAGTAGAAATAGAAAAAAATCCATTGATCACCACTTAAAAGAGATCCTATGAGGAAAACTCATAGGAATATCATAGTCAAATTCTGAAACCTCCAGCTCAAGGAAAAATTATTAAAAGCATCAAGAGTAAAAAATTCAAATATGATGGTGCCACAATTAGAATTACACAAGACCTAGCAGCAGAGACATTAAAGAACTACAGGTCTTGGAACACAACATATTGAAGAGCAAAAGAACTGGGGCTCCAACCAAAAATATCATACCCTGCAAAGCTAAGTACCAAGAAAATCCATGGGGAGCCAAGGACTTTCTAGGTCAGAGACCAACACTCTGTCTACTATGCTCAGAAGCCTTTTATGGGATAATGGGTAAGGTGACTTTTTTCTTTTAAAAAATTTTTAGAATTAGTATGTTTATCTTTAGAAAAATAATCTGTCTCTGCAACTATTCTTAGCACATAGTTGATGTTTAATAAATGTTTATTGGTTGATTGATTGGACCAGCCCACCATGAGCAAATTAAAAAAAAAAAACCCTTGAAAAATTAATTCCTCAGTCTAGCAAAATGAATTCCCACTTTGGTCAAGTCTGAAAATTTATGTTTCTTTCTGCATCGCAAATTATCCATCTCTCTATTAGGAGACAAGACAAATATGCTTACGAGAAGCTTGTTTCAGCTCCATTCTTTGGATTTCCTGGCTTATTATTACAGTCATCAGGGTTTCAAAGTCTTTTGAAGTTGTTTTTTTTCTATAGTGTTATCTAAAAAGCTGTTCTCCTGGCTTTTCTCACTCTCTCACTCATAGAGGTCTTCCAAATTTCCTTTGAAATTGTCCCTTTCATCATTTCGTATAGCATAATGACGTTCTATTTAATTCATTATGCCACAATGTTTAGTTATTCCCCAGTAGGAAGATATCCCCATAGTTTCCAGTTTTTGTCTATCATGAAAAGAGCTGCAATAAATAATTTTGTTTATATAAATCCTTTTCCTCTTTCTTTGATTTCTTTGGCTTATAGACCTACTTGCTCGGATAGAGAACTGACCCTCAAGTTAGGAAGACCTGAGTTCAAATTTTGACCTCAGACACGTACTACCTGTGTGACCCTGGGCAAGTCACTTAACCTCTGTTTTCCTCACTTTCCTTATCTGTAAAATGGGGATAACAATAGCACCTACTGTTAGGGTTGTTATGAGGATGAAATGAGATAATAATTGAAAAAGGCTTAGCATCGTGCCTAGCACATATACATAAATGTTTGCTATTATTGTTATTACTGGTATAGCTAGGTATAAAGGTTACGCATAGTTTGGAGTATAATTTAATTGGACAATCTCCTAATGTGCTCACCTTTCTAAACCTTTCTAACTCCCATTGCATACCTAATGTTTGAGTTAAGATAGATTATTAATGGTACCCCAGTTTTGTCCAACCTCTATACATTCGCATATGCTATCCTCCATCCCTGAAATTCAGACCTTCCTCAGATACTGCCACCACCCTGGAGCAAGCCTTCATCACCTCATGCTCAAACTATTAAAATAACCTACTGGCTGTAGCAGCAAGCACTCTAGCATACCCAGGGTGGCTGCCAGCCCAAGTTCCTAGATCTGCTTTTCTAAAGGAAAGCAACTCAAAATGGATTAACAATCTTGCTTTAATCAAACATATATCATATACCTAATTCAGGGGGAAAAGTCAACACCCTGAACTTCAGAGAATACAAACAAAATACAAACAAGTTACAGGCAGAAGTTACAAGCAGCCAAAGAAACAGATCAGCAGACAGGCTTCCAGCTGTCTGACTATGACATCCATACCTGGTCAGTTACCAGAGAGGGAAGCACCAACATCTGAGTTTTCAAAGCCAGGGGGCTCAACAGCTGCCCAGAGTCTCCTCTGGTCAAATCACATAACTCTTCCCAAAGTGAACCCCAAAGCAAAACCTCACATCAGGGTATATATAGCCTTCTCCTGGCTCAGAGAATGTCACAACCCTCTTGATTCACTGCCCAATCACAAAGCAACTAGGTTTGGGCATTCCTGAAAAACAAGCCACCTTCCACAGGCTCCATGTGACCACATTCAGCCTATTAAGGGGCAGAGTATATTTTCAAATCAAGGAAGATTCTCAGAGTCACTTAAGCCTAGCCAGGGAAGATCTTCAGATTACCATTCCCATAACACTGGTGAAGCCTCTCCCCACTCCAGCTCACCCTCCACTCAGCTGTCAAAGCCATCTTGCTAAAGCTGAGCTCTGATCATATCACCACCTGCCATTCAAGAAACTCCAGGGGTTCTCTACAACCTACAGGATCAAATTTTAAATCCTCTGTTTATTGCTCAAAGTCCTTTATAATCTGCCTCCCTTCCTTACTCTACCACCCAACTTTTCTACTTTTCTTATACTTTACACATCACCCCTTCACCTACTTTGCAATTCAGTGATACTAGCCTCCATCATCCATGTTCAGGCTGTTTCATGCGCTCTCCTTCATTCCTGGTATGTTCTTCCTCCTCATCTCCACCTCCTGGTCTTCCTGGATTCCTTCAAGTCCCATAAAAAATCCCACCCACAGAAAGCTTTTCCTGATCCCTTTAAATTCTAGTGTCTTTCCTCTGTTTATTATTTCCAATTTATCCTGTTCACAACTTTTGTTGTTGTTGTTGTTGTTTTTGGAGGGGGGAGGGCAGGGCAATTGAGGTTAAGTGACTTGCCCAAGGTCACATGGCTACTAAGTGTTAAGTGTCTGAGGGCAGATTTGAACTCAGGTCCTCCTGACTCCAGGGCTGGTGCTCTACTCACTGTGCCACCTAGCTGCCCCTTGTTCATAGCTTATTTGTACATAGTTATTTGAATGCTATCTTCTTTATTAGACCATGAGGTCCTTTTTTACCTTTCTTTGTATCCCTGGTACATAGCAGGCACTTAATAAATGCTTATTGATTGACTTACTGATGATCACCTCCTTAAATCTTCCTCTACTATAAAGAGTCAGTCCAGATAGCACCTCCTCTATGAAGTCTTCTCGGGGAGCTAGATGGTGCAGTGAATAGAGTACTGGCCCTGGAGTCAGGAGTACCTGTGTTCAAATCTGGCCTCAGATACTTAACCCTTATTAGCTGCGTGACCTTGGGCAGGTCATTTAATCCCAACTACCTTCCCCCCTCCAAAAAGAAAAAAAAAGAAGATAAGTCTATGAAGTCCTCTCTCCTCACTCCCCCCATTTGAAAACATTTCTTCCCCTCTCTATTTTCTTAGAGCATTTTTCTTCATGATTATGTCCTAAGACAGTGCTCTGTATGTGATCACCACTTAATAAATGAGCTGATTGAGAGGAGGGGATACTATGGCTGTGCAACCCTGTCCCCAAACACATGACAGCTCTTCAGATACTTGAGGTTTTTAGACAATCTTTCACCACCTTCAGTTTGAGTACAGAGTCCTATACCCATATTAAATCCTAGGATAAGAAACTTTGCTAAATGGACACGTATGTCCAACTTAGGTAATATCTTAAAACTAGTTGGTTCTAAGTGAAAGATAAACGAGGTAGTGATCCCAGGCTTAGGATACAGTGATCTTGGTCTGTGAAGACATAGTAAGTGAGATGGTCCCCAGAACGTGCTCCTTTGTCCGATTATAAAGAAAATAATCTTTTGTGTCCATTGAGTGGGCATCTAGGTGACCCTATGGGTAGAGTCAGGAAGACTCCTCTTCCTGAGTTCAAATCCAGACCATGACACTTACTAGAGTCACTTCACCCTGTTTGCCTCAGTTTCTTCATCTGTAAAATGAGCTGGAGAAGGAAATGGCAAACTACTTCAGTGTTTCTGCCAAGAAAACCCCCAAAGGGGATCATGAAGAATCATAAATGACTGAAAATGATTGAAATGGCAAGTCCTTTGAGTATTACCTATACTTCATGGTAAATTACACTAAATTTGAGCTACTGGAAACAAATTTCGATCATTCCTTCTGTTTCTATTCTGTCCCCCAATTCAATTTAAAAGCATTCATTAGGTAGGTGGCTAGCATGTAGAAAGGAATATACTGAAATGTAGTCACACCATGTCAATAGCATTGCCCTGACCCACCAGCATAAGAATTCTGTGAAAAATGGAAATATGTTAGTCCATCATGGCCTATTCTTTTTTTTTTCTTTTTGGAGGGGGAAGGCAGGGCAGTTGAGGTTAAGTGACTTGCCCAAGGTCACACGGCTAGTAGGTGTTAAGTGGCTGAGGCTGGATTTGAACTCAGGTCCTCCTGACTACAGGGCCGGTGCTCTATTCACTGTGCCACCTATTCTTGATGAAGCCATGAAGGCTTTTAGTGATTGTTGCTTACCTAGGTGTTAACCAGTCATCCCAATGTGTTCTAGAATGTGGCTCACCATAGATGTCTAGCTCCCTTATCTGTTGTCTGGGGATTCTCCTCTCTTGCCATTCTTGAAACTTGGAAAATCTGTCCTCCAAGTTCTATACCTCTTCTCTAGTTCATTAAGATCCATGAAAGTTTACTGACTAAAGCTTGGTGATCTCCTCTGCCAATTATTTTAGCACTCTCAGATGAAGAAAGGAAGGAAAGAAGTGTTTAGTAAGTTCCTCTTATATATCAGGCACTATTAAACGCTTTACAAATATCTCCTTTGATCCTTACAACAACCCCAAGGGATAGGAGGAACTGTAATTATCCCCATTTCACAGTTGAGGCAACTGAGGCAGACCATAGCTTGCTCAGGGTCACACAGCTAATACTGTCTGAGGCCAAACTTGAACTCAGGTCTTCCTGACTCCAGTCCTGGTACTCTATCTACTATGCCATCTAGCTACCTCACATGCAATTCCTCCATGGATGGTGACCTGAACTCATTGGGGACAGGTAGATATTGCTTGACTGTCTTCTCTTCTTTCTTGGGTTTTTCTCCCTGTTACCCCTTTTTATTTTTTATTTTTTGGAGGGAAATTGGGGTTAAGTAACTTGCCCAAGGTCACATGGCTAGGTTTTTGTTTGTGTGTGCATTAAGTGTCTGAGGCCGGATCCGAACTCAGGTCCTTCTGACTCCAGGGCCGATGCTCTACTCACTGCGCCACCTAGCCGCCCCTGTTACCCCTTTTAAAAAAATCCTTTCTGGTCCAAATATCATTCTCCTTGGAATAGATAACCAAAGCTTTAATAATTCTGTCTTCTTACTATGATTCTTTATCATCATCCCATCCACACCAACCAGTAATCCAGTCCCTTCATTGAGCCTTCTCTTCTCTCTGACTTTGCTTTAAAAAAATCCTTTTTGCTGTCCTTGGTGTGTATTGCCAGCTTGAGTTTGTTCTGGACTTTAACACTCCTGGGACAATTCTTACAGAACCAGATAAGGCATCTGTATTCCTATTTGGTTAGTTACCCTTGCTTCTATCTTCTATGAACATTTTTTAAAAATCTGAATATGCTATTGAGTTCTATGTGCCTCCATATTAATCTCTTTAGACCAGAAGTTCTTACCCGGGGTTCACATGCCATCCATCCATAGATTTCAAGGGGTTCATGAATGTAGATGTGAAAAAATTGTCTTTATTTCAATGCAATTGATTTCCTTTGGAATCCTAAATATTTTTATTTTATGTATCTAAGACATTCTGAGAAGGAGCCCGTGGGCTTCACCAAGCAGTCAAAGGGTTTCATGAAACAGATAAGGTAAAAAACACCTTCTTATAGACTACTTTTATTTTTTCCTCATTAAGATTTCTTTTGTCTTCAGAATTTTATTCTGGAGAATTTACAGTCCCTCTTGGGATGGCTTCCCTTGTAAAATATGAGGCCACTGGGTCCAACAATCATTCCTTTGACTCCTTTGATACCTAATACCCAAAATTTAGGGTACACCTCCCCTGATTTCAAATCTAGGGGTCTTACTACTAAGCCATGTGCTTATACTATCTGTCCCACCAGTTTTGATGAAGAGACTATGTTGAAACCTGAATGTGCTTTAGAAATAGGAGTCCTCATCACCATTTTTATTCTATAGCCTTTTCTTGGGTCAACACTCAAGGCCTTTCCTGCCTGGTAGGAGATGCTAGAGCTTGTGGTCTGAAGGCATAGCTTTGGAAACCCTAGGGTCACTCCCAGGCCATGGGGAGATAGCAGAGGAAGATTCAAGTAGAGTATGCAAAACAGGTTCTTTGCCAAAAGGCCCAAACCCCTCAATCCTGTTGGTGATTTCTACACATAAAGTGTTGCTGGCATTTTTGCAAGCCAGCCTCTGGGCCTGGGGAGAAATCAGCAGAGTGCCTGCAATTTTTTACAAATAACATGCTTTTCTTTGCCAGGATAGCTGCGCATATCTGGTGCCATTAGCCAAGGATTTGAAACAGCTTTATTCCTAAAGGGAGCTGGTATTCGACTTCAGCTAGCAGAAGTGTGTCTGGGTGTGAATGGCACAAACACAAAGAAACTGGGGTGAGAAGTGAAATGAGTGAGTCCTATGCGCCTAGAAACTACATCTTTATAGCAGTTCCCTAAGCATCCTTCCACAGGATTCCCTGGTCTGTTTAAATTGTAGGCACGAAGGCACCCTGGAATAGAAGTCAGGAGGCCCGGGTTCTAATCTTCTCTCTTCCACTAACTAAAATGTGACCTTGGTTATACTTCTCTGAAGTATGTGAAATATGTGAAATTAAGTGAACTTCTCTGTCTTAGAGATTGTGTGGCCTATTGGAAAGAGTGCTGGGACACTTTTCAAATGCTAGCTTTTGTAATGACCAAGTTTATGATTTTGACCGAGTTACTTCCTCTCTCATTCAACCTCAATTTTCTTCTCTGTAAAAGGGGCATAATAATATTCTCATTGTAGAATCATTGTTAGGAAAATGTTTTTTCTATCTTAAACTGCTCTATCAATGGGAAATATTATCGTGTCCAACCCCCTCATTTGACAAAGAAAGAAAATGGCCCCTTTTACTTTAAATAGACTATGATCCAGATTTGATTTAGAGAATATTGATGATTTCTGCTTAAATTAATCTAGAAAATATATAGGTGTGGTTTTGGTCTGAATTGGCTTACTGGGTGTTTTTTTTTTTTAAGTTAGTACAATTTCAGGGAAAAAAATAATTTAATTTCAAATGCATTTTGTTATTTAAAAAACAAACAAACAAACGATGATTCAATAAATGTTGAGACTGGGTTTGGCAAATCAGCCCAGTACCCCTCAGTTTGGAGGTCATGGATTAACATGAAAAAATGTTTCAAAGATCGGGGATCATGGACATTTTTCTGTAAGACAGCTTTTAAGTAAAAAGTTATTGCTTTCTCTAAAGGAGTCAGGGAGACCTGACTGAGGTGGAGGGCATGAATGTCAAGGTCATTAAAAATCTAATTTGTTTCTGAGTCATTTGAGACAGCATAGTATAATAGGTACAGAACTGGCCTTGGAGTGAGGAATAATTGATTTTAAGTCCTGTTTCCTCCCCTATACCAGTTGTGTCACCATGGGAAATAATATGTAAATGCCTGGTCTTGGAACCAGGAAGGTCAGGGTTCAAATCAGGAGCATATAGGAGCTAGCTCCAACCTGCTCAGGAAATCCCATTGTTAAATTTTTCATGTGAGCGTTTACATCTTGGAATTTAGGAAATGCTCCAAATTAGGGCTTGATTTATTATTTTGTTGATGGAAAAGTGATGGAGGAAAATGGTAATAATGCAGATTAAGTTTAAAAGCATGTCAGTGATTTTTTCTTTCCAGAGAGCCAGCTGTTAATCATTTACTAGCATATCCATAATTCAACATTCCTTCATGCACTTTGTGGCCATGGGTCAATTAGTAGTGTATAGAAGGAAGAAAGGTTGCTCAGTGGATAGAGCATCAGGACTGGAGTCAGGAAAACTCTTCTTCAGTTCAAATCTGACCTCAGATATTTACTAGCTGAGTGACCTTGGGCAAGTCACTTAACAATATTTGCCTTGGTTCCTCATCTGTTAAAAGAGCTGGAGAAGAAAATGGCAAACCATTCCAGTATCTTTGCCAAGAAACCCCAAATGGGGTCATGAAAAGTCAGACAAGACTGAAATGTTACTGAACATCAACTACTACTTCTTTTTCTTTTAAAAAATCCATCATTACAATTTACCCCATATAGTTGTTCTTGCAGAGGCACAAGCCTGAAGAAAAATTCCTTGGGCTAAATTTCCATTGCCATCCAGCACATTATGTATCAAGGATTTTTTATTTCACCCTTTGCAGCTTCCAAAATAGATTTGTCATTTTAAAGCAATTGGGACACCAGGCTCAAGATTCTTGATCCTAAATGGAGTGTTTGTGTCATGCCATGCCCTGGTTAGATATGCAATGGTGCCTTTCTGGGCCTTGCTCTCCTTCTGGAAAAGGGACATGAGCTGGCATGAGACATTAGCTTGCTCCAGCCAGTCAATCGGTCTGTCTGAGTGATTTAAATACTGTGGTTCTTTTCATAGGCAAACACTGTTCCATGAAACTATGCACTGTGGGGACTGAAGAGTATGTGGTCTCCCCGATTCCGTCCTCCCCATCTAAAAGTCAACTTTTATTTAGTACTTATCATGTGTCAAACACTATGCTAAATGCTTTACACTCATTATCTCATTTAATTCTCTCAACCCTGGGAGGTGGTTTTCTTCTTCACATTTTATTGATGACACAAACAGAGGGTCTCCTGGCTAGAAAATGCCTGAGGCCAGATTTGAACTTAGGTAAGATGAGTCTTCCTGATCCCAAGCTTGGCATTCAATCCATTGTACCACTTGATTGCACTCAAAGGTCCTGAAACACATAACTTGGGAAAGACCTCTTTGCCTGGGCCGAAGAAGATCTGGGTTCTCTTTCTGTCCCAGTCAACTACTGTTTTGACCCTGGGTAAGTAACTCTTGATCCCTGGGGACATTAGTTTCCCCCATTACTAGGCTTCAAGATCTTCTATCATCTCCAAGGTCCCTCCTAGCTTCCCCTACTGTGGATCTATGCTCAAAACTCTTTAATGACTTTCAAATGAAATAAGTAATTAGATCTGGAAGTGAGACAAGAAGAAATTGAATGATTTATCCATAGGCTTAGTTCTTTTGGAAAGTTTGCAAAAATGTAATTGGATGGTGTCAATTCTGCCTAAAACGTAGGTTGGGATCTGAACCCCCTTCCTATACTGAAGACACTGGTAGTTCTAATGTCCCCTGAAGGCCACTTTCCCAGCTCAGCACCGACATACTGTAGAGTTCATCCCCAGTGGGGTGAATACAGCTATCCCTTCCACTTTGTGGGGGTTAGCACTACCTCCACCCTCACGCTGAGAGCTGGAAAATCTGTGTAAAAATTTTGGCCCTTCCTTTGTACTGGAGAAGAAGTATAAATTTTTTCTTTTTCTTTTATGGGGTGTTTACAGTAAGATTTGGGTTAAGTATTTGGTCATAGGCTATCTGTGGGTCAATGGTAAGTAAAAACACTGTATATTTTTTTAATGAATTTCTGAGTTTCTCAACTTTTTCTGTGCTGGCCTTCATGTGTTATCTGTAGCTTCTGCAAATATTCCCCGCAAATTCCCATTTAATTTCTTATTCTCACCCTTGATATATTGAAACCATGATGGGGAAAATTACTATGTGGAAAGAATAACTGGAAATCCCCTGGGTCCCAGGTAACCTGTGAGTGTGTACTCCTAAAATTATAAATCACAAGCTATATAGCATTTACTTTGAATAGTCAGTCAGGGGACACAATTAGCTCAAAGTAGCATGATACAACCAAAAAGAACTCTGGGCTTGGTATCATGGATCTGGGTTCAAATTCTGATGGTCACTCACTATCCTGTGTGACCTCAGGCAAGTTATTTCCCCTTTCTAGCCTAAGTTGTGTTATCTACAAAATGAGGGGACTAGACTAGGTGGCCTTTAAGGTCTTTTTCAGTCTTAAATCTACAATCCTATGAAACTAAAGCATTTATTAAGATGGGAGGGTAAGAACAGCAGCTACAAAAACCATCCCCTGAAGGGGGATGCACTTAACATGCACTTAAACCTGCATTGCACTCTGCCACTATGCAGTGTTGCTAAGAAGAAAGGCCCTCTACATAGAGCACACTGGTCTATACTTCCTTTAGTATATAGATAACTGTTTGCATGCTGTCTCCCCATTAGACTGCAAGCTTCTCAAGAGCAGAGACTGCTTTTTGCCTTTTTATGTGTCTTTAGTGCTTAGCAGAGTGCCTGACACATAGTAAGGGCTTAATACATTATAGCTATTTATCATTGCTAAAGACTTTGACTCAATTCCACACTCCCAGCTGTTAAATGTACCTACCAAAAATATATAAAATTGACTCAAGTATAGTGAGAACATTACAGTATTCAACATGGAAAACAATTTTTTTGTTAAAATATACCACCAACACAATGTCACAAGCAATTGGTGGAAAACTTGGCATCTTTCAGGTAAACAATTTATGCCCGTTTTTCTCCCTAGCTTAAATCCATTATCATTTTTCTTAATTAGAAGTAAGTATGGTTTCCAAGTTAAAAAGGGAGCTCTCCCAAAATATCTTATTAATTACTTCCATGAACAATATCAAATTATGAGGCTTTATTGAAAAATATATCAAATAGCTTCTCCATCTCATGGAATCTTTATCCAATGATATCAAATGTCATGCCCCAAGGGGAAGGGAATAAACATTCATATAGTACCTACTAAGTGCCAGATACTGTGCTAAGTGCTTTTTACAAATGTCTCATTTGCACTCAATAAGTATAAAAATTTGGGTGTCAAATTGAATCAAAAGATGAAGATATATCTTGATTTCTCCAAGCAAGGTGCATTTTGGGCATAAATCTATAAAAGAAAAAGCTGCGGTTGTGTATATTCTGAGACTTAATGGCATCCTCAAATCAAAGCTCAATTGTAATGACATGTTTGAGGCATTAACTACACAATATAATTCTTAACATGCACTTTTGGAACTGCTAAGTGGACTATAATAGATTTGGAAAGCGTCCTAACAAAAAACATACTATATGAATGAAATAAAGGTCCCATCACCCTAAGGCAAGTATGGAAAGGTTAATACTTCCTGGTCAAAAAAGGAGAAGGAGGAGGATTGTTAAATATTTTCAGAGTACATGAAAAACAGGTTAAAACTTCAATGAGCAATAGTAATGGCTACCAATAGGTACATGCTTTTTGATTTGTCAAATGTAACTGAAAATTGTTTGCCTCCAGATAGAGCTTATGAAATGACTGAGATCCAAGAAGGGAATCAAAAGGCCCTCTATGGACAGCACCCACGTGAGATGAACCAACAATATGCTAACAAAGAACATTAAGAAATAGCTGGGTCATAAGAATTTTAAAAATTGAAATGGAGGGATTTATGATGGCAATTCAGGATCAGGTCATTGCCACCAGAAATTACAGATTTGTTACCCTTAAAGAGCTTTGACTTTTTAATCAATGGAGAGTATGCTAACAGTAGAAACTGCACCATAACCTTTTAAGCCACAACGATTTAGCACTTACCACATACCTAGCAAAACAGAACCGAGGGCTTATATTTATACATTAGAAGCTCTCTATCTTTCCCAAGGGGCAGCTAGGTGACACAGTGGATAGAGTGCTAGGCAGTGAGTCAGGAAGATGAGTCTTCCTGAGTTCAAATTTGACCTTAGACACTTACTAGCTGTGTAATTCTGGGCAAGTCACTTAATTCTGTTTGCCTCAGTTTCCTCATCTCTAAAATGAGCTGGAGAAGGAAATGGCAAACCTCTCTAGTATCTCTGCCAAGAAAACCCTAAATGGGGTCATAAAGTGTTGGACAATACTGAAATGACTGAACAACAATAATCTTTCCCAAATAGTCCTTAGAATCTTCTGGTAACTTAAAAAAACAAACTGCATTGGAACCATTAGATTTTAAGAATCCACTAGACTGTAATCTCCTTGAGGGCAGGAATTGTCTTTTGCCTCTTTGAATCCCCAGCACTTAGTATGGTGCCTGGCACATAAGAGATACTTAATAAATAGTTATTGATTGATTTAACTAAACCATTATTTCAGACATAACTATTGCCCACAAGTGCTTGGAGATAGCATTGATTGATAAAAATTTAAGGACAACATTTTAAATAAATGGTACAACAATATGTACTCATAATCTCCAAGCTGCATGGAATGGAACCTGTGGCCTCAAAGGCCATATTCGGTCCTCTAGGTCCTTAGGTGTGGCCCTTTGACTGAATCCAAACTTCACAGAACAAATCCCCTTAATAAAAGGATTTATTCTGTAAAATTTGGACTCAGTCAAAAGGTCAGACTTGAGGATCTAGAGGGCCACATGTGAACTTGAGGCCATAGGCCCAATCCCTGGAAAAAAAACTTCTTCTGCTACTGGAGTGTCCCAAAGATGTTTCAGTGAACCTAAAGAAGGTAAGCTTTTATCTCAACACTTTTATTTAATTGCAAAAAGCAGTGATTTTCCAGAACTTTGGTGGTGTCTGCAGAACATTATGAAATAATAATGGTAGGATAGTGAGTTGTCCTAGCACCATTTCTACCTGAATGCCATAAAAAAATGAGGAAAGATATAAATAATGACAGCCACAATGATGATGATGATGACGGTGATGAAGTTATTCTTCTTGCTTCTTCACAATCCTTTGGATTTCTTCTGTCACAGTCTGTGAATCTCCTATTCCTAGTAACATCTGTCTCATTCCATGGCCTCCTTTTGAGATTTATTTACTGCTGCCCTATTATACCAGTGGTGTCAAACTCAAGTAGAAATGATCTCTGACTGTTGCATGTCGATTTAGAAAGCCACAAATCAACATTATCTTTGTTGTATTATATTTTTATTTATTTTGTTGAACAGTTCCTAAATATAATGTAATCTGATCATGCTTCTGCTTGGCACCTGGGAGTTTGAAACCTTTGCTGTATCCCATGTTGTATAAATCTGTAGGGGATGCATTGTCCCTAGCTTTGGGTCTTAGTTTGAGGCAGAGGGGAGTGACTCTCCTGCCATTACTTAAGATGAGGATCTTATCACTTACCATTTTGATTCCCCCCCTCCTTACCATTTTGATTTTAAACATGATAATTTCAAGTTAGTTTAAGCTCACATATAACTTGGTTGTTGTTGTTGAGTCATTTCTTTTTGTGAATCCATTTTTTTTTGTCTTTGTGTTTTTTGGGGGCAAAGATACAGGAGTGGTTTGCCATTTCCTCCTCCAGTTTGTTTTATAAATAAGGAAACTAAAGCAAACAAGGTGAGGTGACTTGCCCAGGGTCGCACAGTTAGCATCTGAGACTGCATTTGAACTCATGAAGAGGAGTCTTCCTGACTCCAAGCTCAGAGCTCTGTGCACTGTGGTGCCACCTACCTTTCTTCATCAGCTGGGACTGTCATCCATTTACTTTTAGTCTACAAATCACCAAATAACCATCAGGAACTTAATCACCTCACTAATAGTTCCTTATGTTGTTAGCAATAGCCTCAAGAGAGAAAGGGAACAGAGATTAGACCTATCATTTCATTAGATAGGGAAGTCCCTGATAAGTAAGCTCCCTCCACTAAAGCAGTCAGCACCTCCCCGTCTTAGAATGGTCTAGGTTATCAAGAAGTTAAGTGACTTGCCAAAAGGGTCACACAGTCAGGATTTGTCAGAGCAGGATGTGAGCTGGGGTCTTCTTGTATCTGAGGCTAGTTTTCTATCACCTACACTTCCCTTCAAACAGAATGTGAATACTGCCTGGTGGTCATTACTTATAGTTTTTAATCAGAGCCATCAGAGGTGGCTAGGCAGCAGGAGGGTAAAAAACAACACTCTAGTTCTAATCCTGCCTCAGTCTATTACTTAGCTTGTGTGACCCTCACCAAGTCATTCAAGCTTTTCCTTCTCAGTTTCTCATCTGTGAAATGGGGATAATGATAGTAACTTCCTTCCCCAGGTAGCTGTGAGGATAAAATGAGATAATATTTGTAAAGTACTCTGCAAACTTTACAATGCTGTATAAGTGCTAGATATCACCCTCATCATCCAATCAAAATAAAATGAACTTGAATCAGTCTTTTTACTTTGTGGACTCATCCTAGTGAAAGTGACCAGATTCCAGATATTCAGATAGAGGAGATAGGAACCAAAGAGAAACAGAATAATCCAAACAGGGTGTGACAACACAGGGTCATGAGCAAAAAAAATGCTTGAGATCTTGAGGGGCTTAAAGGTTTGCAAAGCATGTTGTACCCCTGGTCTCATTTGTTCCCTACCGGAGCCCTCTGAGTTAGATGGGACAAATATTATGATCTCTATTTTATAGATGAGGAGACTGATACAGTTATCCCTTCGACATTCTGGGGGCTGCCCCCACAATCTGGAAAATCCATGTAAATTTTTGGTCCTCCCTTTGTCCCAGAGAAAAAGTCTAAATTTCTTTCTTTTTCCATTATGGGGTGTTTATAGTACCTTTTTGTAAATTTGAGGTATTTGGTAATAGGCTCTGTGTCATCTTCAGCTTCTGAGAAACTATCCCCGAATTCTCATTTAATTTATGTCCAGCTGCTATATATTGAAACTGACTTGGGAAAAGTTGTGATGTGGAAGGTATAACTGTGTTTAGAGTGTGAAGTGAGTTCGTTTACAGGCAGTAAATATCAGAAGTAGGATTTAAATTCTGATTGTTTCTACTTTCAAGTTGAATGTGTTTTCTGCTACCCCATGCCACTTCTCTCTTCTCCTGACATATGGAAATATTGTACGTACTGGAAACTTCGAACAACTTTTTGCCATTTTCTGGTCCTCAGTTTCTCCATCTGCACAATGGAAGGGTAGGGTTGGACTAGATGATCCCTGGGATTCCTTCCAACTCTCAGGCACTCTTAAGATTCTAAGGCTGTCCAGCTATGGAGTCAGGAGGACCTGAGTTCAAATCTGGCCTCAGACACTGTACTAGCTGTGCGACCCTGGGCAAGTCACTTAACCCCAATTGCCTCCAAAACAAAGCAAACAAACAATTCTAAGGCTATTGTCTAATCAGCTTTGCTTAATGCTGATTCTAAGCTGTGTTGACAACTGAAGCTCTCCCCATGGTCTGTAAATGAAGCAATTGGGAATGAATGTTCTGAAATGAATTTTTCCTAAGATTAATGAATTTCCACTAGAACAGATACCCCTGTTCTGAGTGTGTTTTAATGTGTTAACAACTTGGAAACACCAGGAGTCCTTTAAAAATGCAAAACCCAAATAGCCTTTGTTTTCCCATTTGATGAATCACCTCTTTGTTTTGCTCTCTCTGGAGGGGAGCTTTGCCAACAATAACCTCTGCCACAGACAATGCATGTGGTCTTAACAAGGAGATAGAACTGTCCCCCAATTGATCCAAAAATCCATGGAACCTGTCTTTCCTTTAATTCTTCACCAGCCAAAAATAATTTGGCCATTAAGTGAGGAAGGACTTAGAAATATCTGTCTGTTGTCTAAGGCAGGATCCAGGAGTTATATAACTGGCCTCTTGAGAGTTTCAAAATGCTCTTCAGAGGGCTGCAAACCTCTCTAGGCCAAAGAGGAGAAGCAGAGGTTCTTTTGCCTTCATATAAAGTTCCCTAGGGACTTAGTACTTTGATGATCTGCAGATTATCTGCCTCTAGGAAAGAAAGAATAAAAGTTCCTGGGATGGGGGGTGGTGGTTATAGAGGGGTGGAGGGAAAGAGGATATCAACAAACACATTTTTAGGATCAGATTTCATCAGACTATATCAGTGGACTCTCTCCATCCAGATTCTCTGCCACTAACTTGATGCATTATTCAGGGCAAATCATGGTACCTCTATAGGCTGAGGACTGATATTGTTAATATCCCTTCTTGCTCTTGTCTACTATATCTCAGGCTCCTTTTGGCTCTGATATTCTGGGCTCTATGTTCTAAGTTCTCTTTTAGTGCTGATATTCTGTGTTTGTGTTCTAAAGCCCCTCCAGCTTAAATTTTCTGTGTTCTAAGATCCCACGCAACTCCAACATTCTGTGTCCTGAAGTCTCGTCCAGCTCTGACATTTTAAGTTCTAAGGTCCTTGCTTGGTCTAAAATAAGAGCTGGTAATTTATACAAGGCTTTAAGGTTTCCTAGATATTCTCAATCTCTCTCTCTCTCTCTCTCTCTCTCTCTCTCTCTCTCTCTCTCTTTCCCTTCCCTCTCCTTACCCCTTCTCTGTCATATGTAGGCACACATATGTATATATACATACCCCCATATATGTATACACACATATATACATGCATATGTACATGCACACACATATATGTATACATACATATATAATTTCATTTGATTCTCACAATAACCCTGTGAAGTAAGTACCATAGGCAATGACCAGAACCATATAGCATCAAGACCAATACCATAGGCATTATTTCTGTGTTACAGATGAGGAAACAGGTTCAAAAAGGAAAAAGTGATTGCCCATGTTTATACAGTTAGTAAGTGTCAAAGGCAGGGTTTGAACACAAGTTTCTCCTGATTCTTATGTCTGGTGCCCTTTCCTTTATACCATGATACTTCTGCTATGGTTCTATGTTTCTTTTCTTTCCTTTTCACCTGCCCTAATTGAGTAATTGCTTTATATCTTGGGTCTCCTGAATGTGCTGACTGAAGGTCTGAGACACATGAAATTCAGTGTCTCCTGGGAGGAAGTAGGCTCTATATATGGGCAGCAATCTTGAGGTTGTCCTCTCTTTGCTCTGGCTAACACGCCGGTCAGTACTAAGAGTCTTAGAAGCGAAGGGGTGTTGGCCAGTGTAAGGGGGCATCTTCCTTCATATTAAACATCCTTTTCCAGATACAGAGGAATGAATAGGTGATTTGGCTCAGTCAGACTGAGTTATTACTCACTCTTTGGGTAAGTGTTGTGGCAACATGTGGTAATGATGAATTGCTGGGGGAGTTTTGTGTGTGTGTATATATGTCAGGATCTAAACTAATGTGAATCAGTAATGATACTTCATTGATACTTCAAATGAACTATGATTTCATTGCTGTGGGTACTTTCACAACACAGACTGAAATTCCTCCATACCTTCATAATCTGCCTACACCAACTGCTGTAGCAAGAAAATGCTTGTTTCCTGGTGACTAAGTTTCTCATGGTGACCCTGCTTACACTTGAAACTCAACTGATTCTTGGGTAATGGACCCAGCTCAGGCCTGCACCTGAAACCTTTCCAGCTTGGAAAATCTGCTAAAGCTTGTACTTCACTATTATAGCCCTTAAGAGCCCTGGATCATTTGTATACCACAGTGATGCATGGGAGATGGATGTTGGTAGAGATCAGTACTGATAGTAGTCAGTGACTGGGGGGATACGCTACCTACTTATGAGGTCCTTTGCTGGTAAGGAGAACTGTGTGCTTGCAAGTCAGTGCTCACCTAGGCAGTGATGCACTCCATACCACATGGGGTTGAGGAAGCACTCAGGCAGAAAACCAATCTTTCTATAGTTCTCAGAGAACTGCTGCTCTCTCTGTCTCCCAGTTCTACTCCTTTATGGTGGTAGTTATACATCTTGTTAACCCAGAAGACATATGGTCAGTATGGATTGGTCCACTTAGAATCTGAACTCAAGTTTCTACCCATTAAGAGATTCTATTTTCAGGGGCAGCTGGGTGGCACAGTGAATAAAGCACTGGCCCTGGAGTCAAGAGGACCTGAGTTCAAATCTGACCTCAGACACTTAATACTTACTAGTTGTGTGACCTTGGGCAAGTCACTTAACCCCAACTGCCCTCCAATAAGCAAAAAAATAAAAATCTATGACTCATTCTGCATACTGAGTCCATCACTTTTCCATTGGGAGGTGGGCAGCATGCTTCATCATTGGTCCTCTGGAGTCACAGTTTTATCATTATGTCACCTGCAGCCTTTCCCAGATGACCAGTCTATAGGAATACTTTGAACCTAGGCATTGCTGCAGTTTAGAATCTAAACTTTAGATGCTCAGATTCAGCATTTCAGCAAACATTCCCTAAAGCTGTTCTACTTGGAGTACCCAGGAGGTGCCATGTTGGAAAGTCGATTGAGGCAACTTGGTCCAGATTGACTTGTTGGCCTTCCCCTTAAGGACAGCTACCTGCCATCTGGCTTCAGATCGTGATCCCCTCTCTTTGCTCTCTCCAACCATCCATATACTTTAGGGCTTACTTGCACAGAAGCCAGTTTCTTTACATTTTCATCTCATAGCTATCTATACTAGGGGGGTCCAGCAGACTGGGGTCCCACAGGGTAGGACTGGCCCACATATCCCAATTCTGCCAAGGGCCTGGGGGAAAGCCTGTTTAAGTGCCCCAGTGGCATTGCCCCAACTCCTTTCTCCCTATTCTTGAAGGACCCCATGGGCTATGTCATTTCCACTAGTTCTGCATTCTCTCAGCTTTGTGGGCATACTTGCCTTCAGAAGTTTTATGAGTGAAGTTCACTCATGGCTTTAGTCTTCCTTCTCTTTTCCTGCTACCATTGGAACAGAGTGAGAAGCGGGTTACAAATACAATTCTACCTCTCAGGACAGCTAGAATACTGATCTAGGAGACAGGTAGACTCTAACTTTAAAGCCTATATCATACTGTATATGTTTATGAGCACGAGAAGCCCCTTAACCTTTCTAAGCCTCAGTTTCCTCTTTTGTAAAACTGGAATAATTATTTTCCCTGCCTTACAGATCTGTTATGAGGATCAAAAGAGCTCACTTTGAGATGTTAAATAAATGTCAATTATTATTAATTATTTCCATTTTAAATACACTCATCTATGCTTTTGTCTGACTCGGAGTCATAGATAGGAATTTTGTGCCATTTGGGTTATAGAAATAGTTCTGGGCTGTATAAAAATGCAGGTAATTTAAGTGGGGGGAAGACTTCTAGGTGAGGTCACCTAGGCAATATTCACAGTGCCAACAGCGACTATGAATATGCTGGCATAATTCTGAATCTCAAAATATAGCAGACTCTCCATAGGGAAGACAGAAGCAAAACATTTATTTAGCCACCAGAAAGCCAGCAATCCCAGCACCAGAAAACTGAATTCATCGTAACAAAGAAAATCTATATATAATAACACTGCAGAGAGCAATACCATCCCAAAGCTTTCCCACAAACACTCACAGTTCCAGCTATGTCCTTGCCTGCATCCTCTCTCCTTCCTCTGTTCTAACTGCTCTGACTCCTAGCTTCTTTTCAGCTCTGCTCCACCCTTCTTGTTCCACCCATTCAGCAAATTCCTCCCACCACAGGTTCCATGTGATTGCATTAGGCCTATTAAGGGACAGGGAAGATCTTCAAATTCGAATTACCATTGCAAGGTTCTATTGTCCTTAGCAACAAGCATGCTACATTTAGTCAGGGAATCTGGACTCCAATGCATTTGTGTTCCTGTGATCTTACTTATCATTTATCCTTTCTGAGTCTTAGCTCCTTCATTTATGAAATGAAAGAGTTGAACTAGATGACCTCTAAGGTCCCTATCTTATTTCAAAATCTTGCAATCCCGAAATGCCACTACATAAAATCCCGGTCATATTCATTTCCAACTGAAGCTGAGATTTCCTTGATTCAAAACATCTTGACCTCTATAGGAACAAATATTGTGGCAGCCAACACATATTATTATTATTAGAATGATCTTGGGGAGAATAAGGGAAGAGAGAGTGGGTGGTTGTAATGCAGTATCCCAAGGGATGGGGTGACTCAGGACTGTTGCCCTTAGACTTCTCAATTCTTTTAGGGAACAAATTTGGAATCATGGCATCCCAAGGCAGGCACAATGGCTTAGAATGGAAAGAAATAATTTTTGAACCCCAATTTGATAAAGTCACTTATCATTTGACTTTGAGCCTCAGTTTTCTTATCTGTAAAATGAGGGGATTTGTATCTGATAGCCTCTGTGGTGTCTTCCAGCTCTAGACACACTGTCCCTTACTCTGGTATACCCCTCAGTGATCCTGTACCCCTTCCCATTTATCTAAAGTCAGTACAGCTATGATCCAAAAAAACAAACTGATCCCAAAGGAAAGGAAAGCTTTTTTTTTTTTTGCTTTTTTTTGGTGGGCAATTGGGTTTAAGTAACTTGCCCAAGGTCACACGGCTAGGTTTTTGTTTGTGTGTGCATTAAGTGTCTGAGGTCGGATCTGAACTCAGGTCCTTCTGACTCCAGGGCCGACGCTCTACTCACTGCACCACCTAGCCGCCCAGGAAAGCTTTTTAAAGGAGGAAAATTCAGGGAAACATAGTTTAGCTAATCATGACTTGAATGTCAATAAGTTTTGTTCAAGCCTACAATGGTTGTCATTTCCCAGTCAGCCTAGAGCATGGTCTGTGTGCATTACTCACTTGACACCTACCATGGACTGCCTTGCATCTTAAGCTACTTTTATACGTGTCTGTATATTGTTTCTCCAAGTATAATGGAACCTCCTGGAAGCCAGGCACTGTACCTTACATTATTCTTTATCTTTTTCAGAGCCCAGCACAGCATTCTGAAAGTAGCCCAATAACTATTTGTTGACTGATCTATTATTTTTATCTTTTCCATTCCCACCATTTGTTTCTCTCCAAGGTAATTATCCCCAATCAAATACCGAAGATGGGATTACTATTGGTCACAGATGGTCTAGAGAGAGGCTACTGACAAAATGTGATAATCCAGAATAGATTGACCCTCATGGTAGTTTGTAGTCGACTGTGTGTAATTTTCTACTCAATTTATCTTCATGTCCATTTTGTGACCTTCCTTTTGTATACTTAGTGAGAGTCAAACTCCTCAGCCTGGTATTTGAGGGCTTTCACAGGAAAAGCTGCCCTCTCTTTCCATGCTAATCTCCTACGACTCTTCTCACAAGTTCTGTAGCAGCCAATGACTTGCTGTCTCCTATGTGCATGCTACACTTTCCTAATTCCAGGCTTTTTGCTCACACTACTCCTCATGCCTGGAGTGCCCTTCATTTTCCCACCTGTTAAAATCCCACTCATTCTTCAGATCTCATCTCAAATGCCATTTGAATTCAAGAATTGTTCTTTCTTTGTCCATTGCTCAACATACATGACTTATAGCAAAATGCCTGCTTGAATGTTTGTTGAGACCAGCCAAGAAGGCAGCACAGAAAGAAACCATGGAGCCTATCTCCCCCCACAGCTACTCCAGCAAAATATCTGAGAACAGTTTCAGATTGAGCAATGATTGGGCAGTTTAAGGAGAAGCCACAACAAAGCATCTTTCTAGTTCCAAATCACAAATTCAAACCCTAGACAAGTGGCCAAGACAGGAACTGTGGACCAGGGGTGGGCCAAGATCACAGACCCAGACCCCAGCTTCAGAACAGGGCCACAGTTGTTGTTCTGACCCTGGAATGGAGATCAAGGACTTAGTGCCTGACTCAAATGGGCCTGCAGCAGTGTACCTCTGACCCACAGAAGGATCACAGGATCAGGTCCCTGGCTAAGAACAGGGTCACAGTGTTATTCCTCTAACTCCCTAGAAAGGACTGCAGATTTGGTCCAGACTCAGAGCCCAGAATTGTAGAAGCAGGAGCTCAGATAAGATAAGGCCAGGACCAATGAAGGCTCTCCACAAGTGCACAACAAAGGGCCAATTTTGAAGGTAAGACTGCAAGAATGAGCAAATGAAAGCTATTAATGGTGCCAGAGATACCCAAGATACCAAGCCAGAAGAGAATAACTCTAAAACATCTCAAAGAGAAACAATAAGATCAGTCAGAATTTTTAGAAGAAATGAAGCAACACAAGAGATTTAAAATGATATAAATGAAGTGAGGTTGCTAGAGGGAAGAATTGGAAAAGAAATGGGAGTTATATAAGAAAGACTTGAAAAGAGAATTACCAATTTTGAATAAAAAGTAACAAAACCTTACCCAATTAACAGGTTTCTTGAAAATTAGAGAGGACCAAACTAAACCTAATGACTCCAGGAGAAAATAAGAAATATTAAAAGGGAAAAAAATAAATGTACAGAGTAATTTTATTATATATTTTAAAATAACAAGTTGTACACAACAGATTTGCAGCTTCATGTGCAATCATCTTTTTATTATACTATGTTATGGAAAAGCTTCTTTTATTCCATAAATTAAAAATAAATTAAATTTAAAAAATTAAATTGCCTGCATTAAAAAACAAAGTGAAAAGATTGAAAGTTTATTTTAATGAATTCAAGTCTTTGCCCTTCCCTCTAAAGCCACCCTAATATCACTTGGTATCCCAAGTAAGCAATGGGTGAAGGTGAGGTCTCTCTTAGACCATCTTCATTTGCTAACTTTCTCCATCTGGTGAACATTGATAATTAGTAATACTAGGTGGCTAGTAGATGACAGGTGAATGACCTAAGGGTTTTAGGATTTCAGACTGTGGGAAAGGATTGAGAGCTTGAATTTTGGATATCTTTGTCACTGTTTACCAGTAGAGATTACAAGCAATTTATGATTTAGAGGATTAACAAACAAACAAATAAATGAATGAATGAATGAATGAATGAATAAACAAATAAATAAAATTTAAGATTAATTTAGAGAATTGTCTGAATCACAGAGGTTGAAATGAAGTATAATAGGTAAGACTTGAACCCAGAACTTCCTGTCTCTAAGTCCACTACCCACTCTACTATGCAACTCTTGCCTCTTAGACACTTATTCTACACTACAGGTATGTGTGTTGATGTGTTTGTGTGTGTGATACACACATATATACATGTACACATGTACATATACACATATAGTTCCCACTACCAGACTTACCTATGGATAAGTTCTAGGAGGGCAGGGACCATGGCTTATTATAGCCCTTATATATCTTCTCTAGTACCCAGGCTATTGCTCTGTACAGTGATAAGAGAATAATAAATGGCTGTTAAGCTGTTTAGCTCTTAGCACAATGGTGGGCACATAGGCCTTTTGTTCAGTTGTTTTCAGTCATGCCCACCTTTTTGTGACCCCATTTGGGGCTTTCTTAGCAAAGATACTGGAGTGGTTTGCCATTTCCTTCTCCAGCCCATTTTACAAAGAAGGTTATATGACTTACCCAGGGTCACACAACTAGTAAGTGTCTAAGTACAGATTTGAATTCAAGAGCATAAGTCTTCTTGACTCCAGGCTTGATATTTTATCTACTGTGCTACCTAGCTGCCCTTAGTAGGCATTTCGTAAATGTTTATTGTATAACTGACTTTTAAATGAATGAACATTGTACTTCCCCTTATTGATAAAAGCTTGGGTTGTTTCCCAGCATTTTTTTCTTACTGTCTAGCAGTGCATATGGATCATGGGTTCACAGATCTAGATTTGCAAGGGACCTTACAGTATATTTAATTCAATGATCCCTCCCCATTTTATTATCATTATTTACAAATAAGGACACTGAAGCCCAGGGAAGTTAATGGCTTGTTTACAGTCAAACAGGGAGTACATGGCAGAGCCAGGATTCAAATCCAGGTCCACCTTCCAATTTAGGTCTCTTTCCTCTCTGTAACATAGTCTCCCCATTTAATGTGCATGGTATTTCTGAATCAGGCTCCTCAGGAATACTTTAGATGGTGTTCTGTAGCTCCAGACAGCTGCCTGGATGAGGACAATGACTCTGTAGCCCAAATCTGGCAGACCCATTACTAAACATTTGATTTATTTACTATTCTACTATGCCCTGCCCCCACCTTCCCTCTGCAATCTTAGTACAGACCTCATTCCTCCTGAGTGGGTGCAGCCATCTGCCTGTGACAGATGTGGGACTCTTGGTATCTCTGTTTTCAGATGAGTTAGACAGTGATCTTGGTGGTCCTGTTGAACAGGTCTGACAAAGGGTCTGCTAAAATTGACCCTTCAGTAAATTCTTGGTGCTTGTGGGCCCTGCTCAGTCCACCTTGTCTTGGGGCCAACCAGAGCTTTTTGTATTGTCTTTGGTTTTTTGTTGTTGTTGTTGTTGTTATTGGAGGCAGGGAAGGCCAGGCAATTGGGGTTAAATGACTTGCCCAAAGTCACACATCTAGTAAGTGTCAAGTGTCTGAGGCTGGATTTGAACTCAGGTCCTCTTGACTCCAGAGCTGGTGCTCTATTCACTGTGCCACCTAGCTGCCTCTGTTGCATTGTCAAAACCCCCCAGCCTTTGCCCAGATCTCTACTGTCTGCTCTGCTGCCGGTCAGTCACTTCAATCATGTCCTATTCTTTGTGACTCCATTTGGGATTTTCTTGGCAAAGATACTGAAATGGTTTGTCATTCCCTTCTCCAGATGAGGAAACTGAGACAAACAGGGTGAAGTGACTTGCCCAGGGTCACAAGCTACTAAGTGTCTGAGGCTGGATTTGAACTCAGGTCTTCCTGACTCCAGGCCTGGCACTCTATCCATTGAGCCACCTAGGTTTCCCCTCCTATCTGTGCCTTCTTATTAACTACCTCATGTATAGAATCAGAGTGGGCAAGAGGGGATGCTGTCAAGGTAAAAGCTATCCAGGATCTGAAACAGCTTTAACCTTCACATGCTGCAGACACTGACCATCAACTAAAGTTCTCTATAAAGTAGTTAATATGTGGTTGGCACTTAGGGGCTAAACTGAGCCAATTTAAATTGTTGTCATACTGGTATGGGGGACAGGACTAATCCCGATCTTACAGGGCGTATATGTTGTAATGAGTCAGGCTGTCATTGTATGGAGTCATGTTTTAGAGGATAAGATTTGACCTGCAGTATAACCACAGTTGGGTTTTGATGAGTGGATATATTTTCATTCCTGTAATTTGTGATTGAAGCATATTTGTTTATGAAAGACATCTCTCCTTTATGGTTCATTCCTTTATTTGTCATTAAGGTGTACCCACTTGTTCTGTGGTTAACTGTTCTGATGTGTAATTTGGAGACCAAGGAGTTAAACTTGACTGTCTGAAGCTGTCCTTTGTGTATGCACGTCCACTAGCTATGCTCTGGATAGTTCTGTTCCAGGGTTATAACTCAGGTGAGGCAATCAGAGTGCTGTCGCTGGACACTAAAATTTAGGGGATGCTGACAGCACTTATATTCCTTCAGAACCAGATTTTCCTGTCCTGAAGATCTGGTATCCTGGATTCTTACTCCTTTCACTTTCTTAATTAAATTTGTCTTAAAAGCTGATTTGATGTGACTCTTTGTAGAACTTACCCTGGTTATTAAACTTGCTCCTTTGCACTTATTTATACCTGTAATATTCCATTCTGATAAATGATTACCTTTTCTAATTGTTTCTATCATTCCTGACATAAAGAGAAGCCATATCATACTGTACTTAAAGGAAATATACGATTTATATTTCTATATAGAAATATAGATTTATATGAGGAACAACTATGTATAACTAATTTGAATCCACTATTCTGAAAATCATATAATCATAGATTTAGAATTGCAAAGGACCTTGGAGATTATGTAATATAACATACTCATTTTTTTAAAACTTTGAAATAAACCAAGACTCAGGCAGGCTAAAATGTATGCAGTCATACATTGTTAGTGGCAGAGCTGGGATTTGAACTCAGTTTCTCTAATTCCAAATCTACTGTTCTTTCCACTGTTTCATCCAGTCTTTCAAAGGCTCCAAGAATTGAGCATTCCTTGTCTTTAGGGTGGAGTTTCCATTTAGTTTCAACCACCGTCTACCTTCTATTGTAGTATAGAATTAGAAAACCTGGATTCTGGCTCTAAGGAATGGTTAATCTTTATTGCTTCGGACCTCAGATAGCACTTAGCTTCAGCTTTTTAGTGCATTTATCATCATTATTCTATATTAGGATTACCCACTGTGTGGGTGCTTTATTCTCCCATCAGAATCAGGGGATTGAAGATAATACTAGTGCAAGAGAATAACAACAACAAAATGGTAGAGCTTTTATAGAATTGTAGACCTAGAGCTGCATAAAACCTCTAGTTCAACCCCCACATTTATGGATGAGAAAACTGAGGCCCAGGAAGGTTGAATGCTCTTTGTATAACTTGCTTTTAGAACAGGCTGTCTTAAACTTATTTTTTCACCTCAGAATAATGTTCTTAAATATGTAGGGTTATAAAGGAAGTCAATTATATTAAAATACAGTGATCAAAATATATAACCCCCCCACAAAATAATAGACCCCAGATTAAAAATTCCTGTTGTAAAATGAACTTTTAAGTATCTTTGCCAAGAAAATCCCAAATGGAGTCATGAAAAGTCAGATATGACTGAATAATTGAACCACAACAACAATTGGTACATTCAGATTTGTACCAAAAACAGATTTTTCTTTCCACTTGTCTACCAGTCTCATGGAAGGAGCTAATATAGTTTGTAAAGCCTATGGAACTTCTCATAGAGTCTGAAAAGAGATTAGCTGTGTGCTGGATTGAAAATGGATTTACTTTTACCTAATAGGGAAGTGGGAGGGAAAGAAGTTCAAAAAAAGAGGGAAGGGATGAAGAAAGGCAAATTAAGGCAGGCAATAGTCAGAAGTAAAACAGGTTCTTAAAGAGGGTACAGGGTTAAAAAGAGAAGGAAAAGAATAATAAAAGAAGATGGAGGGAAACACATAATAATAATAACTAACATAATGGGATGAACTCATTCATTAAATGGAAGAAGATAGTAGAATGGATTAGAAACCAAAATCCAACAATATTAAACACACTTAAAATAGAAAGAAACACACAGAGTTAAAATATGTGGTTGGAGCAGAATCTATTATACTTCAGCCAAAGTAAAAAACAAAAGACAGAGATGGCAATCATGATCCCAGAGAAAGCAAAAATAAATCTAAACAAAAGATATAAACATGATAAATGAATTTTACTAAAAGGTACTATAGACAATAAATAAATATCAATACTGAATATATATGTGTATATATATATATATATACTGAATGACATTGCATCTAAAATCTTAAAGGAAAAGTTAAATGAGTTATAGGAAGAAGCAGTGGTTGGGGTAGTAGGGGGTGGGGTGGGACATCTATTTATCCCTCTAAGACTCAGATAAATCTAACAATAAAGTAAATAAAGAAAGCAGTTGAGGAGATTAAATAGACTTTTGGAAAAGTTAGACTTCTAAATAGGAATAGAAAGGAGTATATTTATTCTTTTTTTCCTTTTTTTGGAGGGCAATTGGGGTTAAGTAACTTGCCAAGGTCACAGGGCTAGGTTTTTGTTTGTGAGTGTTAAGTATCTGAGGCGGTAACTGAACTCAGGTCCTTCTGACTCCAGGGCCAGTGCTCTACTCACTGCGCCACCTAGCTGCCCCCATGAGTATATTTATTCTTAATTGTACATGTTACCTTCACAAATCTGTTTCTGCACCACTGCTCTACCCCCCAGGAAAAGTCAATAAATTATTAGTTAATCTGATTTTTTTTAAAGAAGAAAACCAAATTGAAAGTATCCAAAATGAAAATGGCAAATTCATAACCAATGGAGATGAAATTAAAGCAACTATTAAGAGCTATTTTGCCTGATACCAATAAAGGCTGACAACCTTAATTAAAATGATGAATATTTACAAAACTATAAATTGCCCAGGTCAATGGAATAAGAAATAGAATATTTATATAACTCTATCTAGAAAAAGAAATTGAACAAACCATAAATGAATTCCCTAATGGGGAAAAACACTGAATGAAATGGATTTACAAATGAATTATACCAAACATTTTTTTAAGAAACCAAACCAATTAATTCCAATACCACATTAACTGTTTGAAAAAAAATGAGTAAAAAAATTCTTACCAAATTCTTTCTGCAACACAAATATGGTCTTGATAGTTAAGCTAGGGAGAATCAAAAGAGAAAAAGAAAATATAGATCAATTTTCCTAGTGAATACATTTACAAAAATTTTAAGTAAAATACTAACAAGGAGATTATAGCAATATATCACAAAGATCATGCACCATGACCAGGCTATATTTATACCAGGAATGCAGAGCTAAATGTTAGGAAAACTATAAGTATAATTGACCACATCAATAACAAAAACAGCAAAAATCATACAATTATCTTAATAGATGAAGATAAATCTTTTGACAAAATACTATACCAACTCCTGTGAAAAACCTTAGAAAGCACAGGAATAAATGGATCTTTCCTTAAAATGATAAGTAGTATTTATCTAAAACTATGAGCAAGCATTATCTATAATGGGGATAAACTGGAAGCCTTTCCAATAAGATCAGAGGTGAAACAAGGGTGTCTGTTATGAGTATTACTATTCAATATTATACTAAAAATGCTAGCTATAGTAATAAGACAAGAAAAAAGCTATCAAAAGAATAAGCATAGGCAATGAGAAAACAAAATTATTACTCTTTGAGCATAATATGATACTTAGAAACCTTAGAACATTAGCATTTCTATATATTACCAATAAAACCCAGCAAGAATAGATAGAAAGAGAAATTCCATTTAAAATAACTACAAATCAGGACAGCTAGGTGGCTCAGTGAGTAGAGAGTCGGCCCTGGAGTCAGAAGGACCTGAGTTCGGATCCGGTCTCAGACACTTCACACACACACAAAACAAAAACCTAGCCGTGTGACCTTGGGTAAGTTACTTAATCCTAATTGCCCTCCAAAAAGAAAAAAAAAAACAACCAAAAAACAAAAACAAAAAAACCCTAAAAATCATTTAAAATACTTGGTAATCTACCTGCCAAGACACACAGGAATTATGTCAACACAGTTACAAAATACTTTTCATATATATAAAGATAGATTGAACAGTAATTGAAGAAATACTAATTGCTCTTAGGTAGGCTGAGCCAATATAGTAAAGATAACAATACTACCTTGACTAATTTAATTATTTAATGCCATACCCATCAAATTACCATAGAATTAGTTCATGGGGCTAGAAAAAAATAACAAAATTCTTCTGGATGAACAAAAAGTCAAGAATATAAAGGGAATCAAGAGAAAAAAAAAGATTAAAGGAAGGAGTCTAAAAGTTCTAGATCTCAGACTATATAACAAAGCTGTAATCATCAAAATATTTTGGTAATACAATAGTAAGGTAAGACTGGGTAATACATAAAGAGGTTGATCAGTGGAACAGACTAGATATACAATCTACAGAAGAAAATGAGTACAGTAACTTGTTTGAGAAACCCAAATATCACAACTATTAGGGCAAGAACTCACTATTTGGCAAAATTTGTTGGGAAAACTGGAAAGTAGTCTGGCAGAAGCTAGGCATAGATCAACATCTCATACCTTTACTAAGATAAGCTGAGAATGAATATAGGATTTAAATATAAAAAGTGATATCATAAACAAATTACTGGAACACAGAAGAAATTACCCATCAGATCTATGGATATGGGAAGAACTTTTAAACAACAACAACAAAAAAGATAGATTCCTTGGAGGTAAAATGGGTACTTTTGATTGCATAAAATTAAAAAGTTTTAGCACAAACAAAAGCAATGAATTCGAGAAAAGCATGAATGTAGGAAAAAAATCTTTGCAGCAAGTTTCTTTGATAAAGATCTAATTTTTTAAAAATATAATAGGGAACGGAATCATGAAAAAGCCATTCCCCAATTGATCAATAGTCAAAGGATATGAATAGGCACCTCTCAGAGGAAGAAATTAAAGCTACTAATAGTCACAAGACAAGATAATCTAAATTACTAATAATTAGAAAAACATCAATTAAAACAACTCTGAGATACCACTTCATACCTATCAAATTGGCTAAGATGACAAAAAAAGAAAATGACAAATGCTGGAGGGAAAGTGAAAAAATAAGGACAGTAATGCACTGTTGGTAGAGCTGTGAACTAATTCAACCATTCTGCAAACCAATTTGGAACTGTATCCAAAATATTATTGCACCATACATACCCTTTTGACCTAGTTTGTGGCTACTAGACCTATACCTCAAAGAGATCAAAGAAAGAGGAAAAAGGTTCATGTGTACAAAAATATTTATAGCAGCTCCTTTTGTGATGGCAAGAATTGGAAACTTAAGGAATGTCCATCAGTTGGGGAATGATTAAACAAGTTGTGGTATATGAATGTGAAGGAATTCTATTGTTCTATAAGAAATGATGGAGAGAATAATGCTACTACTACCATCAACTAACATTTATTTTGTGTTACTATGTGCCAGACACTTTACAATATCATCTTATTTGATCATCACAATAACCTGGAAGGAAGGTGCTATTGTTATCCCCAATTTTCAGATGGGGAAGCTGAATCGAACAGATCTTAAAGTGACTTTCCCAGGGTCATACAGTTAAGAGGTGCCTGAAACCAAATTTCATCTCAGTCCTTACTGGAGGCCCAGTGTTCTATCCACTATGCCACTTAGCTGCCCTCAGGTTTCAGAAAAATCTGGGAAGACCTAATGAACTGATGCAATGTGAAGTGAGCACAAGTAGAGAATACTTTACATAGCAACAGCAATCTTATAAAGATAATCAACTTTGAAAGACTTAGTAACTCTGATCAACACAATGACCAACCACAAATCTAAAGGACTCACGATGAAACATGCTATTAACATACAGAAGGAGAGCTGATATACTCAGAGTGCAGATTGAAGCATATTTTCTTCTATTTCTTTTTTTTTATTGCCTCCCCCTCCTTTTGGAAGATAACTAATGCAGAAATTTGTTTTGCATATTTATACATATTTGTAATGGCTTTTTTTCTTTTTCTTTTTTTTTTTTTTTTAAAGCAATTGGGGTTAAGTAACTTGCTCAAGGTCACACAGCCAGTCATTATTTATGTGTGGGTGCTCATTTTCTGAGGCCGGATCCCGGGTTGTCCCAACTCTGGGGCTGGCACTCTTACTCACTGTGCCACCTAGCCATCCCTGCTTTTATTTTTCTTAACTCAGTGGGTGGGGAAAGGGAGAGATTTTGGAACTGAAAATAAAATAAAAATATAAGAAAATAGAATATTTGATTTTTAATAATATCTGAAAGGTTACACCAAAACTTGGTTCAGATAAGCTTTGCTTAAAAATTTAGAAGTACTTTTTTTGTTTGTTCATTTTTTTTTTGTCAGAGGGGGAAAGGCAGGGCAATTGGGGCTAAGTGACTTGCCCAAGGTCACACATCCGGTAAGAGTGGCCAAATGTCTGAGGTTGCGTTTGAACTCAGGTCCTCCTGACTCCAAGGCTCTACTCACTGCACCACCTAGCTTCCCCATGAGTATTGTTAAATTAAAAGATTAAAAGAAAAGTAATATGTTTTTAAAGGAAAGCTATTAAATAATTCTTTGGCAATAAAAGATTGGTCTAGACATTCTCCAGATGCTGATATTAGGTGAAGCAGCCTCTCAGGTGCTTATAAAGTGTGATGAGAGAGAGGCTATGGAGCATACATACATATAGTGGTGTAGTTTTGAAGGTGAGATTGAGTAGTAGCACAAACCTAAGCTACTTGACAGTGATAAGACTGTGAAAGCTGTAAGTTAGTGGAGGTATAGATCCCTGAAGTTTATGGGTGAATATAGGTTTGGGTCTCTGGCAGGATGGCTTTTCCCCTTGTGAAGACCTTGGTTTAGAAAGTCTGTGGAGAGTGAGGACTAAGGTGGCATATGTAGGTGGGTACCCCCTGACCAGCGGCATTGTCTGGTGAAATTGTGTGCATGTCAAGTCTGAACAGATCAAGCCTTATTCATAGAATGATTTATTATTATTATTTGTAACAATGATGAAAAACTTTTCAATATGTTATATCTGAATAACACAGTTCTAAGCCCCACGTGGTGTATGTTTGAGAAAAGAGATTACATAGATGGTGTTTGGAGGATGAGGGTAATGGGGGGTGTTCTGGAGGAGAGGGGAAGAATGAGGAAAATGCTCAGATTATGAGTTAAGTCAGAATGTGAACAGTTCTATAACACCCATTTTTGTTTTTATAAATGATGGACACGACAGTATAAAAATGAGAGTGTTTTGTTATAGAAAGGATTTTAAAAAGGAGAATAAGGGGTGTGAATTGAAGTGCTTTGAATATGGGGGAGACACTGGAGATGTCACTGGCCTCCAAAAAGGTGTACACTGTGTATGCACACATACATGTAGTGGAAAAAGGTCTCATTTTTTCAGACAGCTTTCCTGCAAGGTAACAAGCAGAATAAATTATACCCAGTCTCAGAAGATGGCAAAAGAAAAAACTTGGGGTTGAGGAAGGAGACATTTTGCACAGGCATTCTAAGAAACTTTTTAAAATGAAAAAAAAAAGTGGGCCCTGGATTAGACTATAATTGGAAAAGATCAAGTCACCTTTGCAGAAGAGGCTTTAGAATAGGTTAGTAAATCCCATTAACAGGAAAGTCAGAACATAGTGAGAATGTCAGGGATTGCAGGGGTCAGACTGGATGACTTAAGTGGTTTTCCCACTGACGACTCTAAGGGGCAGTCCTCCAGTTAATCAAAAAGTCAAACAAGAGGAGAAAACAGCCACCTTCTCTGGAGAAAGAGTAATCAAGGGCAGAGGAAAGAACAACTCTTTTATATGACAGGGTTGGCTGTCTTTTTGCTCAGTGGTAATCACTCCAGGGGAGATAAACACCCTGTGTGGCAGCCAGCATGAACCAGCCCCTTCAATGGACATAAAATAATTCAATGCCTTCATTACTTCAATCACTTTCCTAGTTAGGGACATTTTTAATGAAGGTCATAAGGCTGAAAAATATCATAGGCGAGATATAACCAGATTGGTCCTTTCTGAGAGGATGTAGGCTGTTTCTGAAGAGATGGGAAGGGGTAAAGATGTTTGTTACCTGAGATCAGTTAATATGGGGATCTCACCTGGATTCTACTCATTTGGAAGTAGGGACTACTTTGATCTGGGCTAGACCCCAGTCTCTATGTTGGTTATCTATGGAGAAATAGTTTACTAAGCAAATTAATGGTGCAAATAAGATTGAGAATAGTTTAACTCACTTAAGAAAATATACAATTTTTAAGGATGTTAGGAAATGAATTGGTTATATGCAAATGGATGCTGCTAGTTATAAATTATCTTTTTTTAATTTTTTTTTCAGGTCTAGCAGGAGATAACACTTGGTTAACAATGAGTTTGAGGTACCCTACAACTTGGAAACATTAAAAATAAATTTCTAGAATTGATATTTTCATACTAATTCAGACTGTCCTCTATCACTCACACCCTCATTTGTTCCTAATTAGTTAGTTTGTGTTGTAAATTCCTCTATTGAAATAGGAAGTTTAGGGTAGAGTTGGCAGTCTGTCAATGACACCTGGTGGGCCAATTCCATTTGGAAAAATCTCTGGATCATTTGTTGAGATGAGAGTAGGACAAAAATCCAATTCCAGTGCCTTCTTGTGACATTGACATGATGTTGGATTCTTCCCTGCCCCTATTCTCTCCCCTCTTCCCCCCCTCCAAGAATCATGAGGAGTTATATTAACAAGTTAATGTAACATCTGGACCAAAGAAAGTAGTAATGCCTTCCTCCCTTTCCCTCAATAACTCTTGTGGCCCTATTCCTCTGGTCTTCAAAACTATGCCCTATCTACAGATGGCTTATCCTGGAACTTCCCCTTAGTGCCTGGGACCTCCTCACTCTGGAATAGCCTAAAATCACTGAGGTCTATTGATTAAGGAATATCCCTTTTCAAGGCCTGCCCCACTTCTTCCATTGGTGATTTCTCTAGAGCCTCCGTTTTGTGAAGGGGCTGAGACTGGCTTGCCTTCATTCTCCTGGTCATGTTTCTGACTTTCTTTAGATTTCAAAGTCATATGCTTAGCTTGGCACCTTCATCCCCCAGCACCAACTTTGGCTCCCTTTTATGTATTTGTCTTCTACCAATAAAATGTAAGCTCTCTGAGACTGACTTTCTTTTTGCTTGCATTTCTGTCTCCTGCACTCAGCACAATGCCTGGCACATAGTAAGGGCTTAATAAATGCTTGTTTTAAGCTGTGGCATATGATTGAGATGGAATATTATTATGCTAAAAGAAATGACAAATAAGACTGTTTCAGAAAAACATGAAAAAACTTACATGAACTGATGCAGAGTGAAGTGAGCAGAACCAGGAGAACGTGGTATATAGTGACAACAACATTGTTTGACGAAGAACTGTAAATAATTTAGCTATTCTCAGCAACACAGTGATCCAAGACAATCCCAAAGGGCTATGAAGCATGCTATCTGCCTCCAGAAAAAGAACTGATATTGTCTAAATATAGATTGAAGCATGCTATTTTTCACTTTTTTAAAAAAAATTTACTCTACTTGTATGAAATGGCTTATATGGAAATGTTTCACATGGTTGTACATGTACAACTTTTATCTGCTTATCACCTCAGGGAAGGGGAAGGAGGGATAGAATTTAGAACTCAAAACTTTAAAAAAAATCCAAATGTTAAAAAATTGTTTTAAGATGTAATTGGAAAAAAAATATTGTATATTTTTAAAAAGCAGAAAAAATGCTTATTTCCTTCTTTCAATTCTCTTCCCCTCTAGACTTATAGAGTCTTTGTGAGTTCTAGTACTTTCTTGGTGACCCTGGGCCCTCAAAGGCTGTTCCCAAAGAGGTACAAGCTCTGGTAGGTTCTTCCAAGCTTTTGAGCGCATTCACAATGATGGCCTGTGTTTGCTGTCTGAGGACCAGCTTAGTTATGTATATAGAGATCCATCACCTTACATAGTGGAATCTTTGGCAATAGCAATCCAAGGAAACTGTTAACATTGAGGACATTGGATTTGGAATTGGAAGTCTTGGGTAAAAGTTCCAGCTCTGACAATAACTAGCCTTGGGATCTTGGGCAAATCACTTAAGCTCTATAAGTCTTTTCTCACCTGAAAAATGGGAACAGTAATACTTGTGACATCATCTCCCTAATGGAGTTGGGAGAGTGCTGCTTTGCAAACTTTTTTCCTTCTCTAAGATGGGAGATGTGATGCTTTTCTGCTCTGTTTTTGGTCCTATTGGAGCAGAAATATGGGGATGTAGGAAGATACTTAGCTTGATATTATATATCCATTTTGTGGAGAGAATTGTCAGATAGCTGTTTACAATGTCATGTCATAATGATGATGGCATTCAACATCTCAACAAACATTAAATGCCTCCCATGTGCAAAGCACTGAGGATGAAAAGACCAAAAAAAAAAGTCCTTTTCCCCAAGGAGTTTATGTTATACTGACATAAACATGGAAAGAGATAAGAAATGACCATTTGAGGAGGCAGATAGTATTCATTATTGAGTAAGGAGGTGGCAATGGAAATCAGAAAGCTTATAAAAGTCCAGCTCAGTACCTGGACTGAGCCCTGAAGGAAACAGGATTCTAAGAGACAGATGAGAGGAGATTGCATTCTAGGGATGGGGGACAACCTGTGCAAAGCTATAGGGCTGGGAGATGGAATATTGATTTTGAGGAATAGGTAAGTATGTTAGGTATCCAAAATGTAGAGTGTGTGAAAGGAAATGATATGAAATAAACTTTGGAAAGGTTGTGCGGAGCCAGATTGTAGAGGGTTTTAAATGTACTAGGAGTTTGTAGTTCATTCTACAGGGGAAATAGTGAGCTCTGAAGATTCTTAGGCAGGGTCAGACCTGAATCATAGAACATGTAGCGCTAACTAGGAGATGCAGTGGGTTGAGTACCTAATAGGGAGTCAGAAAAACCTGAGTTCATATCCTGCCTCAGACACTTACTAGCTATATGACTCTGAGTAAGTAATTTAAACCCTCTGAGTCTCAGTTTCCTCATGAGTATAACGAGGATGTTGGATTTGATAAGGCTCCTTCTGGATTTGAATCTAAGATTCTGGTGTGTGTAGCATAGGTTGGAAAGAGATGAGACTGGAGGCAGAGATACTAATTAGGAGGTTATTATAATGACCCAGGTGAGAGGTAGTGAAATCTTAGATCATAATGGTGGCCATTGTAAATAGAGAGGAGGGGATGGATGTGAAAGCTACCATAAAGGTAGAATCAGTGAGATATAGGAACAGAATGAATATGAAAGATGAGGGATGAGGGAGAGGAAAATGCTTCTAGCACCTAGCTCAGTGCTTTGCAAATAGTAGGTGCTTAATAACTGAATTTATGAAGAATGACCCAGAAGTAAATTTGGGTTATTCCAAGATAGTGGTGTCTTCAACAAGAATAGAGACATTTAGGAGAGGGGGCAGACTTATGGGGAAAGATAATGAGTTCAGTTTTAGATATGTTTGCCAAGAGGATATCTGCAGGAGGAATCCAACAGGTAATTAGTGATGTGAGATTGGAATTAAGTAGAGCTAAAAGGACAAGATGCATAGCTTTTGGAATAATATGCCAAGAGATGCTAACTGAGGCTATGAGAGTATATGAAATTAACAAAAGAGAGAATAGAGAGGAGAAAAGGGAGTCAAAGGCAGAGCCTTGGGATATATCTTCAACTGGGGGTAGGATGTGGCTGATGAACTTAAAGGAGATCTAGAGGGTCAGACAGGTAAGAGGAACAGGAGAAATCATTACCATGGGAACCAAGGCATGGGAGAATATTTCCGGAAGAGGGTGCTGGTCAACTGTAATAGTCAAGTCAAACAAGGGCTGAGAAAAGGCCATCAGATTTAGTAGACAAGAGATAATGTATAAAAGGATTATTATTAGGCCTCTCCAATGCATGGGTGGCCTAATGGGATTATCAGCTTCTGATAGGAGCATTATCTGCTTGGGTTCCTCATCATGCAGACTGGGATAGTTTTTCCTTAAAAAGCAAGGAAGCTATTGCTGAGACATGATTGGCTCAGGAGGATAAGGCTCAAGTTAATGAATCTTCTTGGGTGCCTAATGGTGTAAAAGAGGCTGGTGGATAGAATTCAGAGCCTTATATACTTGGTAGATACCCCACTGCTTGTGAGACATGCCCTGCACTGTTGTGACCAGACACATTTTGGTGTGGAGGCAATCAGGGTTATGTCCATCTGAACCAGGACTGTATCTTTCTTAAATTTCTTTTATGTGCCAAGGAAAAGTCCCCTCCCCCCTGCTGCCTTTTATTAACTGTTAAATTAAATATCTATGAATATTGCGTTTTAATTCACCCTCCATCCCGAGCTAACAAACTAGTCTGAGTTAGGTCTGAATGACAACACAGCCCTTATTAGTATATGTTAATACTACAGAGACTGTTAGCAGCATTCACAGAGAGAGTTGGACTCACAATCAGGAATGATTGCATTGTTGAATTGCTTTTTCAATCCTATCTGACTCCTTGTGATCCCTTTAGGGGTTTTCTTGGCAAAGACACTGAAATTGTTGGCCATTTCCTTCTCCAGATCATTTTATAGATGAGGAAGCTGAGGCAAAGAGGGTTAAGTGATTTGCCCAGGGTCACACAGCTAGTGTCTGAGGCTGGATTTGAACTTAGGAAGTTGAGTCTTCTTGGCTCTAGGCTCAATTCACTCTCTCTCTCTCTCTCTCTCTCTCTCTCTCTCTCTCTCTCTCTCTCTTTCTCTCTCTCTCTCCATATGGATATATATATGTATGTATATGCGTATATACATATATGCGTGCAGATATATATGTACATGTATGTCTATATATTTTATTCCTCCCCCCCCCCCAATTACATGTCAAAATATTTTAAAAACTTTTTTTTAAGTTTTGAGATCCAAATTCTATTTCTCCCTCTCTCCTTCCTTTCCCTTCTCCCTGAGATAGTAAGCAATCAGATACAGGCTATACATGTGCAGTCATGTAAAACATTCCCATATTTGTCATTTTGAACAAGGAGACCTGAATAAAAAAAAATAAGAATGGAAGAAAGAAAGTGAAAAATAGCATTGTTCAGTAAGTATTCAAACAATATCAGTTCTTTCTCTGGAGGCAGATAGTATGCTTCATCACGAGTCCTTTGGAATTGTCTTGGATCATTGTATTGCTGAGAATAGCTAAATCACTCACAATTCTTCATTGAGCAATATTGCTGTTATTGTATATAATGTTCTCCTGGTTCTGTTCACTTCACTTTGTATCAGTTCATGTCTTTCCAGGTTTTTCTGAAATCAGCCTGCTCATCATTTCTTATAGTACAATAATATTCCATTATAAGCATATGCCACAGCTTGTTTAACCATTCCCCAATTGATGGACACCCATCCCTTTGATTTCTAATTCTTAGCCATAACAGAAAGAGCTGCTGTAAATATTTTTGCACAGATAGGTCCTTTTTCCTTTTGCTTTGATTTCTTTGGGTTACAGACCTAGCAGTGGTATTGCTGAATCAGAGTAAGAACAATTTTATAGCTCTGTGTGCATACTTCCAAATTCCAGCACCCAATCCACTGTGCCACCTAGCTGCCCCCGGAACCAGGAATACCTGGGTTCATGTCCCAGTGCTGACACTGGGTAACCCTGAGTAACCCTGGACAAGTTTCTTAGCCTCTCAGTGTTATAGACAAATTAGTCTCTAAGGCTAATTTGTAGAGAAGCTACTGAAATTCCTAAAAGGGAGTTTCTTCACTGGGGCATTCACTACACCGGTGAAACCACAAGTCCAGTCTCTATCACTGTCCTACAAAGTAGATTGGAGGGAGGAGGGAGTTTAGTCATCCAGAGACTAAGTGAAGATGATAGAATCTTTCCTGACCTTCCTCATGGTATTGTAACCAGAGAACCAAGTGTTCTTATTGACCTTCTCTATTTTCCCAGAATATGACTATATAGTGTGAGCTGGCCTGGTTTTTGATCAATAATTATGAGTCCTCCATGGTTTCCTTGTTCTAAGGAAGTGATGTGGTGTGGCTTAGGGGAAGGAGTTTGACTCTGTGGGCAGAATACCTCGGATCAAGTCCTGCCCCTGACATTTACTATCTATGTCATTTGGGCAAGTCACAACCTTCCTGTGCCCTCAGCTTCATCATCATCTGTGAGGTAAGGGGGGTGGGACTGGATTGGTTTGGAGGTCCAGTCTGGCTCTAAGACATCTATGATCCCATAATCTGCATTTGAATCCCTGCTTTACTGCCTACTATGTGGCTTTAGGCAAATCACTTCTCTCTATGTGTCCATTTACTTGACCACAATGTGAGGTAATTGAACTCTTCAATAATCTCTCTAAGGTCCCTTTTATAAGGGTAACTGGGTGGTGCAGTGGATAGAATGCCCAATCTTCCTGAGCTCAAATCCAGCCTCAGACACTTACTAGTGCTGTGACCTTGGACAAGTCACTTAACCCTATTTGTTTCAGTTTCCTCATCTGTAAAATGAGCTGGAGAAGGAAATGGCAAACCACTGCAGTATCTTTGCCAAGAAAACCTCGGATGGGGTCATGAAGAGTTGGATGAGTCTGAAATGACTCAACAACAACAACAACAAAAAGGGTCCTGTTAGTTCTGAATCATATGAGTCATCTCAGCTTATTGAGGCTAATCATTGAGAAGGCAACTTCAAAGTTGCAGAGATCATAAATTGGGGATTTACATGGAGTAAGTTTTCCATTTGGGAAAACTAGTTCTTACTGACATAGGCAAGAGTGGACTTGGGCCCTTCTCCAAATCCCATTCCAAACTACACTTGTGAACAAACCAGTTGCATGAGAACATCAGATCCATTTCCTTAAAAGCTCATTCATCTGTATACCATTATTGGATCACAGGCACCAATTAAAGAAGGCTCTGATGGAGTTTTTGAATAACCATGTTTTGGCCGAGCTTTGAGGTGTCCTCTGGAGCCTTCCGACATGTGAACTTGTTCTGTCTCTCCCCAGACCCTCATCTCACCAGCCCCCTCCCATGTACACTGAGGGAGAGTTTGCCTACCCTGCCTTTATCCCTGGAAACAGATCCAGCTGCATGGGTTGCCAAAGGTAGTTGCCATGGTAATAAGAGGTGATACCCTTTCCCAGTGTTTCCATTGTAAGTTTTTATGTATTAGTAATAATTTGTCACTGTTAAAATATTGTGTAACTGGCAACAAGGGGTTGCAAAGTTTTGCAAGGCCAGATTCTGCCATGTACAGTAAAGCTGCAAAGGGTCACTACCATTGGGCAGGCCATTTCTGCTCTCTGAGGTATGCTCTTCTTAGCTCTGCCCCCGAAGGAGGTTGAAAGAGGTGGCATAGGAGGGAGAGCAGGGGTCTGTTTTTCAGGGAGGTGCTGGCAGGCTGTCTGGGTGAGAATCTTGGAGGCTGATGCTGTCTGCCTGGGGGAGAGACAGCAGCAGTGCCTGCATGATCTCATGGACTAGGTAGCAAGAGACAGATTGAATGACCAGCAGTTCATTAAAAAAAAAGAATAGAAAACTTAATTTAACCTGGTTTTAAAAAATAAATTAATATCTTTTGTTTTTTATAAAATTCCTTGAAAATATATTACTTGTTCCTCCTGTCAGCAGAGATTCAACTCTTCTAACAAGGAATAAAAAATAAAGGGGAAAATAGCAGTTTGGCAAAACTAACCAACCTATCCTCTGAGTCTGACAGAATGTGCAATATTCTATACTCATAGTCCCCCATCTCCTCAAAGAAGGGAGGGAGATACATTTTTCCTCTCTTCTTGCTGGGCAAGCTTGATAATTATAAGAGTACAACACTAAGTTTCATTTTCCATTTACGTTGTTGTGGTCACTGTGTACAATGTATCACTGTGTTCACTCTTAATTTTTGTGACATTGCTCTCTTTTGGTTCTCCTTCTAACTATGTGATTATTTTATCCCAGCCTCCTTTGCAGACTGTTATCATTGTCTAGCCTAGTCACTGTGAGGGTCCCCCAGGGCTTTCTTTTGGACCCTCTCCCGTTTACCTTGTATATTGTCTTGCTCAGTGGTCTTGTTAGCTCCCAACAGTGCAATGATTATCTCTACAAAAGCTCTTAGATCTATACATCCAGCCCCAGTCTCTCTCCTGAGCTCCAGACCTGCATCACCTTTTGGACCTCTCAATCCAATTAGATAGCCTGTAGTTACCTCAAACTTACCATGTCTAAGACAGAACTCATTATATTCCCCTCAAATCTTTCTCCTTTTCTCAATCCCCCTATTACTATGAAGGGCATCACCATCCTCTCAGTGATGCAGACCCCTGCCCTTCATATGATCCTAGACTCCTCACTCACACTCACCCTGTCATGTGTCTCATTTACATTCCCTTTTCTCCATTCCATAACCTGTCATCCTACTTCATGCAAAAGCTGCCTCAGACAGCTGAAGTGAGGGACAGCCAATTCCACTGGCACTTGTGCCAGGGTATTTAAAAGGAGCTGATAAAAGAAAGGGGAGGGGGAGTGGGTGGTGTGTTTTGGATTGAACCAACCTATATGTGGCAGTTAGAAAGAATGTGCTATTGGTGAATGGAGTGATTATATAAGGAGAGAGGAGAATCGGCATTTATGATATGCCTACTATGTTCCAGGCACTGTTCTGAGCAGTATTTACAAATATTATTTCATTTGATCCTCACAATAGCCTGTGCACTAGGTGCTATTATTATGCCCACTTTATAGTTGAGGAAACTGAAGCAAATAGAGGTTAAGTTACTTGCCCAGGGTAATGTAGCTAGTAAGTGTCTGAGGCTAGATTTTCTTTTTTTTTTTAATTAACTTATTAGTTTAGTTTTAGTTAACAAGATTCAATTCCATAGTTCCTTGATTTTCAAATTTCCCTTTCCTCCCTCCTCCCAACCCCCACGACAGCATATAGTCCAGTATAGGATCTGCAAATACATTCATACTAGATATTAGTCCAATTACAAAGGCGTATTGTACTAGGTGGGATGAAAAATGGTAAAGAAGAAATAAAACCAAACAATGAAAAGAAAAAGATCAATTAGTTTGCTTCCATCAGGTTTCAAGCTCAGTTCTTTCTAGTTATATCTCTGGATGTTGCATTTCTCTCCATGAGTCTTTCCGGATTGACTTATATCACTACATTGCTGAAAAGAGTTCAATCTGTCATTGTTGGTCATCACACATATGTTGTGTCTGTGATTATATATAAATTTCTCCTGATTCTACTCTTCTTACTCAGCATCAGTTTGTATAAGCCTCTCCAGGTAAATATGGAAACCGTCTCCTAGTTTCTTATAGAACAATAATACTCCATTACGTTCATATACCACAACTTGTTTAGCCATTCCCCAATTGATGGGCACCCCTTTAATTTCCAATTCTTTTCAACCACGAAAAGAGCTGCTATAAATATTTTTGTACATATGGCTCTTCCTTCCTCTTCTATGATCTCTTTGGGATATAACCCTAGAAGTGGTATTGCTGGGTCAAAGGGTATGAAATTATTTATAGCCCTTTGGGCTGAGGCTAGATTTTTCTGACTCCAGACCCAAAGCTCTATCCACTGTTCCACTAACTATAAGAGAGGGAATAAATACTCAAGGCCCTACTATATGTCAGACACTGTGCTTAGCATTTTGGTCCTGGTCTCTCACCTCTTTTGTCATTGTGGTGGTCATGGCAGGATATTCATGAATGTCTGTCATTGGTCCAAGATCATGGCTGATGTTGCTCTGGAATTCCCCATATTCATGCACCAGAATCATAGTAAGCAATGATGAAAGTTGAGTTGCCTGTCTGAAGCATCTCATCTGAACTCACTCCTGAGTTCCCATCCCTCTGGCAGGCAGCAGCTTTTCCATAGTCCAGTCTTTTAGCATGCATTTATGCATCCCATTTGCTGAACTTTGTAAGGGGGTTTAATGGTCACAAGAAGTAGGAGTGACAAGGTGGAGTCAAATGACAACCTGTCCCTATTATGGGACTGTGCTAGGCTATGCCTGAAATAATTGTCCCCAACATCTCTTAAATCCATCCCCTTCTCTCCACTCACAAGGTTGCCATCCTCGTTTAGGTCTTCATTATATCTTGTCAGGACTATTTCAGTGTCTTAATAATTGCTATTCCTGTCTCCAGTCTATCTTCTCTCAAATTCATCCTTCACAACCTTGACATTCCTAAACTATAGGTCTGACCATGCCACTCACATGTTCAAGAAACTTCACTGACTCCCTATTATCTTTGGGAGAAAATATAAACTTCCCTGTTTGTCATTTAAAGTTCTTCATGATTTGATTTCAACCTCTCTTTCTAGACTTGTTTCATGATACTCCCTATCATGTTCTCTATATTCCAGGTGAACATGATGTTTCCTATATATGGCCTTCCATCTTTTACCTATGTGCCTTTACATAAGATACTCCCCAGGAATGGAATGCTCTCCCCCCTAACCTATTACAGAGAATTCTCTCTTTATATAACTTGTATTATACAAATTTGACTTTATAAAAATAATTCTACAAAAAACACTTATGTTAATTTTACCTGTGCTCTCTGTCCCTGCTCTTGCCCTTCTGCTTGGCACTCTCTTCCCCCAAAAAGCTTGAGAAAAACTTCTCCAAGTGAAAATTGGAAGAATTGCTACAGGACAGACTGCCACAGGATGGGGGCTTGGCTGAAGACCTCTGGCATTGAGAGAGTAGAATTTTGACTCACTTTGATGGCCCACCAGAGGGTCTGCCCTCCTACCCCATGTTCTATTGGTTCTGCCCAGGTCCCACATAGCTGTCCATGGCCTTGGCCCTGGTGCTGTGTATTCCTCTTTCTGCTCTCATTTTTCTGCCCCCAGCCCCCAAATATCCATGAACTGTGTCCCAGTCCCATCCCTACACGGGCTCCTGCCTCCTTCCCTTCCTTCCCCATTTGAGAAAAAATAAACTTTTTTGTTGTTTTTGGAGGGGGGAAGGCATGGCAATTGGGGTTAAGTGACTTGCCAAGGTCACATGGTCAGTAAGTGTTAAGTGTCTGAGGTCACATTTGAACTCAGGTCCTCCTGACTCCATGGTGGTGCTCTATTCACTGTGCCACCTCCCCCCTTCCTTCCCCATTTGGGCAAATTCACATTAAGTAAAAATCACTTTATGTAGAGATCTAAAGAATGGTCCTCTTGTATAAAGGGAGAACCATCTATATTCTTAGAAACCGTAGCTCTATTCAAGCTTCAGATCAACTGCTGCCTTCTACTTCAGACCTTCTAGTCCTTCCCCAGGCATTAATGCTTCCTATTCCCTCCCCCCCACCCCAAAGGAATAGTCTGACCACATGGATTTAGAGAGACATGTTTGGCTTAAGGAAAAAGACATTAGAGCAGTCACTGCAATCTCCAAATCTCGATTTAGCTTGGGATGGTGGTATTTGTGATTAATTCTAAATTCCTGATCCATGCCTTTGCTTCTTTTAAACTAGGAGATTGTGTGGTGGTTCCTCAGGCCATATATTGAAGGCACAGAAAAGTCCTTCCCACAGAAATGCAAATTCTACCAAGAGTCTGGGTAATAAATACAAATATCTCCATGCATTGATGCAGTGAATTTTCTGATAGGACAAGAATCTCCTGCCTTTGCTTTGCCTCCCTCTCTATCTAGGGTAGGTGTTGACCCAACTATTCCCCTACTGAATTAGTGCTAATATTTCTGCTGAGAATGTAAAGATGGGTGCTTGGAAGCATCAGTAGACAGTTGCATCATTATGGAGGTAACAGGTTACGAACTCTCCCCTTGGAGCTGACTTCAAGACTTGAGACTTGAGTTCAAATTCCAGTTCACATACTTATTGAGTAACTGTGGTCAATGCGAGACCATTTCTTTTTGCTTTGATTTCCTTACTTGTAAAATGAGGAACATTTGTCTGAAAGAGTAATTGTGGGAGAAATACTTTGTAAATATTTAAGTGCTATGGATATTGGGACTGTTATAAGACTGAACTGTCTTCTCTCTATAGATTAATTAAAGTAGTTTTCAGCAAATAAGAGAATTTGAATTTGTATCTCAATGGGATTGGGATACAACCCATTGATCAATTATCAATTGATTAACAAGAATTTATTAATTATTTATTCTATGGCAGACACTCTGCTATGGAACTATGGATATAATAAAGGCAAAAACTGCGTAAGACTAGAAAATCAGGCAGGATCTAGGTTTTAGAGGGCTTTAAAAAGTAAACAAAGGACTTTATATATGATGTTGATGATGACAATATCCAGGAAGGACTGAATCTAGGTTATGGTAGATTGATCCTTTGGTTTGCTTGTCTTTGGTGCATTTGATCCAGGCCCCACATGAGTAGGGCAATAAAAGCCTGGAGAGTGTTTTTTTCCTTGGGGAGACAAAACTGACAGTAACTTGCTAGGCACCTGCATCTTGAGCATGCCAAATATAGCAAAGATTATGATGTGAACACATTAATCTAGGATTTGTCTCAGATTTAGGAAGCACATGATCATTTAAGAAGACTGGAGAGACCAGTCAATTCACTGGTTTTATTTATTTTATAAAAGAGTCACAAAGAAATCTTGTTCACAAGTGACACTTCTTCCCTCAGCATTTAACAATGAGGCCCTTCAGTCTGAGGTAGAAAAGGCCCTTTTAAGGATCTCAGACTATCTTCTATGTATTATTTGGAAGTGCCACCCCCTCCCCCACCCCACAACCTACGTGTCTTTTTTTTTTGGAGGGTAATTAGGGTTAAGTGACTTGCCCAAGGTCACAGGGCTAGTAAGTGTTAAGTGTCAGAGGCTGGATTTGAACTCAGGTCCTCCTGACTCCAGGGCTGGTGCTCTACTCACTGTGCCACCTAGCTGCCCCAGCCCACATTTGTGATACACCCACTGGGTGCTATTTAAATACCTGCTTTTCATAGTCAGGAGATGTCCCTGTTCTCCTCATTCCTGGGCTTGGTTGGAGTGAAAGTACATAGTATTTGGAAGATTTGGGTAGCTGAGTATTAACCAATGTGTTAAAACTTTGGCATCATGTATCTTCTCTGAAGTTGAGGGTGCAAGCTGTGCCCCTGGCTGTAGGTCAGTGATAAAGAAGTTTAGGAGCTTCTAGGGCTGCCCTCTAGAGCTGTCTCCATTATAATGATAGATAGCATTTATATAACACTAGCTTTAAGGTTTGCGGGGCACTTCATGTGTGTTAACTTAATGAACCTCATGATTATCCTGCCAGATAGATACTAGAAGGCTAAGGATTCGCCCAGCAACACACAGCTCAGAAGAGTCTGAGATAGGATTCAAACTTGGGTTTTCCAGACTCCAAGCCTCGTACCCTATCCGCTACACCGTCTAGCTGTCCTAAGCAAAGCACTGCTGAGCTGTAAGATTCCCCTGTCCTAATTGCATAAATCCTGATCAAGGGTGGCCTTGCTGTATGAGTGAAGTGGCCTCTTTCTTTAAAAATTATTTCCTCCTTTCCTAAATACCTTTCCTCTTGCATAGGGAGAGGGAAAAGGATTAGATCTGTGATTTCATTGAAAAAGATAAATATAAACATCCATCAAAAGGGATTCCTTTAAAGCTATATAGTCAACTTATTTGGCTTACTACCTCCTTTAAAAAAATACTCAGTGACCCCCTCTCCCCCTGGAAATCTGCTTTCTTTAACCCTTTAACAGTTTAAATTTTTTTCATCATTTAAAAAATATAAAGTATTTTTAAATGATGCATCTTAAATTTAATAATTTATTGCAAATTTGTGTTTTTCCCCTGCATTGAAATTTTGATGATGCAATATTGTGCCATGTAATCAGATAGTATCATATTGTAAACAAATAATTGCAGGCACATATTCCTGTCGATGCCTGCTGGACTTCCCCACAGTAGGGGACACACTTGCCTGCCAGTGCTTGTTAAGACCTGTTGGCAGACTTGACCCCTGATAGGTTGTAACTTGCATTTTGTGCAGCTTTTTTTGGAAAATAATGTAATCAGTACAACTTTAGTTCTGTCACACAACAAATGAAACAATACGACCAGCTTTACAAAATTTTCTTCTTTTCTTTTCCTTCATTATGGTTCCAACACCCCTTTATTTCCCCTCCCAATTGCACCGGAGGCTACTCTCACCCCCCTGGATCATTCTAGTACCCCCAGGGGGCAGTAACATCCACTTTGGGAACCTATGAATTATCTGCATCCAGAGAAAGAAGTGATAAATAGAAGTATGTATAGAATAAATTTCCATATGTAATATCCATATATATATGTAAATATACACACACATACATATAGATACACACACAGACATTTTATATATATATATATATATATATATATACTTATTGTGTCTAATGGTACCCATCTCTAGGGCAGGGGGAAAGGGAAGAAAAGAAGAGAAATTTACATGATAATTTATTACATATTTAAAAGGTATAGCAAGTTGTACATAATAGATTTGCATTTTCCTGTATTTTCCTGTACCTTTTATTATTGTTATAGAAATGTTATAGAAATGCTTGTTTTATTCCATTAATGAAAAATAAATATTTTTTAAAAGAAAAAAGTGAGTTAACAGGCATGCTGAGAAGTTAAATGATTTGCCTAGGCTCACTCAGCTAACAAATGTGAAAAGCAGGATTTGAACTCAGATCTGCTATTCACTATGTCCTACTATATTATTTCAAAGCATACAATGCACTATCCATGTCGGTTCTTCTTACTTTCGTTTTCGTACCTGTGCTTGACGTAGTCTGAATTCCTTGAAGTTATTTGAAGAGTTCCCTTGAAGGCTTAACCCCTTCAGATGACGAGCAATATACATTATAATTAGCAGAACTTAATGTTTGGGACATAAAGTCATCTAGGGTAAAATGTGAGCATGTCTGTTTTGGAAAAGAACAGACATATTCCACATTGTGATCTGTTCCTTTTTCAGAAACCAGGATTCTTATTCTAGGCTGCAATAATCATACACAAAACCTCAGCCCATATAAACTGCCACTAGCTTGCTTCTCATAGGGGCTGGTCTTATGACCTGGGCCAGAACACAATTTTTGTTCAGTAAACTCTCAGTAAGGATGAATCTCCTGATGTTGCTCTTTATGTAATTAACCTCAAATCTCATTGGGACAATATTCTTCCAGCTCCAGAAACCCATAAAGGTACATAAATTCACACCCCTTTCAGACCTGCCCATCATGTAAATATTTACCAGCCTAGCAAAAAAAAAAAAAAATGTAGGCACCTACAGCAGACAGGCACTGGCCTGTTGACAAGGACCAAATTATGCTGTGTTGGGCTTATTGCCTAAAGGTGCTAAATTTTAATAGTACAGTTTATTAATTAACTGCCATCTGAGTCCATCCAGCTCTGGTTGATGAGTGAATGCTGGCTGTAAACATTAGCTCTTTATGTCTACAGGTGTGTTTGCATTACCACAGGGCCTTCAGAAAATTGGCCTACCTTAAATGGGACATATTTTATTTCTTACAAAATCTGCTGGGGTCATGAAACCAAACTGCATACAACAATTTTCTTCTTCTAACAGAAGGTAGTGCAGGCAGTGAAGCAGAGGGGCTTTGTGGGAAAGGCTTTTGGCCCTTGTGATCAGCTTAATACAATTCTGTCAGTGTTTATTTAGCTCTGTGTTTCCAGTCTTGTGCTATGTGCAGTAGGTACTGCAGAATTTTAATTCAATTCAGGAAGCCTTTATTAAGAGTCCTTTAGATGTAAGGGGCAGCGCCAGGCATAGGAGATACAAAGGTGAAAAAGACAATGTTCCTGTCCTCATGAAGATGGCATTCTTGTAAGGCAGAGTGTGAGGAGGCTTAAGGGAGAGAGATAAAATGCCCTAGAAAACTTTGAGAGGGGAAAATGATCCCTATTTTTGAGACTACATTTGTGGTTTAGAGACTGTAGGCTTCCAGAATCTGCAATCATTTACCATGATGGGATATTTTTTGGACAGGAGCAGCACTGGGCAACTCCCCAATGGATATATAGCTTACTCTCCAGAGACAGCTGGGTGGCACAGTGGCTAGGCTTCTAAAGCAGGAGACTCAAATTCAAATTCAAACTCAATCAAATCCAGACTCAGATGTTTCAAATGTGACTCTGGGCAAGTCATTTAATCTCTGTCTCAATTGTGAAGTGATTTAAATGTCCAGCAGAGCATCATATTAGATCCTGGTGAAAACAAGGAGCCACTGGAGTTTGTGGAGTGGGTATGTTGGGGGGTTACATGATCAGGTCACTTTGAGTAGAGGATGGAGTAGAGAGTTCTTGTGGTACTACAGGCAAGGGGCTTGTACTACGATGGTGGTGGTACGGGTGGAGAAAAAGGAACATGCAGAAGAGATGCTGTGAGGGCAGAAAGGACAAGACTTTACAAAGGACTGGATATATGGAGTGACCATGAATGAGGAGGCAAGAATAGCATTGAGGCTGTGGATAGGAGTGACTGGTAGGTAATGGTGTGATCCTTGATGATAATAGGGTAGTTCAGGAAAGGGGAAGGTCTTGATAGAAAGAAAAGAAGTTCTGTTTTTGACATTTTGTATTGGAAATGTCTATCAGACCTCCAGTTTGAGATGTCCAGTAGTCACTTGTACAATTCTCTCTGCAAATGGGACCATCGAGGGGACTTCATTATTTCAATCAATTAATAAGCACTTAATGAATATCTGCTATGTTAGGCACTGTGTTGAGCATTAGGCACATAAACACTAGAGTGGGACACTCCTTAAGGAGCTTAGCTTGCACAGAAGTTACCTTTCAATAATAATGATAATATTTATATAGATGTTTGAGGTTTGCAAAGTGCTTTATATACAGTTATCTCATTTGATCATTGCATCAACCCTGGGAGGTGAACGGAATTTTTTATCCCCATTTTACAGATGAGAAAACTGAGTCAGGCAGAGGTTAAGTGACTTGACCAAAGCTATGCAACTATAGTTATAACTTCCACATTGTAGGGGTTAGGGGAACAGTACCCCTGCGATTTGGAAAATCCACATAAAAGTTTTGGCCCGTTCTTCATACCAGAGAAGAAGTCTGAATTTTTCTATTTTAATGGCGTGTTTACAGTATGAAAAGAGAAAATATATTGATAATATACAACACTATTCATATATTTTATGCATTTCTGAGTTTCTAAATTTTTTCTGTCTCATTTGCTGGCCTTTGCATGTCATCTGCAGCTTCTGAAAAATTCCCCCCAAATTCCATTTTATTTCTTATTCCAACCTGCAACATATCGAAACGATGATGGAGAAATTTGTGATGTAGAAAGGATAACTGTAGTAATTCTCTAAGGTAGGATTTGAACACAGTTCCTCCTGACTCCAGATCGAGTACTCTAATGCTTCGTACCACTCAGCTTCCTACCCTCTCCATTCATACTCTATGCAGGACATTATCCATTATACTTATGATACCTTTATCAAGCACGTCTCCCTGTTTTGTACTTGGCTTAATATTGCTTGTCAGAGGATCGTTGAAGAAAATTGTTCCTGTGGTTGTATCTGTCGTGGAATGCTGTATGATCTAAACAGATGAACGGGACATACCTTATGGATGGGTATGTCCAAATGGATTGTGCAGAGCATGAATTCTACCGGGGTTAAAGTTTTAACTTACCAATATTTATTTGTCTAGTGCTTTACACTTTTCTTTTTAAATACTGACATTGTTGCCACTTTTGAAAGCACCCTCTCCCAATAGAATCCTCCCTTGTAACAAGGAAGTTACCATAGGAATGTGTCCCTTAGTTTCTTGATCTGTTAAGATGAGAGGGTTAGATAAGAAGATGATTAGCTTTTTACAGAAGCCTTGCATTCAATTCAAGAATGAATATCATCCTATTAGAGATGAGAAAAACAGAGGCTTTGGAAAATTAGAACTTGCCTGAGGTCCCAGGAGCAAAGACTGGAACCCAGCTCTCCTGGCTCCAAATTCAACATAACTTCCCACTACACTAAAGCTGCAACTTAAGCATCCCTGGCTAGTATTAAGAGCAATGTGAATCTGATTACATTTCGCAGTGGTGCATTTTTTAAAATGAATTTTTGGCGTATCTGGGAACATTCCCAAACTGCACCTCAGACTGATGATTAAGGAAATTATGAAAACATGCTACCCTGCTGTTCTGGGAATCTTGTAGTCAGGGATGTTCTAGAACTACAATGAGTTTTTAATCAATAAAAGCAAATAGCACAAGCACAAGGAGTATTCTGATCCCATTGGTAAGGCTGGTATGGGAACTCAGTAGCCTAAAGTTTCCCATATTTCATTTCTAAGGTCACTGGGTATGAAGTATTTTTACATTAATGAATTCCGGGAAACAGGGCCAGAGTGATTCCCATTTATTTTCCTCCAAATCTTTCATCATGATGCAGGGATGATGGGGTGTGGAGTGGAGACTGGGGGAAGGGGTAGACAAAATGGTCTGACTTGATTGCATATCCCCCCGGTGCCTATTTTCTTCTATGCTGACCGTGTGGGCTCGACGGCCTAGTGGGAGATATGAAGGCACAGACGTTCACTTTTAGAAGGGATCTCATAAATGAAGCCATCAACAATCATTTATTAAGTACTTTGGGGTGGGAGATTAAGAAATTTATGAAAACACACTACCCCACAGTTCTGGGAATTTCCAGTTTCAAACTGCAATGAGTTATAAACCAATAATCTGGTAGTCAGATTTGTCTTTTAGGGTTAGAATTGTTGTCCCATCATGTCTCCCCGAATTTGAAAAGCATTTTTTAACCTAAGTGTAGACATTTATAATGATCTCTGTTAAAATTCATCTTATGTAGGCCATAATCACAGACTGAAGAGGCATGGATATGCTGCAAATTACATAGGGGTGGAAAATACCCATATTGACAATCTATTGAAATAATAAGGTGAGGATAGGCCTCAGGATGGTTTGGGTGTCGGATCCTATTCCAATAGAGTTACCCTTGTGGGTGGCACTTTTCCACCTGCCTGAGGTGACACAGGGAACATTTCCAAGGATATAAATCAATACATTCTTCCACATAAATCATCAACAAAGTCAAGCATGAGGTAATGTTCTCCCCTGTCTTATTCTTCCAAAAGATGTTCAGCTTTGGTGGAAATGGGTGTTTAGACCCCAAGGGCAATAATGGACTCAAACAAGCAGGCATTTCTCCTTCTGGAAAAAGTCAAAGGTAGCCCGGACAACCAAGATATGGTGGAAGTAGTTTAATTCGTAACTCTACCTGGAAAATGTTCCAAAGCATTATGTTTTGCAGTCTCCCTTTCTCCCAAATGGTGAGTGATTGGGGTCAGGCTGTGCCAGGTCTGGCCCACATGCCATTTTCTGAAAGACACCTTTTCTTGCTTCTCCTTTGTCTTCTCCATTGCTGTCATCTCTTCTCTAAGTATGTTCTCATTAGAAAAATCAAATCTGAAGCAATTTTGAAAATATAATGGGCTATGAGTGGCAGCACTGTCTCTGAAGTGTCTCAGAGGACCTAGCCTGCTCCAGGCAGGTAGAAGTCATATAGGAACAATGCTGAGAACCAAGCTCTGTCAGGTTCTTTGTGCCAGGGCCTGCCTTTTGATTCTGAGTTCCAGCTTTGATCTGCCATTTATTGTCCTCCAGAGTCCTATGTGAAAAGACAGTAATGGAGCCTGGAGCAGGATGCTAGATGGGAGTTCTGGTAGAGCTGAGCTAGGAGAGCAAAGAGTGATGAAGGAGAGAAGGGATTGGCTGCCCAAGGAGCCTTTTATTTTGTTTATATATTCACTTTATAAAGCCACCTCTGTCTTTGCTCAGGGACAGAGGAGAGTTACAGTCCTCATCACCAGAAAGACACATTGCCCTCCAGGGATTCCCTGGAGACAGAAACTCAAGGAAATGAATGCGAAAAATGGCCAGGGAGGCTGACAGAAAGAAGGATGCTGGCCTCCTAACTGATGCTAAAAAGAACCAGAGGTTCATATACACACAGTCTATAATCTTACCTTCTCATCTCCAGTGCAAAGAAATTGCACCATCATAGTGTAGTGGAGAGAGTGTCGGACTTGGAATCAGGGCGCCCTGAGTTTGACTTCTGCCTCATACATTTAACTATGATGCCTGAGTCAAGTCACCTAAACTCCCTAGGCCCAGTTTTCTCATCTGTAAAATGAGGGGGTTGGATGTAGTGACAACTTTGAGCTTTACATGTATAATTCTTTGATTACATCCTCCCTTTCAGCTTGCACTTCATTATTTTGGGACTTAGTTTTCTTCTTTGTCAAAAGAGGGGCTTGAAATAGATCACAGTGAGAAACTATTAGCTTTGGATTTGGAGGACCTGATTTTTCTTAGTAGCTTTATGACATTGGACAAGTCAATTAACCTTCTCAAGCTTTGGTTTCCTCATCTGTAAAATGAATAAGTTGGATTGTATGGCCTCTCCCTCCAACTCAAAACTCTATGAACCTATATCTCCAAGGTTCCTTCCTATTCCAAATCCTATAATAGAATGACCCCCCCCCACAAAAGAAGTCCCCCAAACCTTCACCACCTTGAACGTTCATCATAACCTGATTATACCTGGATACAAATTTTACCTGGGGAGGGGAAGGGGATACCCAACATGACTGCCTCGGAGCTTTTCAGACCCTAGGGTTGGCTATTGTTTGGGTGATTAGAGAGTTGTAGAATATCAGCACTAGAAGGAACCTGGAGAAGATATAATGCCACTTATTCATTTCATGGTTACTTATAAAGAAGGAATCATCACCCAAGGTCACTCAGCAAGTTAAAGGCAGAGATGGGACCAGAGCAGCGTTCTAGATGTCTAGGTTGAGAGGCTATATTCTGGGTTCTGTTGTGAGGAATTTCAAAGAGGTACTAAGTCTTCTGTTTACTGAGGCCTGCAGGGCAATAAGGGGGAACTGGCTTATGTAGAAGTTGGTTTGTAAATGTTCTGGAGTTGTGGATTCACCAGCTCCTCCTCCCTTACAGTCCCAAATTATTACATGTAAATCAGAAGCTTTTTACTGTGACTGGGTGAGGAACAAAGAAATTTGGAGAATTGCAGGAATAGAATAAGAGTGTCTAGGTGGGGCAGTGGATATAGTACCAGGACTGGAGTCAGGAAGACTCATCTCCCTGAGTTCAAATCTGGCCTCAGACACTTATTAGCTGTGTGACACCCTGGGCATGTCACTTAATCCCATTTGCCTCAGTTTCCTCGTCTGTAAAATGAGCTGGAGAAGGAAATGCAAACCACTCCAGTATCTCTGGCAAGAAAACACCAAATGGGGTCATGAAGAGTCAGACACGAATGAAACAAAGGAACAAATAAGGAACAGAAGGTCTTGGGGATAGTTGAAGGCCACCAGTCACCCCAGCCTCTTTTTAAGTTCCTGAAGGATGAGGCTCATCAGCCCCTTCTGATCATTGGCCTATTAATTTTATCACTAATTTATTGTAGATTATCAGGCTAAATTATCATTGCAGACTAGTATCTAGGAAGTACAACGTCATTCTTGTCTGATGGGCACAGGATCATAGGTTTACTTCTGAAAGGGACCTTAGAGGTCAATTAACTAATCCAACCAGATAATTTTACAGATGAGGAAACTGAGACCCAAAGAGATTAAACCACTTGCCTAAGGTCACATAGGTAGTTATCAGAGGTGGGATTCGAACTCAGGTTCTCTGACTTCAGAGCCCTTTTCTATACTGTATCATAGCATCCTTCCAAGAAACCAGGGACTGTAATGGATATGTAATTGGATCTGGATTCAAATCCCCCTTAACACATTTACTGTCTGACCCTAGAAAGTCACTTAACTTCCCAGTGCCTCAGTTTCCTAATCTGTAAGTTTTAAGTTGTCTTCCAGCTCTAAATCTACATTCCCATGGCAGCTCTCAGATGATGAGAAGGCTGCCGGCTGCTGGATGCTGGCACCCCATAACTTTGCCCCAGCAAACATCTTGTGTTTCTCAGAAAGCTGGAGCGAAAGGAGTTCTTTTTTCTCCCACGCTTTTGATCGATGGAGGAAATCTTGGTGACTCAGGTCTCCTCCTTAGTGTTTGCTCAGCTGCTGGAGCTGTGGCCTCATTTCTAAGCATCAGCGCCCCAGAGGTCTCTATGTTGCGGTTCCAGATGCCGGCCCAGGTTACAAAGATGTGGTGAGTGTGGACTTTGCCAAAAATCATGTGGCCTGCAGGGCTTAGTCCTTTGAAGGGCCCCGTGGGATAGATGTTAGTAATAGTGGGTAATAACTCATATGGTGCTATTATTTTGATAAATAATTTTATATACATTATCTCATCTGAGAGGCAGTATGGTAAGGGTAGACAGCCAGCCTTGAAGTCAGGATGATCAGGGCTTAAATCCTGTCCCCAGCATACACTAGCTGTGTGACAATGAGCAAATCACTTAAATTCTCAGTATCCGAAGTCAGTAGCTTCCAAAGTGGAGGATGTGGTCCCCTGTAGGGTTATGGAGTGACCCTAAGGGGAAATCGACCAATCAGAAGCATCTAACCTTCCTCATGATAGTCAATGGTGGGGCTTGTCTCTAACACAACCACAGCTACCTATCACAGCTAGAAGGTGCAGTAAAGAGAGCACTGGATCTGGAATCAGGGAGGCTTGGGTTTGAATCCAACCTTAGATATTTATTAGCTGTCTGATCCTTGGCAAATCACTTAAGCTGTCTGCCTTAGTTCCCTCCATCTGTAAAATGGGGATAATAATAGCACCTGGTGTAGGTACTTAACAAGTACCAGCTGACTGACCAACACCAGTGATCCAAGCAGCCTCCATATTGGTGTGTCTGACTTCCCATCAGGAACGCTTTCTGGACTACAAAGTCAATGCCTTCTGGGGTCCTGGACTCCTAGTAGTTGCCCTGTGTGGGGTACCCTAGAGTGAGAAAGATGAAGACCCGTTAGGGACAATTAGAGACAATCTCTGAAAAGAAGTTAGGGAAATGAGGTTATGGGATAGCTATAGCATGATGACGACCAGCCTTGAATTCAAGAAAACCCAGGCTCAAGTTCTATATCTGACATATGCTAGCTGCATATTCATGGGCGCATCATAGATTTAGAGAGGCCATCTAGTCCAATGCCTTCATCTTACAGATGAGGAAACTGAGGTCCAGAGAGGGTCAATGTGCTCAAAAGAAACTCAGAGGTCATCTAGTCCAGTGCCTTCATCTTACAGATGAGGAAATTGAGGCACATGGAAACTAAAGGATTTGTTTAAGATCAGACCGATATTAAGTGTCAGTCAGAATTTGAGCCCAGGTCCTCTGATTCCAGAGCACATCTTGGTGTCATGAAGGTAAGTGTCAATGGTGAGTGGAGAGCCCAAGTACAGCTTCCCTGCCTTTCCTGCTCTAGGACAGTGCACTTTGGGTGCTTGGACTCAGACTTTTCCTACCATGGATGGTGTTACATCAGACTCCTTTTAGCATCGAAAAATAGTGGATACGGGATCTTGGGTGGTGGAAAGAGCCTGGATTTGCAGTCAGAGCCCTGGGTTTGAAGCTCAGCTCTGCCATTTACTGTCTGTATGAGCTAGATTAAGTCTCTCAGCCTCCCTGGCCCTCAGTCTCTTCATCTGTAAAATGAGAGGGTGAGATTAGTAAATCCCTGAAGTCTCCTCTATCTCAAAGCCTGTAACTTCCTCGAGCAGTATTGATGCTTATGACTCCCTGTGGGTGAGTCCAATGACTTAAGTACCAATGTAATTTAAACTGCTCAGGGACCCAATGCTTTGCTCCCCGATATTAGGCACAGAGGGTCTTTAAATAGACTTGAACAGTTAGCCGAGCCCTAAGCAGCTTCTAAGTACAGCTAGCTGAAATGACGGGATCCTGGATTTCCTTGTATAGAATCACAGAATTCGAGATAGAAGTGACCCCCCCCCCCCACAGACAGTGGCCATAGAATCCAACCTATGTATTAAAGGAATATCAATAAAAGTGTGGCCTTTGCTTGAAGGTCTGCAGGGAAGGGAAGCACCCTCCCCCAACCTCTCCAGCTGGCTGTCCCACTTTTGGACAAGCTTGAGCCTTTTCTGAAGTTTTTCCCGACATCAAGCCCAAAGTGGCTTCTTTGTAGCTTTCCCCCACTGCTTCTGGTTCTGCCTTCTGGGGCCAAACAGAGCAAATCCAATTCCTCCTCAGTTATCATGTTCTCCGCAGGTCTTCCCTTCTCCAGGACAAACACACGCAGTTACTTTGACTTATTCTTGTATGACTGGACTCAAGGCCCTTTACCATACAGGGTTGCATACCTCTGAGCACCCTCCAGCTTATCAATGCTTCTTACACTGGGATACCCCGGACTGATCAAAGTACTCCAGAAAAGGTCTGAGGAGGTCATAGTACAGAGAGACAATGGCTTGCCTACTTCTACAAGTTCCAAATTCTTTCTCTCCCTCCAGCCCTTCCCCCACCTTTGAGAAGCTAGTGGTATGATAACCGTGATATATGTGAAGTCATGTAAAACATATTTCCATATTAGCCATGTTGCCAAAAATTTTTAAGAAAAGTAAAGTTAAAAAAATGCTTCAATCTGTACTCAGAATTCATTAGTTCTCTCTCTGGAACTGGAGCAAATACTGTCTTTGTGTACAATCACTGCTTCATTTTCTGGACAGCAAATATCTCTTTAATAATCTATTCTAGAATTTCCTCAGGAACTGAAGTTATCCTGACAACAGTTTATGAATTTTCCTCTTTTCTCCCCTCTCCACTTTTTTTTAAAAAAAAACAGAACATGTGGCTCCACAACCTTTCAAATATTACCAACAGTGGTTCAGCAATCACATTGAACAGCTCTTTTCAGGACACTAAGAAGCAGTTCATCTAAGCCAGGTAACTTGAATACATCAGGGGCTTCCTTACCATTTCTTTTATTATCTTGGGTATCAACTCTCAGGGAATAATTTTTGTTCTGTTCAGTCAAGGGTTTCATGATACCCGTTAGGCCAAATTTGCCTTTGTGTATTAGGACCTCTAGTTCTTGCTTATCTTCCAAATTGTGGACATTTATGTAGAGACATTTGAAGCCATGAGTTTTAGTATTGACCCCTTTCTTGGATTTTTGTCTCCTGTGAATTTCTAGGTGTCTCAACTGCCATCCTTATTTTTTTCTTCATTCATAGGTACTCTATAGCATCTAGCTCAATGAAGCTATATGGGAAACTTTCTCCCTTCCCCATCCCTTTTATTTTAAATTCCTTTGGATTAGATTTCTAAGACACCCCATGGCAAATAATATCCTTACTAGTCTTTGTTAAATGTATTCTCTAGCTAGGGATCTGTCATACTTATACTTAAAGCCATGGTCGAGGATTTGTCCATATCCCTCTCTTAGACATCACCATCTCAACCACATATTCACTTCCTGCATTCATTTTTCTCTTCTTCATCCTTTTCCCTTAATGGACAACAATGAAGAAAATAAGCTGTGCCTTATGATCTCGAGGTTTTTTTGTGAAGACGTCATAATTGCTAGACGTGCTTTTTTAGGTTTTTTCTTGGTAGTTATTTGTGCCAATGTAAATCACCAGAAATGGGTATTTCATATTTTGTATGAATCTTGCATATGTCTATATATGTGTATATATATATATATACATATATATATATATATATATATATGTCACCTCCCTCATTAAAATGTAAGCTTCTTGAGAGCAGTTATTGTTTTCACTTTTTTATTTGTCTCCCCAACTCTTAGCACAGTAAGTGATAAATTAAGCTTAATGAATTAATTATTAGTTGCAATGATTTATAGTTGTCACCCATTTCGGTAAGTTTATTGATTTATAGTTGTCACCCATTTTGGTAAGTCTTAAGGACTCTCTGTTATGATTTGGGAAAAGTGTCCCAGGAAAATAACAGGCCTCTCTATTATTGTTATCAGAGCAATTAAGACCTGCTTTAGTACTCTTGAACAGAGAATCTCTAGCTACTAGCACTCTTCTTCTGTTGACCCTTACTGGAAGAACCCTTACCTTTTAAAAACTTCAGTGACTCTGCTATATCGTTCTTTGAAGGACACAGTGCTTTTTCCTTCCTTGAACACACAGCTCCCTCTCCTCCATGAAGAATCTGAAACCTATTTTTAAGCTCTAAATGTACAGATATAATTTTCCTTCTTTTTCTACTCTGTGAAATACTCTTCCACTTTTTGATAGCCTGACAAGAGTCATGCTTCCCATATTCCACTCCAGAACCACACTTTCCCCTTTGAAGGCTTCCTTCTATTCTGTTTAGTACAATTTCATTGTCCCTGACAACTTGGAGTGTGAAGGGGTGTTCTTGAAGACCTCTCTTTTCCCTCTGAGAGAAATCATCCTACATTTAGAATTCAGAAGAATCATTCAGGTATAATGCAACTGTGATTCATTCAATGCAAGTCACTGCACAATAATCCCTACTTTCCATACTAGCTGAATTTTTCAGCCTTGGTTTTTTATTTGTTTGTTTTACCTACTCATGGTGCTTATGCCACGACCCATAAGCACTAGGGTAATTTATAGTCAATTATTACTTCTTAATAACTTGACAAATCCACTCAACTTCCTTTCTTTAGTCTCAACAGCTCCTCCACAGCTATATTGCACCTCCCTTCCAGCCTTATATGAATATATTATTTAACCAATTTTCTTCTTGCACCAATCCATTCTATCAATATTCTTTGTCTTCTAATTGTTTCATTTAACCTTTCTTAAGTGTCCTACCTTGACTTGCCAACTACCTTCTCCTTTTCTTTTTTGAGTTTTCTGGTCTAACTTTTACTTCCTAATATTCTTTGATCCTCTTTAATTCTCCTTCATTGTTTTGTGTTCTTTTTAATTGTTCTTGATCCTGCTTCTCTTTCAGGAAGTAGAATCTAGACTAGTAGCTGGACCTAGATAATTTTCTCCTTTAAATTTTCCTAAATTTCTCTTTCTGAAAGGGTTCAACCTTTGACTTACTTTACTACTCCAAACCCCTGTAAATTCTTTACATGATTTCCTTCTCTCTTTTTATTTGGCTTGAGTCCTTTTTTCTTCCACAACCTTTTCCCATGGAAACTGGGAGTAAGACCCAAATTAGAGCTGTCTCAGAGAGGTGTAGACTTTCCTTCACTTTTAAGTAAAGGCCGAATAATCATTTGAGAATATTATAGAGGAATTCTTCAAATGCAGGTTAGACTAGAGGATCTTTGATGCTCCTTTCGACTCTAAGATTCTTTGAATCTTGGAGAAGGGGATTCAAGAAAGTCTTTATCAGATTAGCCTCAGCAAAGAGTAAGACTTTGAGGAGTTAGGGCACATGGTAACTATAATTGAAGCTTTTCAACAGAAAGGATCATTTTGTGTTTCTTTTAAACCTACATCTTTTTTTTTTCTTTTTGGAAGGGGGAAGGTAGGGCAATTGGGGTTAAGTGACTTGCCCAAGGTCACATGGCTAGATTTGTGTTAAGTGTCTGAGGCTGGATTTGAACTCAGATCCTTCTGACTCCAGGGCCAGTGCTCTATTCACTGCACCACATAGCCTCCCCATAAATCTACCTCTTTACCTATATCTGTTGAGGGCATTTCCATCCTTCTAGCTACTCTGGTCTGAGTTAATCTCAGGATCATCCTAAATGCTTTACTTCTTTCATTCCTGCTACCCAATCACCATCACCCAGGATTATTGCAAAAGTCTCTTAATTGGTCTCCTTGCATCTAGCCTGTTTCTATTCTAAACTATCCTATGCACAGCTGCCTCTCATGTACTCTGTTTCAGTCAAACTCATCCATGTGCTGTACCTAGTATATGATATTCTGTCTCCTACCCCCATGTCTGTGTATCGGCTCTTCCTAATACCTGGAATGCTTGACCTCCTCACCTCTATCACTTAGAATCCCTAACTCTCTTCCAGGCATAGATCAAGCTTGCTCTCCTATGAGAGGCCTTTCCTGATCCCCCCAGTTGTGAGGATTCCCCCTGAAATTACTTTCTATTTACTTCTCTTCCTACATATTAAGTGCTTCTTGTTTTTTGTTTTTAACAAAATTAGAGGATTGTAGAATGAGAGATAGAAGGGACCTTAGAGGTCATCTAGGCCAACCCCCTCATTTTATTGACAGGGAAATGGAGACTTGTCCGATTCATCATTTCTTATAGTACTCTATCTAGTATTCTATCACAATCATATACTACAACTTGTTCAGTCATTTCCCCAATTGACAGGCATTCCTGCAATTTCCATAAAAAGAGCTGCTATAAATATTTTAGAACATATAGGCTCTTTTCCTTTTTCCCCTAATTATCTTTGGAAACACACCTACAAGTGGGATTGGTGAGTCAAAGGAAATGGACAATTTAATAACTCTTTGGGCATAATTCCAGATTGTTCTCCAAAATGGTTGAATCTGTTCACAATTTCCCCAACAATGAATTAGTGTCCCAATTTTTCTTCATCCCCTCCAACATTTGTTGCTTTCCCCTCAAATCATTTTATCCAATCTCATAGTTGTAAAATGATGTCTCAAGGTTGTTTTAATTTGCATTTCTCTAATCAATAATGATTTAGAGCATTTTATATGACTATAAATTGTTTTGATTTCTTCATTGGAAAACTGCCTGCTCATATCCTTTGATCATATATCAGCTGGGGAATGACTCATATTCCTATAGACATCCAAAGTTTTATTAATGCTTTTTCCTGTATTGTTACTACTTACAAATCCTCCTACCTCACAGAACCCTTCATTATTGCTAAGCAAAAGGCCACTAGGTGGTAGAGTAGATAGAGTGCTGGGCCTGGAGTCAGGAAGATATTAGTTCAAATCTGATTGCAAACACTTAGCAGCTGTGTGACCCTAGGCAAGTTACTTAACCCTGTTTGCCTCAATTTCCACATCTGTAAAATAAGCTGGAGAAAGAAATGGCAAACCACTCCAGTATCTCTGCCAAGAAAATCCCAAATGGGGTCATGAGAGGCAGACATGACTGAACAACAACAGTAGTAGTTAAACAAAACAAACTGACATGTTGGACTGTGTTTGACAGCATGTGCCTCATTTAACACTAGTAGGCCTCCTCTCCTGGTAAAGAAATCATCCTTTCCTATCATTTGAAGTCAGTATTGGTCATTGCAATGATCTGAATTCTGATTTTCTCCTAATGCTGTTAGTTTTCCTTTGTACTTTTGTAGTCATGGCATAGACTGTTTTTAATTGGTTCTGCTTTCTTCAAACAAATCTTCCTAACTTTCTCTGGATTCTTATTAATTGCCATTTCTTGCAACACAATAATATTTCATTTCCTTCATATGCTACAATTTATTTGACTATTTTCCAATCAATTGATTCATCCCCAGGTTGAAACAGAGATGATCAGCGTTGAAACTAGCATTGTGGCTGTGTAAATGGAAGAAGGGGACAGAAACAAGAGATACTGTGGAGGTAGAATCAATGGGTCTTTACCCCTTATAGGCTTTGGGGGTTACTTTTCGTTATTTAAATGAAGGAATTAGCATTATTTTCCACTCTCACTCCTCAGTTAATCATGTCTGTAGGAAGTCTGACTATTAAGCCCATAACCAAGACACCACCACTCACCTGGCCGCAATATATCAACTACGGGCAAAGTGTCTAAGAGGAAATAAACAGCTTCCTGAGAGCTGAGCTTGCAAACTTAAACCTATAAAGCAATGATGATGTCACATTCTCTCCCTATCCCCTTCTGCTTTTCTCTGCATGGGAAGTCAGTACACAGAAGGGGCTGGCTTTCTCCCCACTGCACATCTGGAAGAGCAGCTGCTCCTGTAACTGAGCCATTCCCTTGGGCCCTATTTCCCAGACAGGGTGTTAGGACAGTTTGGGGCATTACAAGGACATTCTCGGGGTATTAGCAATGTCTTGGGTTTCCGTATTTCCCTTTGTTAAATCTGAATCTGGAGAGTGGAGGTGACTGTGATGTTGTGTGTGTTTGATGCATCGATATATGTCCAAGTACGTACAGCCAATGTGAATGTGTAAGGTGTATGTATATGGATATCATTATAGGTACTTATGTAAGTGTGTGTATGTATGTGTATGCATGAATATATGATTATAAGTATATGTATGTATATTATACACATATGCACATATATACACACATACACACAAGATAAAAGATCCTAAAAGATCCTTTCTAGTTCCAAATCTGTGATCCTTACTGGGATCTCTTATCCCCCTTGTTTGAACCTCTTCTATAAATTTATTACTTTCTAACTTGCATTGTAGTCATTTGTATATGTCTTATCACACAACAGACAATATGCTCCTGGGGGGGTGGGGTAAATGTTATTATTTTTGTATTCCTAGTACTTAGCACTGCATGTAGTAGGTGCTTAATAAATGTGTGTTCAATTAATATCAGCTGTTATTGCCTGGATATGATACATATACATATATGTCTATCTTTATATCTACATCTCTGTGTGTGTGTGTATATAGAGAGAGCAAGAGAGAGAGAGAGAGAGGGAGAGAGAGAGAGAGAGAGAGAGAGAGAGAGAGAGAGAGAGAGAGATACAAACACAGAGACAGAAATAGAGATAGAGTGAGATCTCTATATATGTATATCTATACTTTGGTACCTTATATTGTGTGTGTGTGTGTGTGTGTGTATGTCTATGTGTGTGTGTATCCTTTTCTGCACAGTGTATATAAGGGGGATGTCCTTTTGTGAATCTGTGAATGCCTATCTTCTGCATGAGGTCTTTCTTTCCCTTCTCCCCAGCCAGGAGCCTCCCCCTTTCCCAACAACCATGATTACCTTGTATATGTTTTGTATGGATTTTTTAGACATCTATACATGTGAATATCATCTCCCCCATTAGAATATGAGTATAGTTTTCACCTCTGTTCTTGTATCCCCAGCCCCTTGCACTCTGCCAGGCCCAAGTAGTGACTTAATAAATATTTCTAGATTCATCAATTGCTATGTGTACATTTGTCTATGCCAGGGGTGGGGAACCTGTGGCCTCAAGGCTGCAGGTTCTCTACCCCTAGTCTATACAATCATATATAGATACTTAGACATATTTATACACATCTTCCTGATGTGACTAGAAGTGAAGTGTAGATAACCGGACCATGCAGGGCAATGAATCTCTTCCCTCTGTTCCTTTTCCCTCACTCTGGTTGTTCACAAGTGTATTACAGAGTCAAAATATGGCAAATCCAGATATCCAGACAATGGGTGGGAAGGGCCTCAGGGGGTCCCTGAGTGATCTCTTCTCAGTGTAGGAGAAAGAACACAGGATCTGGACACAGAGTCAAAGGACCTAGTTTTGAATCCTCATGCTACTACTTACCAACTGTGGATCTTGGGTAAGTTGCTATTTCTTTGTGACTCAATTGCCAAATCTGTAAAATAAGGGGATTGTGTCAGCCATGTGGAAGTGTCCTTACATTCCATGGTTCCTTTCTGCCCAGAAGAGTGTGTCCCTTGGATATGAAAATTACCATTAGAATGGCTCCCTAGTAAGTGTTCTAGACAAGGAGTCAGAGGACCTGAGTTTGAATCTTGGGTCTGTCACTATCTTTCTTGGGCAGCCTTTCTGGACCTCAGTTTCCTTATCTGTAAGATGAGTGGGACTAAATTATCTCTAATTCATTTAGTTTAGCATTAAATCTGTGATCCGCTAGCCAGGCTGGCTGAACACCTCTGAAAGAAGGCCCTGTGTCTCTCTTTGCCATTGTTCTATTTATTCCAAGTCCATCTACATTTCCACCTTTTGAAGTTTGAGTTTACCAGGTGTCACCAGTATTACATAGCCTCCCCTGACTCCCCAATGATAAATGATCCCTGCAGTGAGATGGACAGAGCATTTTTTGAGTCAGGAAGGTTGGGTTTGAATCTTGTCTCTAATTCTTAGCATTTGAGTCAGCTGGACAAATAATTTAATTTGGTTGGAGGGTTGGGCCTATGTAATCCTGTCCAGTTCTAAATCTATGATCCTCCTGGAATCTTCTATCCCTCTTGTTTGAACGCCATCTATACACTTATTACATTCTAACTTGCATTGTACTTATTTGTACCTATCTTATCTTATTGTATACCAGATAATATGCTCCTGGGTGGGTGGGGTAGATTTCATTATTTTCCACCTTTGTTTTCCTAGTACCTAGCACTGCACATAGTATATTCTTTTTTTTTCCCCACATTCACTATATTTATTTATTTTTTAAACAAATACTTTATTAACTTCTGTTTTACATCATTCATTTCCGCCAGATTTTGAGTTACAATCATTTTCCCCCCATTATTCCCCCACCCAACCTCCCAGAATAGCAGTCCCACAAGATATCGCTTCCTCCAATCTGCTCTCTCCCATACCTTCTCCCATACCCCCATCAACTTTTCCATTAGAGGAAGATGAATCTTTGTGTCCCAATGCCTGCACATCTTATCTCCCAATTATAGGCAAAAGAGTATTAATACTAGTATTTATATATATATTTGAAACATTTAATGTTACGACCTTGAATTTCAGATCCATTTCCTTCCTCCCTTGTCACCCATTCCCTCTTGGGAGATAAGTAATTCAGTATATGTTGTACATGTTTAGCTATGCAAAACATTATCATAGTAGATATATTGTACAACGCTGCTTATAATTCCCTCCCACTCATCCCACCCCCCACCTGGTCCATTCCCTACATGATCCTGTCCCTCTTCTATAGTGGGTACTTCCCACCTCCCCTCACCCCAAGGATGCCCTCCCATCCATTATCTCTCCTCTCATCCCCCTTCCCCCTATCCTGCTGCAGGTTGAGATATCCCATTTAGTATGTATGTCATTTTCTCCCTGAACCAAATTCAATGTGAATGTGGTTTTGCCTTTTTAGCCTTCCTTATTCTCCCCTCCTTTGCACCCACTTCCCCTACATGAGATAGTTTACCCTACCATGTCTCTCCCCATCTCCTCTTGCCACTTTCCTCTCTCACCTCTTAATTTCATCCCTTGAGTACTCTCCCTTCCCAACAAAATCAACCTATGCCCTCTATCCATATATAACTGTAACCATATACACACACATTCACATATGTATTCGTATGACCACACCCCCTTCTTCCATTATTTTCATAGTGGAAAAGATATCATCAGTCACAGATATTGCTTTTCCATATAGGAATGTAAATAGTTCAACTTTGATAAGTTCCTTTTGATTTCTTTTCCCTGATTACCTTCTCAAGCATCTCTTACTTCTTGCGTCTGGATGTCAAATTTTCTATTCAACTCTGGTTTTTTCCTCAAGAATGCTTGAAAGTCCTCTATTCCACTGAATGACCATATTTTCCCCTGAAACAAAATACTCAGTTTTGCTGGGTAGGTGACCCTTAGGTTCATTCCCAGTTCTTTTGCCCTCTGGAATATCATATTCCATGCCCTTCAGTCCCTCAGTGTAGAAGCTGCCAGGTCCTGGGCTATTCTGGTTGTGTTTCCACAATATTGAAATTGTTTCTTCCTGGCTGCTTGTAGTATTTTCTCCTTGATCTGGGGATTCTGGAACCTGGCTATAATATTCCTGGGAGTTTTCTTTTGGGATCTTTTTCAGGAGGTGATTGGTGGATTCTTTCAACCTCTATTTTGCCCTCTGGATCTAAAACATCAGGGTAATTTTCCTTGAGAATTTCTTGAAGGGTGATTTCTAGGTTCTTTCTTTGATCATGGCTTTCAGGTAGTCCAATAATTTTAAATTGTCTCTCCTGGATCTATTTTCCAGGTCAGTGGTTTTTCCCATGAGATATTTCACATTGCCTCCTATTCTTTCATTTGTTTGGATCTGCTTAACAGCATCTTGATTTCTCATAAAGTCATCAGCTTTCATTTGCTCCAGTCTAACTCTGAAGGAATGAATCTCCTCATTGAACTTTTGAGATTCTTTTTCCATCTGGAAAATTCGACTTTTTAAGGCATCCTTCTCCTCATTGCCCTTTTGCGCCTCCTTTACCATTTGAGTTAGTCTGTTTTTAAGGTGTTGTTTTCCTCAGTCAGGCTGTTGACCCTCATTTCATACTTTTCCTGCATCCTTCTCATTTCTCTTTCCAATTTTTCCTCCACTTCTCTTATTCGATTTTTAAAGTCCTTCTTAAGGTCCTCTATGGCCTGCAACCCGCTCATGTTTTCCCCTGGGGCTTTTGGAGCAGGACTTCTGACCTCACAGTCCTTTTCCCGCTCTATGCCCCCAAAATAGAGTCTAGGGTTGCATTTTTCTGTTTCCTTTGCCTTGGCATGTTGCCACTTAATTGCTTGACTTTTGGGCTTGTTGCCACACTATGGCTTTAAGGCCAGCTAGAGGAATTTTCGTCCTGAACGTGTGGGGGGCAACTTCCGTTTCTGGCAAGCTATAAACCCACCCACAACTTCCACCCTAGATCACAATCCAGATCCAGGAGGTTAAAGCAAGAGCGATTACCCCCCAAGACTGATCGCTGGATCTCCCCACGATTTGTAGGCTGGGAGCCAGAAATGCCTCTGAAAACTACAAAATGGCGTGTCTCCTCAGCAGCTTCTAGCCCCCAGGGAGGGAGCTGACGCATTCCCCAAATACAGGTCCCAAAGTCCATAGGACACTAACCTCTTACTTTGTCCTAGGCAAGTCTATGTTGATAATTCTGGTGTCTCCACAGTTCCTGGTGTTCTGGGGTTCCTCCAGCCGGCTGCTGGCCCTGCCGCCCTGGGGCTAAAACCTTGGCTCACGTGGACCGTGGACCTGGGCTCCGCTCGGCTCCTGTGCTCTGCGCGCTGCAGGCTCCCAGACCACTGCGCTGGTCCTTCCTGCAGGGTGCTGGGCTGTCCTCAGCGGGAGGTTAGCTTCTCTGTGTCGTTCTGTGGGTGCTGGGGCTCCAGAAGATTTTCAGAGTCCTTTTTTACATAGTTTGTGGAGAATCTGGGGGCAGAGAGGCTTGGATGAGCTGTTTCTACTCCGCCATCTTGGCTCCGCCCCCCACTCCACATAGTATATTCTTAATAAATATATGTTCAGTTAATTCCATCTGTTATTGCCTGGATCTGATGAGGAAGGCATGCTACCAAAATGAAGTTGAGCCATTTTGCTAGAGACAACCCTCCAAACACCCCACCATGCTTTTCCCTCACTGCCATCCCTGCAAACTCAAAAAAAAAAAAAAAACCAAAACCCAAACCAGTTTCCCATCATAGTTGGAAGTTGAACCAAGCAACTGCTTCTTTCCTTTGCTGACAGTCCAACAGGAGCTTGTCTAAACCATGTGTTTGTCTAAAATGCCGGCAACTGCTTAAAATTCATCTCACGCATGTGAATTGTTCACATCAAACATGTGCAATGAATTATGTTTCCTTTCCAAAGAAAGCACCTGATTTTTTTAGACTTCAACCTCATTGCTAATTTGAAACACTGGTGAAAGGACATGTATTTGTCCTAATATTTGAGTTAGGGAGGTGCATTAGGTTCTCAGAAATAGGCTAACTCAAAGTAGGTGGCTTTAGGTGATGTGATGGGAGCATTGCTGGTCAGGGTTCCCTTGCCTTGAATTCTCTCTGTGGCTTGTCAGAATGCTGGAATTTCCACCATCAGGGATTTATTTGTTGGGATCATAAAGACTCTTGCATGTTAAAGGTTTTCTTGCTAAAGTATAAATACTCTTTAAAGGGGAAATACCTTAAGCTTTTAACTGTGAACCCCTTAGCAGAAGGAGATTAATTGGCAGCCAGCTGAGATCAAGAAGGCCTTTTTAGAAATGGGACAGAGGATTGGCATCTGTGGGGAACTGCAGGGTGTTCTTGAAGCGTAGAATCTCAGAGCTGAAAGGGTTCTCAGTGGTCATCTAACCCTACAAATACCTGGAGCAGGAAATTCCTTCTGCAATGTTCCCTTAAAATCAACATGAAGTTTCTGCTTGATATGGAACCCACCACCTCTCATAGCTACCCATTCAACTTTTGAACAACTCAAATTATTGGCAAGTTTTCCCTAATTTTGAAGTGAAATTTGCCTCTCTGTAACTTTCAACCATTGTTTCTAATATTGCCTCCTGGTGACAAACAAGTCCAACGCATCTTTCATATGAGAGCCTTTCAAACATTTGCAGGCAGGGATGATGTCTTCTCTTCTCCAGATTCATGATCCCCAGTTTCTTCAATCCATCTGTTGGGGTCTCCAATTCCTTCATTATGCTGGTTACCATCCTCTGTATGTATTCTGGCTTATCAATGTTTTCCCTCAAATTTGTTATAAAGAATTATCACAATGCTGACCAGAACAAAGTATAACAGAGTTGTCATCTCCCTAATCATACATAGGATACTTTTGGCGAGAAGACTGAAACACACAGTGGGGTTTCATGGGATGTGTCTAATGTGTCAAGTCTAATGACTTCGTGTCAGAAGACCTTGGTTTAACTTATACCTCCATTATTATCAGTATACCATTAACAAGTCATTTACCCTCTTTGAATTTACCTATCTCCCCTGATTGTGGGGAAATTGTTGTTTTTTGGTCTTTTTTCAGTCATGTCCAACTCTCCATGACCCAATTTAGGGTTTTTTTGACAAAGATATAGGCATGATTTGCCATTTCCTTGTCCAGCTCATTTTATAGATGAATAAACGGAGACAAACAAGGTTAAGCAACTTGCCCAGGGTCACAAAGCCAGTAAGTATCTGAGGTCAGATTTGAATTCGGGTCCTCCTGACTCCAGGGACAGTGCTCTATCCACTGTATCACCTAGCTGCTCCTAAAGATGAGTCTTCTTGATTCCAGGCCTGATGCTCTCTCCACTATGCTACCTAGCTGTTGTGCAAATAGTGCTTTATAAACCTTAAAGCACTATGTGTGCTCATCATTAATCCAGACTAAGGTCATGTTATATTCTGGTTGCCACATTACACTGTTAATTCAAAGAAAAATTATAATCCATTAAAACTAAGGTTTTTGTTTTGTTTTGTTTTTAACATGAGCTGATCTCTAGTCACTCCTCCCCTGTTCTGTATATGTATGATTGTTTATTTGAAACCCAAGTGCAGGATGTTATAATTATCCTGATTAAATTTTATCTTATTAAATTCAAACTATTTTTCTAACCTTTTTTCAAATCCAAATTCCATCATCCAATGGGTTAAAAAGCCCTCTCAGCTTCATGTCATCAAGGAATTTGATAAGCATGGAATCTATGTTTTCATATAAGTCATTGAGAAAAATGATGAACAGAAAGGGATGAGGACAGATCTTTGGAACACTTCACTAAACCTTCCTCTCTTGGTTGACATCAACCCACTAATCAGTACTCTTGAGGAGTCTGTGCAACTATTCTTGGAAACAAATAATTGTACTGTCATCCAACCTGTCCCTTTTCATCTCACCTACCAGGATAAATTAGGAGTAGAGAGAGGAACATTGAAAGGGAAAGGAGAAACATCAGAAATAAATTTCATCTACTTCAGTTTTTTTTTTAGTCTGATCCTTTCAGGAAGGTCTTAGAATCCACTGATAAGTTTTTCAACAACCAACTTGTCTATAGCACGAGCTCCACACAATACTTTGAAACCTCTCACTACTCCAGGCTTGTTGTGTGGTGTTTTAGGTGATCATACTTAGGTAAATATAAGTCAAACCACTAACATTCTCCACCAACAAATTGCATACTTTATATTAAATAGCATAGCTTTTAATTAAGATAGAATTGCAAAGCAAAGTACTAGGGAAAATCTTCCTGTACACAAGTTTGTATAGTTCTTTACAGATTCTCTTTATGCTAGTGGGACAGAGAACACTCTCCCCTGATAATGGAGAACAATTCATATGTCTAGATTTACATCCTGGCTAGAATACCTTTCACAATTGTATTACAAAGTGACTCACTGATTCTTTACTTTGACTCTTCTACTGCTGTTCCTTTCTATATCCACATTTGTAATTCACTACTTCTTTACAGAGTTGCTGCTATCATCTGCTAGAACTGTCTTTTGTTGCTGGGGCTATTCCAACTTGAATGAAAGTGTTATTGCTATTTTTTAATGAAACTTCTGGGTCAACATGCCTAGGTCTACTCAATATATTTTTTTTATCTCTTTTGTTATTTAGCCTTACGACTAAGCCAAGACAGGTCACAAAAAGGACCCTCAAATTGAGATTTTTTTTCTTCTACTAATACTTTCCTTTCTACCCATGACATCAAGTTCCTCATGCTCTCTTTCTATTTATTGGAGTGGGCAAATTTACTTAGACTCCTATTATATCCCTGATAGTTAGCACCAGGACTTTACAAATTTCCTTGACACTTTAACAAGCCTTAAGTAGGCAACATTTGAGGAGATAAGCCAAGGTTAATGTTCTTTGCAATACATTTCTGCCACTTTGTCAAGGTCATTTTCCTCCTTTTCTTTCTTTTTTTCCCTGAATCCTAGAACAAAAATTCTTCTTCCCTACAAGGTCCAGTGCTGGAAATCTGATGTGCTATATAACAGGATTTAAGCGGCATTTATCCGAAATCTCAAAACTGATATACTTGAAGCACAGTTCAAAGTTTACCACAACAAAAACCTATGGGGAACATCCTATATTGCTACTTTCTTAGTGATTCACCAGGTCAAAGATGGTCTTCAACCAACTGTGGTATAGAAATATCCACCTTCACTCAAAGAACCCCTCCTGCACCAGAGTCAGGATTGCTGGACTGACTGGTTTTCAAAGATCCCTATTCTGTGTATTCACTTCAGATTCAAACAAGTCATTTCTTGCTGTTTAGTTTTATCATGAGATTCTCTGGGCCTCTTTCCATTGATAATAATGAAGAGAAGAGAGAAAAAATGAAATTATCTCTTTGGCTTTCTATCCATATCTGTCTACCTACCAACTATACTGTCATCTAGCTATCCAAGCCAAATCTATACATATTTAGTACCCTACTATGTAAAAAACATTGTGCAAAATAGTCCTGGTTCTCAAGGATCTTACATTCTGCTGGGGAAAATATCATGGGAAGTGTCATAGCTTTGACATCGATGCCCTGTGTGATCACAGAAGTAATTTGGTGGAGGGGAGAGTGGTAAAGTACTACTCAGTGCAGTGTAGTGGAAAATGTATTGGATATAGCAATGGAAAACCTAGATTCTAGTTGTTTCTCTGCCATTTTTTTTTTACATTGCTGTGTCACCTTGAATAAGTTTCTTCCAAGAGAAAATTCTTTGACCTTCAGTTTCCTCATCTGCAGAATGAAGAGGCTGGACTTTATTACTTTTTTCTTAGGGCTCTTTTTCTCAAATATTCTGACTATTTTGGAGAACCTAAAAAAGGAACAGAGGGGAGAAATCACAACTTTCTCCCCTCCCCATGTGACCATGTACTTTCTCACCATAATATTTTGCTCAAATTATTCCATGAATTTTACATTTTACATTTCTATTAGAATATAAGTTCCTTGAGGGTAGGGACTCTTGCTTTTGTATTTGTATTCCCAGCACAGTGCAATTCTTGGCACATAGGAATACTTAATAAATGTTTTTGTATTTATTCATTCACTCGTTTTCCAGTCTCATGCCTCCAGAGCTATGAGGCCACTTCCATCCAAACCATCAATTATTTTCAATCATCCATATGATGAAAAATAGAGGGGAAGAGGATATTAATCATATCACAGATGAAGGACTGAGTCACAGAGAAGTTAAATAACTTACCCAAGGATACAGAGCAAGTCAGAAGTGGTTCAGGACTAGAACTACCAAGTACAAATTCAGTTTATACCTGGGTAAAGTATCACAAACCTCACCCTGACTGAACAAATAGCACAAAGCTCATTTTTAGATGAGAATGGAACTGAGACTCTGGGAAAATGGTATGAGGTCACTGCTATCCTGTAGGCAAGGGGCAGAGGAGTTCAGTCCCTTAGATGGCAATTACCTATTTTAACTGAGTAATCTTGAAAATACCTGGCTAATATCTGTCATATCTATGATTCGACAGGTGCTATAAGTACTGGTAGAACCTTCTAAATTCATCACCCTGGTACAAAGCCCCAGTCTACCCCTACTCATAACACCTCTGTGTTTTAGTCACTCTATGTATTGCCTATGGAGCATCTACTGGCATTTACAAACTGTTGGCCCCCTTTCTGTGGATGTGTTCTTCCCGTTTTTGTGACATAGATATGAGCTTCCTCGGGCAAAATAAAATATTAAATGTATTTTAAGGAAGTTAAACCTAATTTGTTTTACTATTTTTCTAGGAAATGTTCTAATAATTACCAAGGAATGTGTGGTTATGTAGCCTTTAGGTTTGAGGGTTGATTGAATCTTTATTATCATGTCCTGGAGGTTTTAACTCTTTCATCTCCTGACCTCACATCCTTGGGCTCCGCCATCCTGACTACTACCTCACCTGGTCTACTATTTCAGACAGATTTCAACCATGCTTTACTTTACTCTCTCTTCTTGGTAATTGCTTTGATGCTGCACAGATATCCTTTCCTCTTCTCCCTCTGTACTTTTTGGGTTCTGGAACCTGAGAAGATCACGGCTCTTAGAAGAGGTATGTCAGTCTCTACCTTCACTCAGCATCCCTGGCATTTTATGGCTAAAATATTTTTCACTGTGTGTATTGTCTACCCCTGTTAGGATGTAAGTTCCTTGTGGGCAAGGACTGCCTTTGTTTTTTAATTTGTACCCCTAGCATAGTGCTAGGTCTTTGTATTTGGAAACTGGAAATGCAAATATAGATGTGCTCTCAGGAAGCTTAAATGGTAAGGTGAGGTTGGTATGATACATAAGCAAGTCTATAAAATAAAAGTGCAACATTAATAAATACAAAAGGGAGACCTAGGCCGATTTCTTGTGGAGAGCCTTGAATATCAAAATCAGGAGTTAAAACCTATTATGTTTTGCATGACTGCACATGTACAACCTATATCAAATTGCTTGATTGTTCAATGAGAGGGGAGAGAAACAAGGAAGAGAACTGGGAACTCAAAATGTTAAAAATTGTTTTTACATGTAATGAGGGGGGGAATAAAACATTAAATAAATATTTTTAAGGAAGCTAAATCTAATTTGGTTGTTGTACCATCTGTGTACCAGGAAGATGAATATAAAGAATGGATTAAAGGAAGGAGAGACTGGAGTCAGGGAGACCAGTAAGGAGGCCATTCCTCTCCCACCAAAATCTGGTGCATATAACCACTGCTTACACCAAGAAGAGGCTGTCCCAGGGGAAGAGGAGGCAGCAGCATTTTCCTACAGGTTTTGTTGGCTTATTTTTTTTTCCTCTTCTCATTTTTACAGCTGAATAGTTAAATGCATAGTGACCATAAATTATAAATGAACAGTTTCAATGAGACTGGTGATGGCAATGAGTGAAATCTCATTAAGTCGTTTAAGATCTAAGTGATATTGTTATTCAAGTGCTACATTAACAGAGCATTTGATCAGCTTTCTAATCTGTTATGTGAATTATCCTTGTAAAAAAGTACAGTTCTGACTGACTCTCAGATCAATTCCTTTATGCAAAAGAAAACAAAGTATAGTCAGATTTAAGTGACTGACATAAATGGATCGGGAGGGCCCATGGCAACTATGACTTTCTTTTCACTGATTAATTATCTCTGCTTAATTTCCGGTAAGTAACTATTAGAATTAATTGGCTTTGCTTTTGAATTGACATGATTATAAAACATTATCTCCTGGCTAATCTCCTGGTTGGTACTGGCTACTGGCCCTGGACCTTGGTTAGGTGATACCTCTTCCTACATGGTTCTGAATGGGTTCTCTAAGTAGTTTTCAAGACAGCTTAGCACTAGGTTTAGTCAGGAAGAACTAGGCTCAAATCCTTTCTCTGTCACTTATTATCTGTGTTCAGTAATCTCTCCCTAATCTCTCTATGCTTCAGGAAACTCTTTAGGATTTAGCTACTAAATCTTTGATGGTAGCAATCTGATTGATGGAGAACCTTCCCACACCAGAAGGTCCCTATGCAGCTAAAATTGCAACTCTTTTATGCATTATCTATATTCTGCTCACTTGGAAGCAATAATAAATATACTTGGAGGGCAGAGTCAAGATGGCGGAGTAGAAACAGCACCTCTAAGGCTCTCTTCCCCCAGATTACCTCCAAACTATGTAAAAGGGGACTCTGAAAACTTCTGGAGCCCCAGCACCCAAAGAACGACACAGAGAAGCTAACCTCCTGCTGAGGACAGCCCAGCAGCCCTGCAGGAAGGGCCAGTGCAGCACTCTGGGAGCCGGCAGCACACCACGAGGAGAGCTGAACCCAGGTCCCCCGGTTTTAGCCCCAGGGCGGCCGGGCCAACAGCCAGCTGGAGGGACCCCAGAACACCAGCCGCTGTGGAGATTCCAGAATGGTCAACACAGACATGCCTAGGACAAAGTGAGAGGTTAGTGCCCTATGGAATTTGGGACCAGTATTTGGGGAATGCGTCAGCTTCCTCCCCTGGGGGCTAGAAGCCACTGAGGAGACACACCATTTTGTAGTTTTCAGAGGCAGCTCCAGCTCCTGGCCTGCGAACTGTAGGGAGATCCAGCGATCAGTCTTGGGGGTAATCACTCTTGCTTTAACCTCCCTGAATCTGGATTGTGATCTAGGGGGGAGGTCGTGGGGCAGGTTTCCATCTTGCCAGAAATGGAAGTTGCCCCCCCCCACATTCAGGACGAAGGTCCCCTATCTGGTGGCAGAGTTCTACTGTGGCAACAAGCCCAAAAGTCAAGTAATTAAGTGGCATCATGCCAAGGCAAAAGAAACAAAATAAACAGAAAAATGAAACATTAGACTCCTATTTTGGGGGCAAAGAGGATCGAAGCATGGAACAGTCAGAGGACTGGGAGGTCAGAAATCCTGCTCCAAAAGCCCCAAAGGAAAATATGAGCGGGTTATAGGCCATAGAGGACCTTAAGAAGGACTTTAAAAATCAAATAAGAGAAGTGGAGGAAAAATTGGGAAGAGAAATGAGAAGAATGCAGGAAAAGTATGAAATGAGGGACAACAGCCTGACTGAGGAAAACAACACCTTAAAAAATAGACTAACTCAAATGGCAAAGGAGGCCCAAAAGGGCAATGAGGAGAAGAATGCCTTAAAAAGCCGAATTTGCCAGATGGAAAAAGAATCTCAAAAGCTCACTGAGGAGATTCACTCTTTCAGAGTTAGACTAGAGCAAATGGAAGCTAATGACTTTATGAGAAATCAAGATGCTGTTAAGCAGATCCAAACTAATGAAAGAATAGAAGGCAATGTGAAATATATCATGGGAAAAACCACTGACCTGGAAAATAGATCCAGGAGAGATAATTTAAAAATTGTTGGACTACCTGAAAGCCATGATCAAAGAAAGAACCTAGAAATCACCCTTCAAGAAATTCTCAAGGAGAATTGCCCTGACGTTTTAGACCCAGAGGGCAAAATAGAGGTTGAAAGAATCCAATCACCTCCTGAAAAAGATCCCAAAAAGAAAACTCCCAGGAATATTATAGCCAGGCTCCAGAACCCCCAGATCAAGGAGAAAATACTACAAGCAGCCAGGAAGAAACAATTTCAATACTGTGGAAACACAATCAGAATAGCACAGGACCTGGTAGCTTCTACACTGAGGGATCAAAGGGCATGGAATATGATATTCCAGAGGGCAAAAGAGCTGGGAATGAACCCAAGGATCACCTACCCAGCAAAACTGAGTATTTTGTTTCAGGGGAAAATATGGTCATTCAGTGGAATAGAGGACTTTCAAGCATTCTTGAGGAAAAAACCAAAATTGAATAGAAAATTTGACATCCAGACACAAGAAGCAAGAGATACCTGAGAAGGTAATCAGGGAAAAGAAATCAAAAGGAACTTATCAAAGTTAACCTATTTACATTCCTACATGGAAAAACAATAACTGTGACTGATGAAACTTTTCTCAGTATGAAAATAATGGAAGAAGGGTATATGGTCACATGAATACATATGTGAATGTGTGTATATATGTTTACAGTTGTACATGGATAGAGGGCATAGGTTGAATTTGTTGGGAAGGGATGATACCTAAGGGGTGAAATTATGAGGTGAGAGAGGAAAGTGGCAAGAGGAGATGGGGAGAGACAGGGTAGGGTAAACTATCTCATGTAGAAGAAGCAAGGGGAAGTGGCTGCAGAGGAGGGAAAGAATAGGAAGGCAAAAAGGCAAAACCACATTCTCATTGAATTTGGTTCAGGGAGAGAATGACATACATACTAAATGGGATATCTCAACCTGAAGCAGAATAGGGGGAAGGGGAATGAGAGGAGGGATGATGGATGGGAGGGCATCCTTGGGGGGAGGGGAGGTTGGAAGTACCCACTATAGAAGAGGGACAGGATCATGTAGGGAATGGACCAGGTGGGGGTGGGATGGGTGGGAGGGAATTATAAGCAGCCTTGTCCAATATATCTACTATGGTAATATTTTGCATAGTTATACATGTACAACACATACTGAATTACTTATCTTCCCAGAGGGAATGGGTGACAAGGGAGGAAGAGAATGGATCTGAAATTCGAGGTCTTAAAATTAAATGTTTCAAATATATATATATAAACACTATTATCAATACTCTTTTGCATGTAATTGGGAGATAAGATGTACAGGCATCGGGGCACAGAGATTCACCTTGCTCTAATGCAAAAGTCGAAAGGGGTAAGGGAGAAGATAAGGGAGAGAGCAGGATGGAGGAAGCGATATCTTGTGGGATTGCTATTCTGGGAAGGTAGGTAGGGGAAAACGGGGGAAAAATTGTAACTCAAGATCTGGCAGAAATGAATGATGTAAAACAGGAGTTAATAAAGCATTTGTTTAAATAAAAAAAAACGTGATGCTACACTGAAAAATAATGGGTGTAAGAGAACACAATGTGTCAATAAAACTAAAAAGAAAAATGAAAAAAAATAATAAATATACTTGGCATTTGTATCATGCTTAAATACATTATGTCATTGGATCCCTGTGAGGAGATGCTTGAGGATTAATAATATAGGTATCACCATCACCCCCATTTTACAGATAAAGAAATCGAGGTTCCAAAGCCCTGAATTGCAGAAGAAATCAATCACCAGGATATCAAACACCAAATCCAGAAAGAGTTAGAGGCAAAGAGGAGTGTCCATGTATCATAGGATCATAGGATTTTAAATTGGAAGGAATCTTAGAGATCACCTCATCCAACTCACTCATTTTCCTGATGAGGAAACAGAGGTCCAAAGGGGTTAAGTAACTTCTTTAAGGTTACACTAGTAGAAAGTATCAAAGCTGAAATTTGAAACCAGAACTTTTTGCAGTCAAGAGCAATGAGTAATATTGTTGATTGGGGCAGGTGGAAACAATAGGCCAAAACCAGTGAGGTTTCACAAAAACAGATTAACAGACAGGGCAAGAAGAGGCCTAAGCATGAGCAAAAACTTCACCGTTTGTCATGCCCAGTGAGTACATCTCATTCATATTCACAATTGTAGTTGTTAAGTTTATTTTCCACTCCATTAAATCCACTTCTCCTGGCTTTCTATTTAAAAGAAAGAAAGAAAGAAAATCCAGCATTAGGTATCTATAGTTAAATTGTTTGGAACAGTCTTCTCTGCTCTTCCAGACCAGTCTCAGATCACTGGGTCTTACACGCTTTTTTCTTATGAGGTATTCCTCTTCCTGATTTTACCCTTCCTTTCAAATTCCTTTCTTCCTCCTCCTGGTCCCAGCACAGTGCCCCTCACCCCCCACCCACCCCCTTACATTACTGTGTTTCAATGATGATAATATTTAAATTTTTTTTTCACTTTCCCAACTTAGATAAAAATGAGTTTCATGAGACTTCTACATTTGTTTTAGAATAATCTCTTGAGCTTCTCCAATTCCAAAAAATAATTTTTTCCTTTTTTCTCTTGGACATTTTTCTTGTTTTCCTTTTTAAAAAAATATAGAAACCTTTCCTCTTTTGCCTCATTTACTCTTAGATTTGAGACTCTGAAGGAACAATAGTTATTCTCCTCCTTTAAGAATTTAAGCACCTCGGGGCGGCTAGGTGGCACAGTGAGTAGAGCTTTGGCCCTAGAGTCAGAAGGACCTGAGTTCAGATCCAGCCTCAGACACTTAACATACACACAAACAAAAAAACTTAGCCGTGTGACCTTGAGCAAGTTACTTAACCCCAATTGCCCTCCAAAAGGCAAAAAAAAAAAAATACAAAGAATTTAAGCACTTATAAGTGTTTAAATTAAGCCCTTAAAAGATGTACAAACTTATTTATCTTTCTTAAGTTTCTTTTATCTACTGCATTTACATCTTGAAATCTCTTCCCCCCTCTGGTTTTCTCAACAGGAATACTTGGAAGTTGTTAGTTAACTTAAACTTAACTTTATTTATCCTGTATAGGATTATGTTCAACTTATTAGGATGAGATTTTTCCATGCAAGTAATTTTCTTTTGCTTTGTAGTACATCCTATTTCAATCTTTTCTTTCCTTTCTCATAGATGATGAATTGTCTTGTACAATTCTGACTGGGATCCCTTGGTACATGGTGTGACCCTTCAGCCACATGGAGTACTTTTTTCTTTGACCTGGCATCTTTGTAGCTTGGTAGACATGACTGAAATGATTGAATAAAAACAGTAAGAGTCCTGTTTCTAGGATTGGCTTTCTCTGAAAGATACCTTACTCCTTCCTTCTCTAGTGTCTCTAAGTTGCCTCATATCATATAACATATCATACTAGGAGGATAGTATGTGTTTTTAGTTTTAGGATTTTAGTTTTAGAACTGGAAGAGATATCATGTAGTCCGTCTTAGAGGTGTGGAAAATGGGGCCCAAGGAAATTAAGTGACTTGCCCAAGGTTTCAAAAGTATTTAACAGAAGAGTTGGTATATCCCTTGCTCATCTCTTTACCTTTTCCCAACATTACTCAGCAATATCTCCTTTGAGATTCATTCCTGTTTAAACAATCCTGTCCAGGTCATTTTGTTCAAATACCAGCTTCTGGGTCACTGTGACTCTTTTCTCAAGGAGCATACAGTACTTGGCTCCATCTTCTTATTAGTCTCAATGCCTGCTTACGTGTTTGGGAATGTCACCCTGGCTTCTCAATTCTTCTTTTTAAATTGTGAATTTATTGGCATAGGGAACTCCCAGTTAGGAAGCCAGCACTGTCAATGTGAATCAGCAATTGTTCTGCAAAGTACTGTCTTAGAGAGTTTTTAGGAACATTTAAAAGTTAAGTGCCTAGTATAAGGTCACATAGCTAGTATAAGCCAGAGTGGAGAGTTGAACCTAGCTTTTCCTAATTTGGAGACCAATTTTCTATTCATTATATTATGTTATTCCTCGTTGAATCGTTAGCCCCCTTAAATCCCGATATCCAATACCAGTTTTTCTGAGTTAGCAATTTACAAGGATGGTCATACCTTGATCCTTACCATCAATCCTAAAATCTTATAGTGCCATTATTTTAAACTCTGAAATTCTCCCCTTTGATGATAATGTCTTTCTATCTCTCTCTCCCTTCCTCCTCCTCCTCCTTCTTCTTTTTTCTTTTTTTCTTTTTGAAGGGGGAGGGCAGGGAAGTTGGGGTTAAGTGACTTGCCCAAGGCGACATGGCTAGTAGGTGTTATGTGTCTGAGGCCAAATTTGAACTCAGGTCCTACTGACTCCAGGGCTGGTGCTCTATTCACTGTGCCACCTAGCCGCAACCCCCCTTCCTTCTTCTAAACAATTATTATTCATCCTCACTGAGGCCCTGTTAGATCAGATCTCTCTTTCACTGTCCTCAAATGTTTTTCTCTTCACAAACTTAATCTTTTAATTCTATACTTTCTACAACTATAATCTATCTCTCCACACTGGGTCATCCCTGCCAGTCAACTTTTTTACTACTATTCCTGAATTATTCAACACCACTGAAGGAAGCACTAATAGGGCTTACTATAAATTCATGTTACATAATCTTGCTTAGGACCTCATCACAGCATGTCAGTTCTTTTATTCTTCCTTAATTGACTCTATCATATTCACTACAGCTGTCCCAAACTTTTTCCTTTCTCTCCTTGACCCCAGCACTATCCTTTTTTCTGACCTCCTCATAGTGGATCATTTTACCTCTTTCTTTCTTGAGAAAATTGAGACCATGAGAGGATTCTGGGAAGATGGGGGAGTAGGTGAGAAAATTCTAAGCTTTCAAGATTTTCCCCCACAAGAGAGATAAAATAAGCACCTTAGGGCAAACAAAGAGCTGGTAAAAATAAATAAGAATAGTAGCACAATAGGGGTCTCCCAGGGACAATTTGAGAAGATCAGAAGAAAAATCCCAGGAAGAGGTTTGGTCCCAGTGAATAGTAAACACTTCCAGGCTAAGGTTAGCCCTGAGAATAGCTGGTTTGGGAAGCTGTCTCTGGCCCAGCCACTAGAACTTTTACACCTCTGTCCCCACTAGTAAGGGGAGTTGGGCATCTGAGCCATGGAACATCGAGGGAATCTCTGCTAACAAGGAACGCTAGACCCAGCTATGCTGTAGAGAGCAGTGGGGATGAGAAGAAACCAGCACATGACCAGTGGGTACAGAAGCAGTGGGGCAGAACACCCTTGGCTGTGTAAGTATTCACTTACAGGAGGTTGGAGGTTTGGCTTTGGTTCTTGGCTTGAGGGGAGAACTGAAGATCTAGGGCAAGAGACACCATCCTCATACCCCAGGGCTAGAGATGATTACAAAAATTAAGGTATTACTACAAAATAAAATGCACAAGCAAAGGAGAAAGAATCCAACCATAGAAAGATATTATGGGAATAGAGAAGACAGAGGTTCATCTGGAGAGGAGGATATTAAAACAAAGAAACCCTCTTCTACCCCAGAGTAATGTCAAATGGTCACCTGCCCAAAAAGAATTCATAAAAGAGCTTTAAAAAGACTTTTAAAATCAAATAAGAGAGATGGAGGAAAAACTAAAGAAAAATAAGAATGATTCAAGAAAAACAAGATTATGTAAAAACTCAACCAATTAGAAAAGGAGATTCATAATCTTAAGGAAGAAAATGACACCTTGAAAATTAGAATTGTTCAAGGCAAAGCTAGTGATGTTATAAGAGACCAAGACATAATGAAGAATGAAGAAAAAAGAGAAAGTGAAACATAAGGAAAACAATTGACCTGGAAAACAGGTCAAGAAGAGAAAACATAAGAATAATCAGACTACCTAAAAGTTATGATAAAAAAGAATCTTGATATAATAATACAAGAAATAATTAAAGAAAATTGTCCTGAAGCATTAGAACAGGGTGGATAGTGATGGAGGTGGAAGTAGAAATAGAAAAAAATCCATTTAAAACCAATTGAAAGAGATCTTATGAGAAGAACTTATAGGAATATTATAGTCAAATTCTGAAACCCCAACCTCAAGGATAAAATACTAAAAGCAACAAGATTGAAACAATTTGAATATGATGGTGCCACAAGAATCACACAAGACCTAGCAGCAGAGACATTAAAGGGCTGAAGGTCTTGGAACACTGTATATCAAAGAGCAAAAGAACTGGGGCTCTGGTCAAAAATATCATACCCAGCAAAGTTAAGCATAAGTCATTTGATCAACTGTCAGACTTTTAATATTTTGTTAAAAAGAAAAATAGCAACCTGAACTTAATAGATTAGGCATACAAGAGCCAAGGGAAACATAAGCTACATACCAAAGACTGATTATAAGGGATTCAATAAGGACAAACTCTTTACTTTTTATATATGTAAAATGTATGTGTAAAATTCTTATTAATAACTGGGTATAAGAAAGATTGGGGGAAATCTTAATATGATGTGAATTTTAAAAGTAAAACCATTTAGGAACAGCTAAAAGAGTAATTATTTTATACAAATGGAGTGAAAAAAGAAGGATCTATCCAAAGGAATGGGTTTAAAGATACATACATACATGCATATGTGTGTGTGTGTGTGTGTGTGTGTGTGTGTGTGTGTGTGTAGAAGTCTTCTAAACTCAGAAGAAATAAAACTGTAAGGGGCTAGGGAGTGGTGAGAGGACAAGAGAGGAATCTTTAAAGGGGAGGGTGAGAAAATAGGGTGAAGGGGAGGTATAGAAGGGTGCTTAGATCAATGGGAATGAGAAGATAAGGGAGGGATCTCTAGAGAGGAGGATGGTGGAATAGGCTATAGGGGTCTACAGAAGGGTCTTTAGATATATGGGAATGGGAGGATAGGGAGGGATCCTTAGGGGGGGTAGGCTAAGTAATTAGAGAGCAAGGTAGCCTTTAGAAGTAAAGTTGAGTCAGGAGGGATAGGAAGCAAGAGATATGCACAAGCATAAAGACAAAGTTAAGGAGTAGAATTTGTTAGGGAAAGTATATGTCTATATGTGTATTACATAAGTGTATGCATGTATTTGTGTATGTATCTATTAATATTTATATAGTAATATATCCACAGTTAATTGTAGCCTTCGGTGGGGGAGGGGACAGGGCAAAGAAGAAGGACAAAAAAAGAACAATGTTCTCTGTGCACAGCAGAGAACAAAAGAAAACTTACAGGGAAGCCAAGAAAAGGACAGCTCTCAATACCGTGGAAAATTTATCTAACAGGCTTTCTTGAAATGAAAATTTACTGTTACATATGTTGAATCCTTTCTCATATTTTCCTATGCACATGACATGCTTTTTTTCTTTTCTTACTTTGCATTTAAGTTCCAATATTTAAGTTGGTGGGGATTTTTTCTTCTTGTTTCTATTCTGCTTTTTTTTTTTTTTTGCCTTTTTTCTTTTGGAGGGCAATTGGGGCTAAGTGACTTGCCTAAAATCACAGGGCTAGTAAGTGTATCAAGGACACATGTTTCTATTCTGCATTTGTGTTCTGGTGTTTGAGTCTAAAATAAAATTTTAAAAAGTTTAAAAAAACAAAAAAGAAAATTGGTATCATATGCCATGAGCTTGTCCCTTTCCCCAACTTTACACTATAACATGTCTAAATTTTTTCCTCTCTTTTTCTTCCTTTATACTCCAAGGAAGACTTAACATTGCTCTAACCAAGACTAGCTCCTCTTTTTTTTTTTCTTTTTTGGAGGGTGGAACGCAGGGAAATTGGGGTTGTGAGTTGCCCAAGGTCACATGGCTAGTAAATATGTCAAGTTTCTGAGGCCAGATTTGAACTCAGGTCCTTCTGACTTCATGGCCGGTGCTCTATTCACTGCACCAACTAGCCGCCCCAACTAGCTCCTCTTCTTGTGGCCTTGGACACCGTCTCCCATTTCCTCCAGGGAACTTGTCTCATCTATCCTTCTCCCATGCTTTTCTTCAATTTTTCCTTACCTATTAATTTCTTCATGGCATCTAAAACATTCTCAGATACCACCTATCCCTTTCTTTTTTTAAAAATTGAGCCTGTCTTCCTCTCAAGATATCTATTATCTTTCATAAACAAAATATAAGAAAGGGTAGTCTATCTTGGGGCCTCCATTTCTTCAACACCCAGTCACTTCTGACCTCTTGGAAATATAATTATTAATCCAAACATTCTCCCAAGATTGCCCTTTCAAAGGTTAATGTTGTTGTTTGTCCTTCATTTTTGAAGAGGACTAATAACATTATGGGGTGATGTCTTGACTTGTAGGTGAATTGGATTTAAGTGATGCAGAGTTGCACAGAATTGTCAGCCTTGCTCTCTCTTCCAGAGTCATTGAAGTGCAGTGGCAAGATAAAAATCAGTATGACTGGTAATGGCCTGGGATGCAGTGAATGACCTTAGTGTTTGGATGTCTGAACAAGTGCTAAGCTCTCCACAGCACCTGCTTTAGCTGCCTTTATAGCTGTTGGAACAATTGTTATCATTTGCCCATTCTGCTGGGGCAAGTTTTCACATGTTTGGGGAAAACATCCTCCTAACTCTCTGATGGGTTCAAGGCTCATCAGTTACCTTCAACCTGGTCTAGCCCATCTGCTGAGATGGTTTACTAGGGTCCTGCCACTGCACAGGCTAGAACTTCTTGGAGCCCCAGGTGGGAGATGGGTGAATCAGATGGACACCATCGGTGGATGAACATCCATGAAAAGGGCTCGGCAACCCTCACTCCTGAATAACCCATGCACCTTGTTACAAAGGTTACTAAGAATATCTTGTCTGCTAAACCAAAAGGCCTTTTCTTTTCTTTTTTTAATTAAATGCTTTATTAACTTCTGGTTTACATCATTCATTTCCATCAGATTTTGAGTTATAATTTTTTCCCCATTTTTCCCCTACCCCAGAATAGCAGTCCCACAGGATATCCCCTCATCCAATCTGCTCTCTCTCATGTCGTCTCCCATACTCCTTTCGACTTTTCCAGTAGGGCAAGGTGAATACTCGTGCCCCAATGCCTGCACATCTTATCTCCCAATTATATGAACAATAGTATTAACCATAGTATTTATATATTTTTTTTAAAAATTAGCTTTAAGAGGAAGATAAGCAACTCAGTATATGCTGTACATGTGTAGCTATGCAAAACATTGCCATAGTAGATATATTGCAAAAGACTGACTGTATTCCCTCCCTCCTATCCCACCTCCTACCTGGTCCACTCTCCACTTTGGTCCTGTCCCTTTTCAAAAGTGGGTGCTTCCAACTCTCCCCATACCCCCCGCCTGCCCTCCCTTCCATTAACCCCCCTCTCATTCCCTTCTCCCCTACTCTCCTGTAGAGTGAGAAACCCTATTTAGTATGTATGTCATTCTCTCCCTGATCCAAATTCAATGAGGATAAGGTTTTGCCCAAAAGGCCTTTTCTTGATCCTCATACTTTTTGACCCTTCACTTTTTGACACTATTCACACTACTCTCTTCCTGAAACCCTTGGTTTCCATGACTCTGCTCTCTCCTGGTTCTCTTCCTAACTGTCTGACTAGTCCTTCTCAGCCTCCTTTTCTGGCTTATCATCCATCTTCTGTTTGATGTATGTGTCTTGTCCTCCAAGCCTCTGTTCTGGGGTCTTGGTCTCCTCCTCTACTTCCTTCCTTCCTTCCTTCCTTCCTTCCTTCCTTCCTTCCTTCCTTCCTTCCTTCCTTCCTTCCTTCCCTCTTTCTCTCTCTTTCTTTTTTCTTCTTTTTTCCTTCTCTCTGTCAGTTTCTCTTTTTGTATTACCTTCATTCAGTTCTCCTCACCACTAATAAGAAATCTTCTAAATGAAGTAAAAGTATTAAAAGAGAAACAAGAAAAGAATCTCAGAAAATACGATAGCAGAAATGCCCCACTCTGGGTTCCCTGATTCATTTTGCACTTTGCATGCCTCCTTGATCCAGTGTGCCACCACCTGTATGCAGATTGTACCCATGCTCTATATGGTGGTGGCTCCAGTGGCTCAAGAGACAAGAGAAGGGTGGTGACTCACCATGGTTTCCATGAACTTCCTAAGCTCCATTGTTGCTATTGACTCTGCATTCTTTTTTATATGCTCTGTGCTCTACACACCTACACCAGCCCCCTCCTTCTTCCCCATGTACGCCACACTATGGGTTCCATGGGGTAGTGGGCCAGCAGCTCCAGAGACAGGAGAAAACTAGGCCTGTTATTAGGCAGGATACTTCCTCAGCTAATGAACCTGCTTTGCTGTTATTCATTCTTCTTACCCCACCACACACACACACACACACACACACACACACCAACTTAGGCCCAGTGTCCTAAGCTATATTTTGCAGTGATTCTAATAGCTCCAGAGAGAAGAGGCTGGGCCTAACTGCAGGTGGCAGGGGTGCGGGGTAGGGAGGTGAGGGGGGTCTACACCAGCCATCTCAATGTCTCTTGCTATTCTCAGCTCACTCCCACATGCCTTCTTCACACACCCTCTGCTACAGACTCCATGTGGATATGTTGGTTATTGAGGGAAGGACTAAAAGGACAATAGATACCCATAAAGGTCTTTTCCAGTACCCCCAAATTCTACCATGAGCTGGTGGAATCTCCTTTTGGCATCAATTCAAACAAATTCCTTTACTCCTTAGTGTTAATTCAAGAATTTAGCCCTCATAGGGATAAAAAAGAAAATCCCAAAGAAATGATCAAGGAAAAAAATACTGATATAATGAATAAATGCTATGAATAAGAAAATTCCAAGATAAATACAAAAAAGAAGAAAGTAATTTAGAAATAATTAAAACTAGGATGTCAGAAGAGAGCATGTAATGGGCATAAATACTCTGATAATGGTTTGAAGGCTTTCGTTAAGGGAAAGGAAACATTAAGGATTAGAACAAATAGCAAATAACAGAAGCTAGGAAGTATTTCAACTTTGTGTATACCTTGGAAAAGAGAATGAAGCTAAAATAACTTTAAATTCAATGATACAGTAAAAAATAGAGAAAAATTAAAAGAAAACTGCAAAATTGGAAGAATGTAATGTGTATGTATATGTGTAATAGACCAGAAAAACAGAATGTGAATAAGTAATCTAAGAATTATTGGATTCCATACTATTGTGGCATAAAAAATGATGAACAGGCAAATTTCAGAAAAACCTGTAAATACTTATGTGAACTGATGCTGAGTGAAGTGAGCAGAACCAGAACACTGCACACAGTAACAACAATATGATGATCATCTTAAATAGACTTAACTCTTCTCAGCAATGCAATGATCTTGGACAATTCCAAAAGACTCATGATGGAAAATGCCATCCACAACTCAGAGAAACAGCTATGGAGTCTGAATGCAGATCAAAGCATACTATTTTTTCCTCTCTTTTTTCTTTCTCGTAGTTTTTCCCTTTTTTTCCTGATTCTTCTTTCACAACGAGACTAATGTGGAAATATGATTGTACATGTGTAATCTATATCATATTGCTTAATTGCTTACCATCTTGGGTTGGGGGGAGGGAAGGAATGGAGGGAGAAAAAAATTGAAATTCAAAATCTTATGAAAGTTAATCTTGAAAACTATTTTTATATGTAATTGGAAAAATAAAATACTATTAAGTGGAAAAATAAATTAAATTTTGTATAGAAAAGAATTATTGGATCCCAGGCAGAGCACTAAGCTCCCTCAAAAATAAAGACAACCCTGAATTTTATTTTTTGCAAATTTACAAAAGAAAATTTCCTAGAAGTATAGAGAAGAGCCACAGGCCGCCATCACTCCATCAGTGGTAGATGATGGAAACCATTGGGAGAAAGAGATTCAAGGGAAAAAGGGAATTTGTTAACACAAAAATAGGGATTCTGGAGGACATTATGGAAGAGGAATACTGAGCATAACAGACACTGGAGAGGGAGGACAGGACTGAACTGGAGATAGATGAGGGGGCAGGGAGAAGTTATAGGGGCTGGGGTTTTCACCTCAGTAAGATGGCAGTTCTGACACATAGGAATTACATGAAACAAGAGGTAGGAACCTGCTAGCCAGAGTACGGCAGATGTACCAGTTGATGGCAGTATGCAGTTGATCAAAGTAGGGGACAGGAGGGTTGATAGCAGTGGTAGCCAGGGAGATGAAATGGTGAAGCATAATGGGGTTAATGGCAGCTGGGAGGGGCACACAGTCAAGGAGGCCTCTAATCCCCATGTGGATTTGCAGAACTCCTTTTCTCCAGGGAGGCAGGGAGCCTAAGCTTCCTGGTCATATGGCCAAGAAAGGTATAGTCAGAGCAGAATTTTGGTAGATGTTAATGGTGGTGAGGAGAAAGAGGGAGAGGATGGGTGGGTGAGTGGGGAAGCCTGAGAAAGAAGATGCTTTTAATGCCAGGCAGCTCACTGAACATGGTGACAGGGCTTCTTCTACTCTAATCCAAAGCTCAGCATCACTTCCAAGAGTCTGATGTTAGGAGTATGAGAGCTTTTCCTAATTAAGCTGGTGGGTAACACTATCACCATCAAAATTCCATCTTTCTCCAGCATCCCTTCATCTTTGAGGTGCTGTAATCCGATGCATGCACAGCTGGATGGTAGAATGAAAGTCCCAATGTCCACTTTTTGAATAAGGAATGGAAAAAGGGAGATCTCAAAAACATTCCTCTATAATCTTTGGCTTTGTTATAATCCTTAAGTTTGTCTTTGATTCATTCTGCCAAGTGGCATTGGCTGATCATTTCTATTGTCTTCTTACCTTTGCCAGCTGGAGAACACCTGTCCTTTCCCCTCCTTTGATATCCTGATATGTTTAGGTGGCATAGTGGATAAAAGCACCAGACTTGTAGGCAGGACAGACCTGGATTCAAATCTTGTCTCAGACATTCATAATTGTGTGACCATCAGCAATTTAAGTTTTCTCAACCTCAATTTCCTCATCTGTGAAATGGGGGTGATAATAGCACCCAATTCAAAGGGCAAAGGGAAGATGTGAGAAATAAATGAGATAATATATTCACAGCATTATACAAACCTTAAAAATGCTATCTAAATATTAGCTATTTCCTTTCCTGTCTTAAGTCATACAGAAGGTAGGATTGATATTCATTTCAGACTTAACTTGCTTTTCACTACACTGGTACGAGAACCAGGTGTTCTTCTCCTTTTATTAATTTCTTCAGAGGCATTCCAAGTTGGAAATAATTATCTGAGGTTAACTCTCTCTTTGGAGGAGGTGATGACTATTCTGAAATTTCAGCCATGGACTTAATTTGCAATGTCCCTCCTCATTACTTTGATTGAGTTCAGGAAGCAAACAGACTTGAAAGTTCCAAATTAATTTCCTTTATACTGTGCCTTTACTCTTTACAGAAAGAACTTTCTAAAGTCAGTTTGGGTGGTTTCTGGAGCCCTTCCATGTGATTTCTTTCCCCACCCCTGTTGCTTTTTTTTTTTTTATAAAAAATGTAAAGCTAGCCCTATGAATGTATACATACGTGATGTTTCCTGTTGTGGATAGATGGCCAGTCTGGGGATCGGGAAGACCTGGATTAAATTCCTGCCTCTGGATTGAGGCATTATGGGATAGTCGGTTATTCAGATAGTTGAAAAAACACTTATTATGCAACTTTTACTGTAGCCGGTTATAGAAGTCCTGGTTTCAAACCCTGGCTCTGCCACTTATTAACTGGGTAATAATGGGTAAGTGACTTACTTTTTCTGAACCCCAGTTTCCTGATCTGTAAAATGTGAGAGCTAAACTAGATGACTTCTAAGGATTCTTCCAGCTCTAACTTCATGGTTCCATGAGCCTACATACTAGTTATGTGATCCTGGCGAATCCACTTACATTCTCAGTGCAAGCTTCTAACACTTTAAGTTGGAGACAAGTCACAGATTTGGATCTATGAAGGGACTTTCTATCCTAAATTGTTCGATGTACTGATGAATTTGAAAATTTGGACCCCGAATAGATATGTGTGTGTGCATTGTAACATACCTGTTTTATGTGTGTGTATATATGTACACACACGCAGATACAGACAAAAACAGATTTCTCTGTTTCTGCCCATATTGTGTTGATCTTATCTGGATTTTTTTCGATTATTCTTGTTCTCTTGAAGAGGGTCCACCTTTTAGGACTCCAAGATGTCCACCTGCTGTATGAAGAAGTCTTCTTCATCCTCAGCAACAAAGCCAAGAGTTTGCTGTTCCTTCATCTCTTCTCTCTCTGAGGATGCTTTTGAAGTGGAGGAGTGAAAGACACGTCTTATGACACTGAGTATGGTGAATAAAGGAGGAGTCATCAGACTTGGGGAAGGAAAGGCAGGGTCTGGGGATTTTCAAGTGGAGATCAAGAAGCAAGATGGCTGTACTTCAAACTGAGCTGAGCTGCTTTTTATCTTTTTGAACTGCCCTGAGTTTGTTCTTTATTATTTCAAAATGCTTCCAGTCTCTGTCCTCTTTTCAATTGAACACAATTGTCCCTTGGGGGCAAGCATCATTGGTAACTCACATAATTGTTTTTAAAGCATAGGGAGCTTCTAGAGGTGGGAGGTGGGGTGAATAAAGGAAGTTAGGTGTTGAGCTTCAATGGCAGGATCTGCAGGCATTAAGCCTTGTAGAGAGAGCAAAGAGAGAATTGCAAAAGCCGGAAAGAAAATGTTTAAAAGTTATGAGTGAAACCTTGTTTGATTCATGTATGTCTGTCCTACTAACCACTTCTATGACAATGAACTTAACCTTCAGAACCTGACCTCTGCTTAACTTCTATCTCCTTCAACACTTTCTCTCCTTTTTTGGAAAGTCTGAGAAAATTTGTCTTTCCTTCCTTCCTCCCTCCCTCCCTTATTCTCTTCCTCCTTCCTTCCTCCCTTCATCCCTCTTTTCTTCATCTTCATCATCATCATTTTCTTCTTTTTTCTTCTCCTCCTTTTCCTTCCCCTCCCTTCCTCTCCACTCTTCATACCCTTTTCCTTCCATTTTTCTCCTTCCTCTTCCTTTGCCTCCTGATTCTCTCTTTCCTTCCTCCTTTTCCCCCTCCCTCCTCTCCCCTTCTCCCCTTTTCCCTCTTTCTTCTCTTCTTCCTTCTCTTCCTCCTTTCTCCCTTCAACAGTAATTCTTAAGAACATGGGAAATTGATTCTGCTCTTGAGCTGATCTGAAATCTTCCGCCCATATGAGGAATTTCAGAACTTGGAATTGGTTTGAAAGATAATATTTATTGACTGCAGGAGTCAAAGTAGGATCCAAAGGGCAATCATCTTTAAATATTTAACCAGTAATAATCTGCTTCATAAAACTGACTGAACATTTGTGGAAGATGAGACCACACTTAACCAATGTTGTTGTTAAATGAGACACAGTTAATTGCTTAGTCCCAAATATAACAAACCTATAAAAATCATTCTCAATCTCAATACATAAAAATTGTGTGTGCTTCTGGCTGAGTTTCTGGTAGAATGCTCATTTCTCTTTGCAGCAGTATCTATTGAGAATAGCTGTAACTTATCTCTATATCTTCCCTTTGACTTTCATGCACAATATTTTCCATCAGTGTTACTACCTCAGCTCCCTAGTGGCAAACAGCAGTCTTTGTGAAATTCATAGCAAAGTCCAGGTGCTCCTCAGCTTATAAAATCCATCAGCTCCATAGGAAATCCTACAGTCTGAAATATGCCACATGGAACCAAGCAAATAAATGGTAAATAATCTATAAATCCACATAGAAAAGAAAGCTACTACTTTCTGACTTTCCAAACTGTCTTTCCAAACTCCTTACCACTAGGACAAAGGATTAGACAAGAGGAAAGGTTCAGTAGTTCATTTGAACTCAAGTGTTTATGTAGATCAGACAATTGTGATCTTAAAAATTCTCTAATAGATGGAGATGGTTCTTCACTAACGTTATTGCATTTTGCAGTTACTGAAAGTAGGTGTTAGAGGCTGGTGGTAAACAGCAGTTTCAACAACCAGGTCAAACCTGAAGCTCCTTCCTTAACAGCTTTCTGATTCAGTTTGCAGTCCAAATATTTTATTCAGAATTGGATCCCTGGCTCTTTATGCATATAATGGATTCTTTTGATAGCTTCAGATAATGATTACCTTAATATGCTTTCTGCCTTCTATTGGGGATGCAGTAGTTTGTTGAGCCCCTCTCTTGTGAGGGAAGGCTCTAGTTCCAGTTTATAGCTCTTCCAAGACAATATTTTCCATTTATACCTAACAAAGGAGTCTGATGGAGGAGGTTAAAAGCATTTTCACTTTTCTTCTTTTCCTTATGAAAGATAGAGTCCTAAGGATATTGGCCATAGCCAATTATATAAGATAAGGGCTAAGAATTAAAATGGGTTTCTGACCATAGATTAAATGAGAGTTAAACTGAGAGATGCAAAGGAAATTGTTGTGGAGGAGTGAAAGCTAAAAGAAGACTTGAAAGGGTAGATAGACCAATATAATAATATTGGTCTAGACTAACTTTTGTGAGCACCCTGACTGAAGGGAAGTACTTCATCGTCATTGACTGAAAGATATGAATCAATCAATCAACAAATATATTCCAGACACTTGTGGTTACAAATACAAATATTACAAAAATACAAATACAAATACTTATGGTGAGCTTGTATTCTAATGTGGGAGATACTAAGTATGTGTAAAATATATACAAAATAAAGAATTGATAAATAACAACATATGCAATGTTAGGTTGGCTAGGTGGTGCAGTAGATGGAGCATCAAGCTTGGAATCAGGAAGACTAATCTTCATGATTTCAAATCCAGCCTCAGACTCTTACTAATGGTATAATCCTGGGCAAGTCACTTAACCGTATTTGCCTCAGTTTCATTATCTGTAAAATGGGCTAGTGAAGAAAATGGCAAATCACTCCAGTATCTCTACCAAGAAAACCCCAAATGGGCTCATGAAGAATTGGACACAACTGAAATGACTGAACAATAGAATACATTATACAATGTCAAATACAAGATAATTTGGGAGGGAGGATACTGTCAGGTAGAGAGAATAGGAGAGACTCCATACAAAAGATAGTTCCTGAAATGTATCCAAAAGGAAAAGAAGGATTTTGTGATATAAAAGTAAGGAGGGCATTCATATTAGGCATGGGGCACTGCCAATGCAAAAGGACAGAGACAAGAAATAAAGTGCCATGTGTGAGAAAAGGGCAAAAGCCAGTTTGATTATTCCATAGAGTATGGGTAGGGGAGTGATAGAACAATGAATCTGGAAAAATAGGCTGAGGCCGGGTTATGTAGGGATAAACAGAAGAGTTTATTTTTTATCCTAGACTCAATGGGAAACCACCAGAATTGATGAAGTAGGGGAATTGTATGGTCAGATCTGTGTGATCAAGAGTGATAGCCTAGGTTTTACCTTAAACCTATGCTATATGAGAGAATTGACATGCTTTGGAATCTTAGAAGATTGTCAATGTATAACTAACATAGTTCATGCTAACATAGTTCTTGGTTAAGATACATACTCTAAGAAAGGTAAACATAGTAGGCTTAGCTGCTGCCTATTACTCAGTTAAGAAACACTCTGCCAATGCTAGCATTATGTTATAACATTTGTCATCAAGATTTTCAACAAAGTGATTGAGTTCAGTTAAGAAATCTTGGGTCAACTGTAGCTCCCAGGTGTCCCTCACCCTTGGGCCCCCAGAAAGCAAACCCAGGTTCTAAGTATTTTATGAGTTAGAGTTTTCCAAATCATTGGGCCCAAGATCATAAATGAATGGGGGTTGGTATGGGGGTGTGTGGTGATGGCAGTGGAGAAAGATATGAAGCAATGGAAAAATTCAAGCACAACTCCTACATAGTCTTTTACGATAAAAACAACATTCAAATGAAGGTCTACAGAAATGAGATGAACATAGGGAATTCCCTCCAAATAACAGTGAAGACTAGTACAATATAGTATGTGCACATTTGAATGTCAACAGTCCAGTCTCAGCCTGGGCAGACATAGGAGCTGTCTTCCATCGTCTTTGTTTGTGACATGGATGAGTTGTATCATCATGCTTCCTGCTGCATTCAGTTATAGAGTGTCTAAAATCAATGTTAAACAACTATCATGTGTAACTTAAGAGTATTATAATACCTGGTATATTTTTCAAAATTGTTCATTTTGTTAAATACAAGAAATTATTTTAAAACCTCAAAACTTTAGAATATTGAAATTTCTTGAAATTGGTTATAGGCAATGGCTTAAATTTTTTCAATAATTAAATTTAAATTTAATTGTTTGTGTTTTTTATTGTCCCTAAATTTTAATGGAAAAATCCTTACTTAAATAGATATCTAACTGGTTGGAAGAAAAAAAATCTATGAGGACAGCTTAGAGATGCTTTCAGCAATAGAAATACAAAAATATAAAGTAAAAAGCCCAAATCCAGAAAATATGGTCCACTATATAATTGGGATTTGAAGATATTAATAGAAAGGAAAAACTGCTGTGTTTGCTTTATATGAATTTCTTAGCTGCAGATAGCATCAAACCTAATAAATTAAAATGATGTCTTCAAAGTATACATGTAGAATACAATTTAATTGACAATATAAAACAATATAATTTTCCCAGAGAAATAAAAGCAATCCAGAAAATCACTTTTAATAAGCAGTAATAAATTTTTCTGAACCAAGATACCTGTGGCATCAAAAGGATTACTTGTATCATATTAGGTTGCTTATAGAATTTCAATGTGTAAAATGCTTCATTCTGTAGGACAAAAATTGTTGTTTCATGTGATATTTAAATGATCAAAACAATATGCACTGTTCTCAATTGATTTTTTTCTCACAGGAGGAATCCGCACATACATACACAAAATGTGTGTATGTATAAATGTGTGTATGTATAAATGTGTGTATGTATGTATTTGTACATATTTACATATATAAACATATGTATATATAGGTACTTGTGTGAGTATTAGTGTGCCAAGTCTGGAGTCAGAAAGACTCATCTTCCTGAGTTAAAATTTGGCCTCAGACACATACTAGCTGTGAGACCCTGGGCAAGTCACTTAACCTTGTTTGCCTCAGTTTCCTCATCTGTAAAATGAGTTGGAGAAGGAAATGACAAACCACTCCAGTATCTCTGCCAAGAAAACCCCAAATAGGGGCGGCTAGGTGGTGAAGTGAGTAGAGCGCCGGCCCTGGAGTCAGAAGGACATGAGTTCAGATCTGGCCTCAGACACTTAACACACACAAACAAAAACCTAGCCATGTGACCTTGGGCAAGTTACTTAACCCCAATAGCCCTTCAAAAAAAAAAGCAAAAAAAAAAAAAAAAGAAAACCCCAAATGGAGTCTAAAGAGTTGGATATGATTGAATAAATACAGGTGTGTATGTACATACATATACATACACATATATGTATATACATATATATATACACATATCCATATCATATCCATATCCATACACACACATTTGGAGAATCAAGAAGGTCCCCATGTAGGAAGTGGTACTTGATCAGAACAAAACTCATCCACAGCCTCTGCTGTATGAGCAAGGTCCTCCCCTTGGGCAAGAAAGAAACTCAAGATTCTAAGAAGCAGGAATGAGGAGAGTGCATTCAATCTAGGACCATGGACAGCCTGTGCACAGACACAGCCAGGAGGTGGGCTGGCATGTGTGAGGAGGATCAGGAATGTGAGTTTGGCTTCCCTGGAAAACACCGAAGGGAAGTCATAGAAATTGAGGCTGGAAAGAGAGATCAGAGTCAGGTTGTGACATGGTTTAAATACCACGAGAAGTGAGAACTCACATTGCATTTGCCCTGCATTGACTCTTTTCTATTTTATTCACGATGTTCCTAAACTGTGGCTACCAGAATTGAACTGGGTATGCCAGATGTACTCTGACAAGAGCAGATATAGCAGGACCATCATCCCTTTATTTCTGAACACTGAGTCTCTCTTAATGAAGCCACAAATCGAATGACATATTTTTGTCTGCCATAGCACATATACTAATCTCTTGGTCCACCAAAACTTCTAGGTCTTTTTCAGATAAATAGTTGCCTCTCCCATCTTGTACTTGTGACAATGATTTTTTAAGCCTAAGTGATAGATTTTATATGTATCTCTGTTATATTCCAACTTATTTATTAGTCTTAGTCAAATATCTTAGTCATTTGGATCCAGGAACTTTTTGGATCCTGATTCTGACATCTAGTGGGCTAGCTACCAGAATATTGGGCCTAAAGTCAGGAAGACCTGAATTCAAATCTCATCTGACATTTATTAGCTCTATGACCCTGGATAAGTCACTTGACTTTTGTTTACTGTGTTTTCCTCATCTGTAAAATGGGGATAACAATATTATCTACTTCCCATGGTCACTGTGATGATTAAATGAGATATTTGTAAAGCACTTAGCACAGTGTTTGGCATATAGTAAGCATTATGTAAATGTTAAATATTATTATCATTGTTATTATTTTCTGACCCCCTTTTATTTGTCCTCATCCTCTTGGTCTCCCTACAGCTGTTAACCTCCCTTTCTCCTTTGATATTCTCTTCTCTGGGTTTTCATGAAATTGTTCTCTCTTTATCTCTTGGTTCCCTTCCTATATGTATGACCACAGTTCAATCTTCTTTGATGCTCCCTGCTGGTGTAACCCAGAGTTCTGTCTTGGACCCTCTTGTCTTTTCTATGTTCTCTCTCTCTCTCTCTCTCTCTCTCTCTCTCTCTCTCTCTCTCTCTCTCCCTCTCTCTCTCTCTCCCTCTCTCTTTTTCTTTCCCTCCCTCAATGATATCATAAATTTCCATGGATTTCATTACTGATCATCTGTGAGATTACTCCCAGATTTATATGACCAGTTCAATGTCCTTCCTGTGTCCTAGAGTCCTACATAGTTGGCTCATTTGGCCCTCACAATATGAGATCAATGTTGCAGGTATCATCAATCCCACTTTACAGATGAGGAAAGAGAGGTTAAGTGACTTGTCAATGGTGATTTGGTAAGTATTAGCAATGGGATTTGACTGTTGTAAGGAAAATACTTTGGATATTAAAAATTCTGCATTCTTGAGGAAAAAAACCAGAGTTGAATAGAAAATTTGACATCCAGACACAAGAAGCAAGAGATGCCTGAGAAGGTAATCAGGGAAAAGAAATCAAAAGGAACTTATCAAAGTTGAACTATTTACATTCCTACATGGAAAAACAATAACTGTGACTGATGAAACCTTTCTCAGTATGAAAATAATGGAAGAAGGGTATATGGGCATATGAATACATATATGAATGTGTGTATATATGTTTACAGTTATACATGGATAGAGGCAAAGGTTGAATTTGGTGGGAAGGGAAGATACTTGAGGGGTGAAGTTATGAGGTGAGAGAGGAAAGTGGCAAGAGGAGATGGAGAGAGACAGGGTAGGGTAAACTATCTCATGTAGAAGAAGCAAGGGGACAGGAAGGCAAAAAGGCAAAACCATATTCTCATTGAATCTGGCTCAGGAAGAGAATGACATACATACTAAATGGGATATCTCACCCTGCTGGAGAGTAGGCGGAAAGGGGATGAGAGGGGGGAAGATGGAGGGGAGGGCATTCTGGGGGGAGGGGAGGTTGGAAGTACCCACTATCGAAGAGGGACAGGATCAAAGTAGGGAATGGACCAGGTGGGGGGTGGGATGGGTGGAAGGGAATTATAAGCAGCCTTTTACAATATATCTACTATGGTAATGTTTTGCATAGCTATACATGTACAACACATACTGAATTGCTTATTTTCTCAGAGGGAATGGGTGACAAGGGAGGACGGGAATGTATCTGAAATTCCAGGTTTTAAAATTAAATGTTTCAAATATATAAAAATATTATTATTAATATTATTTTACATGTAATTGGGAGATAATATATTCAGGCATGGGGGCACAGAGACTCACCTCACCCTAATGGTAAAGTTGAAGGGTGTATTGGAGAAGCAGATTGGATGAGGGGATATTTTGTGGGACTGCTATTCTGGGGTGGTGGGTAGAGGAAAATAGGGAAAAATTGTAACTCAAAATCTGGTGGAAATGAATGATGTAAACCAGAAATTAATAAAGCATTTGTTTAAAAAAATTCTGTATAAATGTCAGCTATGATGATGATGATGATGAAAGCAGATAAATGTCATCTACTCTCAACCTACAAATTTATCTATGTCAACCTTGAGAATCCCTTCACTACCCAGTTCCTAAGTGGGTCCCAGGTAACTGATGAGTCTTGAACACACAATAGCCATTTAGTCAATACTGGTTGATTGACTGATTAATGATAGGGTTGAACTTGGAGGAAAAGAATGGGTATCTGAGTATTCAACATAGTAAAGAAATCATAGCATTTGAAGTCAGAAGATGTGGGTTTGAGTCTTAGTTCTTTCTTCTATTTCTTAAAAGTAATTTCCATTAAAGTTGACAAAATGCTTCAAATACATTCTCTCATTTGAGCTTTTCAATAATCCTATAAGGTAGGTGCTACAAGTAAGTATTATTAGTATCATTTTACAAATGAGGAAAATGAGATGCAGAAAATTTAAATAGTTTGCCTGTCATCACGTTCCTAATGTTAGGAGTGGGATCTGAACCCAGTCCACCACTCTATCTGACTGAACAAGTTATTTCTTCTCTCTAAGCCCAAGTTTCCTTATTTAAAAAAAAAAAAAAGGATTAATACTACTCACAATACCTACTTCTTTTGGTTGTTGTGAGGAAAATGTTTTATGAAGCTTAATGTAAGCTGTACCTTAAGATCCTTTGCACAAGACTCTCTTCATCAGTAGAGAATGATTACGTAATGCTTTGTGGCCCCACAAGTGGGAGAGTTGATGAAAGACTAAGAGAAGAGAGATCCTTGTTCTTCTTGCTTCTAGCTTTGGAAGAGGGTCCAGATTCTTTTTAGAGAGAGGCCCCTGGAAGGAGAGAGAGACTCCAGGAAGAAGACAACATGTAGAGAAGCTGTTGCCTTGATCATTTTGCTATGCACAGCTTACCACACTAGAAACTTCAAGGTATTTCCCCATGAGTAAAATCTAGACCTCTCTTTTATGGTTGAACTGAGAACTCTCACTTCCAGTAAGAGAACTCTATGCATTGTCTGGTACTATCTAACTTGTATAGGTTCTCTGATTTCTGTTTGCTTTCACCTTGGAATAAATGGGTTTATTTCCCATTCCCTATGTATGATGGTCTTTGTGGAACTGGCATTTGGCAGGAAGGAAGTGAAGTCTTTGGAATAGCTTGGGGAACTCCTCCATTAAAGGAATAGCTATCAGGAAAATGGCTTGAACCAGAATTATACTTTCTCTAGACTAACAATATTCTCTGGGGGATGGATTGATATAATTCTAGTCCATTACACTCTCTTTCTTTCTGAAAAGAAAAGAGTGGTCAGCTTTATGGTTCCAAACTCCTACTCCCCTCCTATCAGGCAATAAAGTTTCCATTAGAGAAAGGTACATGGAGGAGATTCTAGAGATATTTATTCCCGTCTCCTTGCAAATCACACCTAGAAAGACACACGTGGAACCATATAATCTACAGAGGCAGAATCTGCTCCCTATGTTAATATGCTATATAAATGAGAATTGTTAAAAAAAATCTGTATTGTGTGTTTGTGGCCTTGTGACAATGTGTGTATACCTCTGACAGACCCTTCAAAATATTGATAAATAAATTAAGAAAGGGAAGGTTCATGTCTTATGTTTTTTTCTATTCCCCCATCATTGTATGCAGATACTCAGATGTTAATTGACAATTATTAAGCACCTATTAAATACCCGCTATTTCTCAGCCACTGTGCTAGGATCTGGGAATACAAGGACTCTGCTAAAATAGCTCCTAACCTCAAGGAGCTTACCTCAATTGGGGTGAGGGTAGGGAAATCATGTATACATGGTTGGTTGTTGTCCGTCTTTCTCAAAGGGGACCAAAATGTTATCACTATGCTAGAGTCAAGTTTCAATGTGTCCAACTGTCACTGTTCAGACCAATACGATCTCAGAATGATCTACCACAGGTCAGGCACAAATAGTCCATGTGAACATTTGGGGTAGAGTGTACACATATAAGTAAATGCAAAACATATATGAGGTGAACACAAGGTTATTTTGGGGGGACTGTGATATGTAAGGAGGCAGCAAGAGGGCTGAGCTTTGAAAAAAGCAAAGCATTTGAAGAGGCAAAGGTGAGGAGGGAGTAGGTTTCAGGCAAAGGTATGTATATGGAAGATGGAATAACAAGCATGAGGAACAGCAAAGAGTATAGTTTGACTGAATTGTATAGTAGATGAAATCCTTGGGGTTTATCTTCTAAATCATATATTACTTGTTCTGGGGGAAAGAGTTCCCATATCAAGAAGTTTCTGCACTAATGAAGTTAGAAATCTTTTGTTTTCTGATGTGTTCTTCCAGGAATGTCTTGTGATTATAAGACATGCAATGCCAAACTTTCAAAGAATCAAAACTTCAGGTCATCCAAAGAGCACTGGGGAGATTTATGGTGGGCATAAGTAGACAGCAGTATATGGCCAACGACATGGAAGAAGTGGCATAAAAAGTATCGTCCAGGAAATGTATGGTCAAAAAAGCATGTGAGGTGGTTATTCATGTCGTGCACAATAGTCATATGGCACACAGGGGAGCAAGGAGAGACTTCTTTAAAGTCTTCTTCCCCCAGCTTTCTTCAAGGGAGACTTTGATTCAGAAAGGAAAGCTGGAGGTTGGAGCCAGAGGCCAGCCACTCTGCCCTCCTTAGAGAGATGGAGTATCAGGCTAGAATTACATACCCCACCCCACACACAGATAGATATTGATATAGAGATGTAGATATAGTTATGTGTATATATATATATATATATATATATATATATATATATATATATATATATATTAGATGTTAGTGTAGGACAGTTGTGTCAAACTCAAATAGAAATGGGGCCACTAAAGTATACATAAGAATCCCTGTGGCCACATATTGACTTAGAAAGCCACATATTAAGATAATCTATGTTTTATTATATTTTTATTTATTTTTGTTAGTATTTTCTCAATTACTTTTTAATTTAGTTCAGGCTTTATTTAGAAGTGTTGTGAACTGCAGGCAGCCCATGAGTTGCATGCTTGAAACCTCTGATCTAGGGCATGTAATTTTAAGGTTTAAGATAAGTCCTGATAACTATTCATTAATGGGGCAAGGAGGATCCCAAGCTTTACATCCAAGACTTTGCTCTCTTCCTGCCAAGACTAGCTGTACAATAAACACACATAGTCAATAGTAAAGAAGCCCATTTATTCAGGTCAATAGCAAAAAAGAAATCAGAAAAGCAAACTTGTAACAATATAAACCATTATATATACAGATTAAAGGAATGCTCCCATTGGGAATGAGATAACTCAGATTGAGATAGAGAGGGAAAGAGACAGAAAGAGAGAAAGATGCACATACACACACACACACAGACAGAGATAGAGAGAGAGAGAGTATGTGTGTCCTAGATCTCATCCAAAAGAAAATTCCCTGAAGTCCTAGTGTGGTAAACTGGAAATGAGAATATGATCAAAAGCTTCTCCCCAAAATCGTTCTCCCTTCAAGGATTCTGAAGAGAGGTAGAATGGCTCATCTCCTTTCTTGAAGCTGGAAGCCAGAAGATGACCCCCCCCAAGAAAAAAAGAGGCCAAGTCTCTCTTCTCTCTCACTCTTGCCAACTCTACCCACCTCTCATGCAACTGTGGAGCATTGATCTCCACCCAAGAGGAAAGAATCCCACACCAATGGGCTTTGGGGCTTGGGTTATATTCCTCCCCTGGGCCAAAACTCTTTTCAGTTGCTTGCACAGATCAATTGGGGTGAGTCCAAAACCTATACAGTATAAACAGAAACATCAGCATTTTAAAACAAGAAGATTGATTTTCCTGGCATCCTGGGTAACCAATTATCAGTACTATTGAAACTGAACTAAAACAAATTCACCTCAACAGTATACACAATGGACATGGCACTATATAGAACATCAACTGGGAGGGTACTATAGGATGTAACACATGCACATTTCAAAAGTATATGTCTATCCATAGTACACAACAATCAATCAAAGGCAACAAACATAGCTAACAAAGCAAAGTTTGCTAGCTGCAGCAGTAACACTTTCAATAGGCCTATATACAGAATCCAGTTATCCCTTCCAGATCACCAGGGTTAGAGGTGTGGCACCTACATGATCTGGAAAACCTGCATAAAAATTCTTGGCCCTCTCTTCACAGAAGAGAAGAAGTCTGTATTTTTTCTTTTTTTCTTTTTCCTTTTTTAGGGTGTTTACAATGCTTTATTTTAAAATTTGGGTTGATATTATACAATGCTCTCCTACATTTTATGCCTTTATGAGTTTCTAAACCTTTCCTGTATCATCTGCTGGCCTTCACTTATTGTCTGTGGCTTCCACAAAACTCCCCCCAAATTCCCATTTTATTTTTTCTGCCTGTCTGCGATACATTGAAACTGCAATGGGGAAGGCTGTGATGTAGAACGGATAACTGTATAACTTCACTATAAGTATTAGCATATATGCAAAACAATGAACAATCAGACATTACTGTAGCATGAACATAATACAAAACAGTCAAATGAACAGAACAAAATAAGAAACAAGTATACTTAAACATGCAATAATTTTCACATGTAGCCATAAACATATATATATTTATAAATGCAAAGTATATTTCACATAGGCAATATCTAGTCTTATCACCCAAATACATAGGTTTACCTGTACCATCCTAACTTAGTCTAGTGACTGATGTGATGGGCTGAGTTTTCTTGTCAATGACTGGTTTCTTTTTTTTATTAATAATAGCATTTATATATATTTGAAACATTTAATGTTAAGACCTAGAATTTCAGATCCATTTCCTTCCTCCCTTGTCACCCATTCCCTCTGGGGAGATAAGTAATTCAGTATATGTTGTACATGTCTAGCTATGCAAAACATTATCATAGTAGATATATTGTACAAGGCTGCTTATAATTCCCTCCCACTCATCCCACCCCCCACCTGGTCCATTCCCTACATGATCCTGTCCCTCTTCTATAGTGGGTACTTCCAACCTCCCCTCCCCCCAAGGATGCCCTCCCATCCATCATCCCTCCTCTCATCCCCCTTCCCCCTATTCTGCTGCAGGTTGAGATATCCCATTTAGTATGTATGTCATTCTCTCCCTGAACCAAATTCAATGAGAATGTGGTTTTGCCTTTTTTGCCTTCCTATTTTCCCCCTCCCTTGCAACCACTTCCCCTTGCTTCTTCTACATGAGATAGTTTACCCTACCCTGTCTCTCCCCATCTCCTCTTGCCACTTTCCTCTCTCACCTCATAATTTCACCCCTTGAGTATCCTCCCTTCCCAACAAATTCAACCTATGCCCTCTATCCATATATAACTGTAACCATATACACACACATTCACCTATGTATTCATATGACCACACACCCTTCTTCCATTATTTTCATAGTGAGAAAGATATCATCAGTCACAGTTATTGCTTTTCCATATAGGAATGTAAATAGTTCAACTTTGATAAGTTCCTTTTGATTTCTTTTCCCTGATTACCTTCTCAGGCATCTCTTCCTTCTTGTGTCTGGATGTCAAATTTTCTATTCAACTCTGGTTTTTTCCTCAAGAATGCTTGAAAGTCCTCTATTCCACTGAATGACCATATTTTCCCCTGAAACAAAATACTCAGTTTTGCTGGGTAGGTGACCCTTGGGTTCATTCCCAGCTCTTTTGCCCTCTGGAATATCATATTCCATGCCCTTCAATCCCTCAATGTAGAAGCTGCCAGGTCCTGGGCTATTCTGATTGTGTTTCCACAATATTGAAATTGTTTCTTTCTGGCTGCTTGTAGTATTTTCTCCTTGATCTGGGGATTCTGGAACCTGACTACAATATTCAATACAATATTGATAGACCCTTAGTCAATATGAAAAAAAAAGAAATAAGAAAACCAAATTATGAGTATCAAAAATGAAAAGGGTGAATCTACCTCCAATGAAGAGGAAATCAAAACAATAATTAGGAATTACTTTTCCCAATTGTATGCACATAAATTTGACAATCTTAGTGAAATGGAGGAATATTTACAAAAATACAAGTTGCCCAGATTAACTGAAGAGGAAGTAAATTACTTAAATAACCCCATCTCAGGAAAAGAAATCAAACAAGCCATCAATGAACTCCCTGGGAAAAAATCTCCAGGGCCAGATGGATTTACTAGTGAATTCTATCAAACATATAAAGAACAATTGATTCCAATACTCTACAAACTATTTGGGAAAATTAGTGAAGAAGGAGTCCTACCAAATTCTTTCTATGACAAAAACTTCTGGGAAAACTGGAATATAGTATGGCAGAAACTGGGCATAGACCATTATCTAACACCATTTACCAAAATCAAGTATACATGGGTGCATAATCTAGGCATAAAGGATGATACTGTAAGCAATCTTGGAAAGCAAGGAATAGTTTACCTGCTAGATTTGTGAAGAGGGAGACTTTATGACCAATCAAGAATTAGAGGACATTATAAAATGCAAAATAGATCATTTTGATTACATTAAATTGAAAATCTTCTGTACAAACAAAGCCAATATAACCAAGATTAAGAGGGAGGTGGAAAATTGGGAAAGAATTTTACAATGTATGTCTCTGATAAAGGATTCATTTCTAAAATATACAAAGAATTGAGTCAAATCTATACAAATACAAGTCATTCCCCAATTGATAAATGGTCAAATGATATGAACAGTCAGTTTTCACAGAAAGAAATTAAAGATATCTATAAGCATATGAAGAAATGCTCTAAATCACTATTGATTAGAGAAATGCAAATCAAAACAACTCTGAGGTACCACATCTCACCAGTCAGATTGGCTAAGATGACAAAACAGCAAAATGACAAATGCTGGAGAGGATGTGGGAAAATTGTAGCACTAATGCATTGCTGGTGGAGTTGTGAACTGGTCCAATTGTTCTGGGGAGCAATCTGGAATTATGCCCAAAGGGCTATAAATAATTTCATACCCTTTGACCCAGCAATACCACTTCTAGGGTTATATCCCAAAGAGATCATAGAAGTGGGAGAAAGACCCATATATACAAAAATATTTATAGCAGCTCTTTTTGTGGTGTCAAAGAATTGTAAATTAAGGGGATAGCCATCAATTGGGGAATGGCTGAATAAGTTGTGGTATATGTATGTAATGGAATACTATTGTGCTATAAGAAATGAGGAGCAGATGGACTTAATATTTACCTGGAGAGGCTTATACAAACTTATATGGAGTGAGAAGAATAGAACCAGGAGAAATTTGTACACAATCACGGACACATATATGTGTGATGACCTGCTATGATAGACTGGACTCTTCTCAGCAATGTAGTGATATAAGTCAATCCCAAAAGACTCATGATGGAGAGAGAAAGAACTAGAAAAAACTGAGTTTGAATACTGATTGAAGCATTCCTTTTTATTGTTTGGTTTTATTTCCTCTTTACCATTTTCCATTCCATCTAGTACAATCTGCCTTTGTAAACTGACTAATGTCTAATGTGAAAAATACTTGCAGATCCTATACTGAATTGTATGCCGTCATTGGGGGGAGGGGAGGAAGGGAAAGAAAATTTGAAACTTAAGGAATTATGGAATTGAATCTTGTAAACTAAAAGTAACCAAACAAATTAATAAAGACAAAAAAAAGAAAGAAAATTTCCAAACAGATATCCCCCGGGACATTTCAAAATCAACATACCTGGAGTAAACTCATTAGCTTTCTCCTTAGTCCCTCTCCTGTAACAAAATTTCCTACTTCTGTTGAAGGTAGTACTATTCTTGTGGTGTTCCACATTTATAGCCTCCAAATCATCCTTGATTCCTCACTGTCCGCCCCTCACAAACCAAGTTATTTGCTAAATCTTGTCATTTCTACCTCCACAACATCTCTCACATCAAATCCTTTCTCCCTACTTACATAGCCACCATGTTACTCAGGTCCTCATCACCTCTTTTTTATACTCTATAACAACCTCCTAACTGGTCTCCCTGACTCAAGTCTCTCTCTACTCTGGTCACTTTTCCATGCAGCTGCCAAAATGACTTTCCTTAAATGCAGATCTGACCTTCACACTCTCCTACTAAAGAATTTCCAGTGGAGCTATTCCATTTTGAGAATCACTCCATTTTGTTCATATATTTATATTTATACACAAGCATGCACATACACACCCACATTTGTATGACATGCCATGGTACCCTGTTGTGTAACCTGTTCTAAGAAACAGCATACTCCTACCTACCCACCCCAATCCTACTATGAAACCCCTAACCCTGAAACTGGGTAAAAGGATTATTACATCAGATCAGCCCAAGTCCCAGTGCAAAGACTAATTAACTTTTGCCCATCCCCTACTTTATTCCCCACTCCTTGAAACCTATTATAAGCCTTGTGTTATTGTTCATATGAAGAATCTTTGCCTCTTTAGGTGAGACTCTCCCATTGGCAAACTCAGTAAAACCCAGTTGTTCCAAATTATGTTTCTTGGCCATTCTTTTATTTTTCTCCCCACATTGACGCTCTCTATTGTCTCTGTAAGCTTCAAAGTTCAGTCAAATAGTCCTTTTTAATGTTGCTGACACATAAAATTTCATATTCTGGGTCCATGTCTTTGCTCTAACAACACCCCATATCTGGAATGCACTCCTTCCTCACCTCTGCCTTAAAAAATATTTCATTCTCTTCAAGACACAGCTTGTGACTTTTAAAAAGTTCCAGAGACATAAATTTGGGGTAATTAGTAATTTTATTAATATTGCTAGTATTTTATCAATAAAAGTGGTCAGTGGCATTCCTGAATGCCAAAGACCCCTCATGATAGTTGACTGGCAGTTTATGTCCTTTGAAGAGTGGGTGTTCCTGAGGGTGGTAATCAACTCTGATTGGTTCACAATTAATGAGAGAGTGAATATTACAATAAGAGGTGAACCTATTCTAATGAAGGGCTTGGGAGTGTCACTTGGCTGTGTCATTTACTTCCTATGTTACCACCCTCCTCCCTCCACCTTGGGCAATCTAATCAAAGAATTTATCCCCACCCAAACCTGAGTAGACCACAATAGGCTTCTCCACTTTAGATGAAATTCCTTGTAAGGTCTGATAGGATCTAACCATGATTAAGGAGAAAGTTAATTCAACCTACAGAGACTGAGCTTTAAAATGAGGGCTTTAGGAAAAAGGGGAACTCTGGATCTCCCTAAGTAATTGGCTATTAATAATAATTTCTCTCATGCTTAGGCACCATCTTCTACAAAAGTCTTTCCTAATCCCCCAAACTACCCTCTAACTACTTATATTCATTGTGTGTGCATATACATGCTTATTTATGTATATACAAGTCCAAACTGTATATATACATATACATGTGTACATGCTATCTTCCCAATAGAATGTGAGATCCATGTTTGTGTCTGTAGTCCTAATACTCAGCATAGTGCCCAGCCTATAAAAAGCTTAATAAATGCATTTTGTTTGATTGCTTAATGAATGTAGAAAAAACTTTATGAAGTACATAGTCTGTACTGGCACTATGAATAGTTCATGTGTTTCAGTGCTGCTCGTGGACTGGTGAAAGATCTTGAGAAAGCCCTCTTGTAAGTTGTATAGTTATTTTGTAGGGGTTTTATGACAGGACACAGACAAGAATTGTACAGAATGAAAAATCATTATTGGGTTTCAGTTTGTGCCACTGGAGGGAATACTGATGATTCATTGAAATACCAAGGTATTGAAGAATTCTAGCCCTATAGAGTGCCCTCTTATTTCTGCTTTTTCCCCCTTTGTATTACTTATATAAGTCTCTCTAAATTTCTTTCCCTCCCTCATGTTTATAATTTTAATGGCATTGTTTTTAATGATTCAATATATCTTTGAATTTAGTGATTCAATACATCTATGTACTAGCTCTTCACCAACCTCCTTTAGTTTCATGACAAGAAAGTATGTGTCATTCATAGAGCTAGAAGAGATTTCAGAGTCCGTATTGTCCAACCCTTCATTGGACAGCCCAGCTTTACTCAAGGTCATACAGCACTGGGGACAGGATTTGAACCCAGGTTCTCTGATTTCAGAGCCAGAATACTTTTCACTATACCATGATGTCTCCTGAGTGGAAATCTTATGCTTTCAATGGGAGCTGGCCTCAAGAAAGGAACCCAACATTGCCCTCAAAGAGACAGGCTGAAAATCCACAGAAAAGAAACAATATGGCTAGTCTATGACAAAGTGTTTTCTAAGGGAGAGGGCTCAAATACCCTGGGAGTGGAAGGGTTGTCCTTCAGGCCCTTTCTCTCTATTTATTTGATGGGAAAAATCCTGGTACTATGCTGATAGAAATTTGTCTGCAGAAGGGTCCCACTGGCTGCCCTCCTCCTGACGCCATTTACAGTATTTAATTTCCATTGTTGCAAAGCTGTCAGTTGTCTGGTGTGCAGCCAGGATTTTGTTTTGCTTTGAAAGGTCAGGACTTGTTGCTGTTGACAATGTTCTCCATCCTTTATGCAGGCAAGCCCTGCATGAGGACTTTCATGCACCACCCGGGCGTCAGGAGGGGAGGCACGAAATATCACTGAGACCCGTCCATCACTGGCCTGCAGCTGCCACTTGGAAATGAAAGAGACTCGTTTCATATTCACAATCAATTTCCTTCTGCCATCGCTGTCGATAACTGCTGGGAGGCCCAATCTTCCTCTCGACAGAAAGGCACTGAGGGGTTGGGGGTGTCAGTTTGAAGATCCTCTGGAGGTAAAAGTCAGTTGTTTGATTCCAAGCCTCCTTGCTGGGCTGGGATTAAGTTTGTTCTTTCGCTAATGAAATGGAATCTAAGGGGCTCAGTATGTTAGGGATTTAAATGGTCCTTTGGAGAAACAATGATGGGCAATAATAATAACACAATGTGTGTATAGCTTTACATTAAAATTAAACCTGTAGAATACATTTGTGGGAACGCCAAGAACTATATAGAAATTATCAAAAGCCTGGTAGGGTTCTGGGCACACAGTAGATTTCCAGTTCATGTTTTTTGATTGGATCTGACAAATGGAAATGGGTTATTAATAAAAATTTTACTAATGGGGAGGCCAAAAAGTTATACCCCTCACCCAAATGACATCCTAGGACTTGAAGATAGTTATCTTCTTTCTTCAATAGAGAAATTCCTAAGAGAAAGATTTTTAGGAGAAATAATCTGAGAAGATGCAACCCTGTTTGAATTTAGGGGAGAAGGCAGAGTTGACAAGCTCTCCCTTTGGTTTTGGTCATAAATTCTTTTATCTAGGGCAAGGGCAAGCTTCCAGTAACATCAAAAGTGGAATCTTTAATTGAAAGCCATGGATGGGAGCTTGTGTGGTTTGGTGGGCAGAGTCCTGGAGCCAGTAGACATTTATTTTACCCTTGGGTCTGCCACTGACCAAATGATTTATTTTAGGCAGAAATGGTGTCTGTATGACCTAGGATAGGTTCCTCATTGACAGCTGTGGGTAGATTCACCTTGAAGGACAGAAAAAAACAAGATTATTCCTTCTTTCATCCATATAGAGATTGAATCAAAAGTCAGCCTGGAATGTCCTTCCTCCTTGGTCTTCACCTCCATAATTCAAAACTCCAGATGTCAACTACCTTCTTCATGGTCACATGGCTGGATACTCCTGACTCTTAAATCAGTATTGTTTTCTTCATTTCCAATATTCTTTTTATACATGAGTCTTCAGGCACATATCCGCACATAAAGCAAGAGTCATGGGGATTATTTAGTGGCCCACTAGAGGTGAGCTATCTATTGTGAACCTTTTCATAAGGTATCCTTCAATTGTTCAGCAGCAACAAATGCAACTCTGCCTAGAGCACTCTTCATGAAATGAGTAGAAACTGAACCAGGCACAAGTCCAGACATTGTCAAAATGTCTCCTTCCATGCAAGACTGGGGAACTGCTAGTCAAGTTTGGCTGGAAAGCAGACTGAATTAAAGGTAATAAAGTGAAATAAGGCTGAAAAAGTGGGTTGCAGTCAGATTGTAAAATATCTCAAATGCCAGGTTGAGGAATTTGTCTTTTATCCTATAGGCATTTTGTGGGCATTAAAAATCCTTACATTTTATCCTGTTGCTGTCCAGAGACAAAGGCTATCGAAACCATGGTTAAGATGACAAATGAATAGTCTGTGTATTTCTCCTTCATTTGTCTCTAAATGCTCTACTTTGCTTTTTAATACTGCTAACACTCTCTATTTTGACTATGGATTATTCAGAAATAAATTTACTACTTAGGGGGAAACAGAGACTTCATTCACAGGGTACAACTCTGCTCATCTAAGAAATTATTCTGAAAATAACATTTATTTAACTAAAAAATTATTCTCTTTATTTCAACTTTCCTCTCCCCTTGTCATTGCCATTACACATACACACACACACACACACACACACACACACACACACACACACACACACATTAGTTACCACACTCTAATGAAGGAGAGATTTGTTAAGCAAAGTTTATTAGACTAGGTACACCTTATTGACTTCATTTCATAGGGCTCCGTGGCTATTTATAGGATCACAGGATTTTTGAGTTGGAAGGTACCTGATAGACTATTTAGGATCCAACTCCTTTCCACTTTATAGATGATAAAACTGAGACCCAGAGAGATTGTTGACTTGTCCAAGGTCGTGTGAGTATTGAGAGCCAGGATGTGAATCTAGGTTTACTGAATAACTCCCAAACTAGGGCTCATTCTACCATACCATGTGTAGTATAATGATACCCTCATATGGGCAGCTCAGGAATGAGGAAGGACATCAGTGAGATGACCCTCAGTATATAGACTGAGCCATTAATGTGGAGTTGAGCAATATGGAAGAGGTGGTAAAATCCATTAGTCATGTCAACTGTCCAACAGTGTCTACTGAGCATGTGCTAAGAACTGGCATAGTGGAGAGGATGCATGGTTCCTGCCATCAAGACACTTGTTTTATTGTTGAGGCAGACACATGACTAAGACATTTCATAAGATTTACTAATCAACATAAAATGAATAAAAATTGACATAAAATAAAAAATTGTTAGAGATTACCTCTTCTCAGACAGCAATGGTGAAAGACATACTTAAACATGAGATGGAAAAACACCCTTGGATTTCTTTGTTTAATTTTTGAAAAATTGGTTATCTATTACTATTTAATAAAATTGGTTTTTATGTTTTTGCAATTAGTCATCATTTTTTGCCTTCTAACTTTATTGGCCTATATTTGGTAAAATAATATTTAGTAATTGTCTTCATTCACAATTCATTGTGATTTGAATTTCAGAATTTCCTCTTGTTTGTTAAATTAGCTAATGATTTATTTATTGGTCTTTTAATTCCTTTTTTTGCTTTCAATTCAGTTGATTCTTTTTTTATTTCAGTGATCTCTTTTGTGCTTATTATGGGTGTATTAATATGTCAACTTTCTAATTTTTTAACTGCAAACTCAGTTCATTAATATTCTTTTTCTACCTTTGATAACATAAGCATTATGCAAAATAAATTTGCTTTTAAGAAATACTTTAGCTACATTCTCTCTTTTTAAAAATAACATCAAAACATGGGGTAACTGGTTTCATTACTTATTCTCTTCTTAATAATTCTACTTATGTACATTTCTTGTGTTTCTGTTGTTTGGGGGCAGTGGCAAGTTGAAATTTCTACTTGTCTATTTTTTCTAGGAATGACTCTTATGCCTCTCTTTTACTGAAGGTCTTTCTGCATTGATTATTAGGCTCAGATCTGTAGTGTATTCAATTTGAGGTTGCAGATTCTTTGAAATTTTTTGCTTCTTGGAAGACAGTATTTCATTCCTTTATATTTTGAAGGTCTCTCTACCAGCCACTTGCAAATTTTGTCATTGTGATGATTAAATTTAACAACTTTTTGCACTAGAATTTGAAGTACAAATTATTATTATTATTATTATTATTATTTTTCTGCAGACATTCTTGTTGACTTCCCTGGCATAGCTCCTTTCCTATTCTCGAACTTCTGGCTCATTTACCTGTACTCATGCTGACTTTCCTGGTGTAGCTTCTCTCCCTGGCTCTCCTGACTTTCAGCTGGTTTAGCTGAGATTAGTACCAGGTTCCCTGGCACAAATCTTTTCCTTGTCTCTGCATGGAGCTAATTCATACTGATTTCCTTAAATAAGAAACCTCTTTCCTCCTCTGTCAATTTCTGGCTACCTTTTTGTGCCATTTCTATTTGGATGGATGAGCTTACATTTGTTTCTTTTCCATTTTCTTGATCATTGGTGTTTCTGATGTCATTTTCAGACATTTTCTTGTTTTTGCGTAGGAGACCTGGCTTCTCTGACTTTTTACATAACCATCTTAACTGGAAGTCCATTATATTATCTCAATGGATAATTCATACAGATTTTACCTGGCAGGGCCTCTGACTTCATTGTCCTATGGATTCAGTTCTAATTTCTCTACATCAGAAACATAATTACTTTCTTTGATGGGTTGGAGAGTCAAAAGGATCTTAACAAGTAACTAAATGCATGATATTCCTGGTCATGGGACCTAGAAGTCCTTTCCCTACATTCTATAAATTTTGATATGTTGTATTATTATTTTTGTTTTTTAATTAGTGTGAAGGAATAGTCATCAAGCATGACAGTGAGTAAACTTAGAAAAGCCATGTAGTGAAATAAACTAGACACATAGAGTAGGTACCTTCCTGTCTTCTCTCTGGGTCTTCCTCCTCATCCTTAACTGCGTGTGTTCTGGTTTGTCAAGAGGTTGCTACAAGTAATTCCCTCAGAGCTGTGGGCTTAAAACTGATATATCATTACTCTTACTACTGTACACTGTAGCTCCTGAGCCCATAGTGGTGTACTTAGAATTCAGTCAGCTGATTACATTACCTTTTAATGTAAACATTTACTAAGCAGAAGGCAAAGGAAGAATCATAATGTAATGTTCTACCTACAGACTTGGGACACATTCTCCCATCAAGGCACACAATGAGAAACAATGGGAAGAGAGGTGTGTGCCCAGAGGACCTCACCACTAACCCTCTGGGTCTTTGGGGCTTGATGAAGCCTTTCTTTTCTTCAGGAATAGTCTGTACCAAGATTGGTTGATGTGGTGTCATTGTTGGATGGCTCTGCTGCTTTGAGCTTGACTGATCCATGGTTGGATTGTTCCATTGCCAAGCCTGACTGCTTCTTTCCTGGGCTGCTTACCTCCTTTGCTACATTTTGCTGCTTCTTGCTCACCTAGACCTCTCCTCCTTTCTGCTGAGGACATATTGTATTCTTTTATAAAATACAGAGGCCATTAATCTGGAATTTTTAGAGTTTTCTAGTTCTGTTCCTTTGGCTGGACTCTAAGGGGTTTCCATCTCTCAGGTAGCAGGTGATAGTGAAGAGAGAAAGAAATTAGCCTCTCCAGGTAGCTCCAGTAGGCACAGGGTCAGAGAAAAGTATAACCTTTCTTCTACCAGACTCTGAGATCCATTCTTAGACCTTCCTATTCCTGGTCCAAAGTAAGGTCTTTTTAGTGAAAGACCAGATTTCTAGCTCATGGTGATTAACAAACCCTCATTTCAATCCATTAAGAAACAATTAGGCAATGTACATTTGTCCGATAGTAATGTTTGTTATATTAATAACACTGTTTGTCATAAACAGTTATTAGATCCTGGGTCTCCCAATTACAAAGTCCAAAGTCCTTCTGTCAGTCATTTGAAAATTAGTTGCTGGGAAACAAAGCTCTGGAGCCATATTTACCCTACGTGCCTTGCCTATGCCACTATTTTCCCATATATACTTTCCAAATTTATAGTCTTCATATCTGTCTTTGTTTTTGCCTCATTTCAGTGACTAAAATTGTCAAAATCTGAAAGAGTATCCCCTTACACAAAGAACACATACAAAAAGGAAATGGATACAAGACTCTGGTGTTTGATGAACACAGATTATTGGGGAGAAGGGTGCCCTTTTCAGTAAGAACTCCTGGGGAGACTGGAAACCATTTGGTCAGAAATAGACTTAGATAATAAACTTGCACTATATGCCACAGTAAGCTTCCAAAAGATGTGAAACCATGCCATACTGATCAAACTACAAAAAAATATTTTATAGAACTAGAAAAAAATAACAAAATTCATCTAGAAGAACAAAAGGTTCAGAATATCAAGGGAATTAATGACAAGAAATACAAGGGAAGGTAGTCTAGCTGTACCAGATCTAAAATTGTATTTTAAAGTGGCAAGCATCAAAACTACTTAGTATTGGCTAAGAAATAGAGTATGGATCAGTGGAATAGGTTAGGTACACAAGACACAGTAGTCAATGATTATAGTAATCTACTTTTTGATAAACCCAAAGACTCCTGCTTCTGGGATAAGAACTCACTATTTGAAAAAACTGCTAGGCAAATTGGAAAATCATATGGCAGAAACTGGGCATAGACCAATATTTTATACCATATACCAAGATAAAGTCAAAATGGGTACATGATTTAGACATAAAGGGTGATATATAAACAAATTAGGAGAGTAAGGAATAGTTTACCTGTCATATATATGCAGAAGGGAGGAATTTATGACCAATCAAGAGATAGAGAACAACATAAAATGCAAAATGGATAATTTTGATTACATTAAATGAAAAGGTTTTTGCACAAACAAAGCCAATGCAATCAGAATTAGAAGGGAAGAAGAAAGCTGGAAAACATTTTTTTTTACAGTCAGTGTCTCATTTCCAAAATATATAGAGAACTAAGTCAAATTTATAAGAATACAAGTCATTTCTCAATTGATAAATGGTCAAAAGATAGGAACAGACAGTTTTCAGATGAAGAAATTAAAGCTATCTATAGTCATATGAAAAAATGCTCTGAATCACTATAGATTAAGAGAAACACAAATTAAAACAACTCTGAGGAACCATACTGCACCTGTCAGATTGGCTAACATGACAAGACAGGAAAATGATAAATGTTGGGGAAAATTGGAACACTAATGGATTGCTGGTGGAGTTGTGAACTGATCCAACCATTCTGGAGAGCAATACCACTTCTAGGTCTGTATCCCAAAGAGATCATAAAAATGGGAAAAGGACCCACATGTACACATAGCAGATCTTTTTGTGATGTGCAAGAATTGGAAACTGAGGGGATGACCATCAATTGAGGAATGACTGAACAAGTTGTGGTATATGAATGTAATGAAATACTATTGTTCCATAAGACATGATGAGCAGATAGATTTCAGAAAAACCTGGAAAGACTTGTGTGAATTGATGCTAAGTGAAGTGAGCAGAACCAGGAAAACATTGTATGGAGTAACAGCTACATTGAGCAATGGCCAACTTTAATAGAGATTCTCTTCTGAACAATGCAATGATCTAAGACAATTCCAAAAAACTCATGATGGAAAATGCTAACCACATCCACAGAAAGAACTATGGAGTCTGAATGCAGATTGAAGAATACTATTTGTCCTTTTTTTTGCTAGTTTTTTTCTTTCATGTGGTTTTCCCCTTTTGTTCTGATTCTTTTTCACATAATGACTGATATGGAAATATGTTTAATATGACAATACATATATGGCCTATATCAGATTGCCTGCCATCTTGGGGAGGTGAGAAGACAAGGTGAGAGAAAAATTAAAACTCAAAATCTTATAAAAGTGAATGTCTAAAACTAAAAATAAATAAATATGAAACCTAAATGTAAATGGTCATATTTTTAAAAAATTAGATGAAAATGAAAGTTACCTTTCAGATCTTTGGGGAAGAATAATACATAGTCAAATAAGGGATAGAAAAGAATGCAAGAAGCAAAAGTAAATTTCTATCATATAAATTAAAAAAAACTTTTTCATAAATGAAATCAATGTAGTTAGAATAAGAAAAAAAGCTATTTCATGGGAGTCAAACAGGGGGAGACAAGGAGATGAGGAAATCATTGCAATGATAAAAACCAAATAGCAGGAAGTATAGGGAATTAACACAAATAAGACTAAAAGCCTTTTCCTATTAGATAACTGGACAATGACTATTAATAAACAGTTCTGAGAAGAAATGCAAACTATCAACAATCAACTAAAATGTTACTTATTGCTAACAGTAAGAGAAATGCAGTTCTGAGGTTTCACCTGTCACCTGAGTAATAGACAGTGTTGAAGATGCTATGTTATATCAAGTGCACTAATGAACTGTTGGTAGAGCTGTAAATTGGTCTAACAATTAAGTAAAATCAATCAAAGGTTATATAAATAAAGTTATTAAGCTTTTTTATTCTCTGACCCAGTAATTTCAAAGTTGGTTATATACCACAAAGAGGTCATTGATGGAAAAATGAAGCAATGCCCCATATGGACCTTTGGAACACTGAAATTGCTAGGACAGAGCACAAACATCTTAGTGTATGTATATATATATATATATATATATATATATATATACACATATATATACACACACATATATATGTTTATATATAAATATTTATACACGTATACATACATACTCACTCATATACATGCTCATACCCATGCATATATATACGTGTGTGTGTGTGTGTATATACACACACACACACACATGCATATACCTATACACACAGACACAACAAGAGAGAGCTGAAAATATTCATTCTAGCACTCTTCCTAGACAAAATGGGTGTTCATCAATGGAGAAATGGTCAAACAAACTGTGGCATATGAATAAAATGGAGTGGTATAGTCCTGTAAGAAATGGTAAAAATGAGGAATTTCAAAATGAATGAATAGGTTTATATGAACTGATGCAGAGTTTGGAAAGTAGAACTAGAAAAACAATGTGCACAATGCTGACAACACAAATGAAAGCAAAGTACAGTGGCAGAAGTCAGATTATACATAATATCTAATCTTAGCTTCAGAGAATTAGTGAGGCAGTCTATGTCTAGCCTCTCCATAGAGAGGTAATGGCTGAAAGAACTGGGCTTTCACACAAACTATGAGTCACAATTGCTTTGTTATTTTGTTTTACTTAGTTTTTTCCCCCTTCTTCGTTAGAAGAAAGGGTTCTATGTTCTTTCATGGTGGGGGAAAGGAGGTTAGAAACTGAAGGTTGTATAAAACACAAAAATAATCAATAAAACATTAAAATATATAAATATCCAGAAAATAATTTTGCTTTTTTTGTTTGTTTTGTTTTTTGGAGGGCAATTGGGGTTAAGTGACTTGCCCAAGGTCACACAGCTAGTAGGTATTAAGTGTCTGAGGATGGATTTGAACTTAGGTCCTCCTGACTCCAGGGCTGGTGCGCTTTTCACTGTGCCACCTAGCTGCCTAGCTGCCCCTCTTATATACTTTCACTGTGAGCAGTTTCTCTAATCAGAATCTAATTGCCACGAAGTAAGGAAACAAGCATTTATGGAGTGCCTACAATATGCCAGGTTCTATGCTAAGGAATTTAGGAATCTTATCTCATTTAAGTCTCACAACAGTCTTGGGAAGTCAGTTTTATGTTTATCCCCATTTTACAGTTGAGCAAACTGAGACAGACAAAAGCTAAGTGACTTGGACTGGGTCACAAAGCTAATTAAGTGTCTGAGACCAGATTTAAACTCAGATCTGTCTTGGACTCCAGATCCAGTTCTCTGTGTACTGTGCCACCTAGCTTCCTAGCTGTTAGGATGGATTTTGTGCTAGGTCTAGATTAATTCATTGGCCAGGTTTTACATTTCTTTGTGGTCCCCCCCCCCCTTCTAGTTACTGCACTTAGGGATCTTTTAATTTATATTAGTTCAACAAGTTGAATGCTTATTTCTTACTCCTCTTTCCCCTGCTTGCCTGTTTTCTGGTCCTTGTTCATTTCCCATTGACCCATTGACTGTGAACTTTGGGCTTTCTATGTATCCCCAGTACTTAGCACAATGTTTGGCATATAACAGGCTCTTAATAAATGCTTGCTGCTTGACTTCCCTTTTTCTTATCTAATAGGCTATTTTCTTTTGAGGTCTTTCTGATCCCCTTTATCTCTCCAGTGTTTCCTTCTTTGGGGGTGTTTTATTCTATTTATGTAGGAGGATTTAGAATTCAACTTCTGCTTGACTTCTGCTTGCAGATTTATTCTTCTTTTAAAAAATTAACAATTCATCAAGAATTTATTAAGCACCTGCTGTGTACAAGGTAATGTGCTAAGCACTGGGAATATATGGAAAAAAGAAAAAAGCAATCCTTGCCTTCAAGAAGCTTATATTCTATTGAAGGAGACGCATATATAGACACACAAGACATGGACAGAGTAAATGAGAGGTATCTTTGGAAGGAAAGTCAGTAGCAGCTTTGGAGACTGGGAGAGGCTTTCTGAAAAAGATAACATTGGAGCTGGGTTTTGAAGGAAGGCTAGGACTATAAGAGATCCCGGGCACCAATGCAAAGAGGCAGATATGGGAGATGGAGAATCATGTGTGAAGGGCAAAAAGTAGACCAAGATAATTGGATTGTAGAGAATATGGAGGCGGGGAATGGGTCAGATGACAAAATGGTAGGAAGAATCCAGGCTATGAAGAGTTTTAAATCAAAATAGAAAATGAAAATCAGAACCTACCTCCAAGGAGTTTACATTTTTCTGGAGGCCATAACATGAACATAGCTAAGTAAAGACAAGAAATTTTGAGGCAAGAGAAGGCACTAATGAGTAGGGGGAGCAGGAGAGACATTCTTAAGAGTTACCATTGAGTTGTGCCTTAAAGAAAGATAAGGATTCCAAGATACAGAGATGAGGAAGGAATTAAAGGAAGTTAGAAGTACATGGGCATTCAGTAGAGCCTATGTTTTTTTTAAAGCCATATGCTACTTGGTACCATTAGCAGTGAGCAATTTAAAATGATATTTTCACAGATTTTACTATGTGGCATAGTGGAAAGAACCCTGCACTTTTGACAGATGGCTGAACTCTGGCAGAGAGGGGCTTCGAAGTACATCCTCCTTCCTTGAGCCCTGGGATTGTTTAGTCATCTCCATGTGTATATATACTGCTTTCTTTACCACTCCTTATTTTTACTGCCAAGTTTACTGTTTTTACAGTCTGCATCAAATCAATATCGATGCCTGTGGACCAAGCATGGGATGATGAGGTGAGTTCTATATAACTCACGAGTGCCTTCGCCAGCCTTATTATCCATCAGTCAACTCTGTGAATAGAAAAATGTTACCAGATGTTCTCAAATGACAGGTATTGTTGAACTCAAAAGTGTGGCTTGAGATAAGGTGGGATTTGGAGCCTTTATTGAGTTTTAAAGCTCACTTTTCTTAGTTAAAAATACTGCCCTTTGCCCACATGTCTTGGTGGTGAATATGAGTAAAGAAGCCAGTAAGTCAGTTGTATCTTACATGTCTGTTTCAAGGCAATGTTTTTCTTTGCTAGCTTTCCGAGGATGGCTTTGAGTGTACAGTATGTACTGTGTGTAGATGAGACGCTTCTTCTTTCTTTGTTACTATAGCTCAAGGATTTCTTTTAAAGTACAGACCGACACAGGTTTTGGTTGTGGATCTTAGAGATGATTCATGAATCCATTATACGATTAAATGAGACAACAGAATAAGAAGGGTCTGCACAAGATGGATTTTCCCCCAGCTTTGTGTCAATATGCAACGGAGGCATTTTGTCTGATTTATAGAATCCATAGGGAAATTGAATAGGCATTAAGGCACAGAGAAGTGATTAGATAGGACAGGTTTTTTCAGGGTATTAATAGTGGAGGAGGAGGTAGTGGGCTCTGCTTTGGAAGGGTGTGGGAAAGAATGGAAGAATAGAAGCAGTACCTTCCTGAATCAGTCCCATTCTCCATCTAGCTCAGGATTCCAGGCTAGCAAGGAGCAGCTGGAGAGAAGTCAAGCTTATTTTCTATCTGGATGCCTTTTAGGTGAGGAGCAGACACCAAACAACCCCCACTTCCCTTTAGAGTTTAGAGTCCCATTAATTTATCTTAATCCTTTTTTAATTCATTTATTCCTTTAGCCTATGGGCCAGGAGGAAGTTGCTCTTCATTGGGGAGTGTGTAAAGGGCAGGACTAACTCCGGCCAAGAAATTGTAGGCTTCCCCATTGACTAAGATATGGTGCATTTTCTTCTAAAGTGACTACAGCTTAAACTCAAGACAAGCAGCTGGGGGGATTTAGGATTTACAAAGCTCTTTCCTCACAACAAATCCTTGAGGTAGGCAGGGAAAGTATTCTTACTTTTACTTTACAGATAAGGAAAACTGAAACTCAGACATATTAAGTGATTTGCCCAGGGTCATCCAATGAACAAGTATCAAGGCCAGAATTAGAATTTATTTCTTTGCCAACTGACTGAAAATCTGAGGCTAGTTCTAATACAACCATGCCGATTCTTTCTGGGAAAGAAAAAGGTCTGGGCTGATGTATATCTTAGATTGACTCCCTTTTGTGTAAAGCAGCTCAGGTGTAGTTGTTAGTTTTCTTCATTATTATTCTTTCTCCTTTAGCTGTGGAGTAGGAATCTTAAGATTTCAAAGCTGGACAGAAGCTTAGAGATCGTTCAGCTTAGGTGCAAAAGAGGTGATAAGGCAAACCCCCAATCTGAAAAATTAAGACTACTTCCTATGGAGGTAGGCATGTGAACTTTTGGTCTGTGGGGAGAGACACATTCTCTGACTAAATGACATAGATACATGACTAGCAGCTTGGATCCCTGTGACACAGCCCTGTGCCAAAAAGAACTGATGACTAAGACAAGAAGAGCCACCCACTTAGTGGGCTATAAAAAGATGGCTTCTGACCTCTTTCGAGGTGGTCCCTTTGTTGAGATACAATCAGCACCAGCTATCCTTGGACTTCCAGCAAAGGCAAAGGCAAAGGCTTTCTCTCCCTCCTTCCTCTTCCTAGTAGCTATGGTGATTACATGCACGTGCCAGGGAGAAGATGTGCTTGCCTGGGGGAGCCTGAGACTGGACTTCAGATCCCCTGCTGTTTTTCCCTTTTTTCTTTTCTTTTCCTGAGATGAAGGCACTGACCAGCAAACCTGAAAGATGGACATTTTCATCCCTGTTGGTAACCTCAAGAATTCAATAGGTTAGAAACCATCTCTCCTTGATCTCCTTGAGTCCCCACATGAAAATATCCTCTTTCTGGCTTTCCTGGTACCAGTGTTATTTGTCTCCACTCCTGGGCATGGGGGCATTGGAAGACCAACCAGTATCATGTCTGTTAGCAAGGGGTCTGAATGTATGTTGCTCCCCCCTGCCAAAGAGCCAAAGTACACGTGTCCAGCTCAGTGGAAAGTGCCCCAGTACAGCAGATCAGAAAACTGCCCTAGTCACATTTTTATAATGCTTTAAAGTTTGCAAACCACCTTTCATGTAACAACTGTGTGAGGTAGGTAATAGAAGAATGGTTACTTCCATTTTACTGAGGAGGAAATTCAGGGTTGAGAGGGTAGGCTAAGACTTGACTTACCCAGGATAACTCAGCAAGTCACTGGTAGAATAGGGACTGAATTCTAATATTACAGAGAATGTCCTATTTGAAATAACTGTTCCCCTAAGAAATGCCCCTGTCCTCAGTGCTGTAACCCAAGTATGGAATACCTCTTGGCTCACTCACCCTTCTCAGGTCAATTTCTAAGGATCAACACTAGCTCTGTAGGTATTTCCTGGCTCCCATAAATAAGCCTGGGTGAAAAGGTCCTAGGATGATTGGCACCTACGTCCACTCTTGCAGCCTTGGGCAAATGCCCTTCCTTCTTCCCTGACACTCCCAGCGTCTGTCACTTTCCAGATCCAAACCTAATGAGAATATAAATGTTTTTCCCATTGAATCTGCTTGAACCAGCCTGACCATTACCATGTGCTCCATTCCCCCAACAGTAGTAAGGAGGGCTGCTTGTGAGAACTCTCTCTGTGTGGTACCAGATAATTGTGGGGTGGGGTGGGGAATGGGCAGAGATAGACAGAGACAGAGACAGAGAGACAGAGAGAGGCAGAGAAAGAGAGACAAAGACAGACACACACAGAGACACAGAGAGAGACACACAGAGACAGAGAGAGACAGAGGGAGAGTGAGATAGAGATGGAAAGAGAGAGAGACAGAGAGACTGAGACAAAAACAGAGATATAGGGGTAGAGATAGAGAGAAACAAAAAAAGACAGAGAGGAAGAGACGGGGAGATAAAGAGAGGCATACTCATTCCTTTGTTTACTAGGAAGAATTTGAAGAGGAAGTGAACGAGATGGCATCTACTAGCTGTAGGAGCACTGCCCCCCCCCCCATCCATCCCCCAAGAGAAGATGAAGAGCAGTGCTACTCCCTGTTATTTTGTTCTCTGGGAAAAGGGACAAGAAGAAGAATGATGGGAGTGAAATCCTAGAAGACCTGTGTGTGTTGAAGTCCTGCCTATGCCTTCCAGGCTAGTCAGGTCAAATGTAATTATCTTCTTTCTTGCTAGACTGTGCCCTTCATCACCTTCGGAGCACTGCAGACGCTAGCTTACATTCCGCAACCTTAGCTTTGTGCCAGACCTCAGGGCCAATAAAGAGCTCTTCTTTGTTAAGGGACTAGTCAATTTTAAATCTCGGAGGTCTTGCTCTGTTAACAAAAGAACAACATTTCTTCAATCCAATCATATAACTCATTGGGGCCCACTTTCTCAAGATATAGCAGAGTAAGGAATGGGTGAATGATTCCCTCCCCCATCCCCAATTCCAAATAGTTAGAAAGTCATGAGGTAGAAATTAATAATGATAATATTAGCAAGAATATTTAGAAAAGCAGGCTCTAGATACCAAGTATTTATGACTTTATTGATGTAGGTATTCCCTCTATTGATATGTATCACTGCTCCCCCATGACTTACTCCCTGGCCTTCATGAATTGCTGTGGTCAAAAGAAATACCTCACACAGTGATCCACCTTCTGATGATGAGACAACTATTATCTCCACTGGGATAGATAACAAACTGAGTCTGAGAGAGACTATGTGACTTGTCCAAGGTCATAGATCTAGTAAACATCAGGCAGGCAGATTCAAAGCCACATCTGATGCCATATCCAGGGTTTCTTTGACTATGCCATGGGGCCTTTCTGTAGCTTAGACCTTGGGAAGGTTCAATAAATTTGTGAACTAGCCAGTCTCTGGGCCTTTTCCTCCTGTGGATTATTTCTGAATGTATTTTTTCCTTTGTAAATAAATGCACTTCCAAATGCTTTGGTATGTGGAGCTGGCAAGAGAAAGAAAGATGTTTGCAGCTCGTAATCCTTGTACAGTAAGAATGAAAATTGTGGAACAAGGCTAGAGATCAGAAAGTACAGAGAACACTGAGTGGGAGTTGGGTCAGGGACTTGAGCCAGTGACTCACATCATACTTTAAGGTTTACAAAACATTCCTTTTAGAAAAACTCCATGAAGTAGGTAGACCAAGCATTATTAGTCCCATCTGATTATTGAGGTAGCAGAAATTCTAGAGAACTTCAGTGACTTGCCTATGGTCACATAGCTGGCTAGGGAATAGGATTCTGACCCAGAACTTCTGACTCTAAATCTACTTTCTTCTACTAGATTACTCTTATTCTCATGCTAGTGACAAATTTCCTTTGGTCCAGGTCCACATAATTGTCCATGCACCCCCTGGAGAGCCTGGGATATCAGCAGGGATCCAGGCAGATCCTCTCTAAACTTCCTATCTCCTTTTTTGTCACATTGCCCTGTACCCTCCAGATTTTTTATATTTCCATCCAATCCCATCCTATTCCCATTCCCATTTCCATCCCATTCCATCCTATCCTATCCCATCTTATCTCATCCCATTCCATTCCATCCAGTCCCATAACATCTTATTCCATTCCATCTAATCCCATCCCAACCAATTCATTCCAGTCCAGTCCAATTCAATTCATCTTTATTCAATTTAGTACAGTTCAGCAAACATTTATTAGATATCTATTAAATGTAAGGCCATACTAGACATTGGGGATTCAAAGCCAAAAATGAAATGGTTCTTACTCTCAAGTAGCTTACATTCTATTTGAAAGCTACAACATGTACAGATATAAATAAATATAAAATATACAGAAAATAATACAAGAGTGATGGTATCCTAACAGCTTGGGGAGGATCAAGAGAGATCTCATATAGGAAATAAGACCTGTGCTGTGCTTTGAAGTATGCTAGGGATTCTAAGGAATAGAAATGAGGAAGGCACATATTCCAGATCTAGAGAACAACCTGTGCCATGAAATGGAGGCACGAGGTAGAATTACACATAAAGGAAATATAATACTGATACCCAAACCCCATACTCACCAAATGTGGCACAGGCAGTGTGAGTGGGGTGGGGGAAGGAAAGGAATACCTGCTTCTTGTGTTGACATTGTTTCTGACACTGGTTATTGTACTCATTTTTATTTAAAGAATTTTATCTCTAGAAAATCCTTGGTTAAAATGCTAAAACATTAAGTTAAAGTATGTTAAGCTGTTAGTCCCTCTACCACACCAACCTGTATGAATTTAGGCTATATGTATAGTATGGCTAATAGGGTCATTATTAGGGCCCTGAACCCACATCACATTGTGTTTTCACACACCGCTCTCTAATCACAGTTCAGAAACTCTGCTAGAAAGGAACACAGAAGTCACTTTGTCTAACCTAACTACAATATCCGTGACAAGTGGCCCTCCAACCTCTGCTGGAAGACCTCCATTGACTGTGAATACATAGTCTCTTGAGACAGCCCTTTCCACATTTGAATAGTTTTAATTATTAGAGAGTTTTTCTTTTAATTGGTCAAAAACTTGCCTTCATTCATCTTCCACCCATGACTCCTACTTCTGATTCTGGGACCACACAAAAGGAAAAAAGTATAATCTATTGTCCCCATGACAATCTTTCAAATATTTGAAGACAGTTACCATGTCCCCACTAAGCTTTTGAATCATAGATTGGTGCTAGAAGGCCATCAAATCTAATACCATAATTTTATAAATGAGGAAACTGGGACTCAGAGAGGCAAGTTGACTTGTTTAAGGCCATAAAGTTCACAAGTGGCAGAGCCTGGATTTGAATCTAGTTTCACTGACTTTCTGTAACTGATTCTTGTTTTCCTATATATCTCCCCACTTCTTTCAATTGATTTTCTCTTATGTAGTATAGTTTACTATTTCCTCACTATTTCCTGTTTCAATTGTCCATCTCTGTGCTTGTTAGCATCTTCCCTAAAATATGGTGCTCGTGTTCTTTTGAAAGAAACACAGTTAGAAAAATTAGACAGGTATTGGATTAATCAACTAAAGAGAAACAGTCATGTTCATTTGGTCAATAGTCAATGAACATTAAGTGCTCATTATGTGCCAGGCCTTGTGCTAAGCCTACAAATAAGAAAAAGAAAGATTGTCCCTGCCCTCAAGGAGCTTACAACCAAACTGTAGAAGATAATTCACAAAAGGAAGCTGAAATGGTAGTGGGGGGTGGGGAGGGTGGAGAATGTGACCAGTTCAAGGGTATGATGTTCATGAAGTTGAGCCCAAGCAAAGCAGCCAATGGGAAATGAGGTTAGTTGGAGCATTCTGATCCCTGTATAAAGGGAAACTTTGGGAGGAGTTTATTGCTTTACCCTTCAGCCATCCAATAAGAGGGGAGAGGGAGCTGAGGATTCAGAGGAGATGTTGAGGATCAAAGCTAAATCAGCCTCCTTTATGATGAGATTTCTGGTGATAAACTGATCCTGGGGGAGATGTGATATGATGTTCATGGAGTTGAAAACAAATAGAATAGTTGGACTTTGAATTAAGGTGAGGAAGAGGTCCAAAGTACTTGCTTCTGGGTCTGAATAAAAGTAAAAGCAATACTCAGATTTAAAGATTCAAATTCATAGGTCCTTGAAGGTTGGACAAAATGATTATGGTGACCAATTCTATATCTTGAATATTTTGTTTGTTCTAGGTACCACATTTGGAATAATCCCAACATCTAGAGGAAGGTGACAAAGATGGTGAAGGTATTTGAGATCATGCCACATAAAGATGAGTTAAAGAAGCTGTGGTTATTTAGCCTGGAGAAGGAAAGACCCCGGGGTGAAGGGAATATGAAAACTGACTTTAAGTATTTGAGCAGCAGATCTGTGGAAGGGAGATTAGATCTATTATGCTTGGTCCCAGAGGGCGGAACTGAGAATAATGGGTGTAACTTGTAAAGAGGTAAATTGAAGTTTGATATAGGAGGAAAAATAATTAAAAACTGGAGTTATCCAAAGTGGAATGAGATGCCTCAAGAGGCAGTAATTCCCCCGCCCATTTTAGCGTTGTTCAAGCAAATAGCTCTTAAGCATTTATTAGTGCTTTAGGTTTGCAAAGGACTTTACAAATATCTCATTTTATTCTCACACCCTCAGTTCAAGATAGGTGCTATTATCAACCTCATATTGCAGATGAGGAAACTGAGGCAGAGTGCCATTAAGTGCAAAAGCTAGAGTCGGAGGCAGGATTTGCACTTGGTTTCCTGCTTCTAGGATCGTGTTCTATCCAATAGGCCACTTTGCATGGGGAATTCTTGTTTAGATGTAATTTGGATTAGATGGCCTCTGAGATCTCATCCAAATTAAGAATTATATGATTTCAAAAGTATTTTCTAGTTCTAAATCATTCATTTTGTAGAAGGGAAGACTCAAACCCAGAGAGGTGATATGGTTTATCTAATAACCCAGCAGGTTATGAGTGAAAGTAGTACTAGATGCAGGTCTCATGACTCTGCTTGAGGGTTCTATGTAAAGCATTGCATTTCCTCTCAAGCAGAAACATAAATAAGCTTAGTGGCCTCTCTGAGAATACCTCAGGATCCTATTTTAATGTGGGGTAAGAGTGAGCTCAAAGGTTGTTTAGATTTTGACTGGTTATCTCTCTAGATAAAAGGCTGGGAATGAGGCCAGGCCAGGCCAGGTAGGGAAGACAATGGCTTTGCTCCCTGGGTTAAACTTTCTCTCTGTGCCTCCCTTTTCCCCAACCACATGGGAGAGAGGAAGGAATTTTTGGAATAAACTGGGGGACTCTAGAACCCCAAAGTTGTTGGGTGAGTATCTCTTATATGGATGATAACCAGACAATAGTCTAGCCTTCAGAGACATCTAGATGGTATAGGGGATAAAGTAATGAACTTGGATTCAGGTAAATTTGAGTTCAAATTCTGACTCAGACACTAACTACCTCTGTGACCCTAGACAAATCATTTGACCTTTCTCAGCTTCAATTTCCTTATCAGCAAAATAGAGATTATTAACATTCACCTCCCACAATTGTTATGAGGATAAAATGAGAGAGCATACACAAAGTGCTTTGTACAGTTTACCAAGCTACGTAAATGCTAGCTATTATTCTTCAGAGAATAAAATCACAAGGTAAGGGAAAGGAAAAGAAAGGTCATTGCGTAAATGGAATAAAGTAAAGATTGGCTTTTTTTCCCCTAGAAAGCGCTATTGCTGGTCATAATGATTGATCAGTAATTAAACATTTATAAAGCACCTACTATGTGCCCGGTCATCCATATGGCTAAAGCAAAGGTTTCTAGCTTCCTAAATGAGGTACTAAAAATTCTATGGCTTTGAATTAAAAGAGCATTGGAGAGCCTACTCTTCCCAAGGGGAAATATTAACATTAAAGCCAAGCATTTCAGCAAAGCTAGAAGATGAAAGCCAAGAGAAGCTCTGCAGCCATGTGCTCAGGGGTACATACCTGGCAGCAGCCAGCAGAGACTACAAGTCTAACAGAATGGCATCCAGTGGACTCATATCTGGTAGGAACTATAGTACACATTTGGAAAGCAATATCTAGAATAGATTACTTGTCTACCAGGGAAAAGAGGGGGACATGCCTGGCAGAAGTAGCATGATGAAATCACTGAAGGATATCAGGGTCCTTATGTTGCCCCTGCATGAATATATCTTGTTCACATATGTGTTCCTCATACATCCCTCTCTGCATTCACATTCCATATTCCATGAGTATTCATTCTTCCCACTGATGCTGTGTATTTGTGGAACAATGTGTCCCAGGTTTAGAGGAAATATTTTGTTGCTATTTTTCTTACCGTTCATTTCATTAAATACCTTTGCTTTGATCTAATTGTGTTCTCTTCTTGACTATTAAAGTTGAACACATCAGTGGGGGCTTGTGAGTTATGGTTTTAGTGGATAAAAGCACATAGTATATTTTGAACCTGAGATTTCCTTCTCTGGAGGTTATAAATCTCGAGGTACTGCCAGGTGTTATACTGTATGGGTTCAACTAGGATCTATAACTTAGATGCCTTGGTACATCAAAGATTCACTGAAGATAAATGAATTTTTTCTTTTGTTTTTATATTGTAATTAGTCGGTTCTCTCATGTGTTTCTTTATAAGTCAGACTTTAAGGTAACTTTTGCATGATTGTGTGCTGAAGTATACCTTACCATGCTACATAAATGCTAGCTATTATTTTTGAAAGAATAAAACCACAAAGTACAGAGTAAGGAACAGAAAAGCCATTGTTTAAATATTCTATTCTATTCTATTAATATTCTGTTATATAAGAGGTGTCCAATATGTGGCCACAGACCACATGTGGCCCCAAACAATGACAGCCTGCACCAGATTAAAATGTAATTAGGAAATATTCAATAAAATAAATAAAAATAACAAAAAAACACAGATAATATCACATATTAAAGCTAAATCAGCATGAGGCCTGCATAGATCTTTATGTATGGATTAGCAGCCCCCATTTCTATTTGAGTTTGGTACCACTGTGTTATACTTGGTTCATTATAAATATGGGAGCTGACATGAGCATTGTAGATCCTGATGCCTCAGAACACTGGAATGCAGCTCTATACCTAGAGTCTCACAGAAGACTGATCATTGTCCAAGATACCATAGATACTCTAGGAAGAGGCAAAGTACGCATTAGATAAGATGAGGAGACAAATGAAACCATATCTGTTTTCGGGAAATTGCTGGAACATATAACCTATTCTAAAATCTTTGATAGGATAGGAGTTTCAGAGGCAGATTAGAAATTGATCATTAGACTTTTTACTGAAGATTAAAGAATATTGCATAGTTAAAGGTCTCTTAGTTGGTTAATCCCCAAAGACAGATTGCCAGAGTTGATCCTGGAGAAAGGAAGGAAACAAGCAGTAATTAAGAGCCTACTATTTACCAGGTACTGTGTTAAGTACTTTACAAATATTATTTCATATGATCTTCATAAAAACCCTTTGAGGTAAGTGCTATTATTATTCCTACGAGGAAACTGAGGTAAATAGAGGTAAACTGACTTGCCCAGGGTTACACAGTTAATAACTATCTGAGACTTGATTTTAATTCAGGTCTCTCAATTCCAGGTCAAGACTCTATCTACTGTGTCACCTAGCTACGTCCAAGGAGGTAAAGATATCTTCGGGCCCAGGAATAGCTAAAGATGCTAATAGGCCTCTGGACTTCCCGGGGCATGGACTTCATTACTTCAAGCTACAAAAATTCTGAGGGTAGGACCTATGTCTCTCTAGTGAAGAAACACTTGAAATTTGGATTGGATAAACAATGAAGTTCTCACAGCACGAGCAAGTAGCAGCTACAGGGGAAAAAAAAATATGTACATTGCCTTAGAAGGTCAGTCACTACATAAATACAAAGTCTGAAGGCAAAGAATCCTGAAGTCCTATCAATTATTCACTCAAATCAATACCTACTATAAACCTCTACAAAGCGCCAGTCACTGTGCTAGGTTCTGAGGTTTTAAGTATAGATGTGAGACAATTCCGGCTACATATTATTGTTGGGTATGTCATGTTCTCAGATATATATGTATACATACACACAATAAATAAATACTTACTAGGGAGAGAGTGAGCTGACAACTGAGGAAATCAGGAAATACTTCTTGCAGGAGGTCAGTCAGTCAGTCAATAAAAGTTTATTGAGTTCCTGCTATATGTCAGACACTGTGGTAGATACTGGAGATACAGAGAAAGGCAAAAGACAGTCTCTGCCCTCATCAAGCTCACAGTCTAATGAAGGAAGGCAACACCTAAGAAGAAGCCAGAAAGGAGAAGGGGCATGCTTTGCCTTCCAGTCAGGTGGGAGATAAGTGTCTGCCCTGGGCTCCCTCCTTAAAACAGAGGATGTGGGAGATCTCTGTAATAACAGAATGGGGGGGGGGGGGCTAGAGGAGAGAAAATGAATTTGTTCCTGAGCTCCTTTGTCTCTATGCCTTTTCTTGCTGGCTCCTCTACATGGGAGAGTGGAAGGATTTTTTGGAATTGAGAAATTGAGAGATCCCAATACTTTCAAATTGTGAGCTACTACAAGTTTGTTAACTAAGTGTAGTCTAGTCTTCCGAGATTAAAGACGGGAAATATAAAGGAATCCTCATCATAAGACGGAATGATGTCATTTATGGAATGCCAATACTGGTGACCAGCAAACTAAGTTCCAAAGAAAAGATGAAGTCTGAAAGCATAGCTAGCTGGGGGTAACCTGTGCTATGGCTTAAGTTGCCTAGGATAAATCATTGCCTCTGGAGGATAGAAAAGTTAATATTAAAGACCCCAGAAAGGCTTACTATTAAAGGTGAACATGTTCGTGGAGGCTTAGGAACTCTGTTTTCTCTTTTCTTCAACCAGTTTTCCATAGAGCTGCCAAAGTACAAGTCTCATGTGCCCTAATTTGTAGATTTATAGATTTCTGAGGTATAAATGCTCACATTGAAAAGATGGCTGGAGCTGGCTCCAGCACACCCCTGTGTGAATTGCTCCTCCAACCACACATCATCTCTAGGTGTGTGCCCTAGCCATTAGGTTCCCTCTTTGTGTCTACTCTTCCCATTGATGGGGTATATGGGAGCGTGTACCTCCAGGTTTATGGGAAAATGTATTAAAGCTAGCTTTTTTACTGAGTCATTTCAGTAAATGCCTTTGCTTTGAATTAATTCTTCTTCTTATTTTTGGTCAGCTATTAATGGTAAATATGGTAAACACATCAATGGGGATTTGTGAGATGTATTGTAATTCATTTAAACCCAGAATATCTCAAACCTTCCACTAGCAGAGGAACTCTTCCTATGCTAATAGGATAGAGGTGTCCCTAAGTCAGGGGTGGGGAACCCTCAGGGGGCTAAATGTGGCCTTCTAGGTCTTTGGGTGGGACCCTTTTCCAAGTTTTACAGAACAAATCCTTTTATTAAGAGGATTTGTTCTCTGAAGTTTGGATTCAGTCAGAGGGCTGCACTTGAGGACCTAGAGGGCCACATGTGGCCTCAAGGCCACAGGTTCCCTACCCCTCCCCTAAGTGTTATGTTGGCTAGTTAGCGAATAGATTTGGTTGCACCATGGTTGAAATCACCCTTTAAAATAGAATCACCTCCCAGAGCAATTCTTTGTTGGCTATTAGGTTTTGAGTCTCCTGTTAGGCAAATGTAAGGAGAACCCAAGAAAGGGTTTCCTCTGTATGTTGAAACTCAAGTCCTGGGTTCCCTGTAATATAGCTCTCTCACTTGTAAATGGAAACATCCTGCTTCACTTGCTGACTTGGCCTTACTTCCTCTTCCCCAGTCACAGATGAATCTATTTACTTAGACCTGTATTCCATTAAACTCAATCTCAGTTGGCGGGGGAGGAATGGAGTGGGGGTAGAGTGGTGGGGGAGAGCGTATTTAAACAAAGCATTTATTCTAAACAAAGTCAGCTGAGTCTGTCTCCCTTCTCATTTCTGGCTGGCATGGATTTCTGGGGGTGTCGGGTACAAGGGAGGTTTTGGGGACAATGAGTCTGTACTCAGTGCTCCAGACGCCCAAACTGCCCGGTGCCATCAAAAGAGCTGGCAGCATGAGTCACCCGCCGCTGGCCCTATAATCTAGACCATTCATGCCTGAGAAATAATGGGCCAGCCAAGTGTGATCGTAGACTATTATTAAGGCTTTATTTCTGAAATTGGTGTAGTGGAGGTCAAACGTCTTTCACTGCATCCCCATGCGCTCACTACTCTCAGCCAGCTTTCAATGGTAATCCCATCAGACCCTTCAAATAAAGCTTCTCTGCAAATTGCCAGTTAATTACTGGGCAGTGTTTTTAGCATTTGATTCTGCTTTTGAATAAGGCTGTGTGTCATGGAGCCAGGAGCATCAGTGAATGCAGAACAAACAAGGAGGGAGCTGAAGGAGGGAAGGGGCTAAGAAGCCAGAGGAGGCTGTGAAGCAGCCCCAGGATGCTGAAGAGCTACCTTCCAGGTTCCATATTGCAAATGTTTCACCCAGGCTAACAAAGCACCAGAGAGGGAGCAAAGAGCCTTCAGTGTGCTTTGTAGCTCTCGGAAAGACGGCAGGATTGGAGGGACCACTGAGCTGGCAGGAAAGGAGATGTTATGTGGGTTATTGAAAATGTCTCTTCCATGGAGAGGCACACAGTACAAAGTGGAGGATTTGAAATTAGAGTACTTCCCTTTAAATCCTTAATCTGTTCCTTTCTATCTGTGACCTCCAGCACAAATCATTAAAGTGCTCTGGGCTTCTCTTGCCTCATCTGTAAAATGGGAGGAGTTGAATTACAGGTTCTTCTAAGTCCCTTCCAGCTTTAAATCTAATGCCAATTCTTTGTTATCACTCATAACTTTAGAACTCTGGGAGTTGGAGGGATCATCTGGAAGGATCATCTAAGTCAACCTTCCATTTACAGTGACGAAGAAAAGTCAGGCTCAGAGAGGGAAATGATTTGCTCAGTGATATACAACTAGGTCATGACAGGGGCAAGAATTCTGATTCATCACTAAGAATAGGGCTTCAACTAGTTTCTCCTCTCTGCAGCCTACTTACAAATGATTATTTAGATAAGTTTCTCTCCCTCACAGCCTCTATATTAACATCATAAAACAATGCTTATTTTTTAAATCAACCAATAAACATTTGCTAAATGAACATTATGTATCAGGCATTGTGTTAACTGCTGGGAATAGGGGAGGCAAAAGACACTCCCTGCCATCAAGGAGCTTACAATCTAATGGGGGAAGACAACATGCAAACAAATATATACAAAGCAAACTATATGGAGGATGAAAATGAAACAATTAGCAGAAGGAAGGCACTAGAATTAAAAGGAGTTGGGAAAGGCTTCCTGTAAAAGATACAATTTTAGTTGGGGCTTAGAGGAAGGCTTTCCCCCTGTCATCATCATCATCATTATCATTACCATCAAAAAGCATTGTGCTAAGTACTGAGGATACACAAATAAAGGCAAAAATAAGCCCTTGACCTCTAGGAACTCACAGTCTAATGCAGGAGTCAACATGTAAATCACTCCATACATACAATATACAAACAATATGAATGGGAGATGATCTTTAAGGGAAGGAACTAGCAGTAAAAAAGAGAAGGTAGGAGAGAGAGAGAGAAGTACAAGTAGAAAATAGGAACTGAATAGAGTCTAGAAGGAAATCAGATTAGATATATTGAGGGAGTGTGAAAGGAGATAAGATCAGGACTCTGAGTCTGCATAACTGGGAGGATGATGGTATCCTCAACAATAATAAGGAAGTGGGGAAGAAGGGTGGGGTTGGGAAGAAAGATAATAAATTCTATTTTGGACAGGAGTTTGAGATGTCTATGAGACATCCTCTTTGAGATACAATTGTTAATTGGTGATGTGAAACTGGAGGTCAGGAAAGAAGTTAGGACTGGATATATAGATGTGAGAATCATTAGTATTGAAATGACAATTGAATCCATGGGAGTAGATGATGTCACCGAAAGAGTCAGTGTAGAGGGAGAAGAGAAGGGAAGAGAAGAGAAGAGAGGAGAGGAGAGGACAGGAGAGGAGAGGAGAGAACAGGACAGGAGAGGAGAGGGGAGGAGAGGAGAGGGGAGGAGAGAAGAGGGGAGAGGAGGGGAAGAGAGGAGAGGAGAGGAGAGGGGAGGGCAGAGGAGGGGAAGAGAGGGGAGGGGAGGGGAGGAGAGGAGAGGGAAGGGGAGGGGAGGGGAGGGGAGAGGAGAGGAGAGGAGAGGAGAGCCAAGAACCAAGGAGTCTTGGGTACACCCATAGTTAGTGGGCATAATCTCAAAAAATATTAATGAAAAGATACTGAGAAGGATTGATCAGTCATATAGAAGGAGAATCAGGAGAGAGCAGTGTTATGAAAAATTAGAGAGATAACAATAGCTAGGAGAAAAGAGAGATAAGCAGTGGCCATGGCTGCAGAGAAGTCAAGAAGGATGAAGACTGAGGAAAGGTCATCGGATTTGGTGATTAACAGATCACTGGTCACTTTGGATAGAGCAGTTTCAGTTAAATGAGGAAGTTGAAAGCCAGATTGCAGAATTTAGAAAAAAAGTGAAAGGAGAGGAAATTGAAACATTGACTGTAGATTACTTTCTCAGGAGTGTGGTCAAGAAAAAGAGGAAAGACACAGGAGGATAACTAGCAAGGATGGCTGAAGTGTTTTTCCATCCAGAATGGAGGACATATGGACATGTTTGTAGGCAGAAGAAAAATAGCCAGTAGATAGGGAGGGACTGAAGATTAATGAAAGAGTGAAGATGATTAGAGAAGTCAATCTGTTGAGAAAATGAGATGCGATGGAATCAAGGGCACACATACACAACCTTGTTTGCCTTGGCAAGGAGAAGGGCCATCTCTTTGTGTGACAAGAACGAAAGAGATAATAAAGGAAGATATCTGAGTGATATGAGATAATAAGGAGGGGAAGAGGGAGCTGTTTGTGAATGGTCTCTGAGTGTGTGTGTGTGTGTATGTATGTGTGTGTATGTATGTGTATGTGTGTGTGTGTGTGTGTGTGTGTGTGTGTGTGCTCGTGTGTGAAGTATGAGGCAAGGTAGCCAACTGAGAGGATGGGTGGGGAGTGAATGCTATGGGAGGTTTGAGGTGGGATGAAGATGTTTAGAATAGTTGCTATGTCAGGTGGAATAGTGAGGCCATGAGGGATTGCTTTGCTGCAGTGAGGGCCTGGTAAGATTCTAAGGCCACTGCATTTGGCCTTAGTCAGTGTAGCTTCATCATTTCTCTGGCTCAGTTCAGCAGCCCTTGAATAGAAGCAAAAGTTCCCTAAGATATGAGTAATTCAAGGCTAAGGTTTGGCAAGGCATGATCAGTGGTAGATAAAGGGTGGGGAGGTTAGTGTAGAGATGAAGTAGTTCATCAGAGGATGAGGAGGAGAGGAAGAGAGAAGAGAGGAGGGTGGAGGCAGCTGCAGGGGTGATGGCCTGGGAAAGAACTAAGGAGTGGAAATGGAGGTCATAATGATGATGAAATGTCAGATTAGGGGCTGTAAGGCAGAGGGAAAGGTGAAGTGATAAACATGTAAGTAGAATGTGTGTGGGTGATGACGAGATCAAGGCTATGACCATTTCTGCCTCTAGCTGAAAAGGGGTGGAAGGGTAGGTCATGGGAAATGAGTAGAGTGAGGAACTAGAAAATTAAAGTGAGAGATTATTGATATATATGATACATTGATGTATATGCTGAAGTCCCCTATTACGAGGAAGAAGAGTTGGGGTGGAGGGAAAGACAGTCATTATCCTCCTTTTCCATTCCTACTCCCACCCAACAGTCACAAACACTGGAAAACTTTCACAACTAGTAGAATGCGCAGAAGTTTCAGAGTGGCAGATTTAAGTACAAGGCAAAGAGAACACACAAACCTCCTTATAACTAATCCTGTCTGAAAGTAGATCGGGCTGCCCTGGTAGGTAGAGGTAGTGGGATCTCCCTAATGAGGGATCTTCCTGAGAAAGGTGGGTGTCATAGACAGTATTCTTATTCAAACAGAAGTTGGATTAGATGGCCACTGAGGTCCTATCTGGTTCTGTGGTTCCGTGGTCATATGGGCTTTGCCTTCAGTTATTAAGTTTTTTCCCTGTTTCCATATCATCTTGGCATTTGGGTTGTTAATCCTCTGAGGGCAGAACCTGAGATATTTTATACTTCTTGTGTTCTCCATAGCAAATAGGCAGGATTTGCATGGATTAGGTATTCAATCAGTAGAGGCTAATGGGTCAGAACTTTCTAGGAGAACAGTGACTGTGTGGTGCTGGGCAATTATCTTAACCTCTCGGTGCCCCAGACAACTTTCTAAAACTATATATGTTGAAGTGAGGCTATCTGTGGGTGTTGGGTAGAAAGAGTTTCTTCAGTGATAATTTCCTATGTCAAAGAAATCACAAGTTCTTAAAAAATACATAAATAGCAAACTATGTATAGTTCACTGTGTTGTTTACATTGAAGATATAAAATGGATAATCTTTGATCCCAAGAAGCTTCCAATAATGGGGGAAGGAAGAAGATAATATACAAATAACATTGATTCCAATAAGGATCTGAATTTGAGGGTCAGGAGATATGAATTCTCATGTCTCCTCTGACACATGGTCTTAGACAAGTCACTACACTACCTCCCTGTCCTTGATGCCATTATCTATATGGCAAGTGTTTCATAAAATCCCAAGAGTTGGAAGAATCTTTAGCATTCAAATGGTCCAAATCATCTCATTCCTGGGCATGAATTTCTTTTATTGAATCCTCTAAAGGTGGTCATCTGGCCTCCTTTTTAAGATCTCCATTGCAGCAGAGCACAGCACCTTTCATGGCAGATCATTCTACTCAAGGATGGCTCTATTTATTAGAAAGTGTTCTTTATATGAACAAACGGTTGGCTCTGTCTCATCAACCCATCGCTCCTAGTTCTGCCTTATACAGACAAATAAATTACATCTACTCTATCTTCCACCTGATATCCCTTTAAATATTTGAAGATAGTTATAATATCTCTGCTCTCCCCCACCTTTCTTATCCTATCCAGGTTAAGCATCCCCAGTTTCTTTCATGGTAGGATTTCCAGTACTCCCAACACATTTAATCAGACCTTTTATGAATCATGGCATCATAATAGGACCATAGAATCATAAATCTCTGTCTGGGTTGGACCTTAGTCCAACCCCCTCATTTTCCAGATGAGGAAACCAAGGCTCCGGGGATGATTTGCCTGAGGCCACACTGGTAATAAGTGTCAGAGCTGGGATTTGAACTCCTGTCCTCTGTTTCCAGATCCAGAATCCTTTTCACTGTACTCTGTGGCCCTGTAATCAGATCAGGTTAGGAAAGCAGATGGTGAAACCATGCCCCCAAAGTACCACAGTTTATGGAGAGTGACTCTCATTTTGGGGTACATTTTCTAGGCTAGGAAACAGGACACTTTTCACAGAGCTTGTACTTCCCCATTCATAACAGCAGCCCAAGCAGTACCTTCCCCTCCCTTTGTTGGCTCAGGCAGTGGGGCCATTGTTGTTATTGTTGGAGACTGAGGGCCCTCAATGTATGAGGCATTGTACAGGCACAGACAAGCATCTGGTTTTCAGTCCCAGACATAGTGTGCCTGTATCCTCCAGATGCCAAACACTGAGATAAAGCCTGGAAAAAAAAAGAATCCATCAAATATTCAGGTATTTGGACATCCCCAGATAAATACACTCAATTTTTCACTGTGCTTCTCAATGTTAGCCTACATAGACACATCCTCAGTGCCAAGTCCAACAGACTGCAGTTGAAGGCCCAAGTTTTCATGGCTCCGATTCTAGGCTAATAAAAAGTGCTCCTATTCCTTTGAATCTGGCAAGCTGCCTCTCCCAGAGAGTGAAGCTTGGAGCAGGCAGTGCAGGGGTGGTTGCCGCTCTCTGGGTTTTTGATGGCAACTGCCTGCCAGTAACACTCTCCCCAGCTCCGTTTTGGCTGTCAAAGGCTGCTAAGGGGTAAATCAATTTGTGGGAAAATTGTAGTTCAGCAGAAAGTGCTTTTGGCATCTCTGCTGCACATCCTGCAATAACAACTTTCCAATAAAGAGAGAACCCCTCCATATTTTGTGCTTTTGGCAAGACAATCAAAATGGTGATTCTCATGGGGTCACAGGTTCATAGTTGAAAGCTAATTCAACCATCTTCTAGTGAGGCAGGGAAAGAAAGGAATAAATAACCATTTACAAGAACCTACTACGTGCTAGGCAAGGTGCCAAATACTTGTTATAAATATGATCACATTGAACCTTATAACAACTCTTTGATGTAGGTGCTATCTATTATGATTGCCATTTTTAGTGGAGGAAACTGAGGCAAACAGGGGTTAAGTGATTTACCCAGGGTCACATAGCTAGTAATTGTCTGCGGCTAGATGTGAACTCTAGGTCCAGTGTTCTATTCAGTAATACAATCCCTTCATTTTACAGAAGAGGAAACTGAGGGAAGGGAAATGGTCCTATGAGTAGTAAGTGGTAGAGCCCAGTTTTGAGCCTATACCCTCTGATTCTAAATCTGATTTCTAAGTCTCTTGGAAAGGCTTATATGAGATTTTCCTTTGCTCAGAAAAAAACAAAACAAAACAAAACAAAAACCTGCCATCCACATTCCCTGTTGTATATTATCTTCTTGCCTGAATTGATTCCAGGACTGTCTCCTATAGTTTGTGACTTAACAGGAAAGAGATGTGAGATCCTTTTGCCAGATTTCTGAAGACTGAAGGGGCTCACATCTTTCCCTATGCCCAAACTCACCAGTCACTAGGAATAGCTCACGTTTCTGGAGCATTTCTACCACAAACTCTTATAGTAGATAGTGAGAAATCTCCAAGTCCAGGAGACCAGGGTTCAAGTCCTTCCTCCAATATATTATGGCTGTGTGACCCTGGGCAAATCATTTACCTTCTCATTGCCCCAGGTAACTCTGTAAGTCCCTAAAAACTGCAGAGAAGGCCCCTATTTGCAAAGCAAAGGAAGCGCTTTACCAGGAGCATCCCCTAGTACAGGAAAATGGCAGAATTTGTCAAATAAAATGGTAGCTAAGGCAAGCATTATTTTACATGTGAGGAAATCCCAGGTTCAGAGAATGAAAGGATTAACTGGAAGCATTAAGTTAGTAAGTGTCAGATTGGAAATTTAAAGCCACATTCTCTTACTTCTAAGTCCAATGCTCTAATAAGCAATTCTGTGTTAAATTTATGTATACGTTTTTATACATAAAGTATAAAAAAATCAAGCTGTGTGCCCAGGAATCATTGGTGTAAAAAGTGTCAGGAGTTAGAAGTGCCTTCTAGAACACATCCCAACATGCCCATGTGCTGTCATCTTCAGGGATTTAGGCCCAGTTTGGAATTCTCACAGTGGCAGGTTTTCCTGACAACTTTAGCCTCAACATGAACAAGGGTTTCATTAGGGAGTTACAGAGTCTCTGGTGTTGGTGGTGGGGATTTTCAGGCCAACTTTTGATCTTGAAATGTCTATCTTTTCTCCCTACCTTCCTCCAGAATTGAGGTTGAAGGGAGGAGAAGGAATAAAAGAAATGGCCCTCAACTCTCTTGTGCCCAATCTCTCTTCCCAGTAGGCTTTCATTTTCCTTCTCTTTTGATAGAGGAGAGAGAGAGAAAGAGAGAGACAGAGACAGAGAGAGACACACATAGAGAGACAGAGAGACACACAGAGACAGACAGAGAGAAAGACAGACAGAGAGACAGAGAGATAGAGAGAAACACAAAGAGACAGAGAGACAGAGACAAAGACAGACAGAGACAGGAAGAGAGAAACAGGCAGAAACAGATAGACAGAGATAGAAACAGAGACAAAGGGAAGTATGAGCGGCATAATAAGGAACATTTTACAACATACCCCCTCATGCTGTCAATAAGGCAAAGAAAACCGAAAAGGAATATCGGTGCGGGGCTGGGGCTGTATCCATGGAGACAGGGACCTCCAGCAGATCCTTTCTCAGCAATGGCTGAGTGCAGCTTGGTTTTTACCTAACCAGAAAATCTGCCCTTTTGGGTCCCATCTCTGCTTCCCCTTCCTGACTCCTTTAAAAATGTTCATTGTTTACTCTTTCCACTGGGCGCCAGACCATAAGAACCTTTTCTGCTTATCTTATTCCCACAGTCAAACTCTGGTTAGTGATTGAGCTGGGACAAAGAACTGGATGTTGGGTCAGCTTTGTTTGGCTGTGGAGAATGCTTCCAGGATTGGGTTCTAAATCCCAGTCTTTGCCAAGTTTATAGTCCTGGAGAAATTTTTGGTTTATTTAATTAGGAGGGAGGTGATTGAGGGGAGGTTTTCCATCTTCCAGGGCTGGGGTCCAGCACAGAAATATCAATAGTTTTTTGAGCCCTGAGTTGGTTCTTACTTACCCAAGATAAAGGACTAGGGGGTGGGGGGAAGCTTTGATGGATCAGATGAGAATTATAACAGCTGGGAGTCCCAAGGAAACCTGCTCACCTATGCCTGGTCACCTCTGTAGCTAAGGAAATGATCCTTTTGGAGCAGGGTTTCTTAACCTGGGGTCAGTAAACTGAAAAAAATTGTGATGACTATATTTCAATATAGTTGGTTCCTTTTGTAATCCCATGTTTTTTATGCATTAAAAACCATTATTCTGAGAAGAGGTTTCTAGGTTTCACCACACTGCTAAAGGGGTTCATGACACTAACAAGGTTAAGAACCTCGGTTCTGGAAAGTTATTTGTTCCTAGAGACCTGTTGATACAATCCAGAATGTGTCACAAGTGCCCAGGAGGAGCTTCACAGACCTATATAGCTGGAACAGAGGGAGGGAGGAGGGGGCACAGTTTCTCTTCAGTTTTTGAACTGAGGGCAGTATGAGGGAGGAGAGCACTGGGGGCAGGAGATCTGTATTTCTATCAGAACCCTGTCATTCACTATCTCTGTGACCAGGGGCAAACATCTTCAACTCTAAGCCTTACTTTTCTTATTTGTAAAATGAGGGTCTTCACATTTGTACCCCCCTTTGCAGGATTATTATAAAGAAAACACTGTAAAAAGTTCTAGAGAAATGGGAGCTATAAACATTTTACTGGGGTTTGGAAGTGGGGCTAGGTTATAAACCAGCTCTTTTAAACTTGCCTGTTTGGAAACAGAATTAATAAGAAATTGAAAGGTGGATCAATACTTTAGCTATCCAGTACCTCCAGGGAAGGATAAGCAGATTCTTCCTGATCACTGAGTTAAACTCTTAAAGTAATAAAACTTTTTTTCTTTTAGTATGTGAACTTTGAGGTGAGGAGAAAGGGGAAGATTGAAAATTTTGTAAAAATGCGTAATGTAGTTCCCTGACTTGGTAAACAGCGTACAGCAATGGAAGTAGACCTGTTTTTTCTTTGATATTAGGAACCCCCATGTGAGAAAACTCCTTCTACCAATTCAGGTTGGTACCTTCTCTAAGACTTAAAGTCTTAAAGAGTTGCCTGGGTCACTGCCAGTCGGTCAACAAACATTTATTAATGTCAGAAGTCATAGTTGAACCCAGAGCTCCCTGACTTCAAGGTTCTCTCTCTCTGTCTCTTCTCTCTCTCCCCCTCCCCACTGCGCAGTGCTGCCTCTTTAAGCATAATGAACAAAATTTAATCTGTTCTTGATCTTTTTGTTTCTAATTGTATTCAATTACTGACATTTCTAATTGTTCCTCACAGAGTGGGACTTACCAGAAGGCAAATTTGGGTTCAGTATAAGAAATAGTAACTAAAATAAAAACCACTTTAAGGTTTATGAAGCAGCTTCCTCACAGTTGCCCTGTCATATGAGCATATAAGAATTATTCCCATTTTGCAGATGAGGAAACAAAGTCTCAGACAGATGAAGTGACCTGTCCATGGTCATATGGCTCAATGTCAGTGTCAGGATCTGAACTTAGGTCTCCTGACTCCAAACTCAGAGCACCTTCCACTACACAGAACTCCTTAAAAATTAAAGTTGTTCAAGAATGAGACAGACTATCTCATCAGGTTGTCTTCTGCCTTGTTGCCATCCTGGAATTGTTCAAGCAAAAGCAGTATGAACACCTCACAGAGATGCTGGAGAACAGATAGATGCCTGCTTTGGGAGGGGTGGGACTTAATCATCTCAGATCTCTTCATCCTCAAAGATTCCTTGACTGGTCCTGGAACGCAGTGCAGTCCTCAGGGGCTGTTGAGGTGTGCTAGGATTTATTTTTCCTTTCTCCTTCAGGCTACTGAGCTATTTTAATGAATCAGTCAACAGGCATTAATTAATCGGCTTCCTCTCTTAGTGTCTGTCTCTGTCCTCCTCTGCCAGCGGGCCTGCTGTTCTCTGCTTCTGTTGAAACTCATCCTCTCTGATGTTGCTAGCTTATCTCCCCTACCTTCTGTTTGCTTTCCCTGCCCTCCCCCCATTTTTCTTACTTCTCTCTCTCTCTCTCTCTCTCTCTCTCTCTCTCTCTCTCTCTCTCTCTCTCTCTCTCTCTCCTTCCCACCCCCTTTCTCTCCTACTTTCTTGCCCCATCTTCCCCTTTTTGGCACTGGTATCATCAGGGCTGGGTTTTAATAGCTACCCCCAGCCAATGACAGTCCTACTTTCCTACCAGCTATTGAAACAACCAAACCCATTGTAGCACATGGGATCCACTTAAGTTTGGGGGGCTATTTTCATTGGGGAAATTTTTTACTTCTGTGACAGGCTTATTTCCACTTGCATCTCTTGCATTCATCCCTACCTCTCTATTCCCATATTTACCATCCCATTATGGGCCTTCTTTCTCCTTGCCAGGACAATTTTAGCAACCAGTCTGTCTTCATTTGTAATGGTAATGGGAAATTGAAGATCTTCCTTGCCCCTTAATAGGCCAAACATAATGGCATGGAGCCTATGGTGGGAGGAGTTTGCTAAATGGGTGGAGTAGGAAAGGTGGACCAGAGTTGAGAGGAAGCTGGGAGTCAGAGCAGTTAGAATGGAGGAAAGAGAGAGGATGCAGCAAGTAGACAGCTGGTACTGTGAATGTTTGTGGGAAGGCTTTGGGATAATGTTGCTCTCTGCAATGTTATTGTGTATAGATTTCTTTGTTACTATGATGGGTTCGATTTTCTGGTGTTGGGATTTGGCTTTCTGGTGGCAGAATAAATGTTTTTCTTCTGTCTTCTATATGGAGAGTTTGTTATATTTTGTGATTCAGAATTATGCTGGTATATTCATAGTCGCTGTTGATGCTGTGAATATCGTGTTGGCACTACACCATTCTACCTTCTCTCTAATCCATCCCTTATGGCACCGCTAGGAAAATGTATAAACTTGGTCATATCACCCCTATAGCAACTAGGTGGCACAGTGGATGGAGTGCTGGCCCAAGAGTCAGGAAGACCTGTGTTCAAATCCAGCATCAGATACTTCCTAGCTGTGTGACCCTGGGTAACTCATTTAACCACTGCTTGCCTCAATGTCTTCATCTGTAAAATGAAGATTATCATTGCAAAGTGCTTAGCTCAATGCCTGGAATAGTAAGCACTGTTAGTTGTTAGTATTAGTGTTATTGTTATTTTTATTGACTTGCCAAGTTCAGACTGTTCTCTCAGGCATTCAAGGCCTCCTGGCATCACTCTACTTTTATAGCCTTATCTCTGCAAGACTCAACTAAAAATCACCTTGTATCCATTTTCTATTCTCTCTCTCTCTCTCTCTCTGCATATATATGCACACACACACACACACACACACACACACACACACACATACACTTCTTTCACATTTTTATGCCTAGGTTTTCACTGCCCTACATCCTGGAATAGTCCATCCTTCACCTAGGAATTCATCCTTCTATCACCAAATGTCACTTCCTCCATGAAGCCTTCCTTGAAACAGCCAATCCAGAGAGTAACAGCTGTCCCTCTCAGACCTTAGAATATAGCATTTTGTAGAGCTCTCATAATGCATTTATTCTATAATGCTATATATTATAGATAACTGTGTTGGTGTCTTATTCCATTGTTAGACTGTAGGATCCATGAGGGAAGGGGCTATTTTGTCTAATTGTTGCATTCCCTCCTTGCTCCTGCCTCTACATAGGGGTCTGCACAGATTAGACTCTTTAATTTATGTTTGTTGAATGGATCTTAATTGCTACTCGTCTTCCTAACCTTTTTCACTGACTTGAAGGTTCCCCACTGTTCCAGATGGTTGAGGGTTCTTTACACTTGACAGCTGATAATTGACATGTTACTGTATTTGTAAACACATCCAGAAGATATGTGAATTCTTAATGTGGGAAAACTTATGTTTTATACATCAGGAAGAACATTGGCCTGGGAGTCAGGAGACTGGGAGTCTAGTCCTAAGGAATTCTAAATTGCTGTGTGATGTTGGGCCAGTACTGCCCCTTTCTAGGCCTCATTTATAAAATGATATGGCTGTTCTTTTTTTTTTTTTTTTTTGCTTTTTTAAGGGCAATTGGGATTAAGTAACTTGCCCAAGGTCACGGGGCTAGGTTTTTTTTTTGTGTGTGTGTGCATTAAGTGTCTGAGGCTGGATCCGAACTTAGGTCCTTCTGACTCCAGGACCAACGCTCTACTCACTGCACCACCTAGCCACCCTGATAGGGCTGGTCTTAAAGGTCTGATCTAGTCCTCAGAGTCTATCACTTGGACTCTATTCCTGATCTGATAAGGAAAAGAGATGAAAATGGTAGAAATTTTGATGCAAGTTTTCAATGTAGGATAAATGCTGGACTTGGGTTAAAATCTTAGCCCTGATATTTAACTTAGCTTTGTGACCTTGAACAAGTCACTTCCTTTTCTTTTTTCTTTTTTTTTCTCTTTTTCTTTTTTATAGAAATCAAATTTATTATATTAAGATTGCATAATATTTCACCTAAACTAAAAAATCCTATAAGGCTGCAAAAACATTCAAAAGCAGACATCAAATAGAATTAAAAATAAAACATCTTTAATGTTTTCAAATGACTAATGAATGATTAATTACTAAAAGTATATTCAAACTGGAGTTCTAAGTTTCCTTAGACTCCTTTGGAAGTTTTTGCCTGGTGCTTGCCTGATGGGAGAGCAGAAGCTTATGCCGCGCAAAATATAACTCTATGGTTGATTCTGACAAGCTTGCTTCCAATATCGGGAGCCGTGCCCCACACTGCCTTAGACATGTTGCCTTCTTGAAATAACCTCTCCAAAGTACCAAGATGCAGAGCGGGGGTGGAAAGGTTTTCCTTGACATGACACTTTTGGAATTGCCTAGGAAAAAGAACCCCAGGCATATTAAAACAGTGCTCTTAAAATCCTTGCTCAGGAATATAAACAAAATGCTATATAATTCATCAAAGTTCATTGGAGATGGAAGGGCCATACTTTGCTTAGCTGAGAGGAGGTGAGAGACAGTCTAAAGGCTGAAATCATTTCTTTTGTGCTTTTGCAGATTTTCTAAAGTTTTTCTTTTCCACTCTTCATAATCCTGTTCCAAATTTTTGCTTTTCTTCTGCTTATATGGAGTCAGCTTCGTGTCTATTCCCTTCTTGGAACATTAAACTATATAATCTTCTGTCTTTTAACGGGTTCACTAGGTCCTCCATTAACTAATGTAGCCACCATTTTGTCTTTATTCACTTTTAGCTTCAGGACCCTGAATGTTGAGAATATAGCAGCTGTTCTGAAAAAGGGGTGTAGATAAATCTAGAACTACTTTTTGCATCTGGGGAAGAATTGCCTCATCCCTCTGAGAGATCTTTAAAGCTATATTTACTGCCTCCATGAAACTAAACTGTATTGCTAAGTCTTTTATGTTCAGATTTGAATTCAGACCCAGCAAACAGTCAAGTGACTTGACAGCTTTGATACATCTTCTTGTTTAAATCAGACAGGGCTTAACTAAGTTCTGTCTAAAGGCCATAGCATACTAACAGAAGCAAAGTCCAGACACAAGAATGTGTTACTTATTTCTGTGGTATATGAAAAGCCATTGGACCAGTCACAGGTGCTCTTCAACTTTGCTCAAAATGGCAGGTTCTAAGATCCCCAGATAAGGTCTGAAATGCATGATAGATTCCATGGCATGAGGATAATGGGGCTCTCTCCTAGAGTCTTCCATTTAAGGAACCAAACAGCACAAATCACAACAAGCAGTTAATAAACTCCTACTATGGGCCAGGCACTAGGGAGGCAGAGACACACATGGACACAAAAAGCAGACTCTGCTCTCAGAAAACCCATGAATTCTAAAGGGGGTGGAAACATGCACAAATATAAATATATACACTGTACATAAAAAGTAAATACAAGATAACCTTAGAAGGGAAAGGAAGGGAAAGGAAGAAGCATTTATTGAAGACCTACTATGTGTCAGGCATTGTGCTAAATGCTTTACAAATATGAACTCATTTGCACTACTATGCAAAATGTGGTGTTTCAGATGGACCTTGAAGAAAACAAAGGATTCTCAGAGTCAGAGATATGCACTGAGAACAGTTCAACTCTCAATTTTGTCTTTGTCTTATTTTTCTCTTCTTCTTTGTTCTCCTCTAAGAAAAGGGAAAGGGAAAGAAATGAGCATTCATATAGTACCTAAATGGCACACAACTCTAGCATCTTTGCCCAAAAAATCCTAAAATGGGGTCATGGAGAGTCACACATGACTGAAAAAATAAGGTAGGTGCTATTATCATCCCCATTTCACAGCTGAAGAAACTGAGGCAGAGGTTCAGTGACTTGGCCAAGGTCACACAGCCATGAAAGACAGTTAGTTCAAATACATGGAGATGGGAGATGGAGCATCATGAAAACCAACAAGTAGGCTTGTATGGATCTACCATAGATGACAGGGAAGGTAGGAAAGGGTGAGGTTATGAAGATCTTTAAATTCCAGATAAAGTTTATATTTGATATGAGAGATAATATAATTAATTGGTAGAAGATGGTCAGACCTAAACTTTGGGAAAATCACTTTGCCTGCTGTGTGGAGGAAGGGCTGGAAAGGGGAGTGACTTGAGTTTGGGAACAGAAGTAGAAGATCACTGCAGTGGTTTGGGTGAGATGAGCAGAGTCATTGGGTGAGTGGAGAGAAGGACTATGGAAGAAATACTGGGGAGATGGAAATGCCAAGATTTCACAACTGATTGGCAGGGGTGAGTGGGAGTGAGGAGTCGAGGTGGATTCCAAGTCTGTGGGCCTGCCTCACTCTACCCTAGAGAGTAATTAGCAAATTTGAAGAGGGATGGGTTCTGAAGGCAAGAACAGGAATATGGTCTTGGAAATGTTCGTTTGACTCAGGTTCCTTGAGTTGGAATTTTTTTCACCCATATGATGATGATAATAAAAGTTATACTTTCTATCATAGAGGGTTGTTAGAAAAGTGCTTGAGAGTCCGTTAGAAATGCAAATAACGTAAACTGACACTTTCAAGATCATTGAGTCTTACAACAACCCTGTGAGGTATGCATGACAGTTATTATCAGACCCATTTTACAAATGAGGAAACTGAGGGCCAGAAAAGCTGAGTAACTTCCCCAAAGTCCCACAGCTAGTGAGCATCAAAGGAGAAATTTGAAACTAGGTTCTCCCTGATTTCAAGTCTGGTACTCCATCCAGGATACAAGCAGCCTCCCAGAAAATAAGTTTATTACTGTATGTATCTATGATAAATCAAGTTTTGTGCTTATCTGCCTCTCCTCTTCTCTAGGGGAAGGGAAAAGGAAAGGTACAAGCATTCAGACAGTACCTGCTATGTTCCAGGCATTGTGTTAAGCATTTTTATAAATATTGGCTCGTTTGATCTTCACAACAACTCCGTAAGATGAGTACTACCATTATTCCCATTTCATAGCTGAGGAAACTGAGGCAAACAAGTCAAATGACTTGCCTAAAGTCATGCAGCTAGTAAGTGTCTAAGGCTGGATTTGAATTCAGATTTTTCTGACTCCAGTCCCAGAGCTTTACCTACCGTGCTACAAGCTACTTCCTCTACTTCTATCCCTCACTCACACAGAGAATCTTATTTCTTTTAAGACCTGACAGCTTAAACTTAAGAACATAAGCATTTCATCTGTGTTTTGGTATTTCTCTATTATTAGTTCTATTTGAACCAAGTGTGGTGAATCACATCTACCCCGGAACCTCTTCCATTTTCCTCCCATATTGTATATGCTCTAAGATCTCTTTCAGTTTTAATCTTGTATTGATCTATGACTCTGGACATTGTGACTCAAAAACCACCTCCACACTGGCCAGTCTTTTGTTTACTTGCAAGTAAATGTTCCTTCTGTGATCACCAATGATGACTGTGAGTGAACCTAAGGTTTCTATTCATGACACAGAACCAACAGGGAGTGTGTGAGTCATGTGGAGCACCAAGGGGCTGGCAGCAGGAATTAGCATTTCTGTGTTATGGTGTCATTGGTAATTAAATGTCAGGGGACTGAATGGGTTCTGATGACAGACTTGGGGCTTTAGTTCAACATTGTTCAGAATGACTAGAATCTTTAAAATAAAAGTGAAATGTCTGTTCAACTTTTAAAACTTCATATGAATAAATAGTCCTTGAAATCAACACAAGGAACAGAATATAGCTGGTCCTTGTGTGGTACGTTACTGAATGGGACTCAATTCAATTCCACGGATATCCATTAAATGCCTACTATGTGCAAAGTACTAGTGTCACATAAGCAGTGAATGTTAGTACTGGAAGGGATCTTAGAACAGACTATTAAAATGGGATTTATATATATATATATATATATATATATATATATATATACATATATGTGTGTGTATGTATGTCTGTGTGTATATAGATAGATGTATATAGATATGGATATAGATATAGATATGGATACAGATATAGATATATATCCAATACTCTTATTTTGCAGATATGTAAATTGAGGCCCAAGGTGGTACAGTAGATACTGGGCTTCTAGTAGGAAGACCTGATTTCAAATCTAGCCTCAGAAATTTCCTAGCTCTGAGGTTTTGGGCAAGCCACTAAAACTTTGTTTCCCACTGGAGAAGGAAATGACAAACCACTCCAATATCTTGGTCAAGAAAACTCCATGGCCAGAGGTCCATGAGGTCATGAAGAGTTGGACCCAACTCAAAGAGATCCATAAAGGGCCTCTTTTCTAAGGTCACAATTGGTAATCCAGGGTTTCAGATCTGCTTCTGTTTCAGTCTTTCAATCTGGGGCTCTTTTGCTTACATCCAATCCAATCAACATTTATTAAGCACCTACTATGTGTCAGACTCTGTACTAAGTTGTGGAGATATAATTAATGAAGTCAGTCTGATCTAAAAGGTGAGAAAATAGAGAAAAGATGCTAGGAAAGCAGGAAGAGGGGGGGTAGGTCAGGGGTACTCTGTGTGAAATTATCTTGTTTCCTGGAGTCGAAATCAGTCAAGGCAGCAGATCTAAGATGAAGTGATCTGAAAGTCCAGTTTCTGCCTCTATAAAGGAAGCCCTTGGGAGGAGTTTGGCATTCTGCCTTCCAGATCTCCAGTCAGAGGGGAGAAGAGGCTGAGGGATATGGAGTCAATCAGGGCTTGAGTTAGCAACATGGCAGTGAGCTTAGAATTGATGAGCTTATCCTGGGCGGGTCCAGCTCCATTGAATTGAAACCAGCCTGAGCAGCAGGTGCAAGATAGACTATTTACTTATGTAGCAAACTGAGGTAAACAGTCTTTAAGTGAATTGCCCAGGGTCACACAGCTAGTAAGTATTTGAGGCCAAATTGGAGCTTAAAGCATATGGATGTTGTGTTATATTTTTCTTTGTAACCTTGCAGTTGGTTATAGTGCCCAGTACATAGAAATTTCTTAATAAATGTTTTTTGATTAGTCACTTGATTAATTGATTGATTGATTGGATTCCACCAAGGTATCTTGAGTAAAAGTCTGAAATTTTAAAAGAACAAGTATTAACCTTAGAGCAGATTGCCTAACCTCTTTAATTTAAAAATCATTCTGGGCATGTTAGGCCTATCTACCAAGAATGAATAGAGCCCCCACAAGAATTTTTCTGGAGTTGTGAGTAGGAACCTTCTCCTTGCCAACAATGGGGTCTAAATCCCAGGCCTCTAAGCTTCTTTTGGGGTGATGGAGAGCAGTGAATTAAGAAACAAGGTATAGACCCGTGTTTCAGTATTTATTTGTACATTTTCTCCATTATATCTTTTTTTAAACAGATGCTTTATTAACTTCTGTTTTACATCATTCATTTCCGCCAGATTTTGAGTTACAATCATTTCCCCCCGTTATTCCCCTACCCAACCTCCCAGAATAGCAGTCCATTATATCTTAAAGACATATGGCACTCCCTTCATGGATTCAGATCACAGATTATCTATAACATATAGTCATAGAGTTTACCATTCTCATGTGTGTGTTAGACGTGGGATCATAGAATTATGGAAGTGACCTATGAGATCATTGAGTTCAATCCCTTCACTTTACAGATGAAGAAACTCAGAATCAGAGGGGTTCAGTGATGTTCCCAGGGTCACCCAGCTAGCAAGTGCCTGAGCAGGGATTTCAACCTATATCTTCTTGACCTCAAAGCCAGCACTCTATTCACTATAGCATATAGCTTTTTATTGCCTCCTGGAGGTGAGTTATTAAGGTCAGAAGGCAATTTCCTTAGCAATACAAGTAACATCTTCAAATTGCATTATGTTGTATCATTTACAAAATGTTGTTATGACTACTATATCTCTTGATGCCCTGACAACAGTACTATGAGATGACCAGGGCAGTTATTATTATGATCCCCATTCTAAAGATGAAGAAATTGAGTTTCAAAGTGGTCAAGGACTTGAGCTAGTAACTGGCAAAACTGGGACCACAGCCCAAGTGTCCTTTCTCCCAGACCAGTGATCTTTCCACTATGCCTCCACCACTGACTTCCATATGACTTCCACCCCACCTCCACCACTGCATCTCTCTATAGTTACAAGGGATCTAACATATAGTAGGCACTTAGCAAATGTTTCTTAAGTTATAGACCCGAGGGAGAAGAATGGAAAAATTTTTAGAACTTAGACTATGAATGTAATTAAGAGAACTCACAACAAGGGTTCTCTTGGGCCCATGGTTTAGCTCTCCATCCAGCCTAACACTATAATGTCTTCCCTGTTGTGTGAGACCAAATTTGTCTAAATTCAGGAAGACTCATTACCTGCTTGGCTGCAGGGTGAATTTTTTAGCTATAGCAATTCTCAGAAACCATCTGCTAAGTCCTAGAGAATATGTAGTTCACATCAATGGTGGGAAAACAGGCATTAAAGACAAATTACAGATTTTTGAATCAGTGAAATAAGATTTGTTTATAACTTAAGAGGCAACTGAATTATGCAGTAGAGAATTGACCTTGGGGTCAGAAAGATCTGGATTAAAATCCTGTACTAACTGAGTGTTCATGGGAAAGTCACAAACCTCTATAAGTCTCAGTTTTATCATCTATAAAATGGGGATAATAACACATCCACCTCACAGGATTGTTGCAGGAACCAAACGGGATGATATATAAAGTGCTTTGCAAAACATAAAATTCTAGCTAAGTACTAAATGTTATTATTATTATAATTAAAGATAAGGACTCAGAAAAGTACTGGATGTGGAGAGAGGGAACTTGGTTTGAAATCTTGGCTTGAATACTTGCTAGCTGCATGACTATGCAAACTATACAACCTCTCTAAGCCTCAGCTTCTCTATCTGTGAAATAAGTATGATAATTTTTGTAACACATGTCCCACAAGGTCATAGTGAGGAAAGTACCTCATAAGTGTCATGGAAATAGGAGTTATCATTACTTTGTGTTTCCATTGTTTTTCCATTGTTCCTTACATACAGGAAAATAAAAAAGTAGATATTGAGTGAATAAATGAAAGTATGAACAGTAGTATGCATTTTGGAGTCCTGGCTAATTAAAACTTTGCCTGGAAAAATTCAGTTTTGTATTTGTAAGAGGGGAGGACTGAAACAATAGGGATGATGATTCACTGGAGTTGGGACAGGATGTTGCAGCCCAGAGGACAATCATAGACTGTTGTAGTTGGTGTAGTTTTGCTAGCAGGGGGCAACTCACATTCCAGAGTCTGCTTGTGCAGTTATATTTGTAGAGGACCACAGGGTGTTTGGTCCCCATGAAGAAGAAGCTTTCTATCCTTGGGAGGAAATGACTTACCTTGAGGTTGACACTGAAGCAAAGCTTTATTCATCCGAATTTAGAAAACTGTCTTCCAAGTCATAAAACTCATGTCTTCAGTGATAGGGAAGGTTCTATGCTCATGACAACGTAACTGCTTCCAGATTGTTCTGTATGAAACTTTTGGATGAAGACAAGCAACTAAGGTCTTGATAAATGGGTGCTTCTTCCATAGACACCCTGAGATCCTGGTAGATCTGGCTTTACTTCCATGTGGAGGGCTGGCCTCACAGATTTCCTTCAAGATGGCTAGAAACTATGCTACCTCTGAGTCTAGACCAGGGGTGGGGAACCTGCAGCCTTGAGGCCACATGTGGCCTCTTTGGATTTAGTCAAAGGGCCATACTTGAGGACCTAGAGGGCCACATGTGGTCTTTTTTTTTTTTTTGAGGGCAATTGGGGTTAAGTGACTTGCCCAAAATCACGTGGCTAGTGTGTCAAGTGTCTGAGACCAGATTTGAACTCAGGTCCACCTGACTTCAGGGACGGTGCTCTTTTCACTTCACCACCTAGCCACCCCCACATGTGGTCTTGAGACTGCAGGTTCCCCATCCCTGGTCTAGACACAACCAGAGAAACATAAATCTGAAAAGGGAATGATACACGATTGCAGGGGGGGTAATTGAAATACCATCTCCAAAGAGGGTCACTCTTCAAGTTTGACTGTTTCTAACAGAAATCATTGCTGCTTCCTCCCCTATCCCATTGTGGAAAGCTAAGTGGAGTACACAATTAACTCCACCCCCACTTCCACCTCCACCTCCAATGACATTAACAGTAAAGCTCTATTGTAAGTGTTGGTCCCAAGGGCCAAAACTAATGGTGTGAACTGGAGAGGAGGGCTTGACTATAAATTTAGAAATTTTAATAGCTACTTCAATCAATTATAATATGTAAAAACTGGGTCTACTCCCATTCAGATCAAGCCATCTGCTCACCTTCAAAGATAGTCCACCTTGATCTTTCACTAATTTTTAAACAATATAGCATCTCTGTTATCTTTATCCATTGGGTAACCCAACTACTCCAATAATAACTGAATCCACTTACATGAATATAGTGCTTCATCATTTGTAAACGGCCACGTAAGCCCCATTTCCTCATTTGAGCATCACAGAAATCCTGCAAGATGGGAAGAGAGAAATATCTCTAATTTTACAGATCAGAAAACCAAGATTCACCAAGGTAGTAACTTACCTGAAATCACAAAGTTAGAAAGTGATGGAGCCACAACCAGGGAGGAAATCATGTTCCACGATAAAGCACCAAACACAGTTCATTGATAGCAAGCAACAGATGGCTGGAATGTTAAAAAGTCTGCAGTGAAAAGCATTCTGAGCCCTTTAGGAGTGGAAGGGCCATGTCATATGAGGACTTGCTGAAGAAACTGGACAAGAAGACCTAGAGAAGAGTAATTTTTCAAGGGGGCATAGTAACTGTCTTCAAGGACTTAAGGGTTAAGAGATGGGGAAAGGACTGGATTTGTTCTCTTTGGCCCTCTGGGTTCCAACAAGGAGAAATGTGTGGAAGTTGAAGAGGCTTCAGGACAGAAACAATTTCCTAACAATTCAAGCTATCTCCGAGTGGAATGGTGTGTCTCAAGAGGGAGTGGGACTCTTTAAGCAGAGGCTGGATAACCCCTGGTCAGGCATGTTATGATGTGTATTCATTTTGAGTGTGGATTGGACCAAATAGCCATGGAATCCCTTCCACCTCTCTTACTAGAAAGTGACCTTGGGCAAGTAATTTTACCTTTCTAGGCCTTAATTTCCTTCTCTAAAACATGAGAAGTTTAGACTAGCTAGCTTCTAAGCTGTCTTCCAACTCTAGAAGCCTTCAGCCTCAGAGGAAGACAAAAATGGCATCCTTTTGTCTTTTCTTCTCTCCCAGTATCCTTGGTGTGGGTGCCATGTGGCTGCCATCTGCAGCTAGTTGAAAAAGTGACTTTTTTATAAATAAGATAGTCCTTTACCTTCTAACTTTCAAATTAAGTAACTAGTAAAGGTCACATGGTTACTTAGAAGACAGCCACTACAAACTAGGAGAACAATTCTACAGTGTTTTGTGTTTAGACTTCAAACTGAAGGATATTTCTAGTGGAAGTAGAGAGCTCTTGAGTAGTCTGATGATGCTGTCTGGGCTACGACATCAGCACCACCACTAAAAATATCCTGATAGGTAGGATTACTGAGACAAACCAAGGAATTCACTTCAGGCCTGAATTACAAACCAAACTAAGTCAAAACGATTCCTTTTGCTTTCAACCTTAAAAGAATGATAGAATCTTATAATTGGAAGAGATCTCAGAGAGCCTCTAGCCCAATCTGTACCTAACGGGAATACTCTTTATATAGCATTCCTGGCAAGCAGTCATCCACCCTCTATTTGAAGATATACAATAATGTGAAACTTATTACCTCCAGAGAGAGCTCATTCTAATTTTGGGGTGACTCTAATTATTGGGAAGTTTTCCTCTCAAAAAAAACTGGAATTTGCTTCTCCTCAACTTCCACTCATTGGTTCTAATTCTGACCCCTGAGGCTAAGAAAAATTAGCCCAGTATCTCCTCTACTTGACATCCCTTTATGTATTTAAAGACACGTATCATTACCCTCTCACCCTGTCTTCTTTTTCCTAGACCGGACATACCTATTTTCAGCAATTAATAATCATATGACATCTTTTCTGTGACATTATTTTGTATTTTTAAAATATATTTTATATTTACTTATCTGTATATGTGCTGTATTTCCCTTAGTAAAAGGTAAGTTCCTCGAGGCCAGAGACTTTTTTATCTTTGTATTTCTAGTATCTACCATAGTGCCTTTCACATAGTGAAAACTTAATAAATGTTTATTGGATGAATGATTATTGGATGGTTTCTTGTCCTGGTAAGTTTCCTTTAAGCATGCTGTAATTCTCAATTCTCTACCTAGAATTTGACACACAGGACTGGAACTGATCTTCCCAATGGAGTCTAACCAGTGAAGACTATGATCAGTAGGACTGATAGGATATGCATCAAGGAAAGAACGCAAAGATATGCAAAGAACGGATATGCAATCACTAACCAGTAGGACTATGATCTTTCTCAATCTAACATGACTTGCAAGATAGAGAGTTGGCCTTGAATCAGGCAAGACCTGTGTTCAAGTCTCATTTCTGACACACACTGGTGATATCACCATGGGCAAATCACTTAGCCTCCTAGTGGTCTGGGCAAGTCTATAAGATCACATTTAAATAACTTGACTCCTTGCAACCTTTGCAGTCTTTTTATATATATATATATATTTCACTCCCCTTCAGCCATATTGGTCTACTAGCTATTCCTCACACACAACACTTTGCAATGGCTACCAGGAATGTTCTCATAGCTGCCTCTTGGTATCCCTGGTTTCTTTCAAGATTCACTTCACACTATGCCCAAATGGGTATAAAACTGTGTATACCCTTTGATCCAGTAAATACCACTTCTAGGTCTGTACCCTGACAAAAAAGGGGGGAAGGACCTATTTATACACAAATATTTATAGCAGCTTTTTTATGGTGGCTAAGAATTAGAAATCAAGGGCATGACTATCTATTGGGGAATGGTTAATCAAATTGTGGCGTATGATTGTAATGGAATATTATTGTGCCATAAGAAATTATAAACAAGATGATTTCAGAAAAATCTGGAAAGACTTACATGAACAGATGCAAAGTGAAGTGAGCAGAAACAGGAGAACACTTTACACAGTGGTAGCAATAGTATGAGGTGAGGAAATATAAATGGTTTAGCTATTCTCAGCAGTACAGTAATCCAAGACTATCCCAAAGGACTCATGATGAAACTTACTATACACCTCCAGAGAAAGAACGGATACGCAAATGCAAACTGAAACATTATTTTTCTCCCTCCCTTCTTTCCTTCCTTCCTTTCTTTTTCTTTTTTATTTTCTTTGTCTTCTTGTACAAAATGACTAATATGAATATGTTTTATGCGATTGTACATGTATAACCTATATAGGTTTACTTGCCATCTCAGGGAGGAGAAAGGGAAGAAAGGGAGGGAGGAATACAATTTGGAACTCAAAAAATGGTTTTAACATGTAATTGGGGAAAATTTTACATATTATTAAAGTAAAAAAAAAGCTTCAATCCATACAACACCTTCTTCAGAAGGCCTTTCCTGGTCCCCTCAACAGTTAGTGCCTTCCCCTCTAAAATAACCTAGTATATGTTTTCTATACATGTATGTATACATATAATTATACCCACATATATACACTTTTATATACCTATATATGGTATATACATTTGAATAGAAGTTCCTTAAGGACAAGGACTATAATATTTCAATTTTGTCATTGTGTATTCAGTGCCTCACACAGTTTGGCATATAGTAGGTAATTCATAAACACTTGCTTATTTGATGTTTACTCCCCTGATCATGCCAATTTATAAGGGACTTTTTGCTCAAGCTCAGACCCCTTTCCTTGACCTGCTTCTTATTTGGCTATTCCCTGACATTTTGCTGCATTGCTGACTATAGATTCTCACTTTACAGACGTGTCTTTGCCTCTGGTCATCTCTCTGGGCTCTGTATTTGCTAAGTTGGGAAGTGATCTCTAACTACTCATAAAACAAATGCATTCACTTCTTGTCTTTCAAGGTATCATGATGAATATGCTACTGGAGATTGTCCCGTCCCACATGATTCTAGGCCCCATGGGCCCTGATCCCTAGTAGATGTCAAATGGTGTCCACAGAAGACTCATCAGGATGGTGTCAGGGGAACAGGAAAGGTTTCACTTGTTCCCTATTATGGCAGTTTCTTATGTGTCAATCATGGGTGTAAGGAAGTTGACAGCCAGCCTAGTCAGATCTTCACATGGGCACAATCTAAGGTTGAGTCCAGACATTCCCTCCTGTCTCAGCAACCCTGTGGTGCAGTCTTGAGAAGTCACAAGCACTTATCCCACAGCTTTTCCATATCAACCTACCAGTTCCCAGGAGGGTGAATGCAGTGTGATTCACCTGGGTCATGTTTAGGTCAAGGGATGAACTTCCCTGTGTGGACCCTGAGTAAAGCTGTTTCTGTAAGACCAATTTGCCGAAGTTGGGTTGTGAAGGAGACAAAGTTGTGTGCAGTCATTTATTTTCCAAGCCTGCAAGACTTCCCAGGGACTGAGGCAGTGGGGAAATAATGATTAATGAAGGCAGAGAGCATGAGTCATTTCATCCCAGCATATCTCAGCATACACTCTACTAGCTTATTAGAAATATTCATCAGCCAGGAAAAGGAGGGGGAGAGGAAGGAAAAAGCATTGTCTACAGCATTGCATTTTGGTTTGAAATACTGGAATGGGGGTCTAGGTCTGGACTGGAGTTAGTGCCTAATGGAAGGAATCTTTGACCTGTCAGACAAAGCTTAATGAATGCCCCTATGAGGGACCTAGACATAAAGGGATTATAAAATGGGAAAATTATTTGTCAGTCTTTCGGCATATATTTATTGGATGCTGTCTGTGTGCTCAGCCCTGTGCCAGGCAACCTGTAAGGATGGGAAGAATGCAAGGCAATGGAAAACTGGGTCCCTCCCCTGTAGAATTTTGGATCTAGTTGGGGAGACAATTGTTCTGTGTGTATGAATGAGACAAAGAGAGACAGAGAAAGACAGAAATAGAGAGACAGAGATAGAGTCAGACAGAGATGGAGAGAGGAAGACATCACTGTAAGCTGGAGTGGTCACAGAAGGCTTTCTGTAAGAGGGTGTCTTAAAAAGTAACCATAGAACTAGACCTGTAAAGGACCTTAACCATCATATAATTCAGTTATTGTTAACATATGTCCAGGGCCTCTTTCAGGGGGCCACAAAGTCTAAACGATTTTCCTAATAATACTGAGATGTTTTAATTTCTGATATGTTAATATCAATAGATATCTAATTATCGAATTATGGGAGATATCAATAGATCTCAGAAGCACTTTAGGAGGAGGTCCTCAATAGCTTTTTTTAAGAGAATAAAGGGTTCCTGAGACCAAAAACTTTGAGAACCATGGGTCTAGTTCAACCTGTTCATTTTAGAGATTAGAAAACCGAGGCCCAAGTTGATTAAGTAATTGCTGGAGGTTACCCACAGAGGCAAGATTTGAACTCAGGTCTTCTGACTCTAGAATAAGTGTCCTTTCCCAGAAAAGAATGAAAAGGATTTAGATAAGTTGAGAATACTATAAAATCCATTCTGGTCAAGGGAACATGAAAAAAGGCACATTGCAGAAAATCAATATGGTCTCGACTGAAGATGATGAGGTCAGCCTGAATGGAGGATGTGTTGTGGGGAACAGTAAGAAATTAAATTGGAAGACTAAGGAGCAACAAGACTATGGGACTTGAAAATCTGGAAGAGGAGTATGGACTTGCTGAAGGATATGCTTTAGCTTCCTGAACAGAGGATTTCTCAGCTTTTGATCAGTATTGACAGATTCAGGTTTGGGCCACCTGTGATTTTACTTATATAGGAAATTCTCAATAACAAAGGTATCTGCCTTGATGAAGGTGGGCCTCTCCTCTGTACCTTGTAGTCTGAAGTAATTGCTGGGATTGGGGAGGCACTGAGAGGGTACATGTTTTGCTCTAGGTCACACAGCTAATTGGTGTCAGAAATAGCACTTGAACCCGGGGTAGGGGGAGAGACACAGAGAGACAGAGACAGACACACACACACACACACACAGAGACAGAGACAGAGAGAGACTGAGAGACAGAGATCGAGACAGAGACAGAGAGAAAGGCAGAGACAGACAGAGACAGAGAGAGAGGCAGAGAAAGAAACAGAGACAGAGAAAGACAGAGAGACAGAGACAGACAGAGACAGAGAGAAAGGCAGAGAGAGAGACAGAGAGACAGAAACAGAGACAGACAGGGAGACAGAGACAGAGAGAAAAAGAGACAGAGGGATAGAGACAGAAAGAGAGAGAGATCAGCATCTCCTTCCACTACAACAGGCTGCATCTCTATTTAAGGGATAGTTTTAATATTGGAGAGATACTGTTCGTCACGATGACAATATTAGCATTGCCTTGAGGTAGAAAAATCATAGACTGTTACAGTAGGAAGAAGCCTCTGAGTTCATCTAGCCTTGGCCCTTGTTTTTCCAGGTGAGGAACCCAGGCACCGAGAGGCTCAGCACCTTGCATGGTGTCACATGGCCAACTTGTGGCAGAGCTGGCCCCAGAATCCCAAGCTCCCAACTTCCAGGATAAAGCTGTTTCCCCTATTCCAGCCTGCTAAGCTGTCTAGTTCCCTTCGATCCCTAAGTTGCTTGGAGATATTTGGACTTTGTTCACTGAATGCACCAGACGGTGAAAATGTTTGCGTGCATTGTTTGGGAAATAGAACAGACAGACCCCATTTGACTGATATTATATCAGGAATTTTTTTTTCTCTACCTTCCCATCCGTATACAGACTGTAGCTTCTTGCTGCTCTTCCTTGACATCCTTCTGGAACCATCAGATGGGCAAATTTGCAGCTGTTAAGGTAGAAATCTGCCACTCATTCCTCCTGGCTGAAAGTACTCAGTGCATACTGGATTTGGAGTGAGAGGATCTGGATTCCAGTCCTAGCTTCTCTGCTTGCTAACCTGTGTGACCTTGGGAAAATCATTTAGCCTTACCAGCCCTCAGTTTCCTAATCTGTAAAATGAAAGAGTTGGATTTACTGATCCCTAACTTCCCTTCCAGTTCAGTGTCCTATGGTACTAGAGCAGAGCATTCATTCAGGACCTGCAGGGGTGATCTGGCTTGACCCCCTGCCTATATTTAGGAGAATGTTTAAATTTTCCAAGAAAAGTGTTTGTCCTCAAGCTTTTTAGAGACAAAGAGTTCTAAATTTCCCATTTTTTGTATGTATTTTTGTCCCTGGTGGTCAAGAAGTTTTTCCTCACCTCCAAAGAAAATTGCTACTACCACAATCCATTTCATTAATTTGCTCTGCACCAAAAGCAATTGTTTTAAAATTTCTCCTTCTTTTTGTTGTTGTTCAGTCATGTCTGACTCTTTGTGACCCCATCTGGGGTTTTCTTGGAAAAGATACTAGAGTGGTTTGCCATTTCCTTCTCCACCTCATTTTACAGATGAGGAAACTGTGGCAAACAGGGTTAAGTGACTTGCCTGGGGTCACACAGCTAGTACATGTCAGAGGCTGCATTTGAGTTCAGAAAGATGGGGCTCCCTGATTCCATGTCCTGGACTCCATCCACTGCATCCCCTAGCTGTTCCACCAAGAAGATCATCTACTGATAAAAGTGTTTAAGACTTCTCTAATAACCTTGTAACTCTTCTGCTTTATTGTTTTAAACACCCTGACTTCTTTGTCAGTAGTTACTAGCAGAATTAGCAGAGCAATAGAACTTTTCATTTTTGAAGGGAGTGCAGAGGCTGTCCTTCCCTGAGAAGGAATTTTGGACATCACATCCATCAGATTATAAGCTCCTTGAGGACAGGGACTGTCTTTTGCCTCTTATTGTATCCCCAGCATTTAGAACAGTACCTGGCACATAGTAGGTACTTAATAGATGTTTATTCAGTCATTTATTAACTAACAAATGTTTATTTGTTGATTAGACTGGTGATTGTCACATGCCTACTGGGACAAAGAACTCGTAGGGAGAGAGCATTGTATAGAAGAAAGAGCAACACTGCTGAAGGACTTGTTTAAATCATCCCTCTGATTCCAAATAACTAAGTGACCATGGATGAGTCACTTGACCTTCCTTTAACCTCAATTTCCTCATCTGTAAAATGAATTTGACTGGAAGACCTCTGAGGTTTCTTCTAGCCCTAAAACTGTGATACTGTGTGTTCAAAGCAGGCTGTTTTACTTTTGTCCCCCTCTAGTTGTGGAGAAGCTTTTGCTCAGCTCTGAGCTGCTTTTCTACCACTTTGACCTATTCATGTGCATATGGATGCTCCGATGCTGGTGCCAGGCACATGTGGCTGCTGCTGTCCCATATATTCTCTCCTGTGTGTTTGGTGGTGGTGTGGAGAGGGGAACACCTCCCTTTCTCTAACCTCCAGCTTTTAGAAACTTTAGTAGCAAACAGGACAAATGGACCTTTGCAGCATTGATTGGTAACTGACTTGAATAATACATCAAATGTCGGTCACTTAATCACAGGAGCCTGGAGATTCAAACACCTGAGGACCTTGGATTCCTAGGTGACTCTAACTTCTCTAAGTGTCTGTAATTGGAAATAAAATGGGAGGAATGTGTCTGAATAGCTCCTTACAAACCACCCAGGCTGTGCAAGTGGGGCCCTTTTGGAAAATTAATGAAATGGCTTGAAGTTGACTGGCTATGAAGGGCTCTCAGCTGTGGCTTAGCAACAGTCCCTGTGGAGGTTTCTCCATAAGCAGAAGCCCAGGGAAAACCCCCATCTGGAGAGGGATCAGAGGATGAAAAAGAAAGGTGTTTTTTGGTTCTCCAGCCTCCGACTATTGCCAGTCTCCCTGCCTCCTACATCTCCTTCTTTCAAACTGTGCTGCCAAATGGATTTTCTGAACGCATCACATTGATCTAGCAATTTCTTCTTAGTCTCTCTAATGCATTAGTCAAATAATTTTGTCTATTATATTATTACATATGCCAGTACTTTATCTCTTTATTAAACTGTTAAGTCAAGGGAAGAGATTTTGCTTAACCTAAACTTTGTATCTCCCCTAACACTTGGCAGAGGGTCATACACATATGGTGGGCACTGTACACACTTACTAAATTGAATGGAAAAGAAGAGCTCAAAACTGAGGGTGCCATTGTCTTTTAAGTGTTCATGTAAATCAAATAGATTGAAGGAAATAACTTTGGATGGGTAGGTTAGGATCAACGACGCAGGATAGCCATACTAATCAGAGTAGGCTACTGACCATGGCCCAAACAAGCCTCCCTCATGTTTTATTACCTACACAACTTTGCCTAAGCTGTTTCATCTGCTCAGAATGTCTTTTCCCCAATTTCCATCTATTTAAATCTTATCCATCATTCTGAGTATACCTCATATTCCCTATTATATATGAAAGTTTCCTTAAGCATCAGTGGCTTTAACATTGTGGCCTAACCATTGAGCCATCACTTGTCTTCCTCAATTATGAACTCATAACTTTTACTGTCCATATTTCTCTTGTGGCATAACCTGCTGAGTATTATGGTTATTGTTGCAATTGGGTAGTATATTGGAAAGACTGCCAGACCTCGAATCAGAAAGACTCCTGAGTTCAAACTTGGCTTCAGACACTTACTAGCTGTGTGACTCTGGGAAAGTTTGCCTCAGTTTCCTCATCTGTGAAATAAACTGGAGAAAGAAATGGCAAACTACCCCAGTATCTTTGCCAAGAAAGCCCCAAACAGGGTTACAGAAAGTCAGACGTGGCTGAAATGACTAACAACAACAAACTGTGATTATTTATGTACCTGGTTTAACTTGTCAAATATGTGCACAACCCCAGCATGCAGAGACTACACTATATATCTCTGCTCCCATCCTGGTCATAGATACTGACAGAGATGCACAAAAGCTGCTCAATAACTGTTTGTTAAAATAAATGAATGAGTGGAAATAATTTTATAATTCCTTTTTAAAATTTTATTGATGTCATTTAAAAATATATAATAATAATTTTCTGGTATATTCTTTCCACCCCCTTCCCTTTTAATAAAGAATGAAACAAGCAAAATCAATCAATGCCTCATTTCTGTGTTCATGTGCTATATTTAGCATCTTAGATCTCCCCATTCCCTTCTCAACCAAGAGTAAGGGGGAGAATATCCTATCATCTGTCCTATAAACCCAGTATTGGTCAACATATTTAATTTGAAATCAACCAATGTTTTGTAATATTTTCATTGAAGCTATTATAGATCTAGTGTATAGTGTTTTCCTGGTTCTGCTTTCTTTTTTATTCATCAGTTCATATAAGCCTTCTCATGTTTCTCTGACTTCCTTATAGTTATCATTTCTTGCTTTTTTTTTTTTTTTTGAGGGGGAAGGCAGGGGAATTGGAGTTCAGTGACTTGCCCAAGGTCACATGGCTAGTAAGTACTAAGTGTCTGAGGCTGGATTTGAACTCAGGTTGTCCTGACTCTAGGGCCGGTGCTCTATTCACTGTGCCACCTAGCCACCCCCTAGTTATCATTTCTTAGAGCAGAATAATTATCCATTGCAATATATACCAGAATTTATTCAACTGTTTCCCACTCAATAGGCAATCTACTTTGTTGCCAGTTTTCTTTTTCTTTTTTTCCCTTTTTTTTGCCACCACAAAATGTATGGCTATGGATATTTTGATATACCTGGGACCTTACATTTTGTCATTGACTTCCTTGTAGTATGTACCC